>CM021763.1:67188674-67204130 GCA_011075105.1 Heteronetta atricapilla
TGGTTGGCTTTCTGTGTTGCAGGTGCACATTGTTTGGTCATGTTGAGTTCTCATCCATCAACATCCTGAAGTCCTTCTTCTCAGGGCTGCTCTCAAGAAATTAGAAAGAAATGGCAGTACATTCCTTGTGCTCTGGTTCTTATTTTGTCTGGTAGAGTAAATGACAATATTCACCAAATGTGAAAATAGTTTTCATAATACAATCAATCTGATACTGAAAAATACATGAAATTTGCAGCTGACACCTGGAAACAATTAGCTTGGACTGTCAACAAGAAGGAAAAGAATAATTATAGTAATATTTGCCATTAACACTGTGCTTTTATGAACAAGGGGAGATCTAATACTCTGCAAAACGAGGCTATACAAATAATACTGTTAGCACTAGGTGTATGTGCAAATACATTTTGAAAGGTGAGAGAAGTTTTAAAGCACATTGGAGTAAATATCTGTTGCTTTACCAAGATCAGTGCTATTTCTGGATGTTTTTCTAATTCAGAGGTACTGCTAAGAAGCTATTCCTGCAACATGAGGGCCCAGCTTTAATATGAAGTTTCACCCTATCAGGCCTTTCAGGTAATTTATTTATCTATCTATCTATCTATCTATCTATCTATTTATTTATTTATTTATTGTCTAGAAATAGTGCTACATGGATTAGTTGACTTAGCCATACGATTGTATATTCCTCACTTGACTCTTGGCTGCTTAATACTTGCTTTGTAGACAAAACAGTAGGAAATGAAAAACTTGTATGAAAGAAAAAGCCATGTTATTTTTAATTATTATTATTATTATTTTTAATGGCTCTGCATGCAGAATAGGATTCCTAGGAATAAAGCCATTTTGCTGGTGCATAAAGAGAATCTTCAGCAGTAACAAATGTCTCAAATCCATGGCTCACACTGCACTATTTGAGGAACAGAGTTAAAAGAAAAATTGCTACTTCTTTTATGGTACCCTGATTTCTGGACACTGTCCCTATATGATTTTACTGATCCATTATTTCTGTGTTTATATCACGAAGCTTGACCAACTGCCTACTTTTATTCATTATGAGTCAATGGCGTTACAAAATTGCAAGAAGTATGAAGTTTTTCTGTGTAACAGGTGATAAGGTGAAGCTTGAGAATGAAAATGACAAGCAGCTTGATATTAAACTAATTAGCAGGGTCAGTGTAGTCCATCAGGTGTTACTATACCTGAGACACTGGTGATATTCCAGGGAAAGGTAAGCAGACCGAGAGATGCAGAAACACAGCATTTAAATTATATATATGCAGGAGTTAAATAAACTGTACTGCTATAATATCTAGACACCCACAATGCAGGTAAAGTAATTAACCAGTGTGTGACAGATGTGAAATAGAAATAACCACAGGGGAAATGCATGATAGAGTTTAGAAAGGACAGATCAAATGTACATCTAAAATGCTTGAGGCAGTGGGAGGCATTAAAACAGAGCTTATGGTGAGGCCAGGGATGCAAAAATTGGGTGGCCAGCACTGTTATCCACCAGGTGGAGAGAGCTGGGGCAGGATGCAACGTCTTGGACAGCACACATCCCTTATCCCTTTGGAAGAAGAAACTGCAGCCAGCAGACCACCAGATGTCAGTAATATATATCTGTGCTGTGGTTCTCTCTGACTTAATTAGCTGGGGTTAATCTTTAGGGTTATGTTTCTTGATATGAGAGTTAACACAGGACAGGTAAGGTTTTGCAAGGCTATTAGTCATGGAATGATAACATGGGGGAATTTTTTGTCCGTCTGTGGTTAAGATTTACCTTTCATACATAAGGGTTTGATCATGCAATTGTGGTGCACTCTGTAAGATTCAGCATTACTTTCAAATCAGCATTCTAGCCTGGCCTGTAGTGCTTACTGGAGAGCAATATAAGAGAGATCTGCTCTGTGCTAATGGCATTAATCAGAATAATTTCCATGAGATTTTGATGTATTATCATGTTCACCACCTATTATTGCTTGTTGCTAGATTTCTTTTAACACAAGAATAAACATTCTTTTAATTCATCTTTGTCGCTTTGATATTAATATTAAATGCTGGCAGAAAATCATTTTCCAATGAAGAAATATATGCTTATTATACGGTGTTAGACAGGTTAATATGTTTTTGCATTTTACAATAAAGTTTATTACTGTGGTGACACTAATACATGTAGAGAAATGTTCTCCAAACCAGTTGTTACCAAGAGATAAAGGCTGATTTGGTAATTGCTAACCTAAGGCAGGATCAAGTGGTGTTACTGTGCTGAAACCATTGACTGAAGAAACGATGGTCAGGACCATAATATTCTGTTACTAAAGGAGTGCATTGCATAGCCCAGATTTAAAATAGGGATCAGTTAATGATGTGCTGTACAAAGATTCTATCAATATATTGGATGCATAAAAGCAGCAAGCCCTTTAGCTAAGGGTCTGCCAACCTCACTCTTATGGATCTTGCTTTGGATGTTGATTGATGAAACACCTTTTTGCTGAAGCAGAGCTTAAACTAGTCAAAAGACATTTTCAAAGATGATGTTGTGACCTCAAGCTTCCTGTGCTGCCCAGCTCATGGTCAGCAGTTGTGGAGCACACTGATAGACAATTCCAGACTCCTTTTGCCCTGAGGACATCAGGACATTGATGCCCCATGGACATCAGTGATGTTAATCAAGATTCAGTCCTTTTATATTGGAATGTGCTCCTTATAATTGGCTGGAGCTGGATTTCCTCCTCCGCCACACTGTCCTCCTCCTCTTCCTGCCTTTGGAGAGTCCTCTTGCTTTGTCAACATGGGAAAGGTATATCAGCAATGGTATGAAGCTTGCATTGGAAACCAGGAACATTATTTGTGTGCTGTGTCAACTAGTCCTGGCTGCTTGCTGGTGCATAGTCTCTGGTCTAGAAGGACTGCTCCTAGAGGGTTGATTTACACTATGGAATTTGTAATTGTATCCCTCTCTATGATTTCTGCTAGTGAAATAAAAGCATGGCTCAAAGAGGTGCTAGCAGACCTGAAATGAACTAATTACAGCATTAAAAGGAATGTTTGTGGAATGTGGCTTTCAGCACTCACCTAACAGTTCTTCTAGCCCCCTACTGAGTATTAACAGTCCTGCTTTGGTCATCATGTGCAGTTTTTATCCAAGAAAGCATTTATCTTTCAATTTGTATTTGCTTTGCTGTAGTTTGTGAAAAGCTTATCCCTCATAGCAAAAGAAATGGTCTCATCCATTTTAGGTACATGAGAAGAGCAAGGTATGGACCTGTAGGCTCCTACCACTTACTGTATATCCAGATAATGTCTAGGGATCCTAAACCTGAGACTGAAAGCTCAGAAGTTCCTACAGAGCCCTGGCTTCATGCCTGAGTAACTTATGTTAATATGATTTCTGGAGTTCTATTTATTCTTTTATGTCTCAGTGTTTGACAGTGCTTCACCTCTTTAAAGATCAGTGCTAAACTAGATATTTCCTCATTATTCCCTCTGTGAAAACCAAAACAAATAAATCACTTAGCTTCTTTGCTGTCTCTTTATTCTACTTACTGTGTTTTTTATTAATTTTGACCTTGTAAACCCAGCAACTCTTAAAAGGATCTGAAATATACTTAGGAGATTCTTCTATGTCAGCAATATCTTCAAATAATGTTATATTACTTTATATATATATATAAATAAATATATATATATATATATATTTGGTCACAGGTTTTAAGATCTTTTTCCTGTCACTTAAGTGACATGAGTATTTCACTTAAGGACTTAATAATACTCTGCAAGAACAAAATTCCAGATTTTTGTCTGCATATTGTGTGTTATCTCTGAACTTCAATGTATTATGCTTTATTAGGTTTTGAGTATTCACTGGGTAATAAACAAAAAAAAATGAATTATCAATTTGAAGAACTTTTATTTCCACTGAATCTATAACACATACATGTTTCAGTGTGATTACTATATGCTCATTATATCTGTTTGGTGTGAAATCTGTCGGAGCCTCATAGTCATTGTAGTTAATTTTATACGTGGGATGTGTTGTGTTGTGTTCTTTTGCAGTTTTGTGAGTTCAAAATGAAACTGTTCTTTTGGATTTCCCTTTTACAAGCTATAAGTACACACAGATGGAATTACTTATGTATGGGGATAAAACTTAAATTCCAGATAGTTTACACCCAACAAAAAGTTGAAGAATTCAAGCTCTTTTTGATGGCTGTTGTATGTTTTAAACCAAAATATGCTGAATAAATTTTGAAAAATTTTAGTCTGAAAATTTTGTATCTGAAGGCCAAATTAATTTATAGACTAAAATTTGCAATCAAGAAGTTTCCATTTAAATGAAAATTTAAATTTCTATTTCTAAAGAGTGAACTCCAATATGGCTGAAGTATTTTAATTTTATGGGAAAAAATAATAAAAAAAATACTTAACTTAAACTTCTGTTAAGCTTCCAAGTAGTTGCAGTTCAGATCTGGGTTTTTATTTTTCCTAACACTCTCCAAAGGAGATGTATAAACATACAGTCACAAGTGTCACTTCTCTGATGTCTGGGAGACTGGCAGTTTTTTGCTGGCTTGGTCATTGATGAAGCTTGGTTCATCAATTGTAGCTCATACTAGTGGGACAGCAGTGATTGTGCTTGGTGGGGTGCAGGTCTGCTGATGCCTCTGGAGGCTCAGGTAGACTGAATTGTCCTGCACCTTTACATGCCACTGTATATCATCATGTCTGATGGAGCTATTTGAGTGGTTGTGGTTAAGTGTCTTACCAGTGTGTAGGAAAAGAAAATAACGTACAACCTCATATGCAACATTTCTTCTTCCATATCACTGGAGTTTCTTCAGTGCATTGAATTACTGCATACAGCAAATCTCCATGGCTTTCACACTTATTCCCCGGCAGAAGGCAATGCATGCTCTCACATACAATCTTACAAGTCTCAGTTTAGTTTTGTGTTATTATCAATATATTTTCATGCTAGTGGACTGCAGTTAGCAACACATGCAAGCTCTGGATCCACTTAAAACAAACAAACAAACAAAAGCCATACTAAAGCTTAAGTGTTTTCTGAAGCAGAAGTGGTAGTAAAGATTGGGTAATAAAATAAAGCCCTGACTCATCTCTAATTAAGAGTGCAATTTATGAAAGGAATTAATGTTTAACAATGGGGAATAGGAAGGAAGCAGAAGCTAAAAGTTTTTAAAATAACCTATTACTAACCATCTAGAGCAAATTGATTCACACCTTCAGCTCAGGCAAATCTTTAACAAACTGGACAATAGTTAAAGTAATTATCTGGAGAAAGTATTGCTATTATAAAATATGGCCACAGCTTTATAATACCAAAACCACCTAATTTTTAATTTTGCATTTTATTTCTTCAAGTAAGCCATTACTGATTAAAAAAATGCTTTTTCACTCATGTATCACAAAGTAACAGATAAATAACATCCATGACAATGCAGAATACAAGGGAAATATTAAAAAGGTTTCCTTTATTAGTATTTCTTATCATCCAATAATTAATTCTTTTTTATTAATTTGCTGGTCTTGTGAGATTGTTAAAAATTAATTGTTAATGAGAAGCAAATGGTAGCCCCACCACAACACAGCTGCTTTTTGTTAAAGTAATTAAGACTGTCTGCATTCATGATTACACAGTTGATACAAATTTTGAGCAATAATTCAGATATTGTTTCTAGTAGTGATGAGTTATAGCTGTGTTTACAAGCTTCAGAGCCATACTACAAAGACAATGTAGAGAAATAGTTCTATGAATGCCTTCCAAAAAGTAAAAGGGGTGATGAAGAAGAGTCTTATCAGACTCTTCTGGCTCATCCAGATCACTGAGAAAAACTGGCTTCCCCTCCCTTACAAAATTCTTCATCTTTTCCCTTCTTGAGCAGTCTTTGTTTCACAAAAGGCAAGACACTTGGTATTTTGGGAGAGAGGGGAGAAAGTTGTGACTATGATTTTCATTTCTTTGAGAACCTGGAAAAATTCTCTTAAACGGATCCTTTTAATAGTCTTTGAATGTTTCTGTGGAAAATATTCACTTTGCTTTTGACTAAGCTTAGCCTCAGGTAGCACAAGGCACTGTGTTTGCATGCAAGGAAATTGCCAACAGTTACTGTGCATCTGGTCAAACAGAGAATTAAACTTGCTCATAGTTACTAACAGTCTCATTTGGATTGTACAGATGTTATTTTGACTATACAGAGGGAAGTCTAACTATGCTTAGATTTTAGGCCAGAGACTGCAGGATACAGGTTTCAAGTGAAACTGAATTGGCAATGGTTGGATACATAAGGTCAAGAGTCAGCACTGCATAATGTGCTCAACTGTTATTTTTAAGGTTCTGTCTGAATCTCCCCTGGAAACAGTCATCTGTAAAAATTTACCCATCAATGTGGGATAGGAGCAGGTGCAGAGCTCACAGAAACCATGCTGTGAGTCAATATAAATTAAGGGGCTAAGACAGAGACTGAAAGCAAGATGAAGCTTTGAGGGAGGGCATTCAGCCCAACAAGGAGCCAAATACAGGGCAGGAGGTAGTGTAATAAGGAGTTTGAAGTAGAGGAATGTCTTCAGCACCTACTGAGAAAGAAAAGATAGGCATTCAAGGAAGAAAGTGCTGGAAAATAGAGATGCGACAAAGTGAAGGGTATCACAATAGCCTTCACAGGCACAAATGGAAATGATTAGTAATAAAGTAGTAGTTGTGATACACCCATTTTCCATGAAATAACCTTTGATGATATGTTTAAAACTACTGTGGTTCAGAGCAATTTTAATCTATTGTCAGGAATAGAATTCTCGCTATTAACACTAGTGAAAATATAAGATCTCCATCAAAGCCCCATATTTTTTTTGAGGGATAATGATGCACCATGTATATGATGTACCATGTCTGCTGAAACCTCGTAAAATATGAATAAAGATAATGGGCTGTTTCTTCACCTGTTAGAAATCTTGAGAACCTTTCTGCTTTGCATGGAAGGTCGTAATAGCATCAGAGGACTTTATTTTCCCTTCTCTTGAAAAGTAAAAGTGATAAAAACTTCCATTATTTGAGTGTCAGACAAGTCTTTGTCTGTTTTCTCCTCAGTCTTTGTATCCTCTGTCCTTGCAAGAAAATCCCTGTCAAGTTTGCTGGGCATTGGATCTTCGAAAGGCCAAGTGGTTTTAATATATTTAAAGACATCCCTCAGAATTTCTTTGAAATTGGAAATTTATCTGCTGCGGAAGTGTGCTGGGACCCTTTTCCTAAGTCTTTTCAAATGTGTGCTTGTTTTCTGAAGCTCTCTATTCATAGTATAATTCTCTTACAGCTTTATGTTCTGTCTGTGTATTGAAACATTGACTTCTGAGCTGTTCTCCCTCTGCAACTATCTGTCTCTTGCAGTGAAATTCATTGACAGATTAAGCTCAGAAATCAGCATGAGAGAACTGGAATGTTACTGGTGGAAAATGACCTGGAGGTTCTTTTGATCACAGCAATTTTAGGTCTTTCACATGCTGAAAATTCTAAGGTATCTGATAAATAAAGACAGAAACTGAAAATGCCCCAGGACATACCTTATTTGCAGAAGAAACAAGCAGAAGTTCTTTCAACATTGAATGACTTTCTTTTTAAGGACTGTTGTGGTTTAACCCGGCCGGCAGCTGAACACCACACAGCCGTTCGCTCACCCTCCCCCCTCCCTCTCTGGGATGGGGGAGAGAAACGGGAAAGTGAAGCCTGTGGGTTGAGATAAAGACAGTTTATTTAAGAGAGAAAATAATAATAATAATAATAATAATAATAATAATAATAATATGTACAAACAAGTGATGCACAATGCAATTGCTCACCACCCGCTGACCGATGCCCAACCCAACCCCGAGCAGCCGGCCCCCCACCCTGGCTAGCCACCCCTATATATTGTTCAGCATGACGTCAGATGGTATGGAATACCCCTTTGGCCAGTTTGGGTCAGCTGTCCTGGGTCTGTCCCCTCCCAGCTCTTGCTGCCCCCCCAGCCTGCCCGCTGGCAGGACAGAGCGAGGAGCTGAAAAGTCCTTGGCTTAGTGTAAGCACTGCTCTGCAGCAATTAAAACACCAGCATGTTATCAGCACTCTTCTCATCCTAATCCAAAACATAGCACTCTACCAGCTACTAGGAGGAAAAAAATAACTCTGTCCTAACTGAAACCAGGACAAGGACTAAAAGATACCAGTGACTTTTCATCCTTGCTCCTTGAGCTTGTCTTCCCTTTTCCAGCTTTTTCTTTTCTTACCTTTATCTTTTTTTTTCCTTCCTCCCTCTGCTCCAATACCCTTCAGAAGAGTTCAGATTTTATTTTCACCTGTTTAAAAAAAGAAACCCCCAAATAAAACCACTGCTTTAACATTAAGATGATTTCCAACATGAACAAGTAGACACAGTAATGGATAATATCAATGAAAAAAAGTAGCATTATTGTGAAACAAAGGATGACAAGAGCCTGCATTAGCTTAGTCAAAATGCTGGTGCCAAATACTAGGCTGTTACAATGTCTATGATATGAACTGTTTGATTTTGGCAGTTAAATCCTGAGAGTAGAGTGAAAGCTTAACAAGTCTGAGATTTATACTGCCAAAAGACTCATTTTAAAGCAGGCTGTAATTGAGCAGTCAGACTTGTCAGGAAATGTGACCATTTCACCTACCACTGGATTTTTTTTTAGTTTAACCTAACTGGTCTTCAACCGTGTAAATATTCAAATGCAAGTAAAGGATGTTGCTATAATGCTTGACCAAAGAACTAAATTAGATTTATTCATTTTCTTTCACTTAATACTAGCTCTGAGCAGCATGGCAGTTATTACACACGAATTGTTTGTTCGAATACAAGTACGTGCTACATTCCTTATTTTGTTGTCTATCAGAGTAGCTTGCTTACTTTAGCAAAGGAACTGAATCTATCATTACCTTTCAAGAACATTTTTGACATGACTACTTTTCTTCATATGTTACAGGTAACATGTCTATTGCAGTGGTCTGGAACTTCCACAAAGACCAGAGCATAATGTATGAGAGGTGGCACCTCTGGAGAAATTTTTTTGAGAAATTTTTTTTGGAGAAATTATATTTTCTTTCAGATGAAAGTTGAGAGTAGGTGCAAGAGGCAGCTTTATTTTGGAGGGCTGTTTGTCTCTTGCTGTGCAATGGTCAAGTGAAGTGATGCACAAGAACCACACACCCATCCGAAGCTAAAGTTTGGTGTGGGCAGCAGGGCTGCTCCTCACTGTGAACTGGAGCCAGCTGGCAGAGGTTGCAGTGCCTGCATCATGCAGTGCCTGCTAACTTTCCATGAAGATGCAGAAGAACAATTGCTTGTCTTCATGAGTGTATAGGCAGTGTCTGTGAGTAGCAGCCACTTCCCCCACAAACAAACAAACAAAAAACACCAAAAAAAAAAACAAAACAACTACACACATACACAAAAAGCAACAGTACCAAAGTGTGAAAAGGCAATGTCTTTAACTGGCAGCTGGTTGAGTCTCACTCAGTGGCCTATCAGCCACCAGTCTGGTCTTTTTCTTGTTATTTACTTTCCTTTTATCTTTGAGGAAGTGCTGTTTCATGGGAGGAGTTGGCATACTGTGATATACACTAGAAAGTAATGAACTGTAGTGGTCTGCATGTATCCTATTTTTAGCATATCAAAATATTTATTTGCTGGCTTCACATGAAAACTTTTTGTTCCTCCAGAGTACTGATTAACATAAACTGTCTTCTGCTCCTTCTACTATCATTGTACTTGCTCAGTTAAGCCTAAATTAGCTTGTAAGCTACCTTGAAGCAGCAACCATAATAATTTATGAATTGACCCAATATTTAACCCAATAGAAAGAATATATATATATATATATATATATGTATATGTTTTCCTAGCTGTTTTGTTCCTGGATATAAAGGCTGTACAGAATAAATAATGCAACTATCAAACTATCATTGTTTTGTCTGTCTGATTGGCTTACAATGTCCTGTGTCTTTTGTGGCAGTCTATCCAGAGTGGTGAATTTACAGGACTCTGAACATACACACAAAAGTAGCCTACAGTCACAAAAAGTTTATTTTTCTTTTTCTATTTATTTTTTAAAAAAAAAACTTTTCTTGTCAATTCTCCCATGTCCCCAGTTTTGAGGACTGTGAGACTCAATGGATCATATCATGTCATTCCTTGTATGACAGAGGAAAGGAAGTGTTACCAAAATTTGGAAATACTGACAAGATAGTTTGTCTACTAGGTATTCTGTTACTTTTATGGTAATGTAAATGAAATGTAAATTAATTGGCAGTTCTCTGTAAGAAAATCTCTGTTACATTTGTCTTAGGCTTTAGCTGCATGTCCTTGAAACCCACAGAATGGGTGTTCATTTAAGTTTGGTCCTCTAAATCTATGTTGACAGCTGCACATTTTGGCTAATAAATGAATTACACAGGGAAGGAAAACAAGCAGTATCTCCTCAGAGGTTGTACAAGCCACATAGCTAATGCTGTCAAGAAAACACTGATCAGACACTAGCTGATTGATTTTCCCTTAGGTAGGTATTAAATTGTGCAGCTGATGAAATTGTAACTATTCACATTTCTCTGTCCTTCATTTTTCATTTTATTAGTCTGTTTTGCAATACAGGATATTTCCTGCAAAACAGTACCTCTCAGGCAAAAACAGAAACAACCTTCCTTTTCTATCTGTGAGCTTCAGGGACATGCAGTCAAATTCTCTTGAAGTCTTGCAAGTGCTTTTTGCTTCTGGCCAGTGAGAACACTCCCAGCAGAGCAGTGCTGCTGCCAGGCAGCGATAACTCCAGTTCTTGGTGCCCTCTCTAATGCCCCAGTTCAGCAGCACACCCACATTGATTTTGGGGTAGGTGAGGCTGTAATCTCTTGTAGGGAGGAAATTCTGTGCAGGGCAGTAGGGCAGTAGCCATAAATCATCCTACGAGCACACAGTAATTAAGGGAGGCTTGAGGGACTGTCAAAGCTGTACTGAGCTGCATGGAAAACAACAACAACAAACAAACAACCAAACAAAACAAACAAACAAAGAAAACAACCACAAACTAAAGATGAGCCTAAGAGCAGCAGAGGGCACTGGTGATTTGAAGTCATCCTGGTAAACCTCTAAGGCTTCTGATTGCTCTACAGTTTCTTTTCTACACTGCTATTTTGCCATGAGTCTCACCTGGAATCATTGATACTAATGCGAATGTATATATAATGGTTATAAGTTTTCTTTTATTTTCTTGAGTGAAAATTAAGAGCGGCTCCAGAGAGGGCAAAGCATTAGAGAACAGAAAGTGGGAGGGGATTAAAATGTATTATCTGGGAATGAGAATGAGGGAAGAGAAGCACTAAAAAAAAGAAAAATAAAAAAATAAAATAAAATATGTCTGTTTAGAGAAGCTTAAAAGGTTCACAAAATAGATTGCCATAGGGAAACCAATTCTTATGTTCTCTGTGAAACATATCAGATGCTGCAATCAGTTTTTTTTTTTTTTCAAAGCATAATGTTAGTATGTACTTTTTGGGGGGGAGGCGCAATTTGTAACATTCTTTACAGTCCCATAGCTACTATATCCTGATTCACTGAGGGCAGGAAAAAATGTGTTATTTTACAAGCTGCCCTCTATTTTACTGATGCTTAATTGATGCTTTAAAATTGACAGCTATAACTTGTTTTGTATGTTTTTATAATGGAATATATGACCCTTCTAAGTATTTTGAAGGTCTGTACCTTTCAGTATTTCATTTAGCCTGGACTTTTTGACATGTCTGTTTATTTGTTGTTTGACTGCACAGTTGATGGGGCAGCTGCTGAATTTTGTGGAACTAGCAATAACAGTTAATTTCTACATGTAGTTATTACTATACTTGTTTTCTCCAACCAGTCTTTCATTTATATATGTATGTATGTATACATACACACACACACAATCGTAGGTCCAGTTCTGTCCTAGACAACTGTTTGAGCTAGCTTCTGATCCAGGGCATTCCCTAAATAAGTTATAATACGCATCATGTTAGAGATTGTAGGCATCTGGGGACACAAATATCAAATGAGTATCAGTAATCTGGTGTCAAAGCTCTATGTCAAGATGAAGATCTCTGCACTACATGGTTGTCATTGAACATGTTCAGATTGCTGGCAGTTTCATGGGAAGCTTTCTTTTTATTTGCCATCTGCCAAATGAAGGCATTAGTCTGTGTGTGGCAGCTTTATGGTTCCGGATGTCCAAATATCTCATGATAGCCTAAAACAGAGGCATAGGGGTTTTACACTTCCACTACTCCGTTGTGCTGCTCACTGCCAAGAGTAAGAGAATGTCTTCATACCGTTTACCTCCAATTTATGACTAGAAGAAAATGTAGACTTTTGGTGAGGTGCTAGATCAGAGTACCTCCAGGCGACAGTATAGAAATTTTACATGCGTTCCCATCTCTGTGAGGTGAAGACAAGAGAATTAAACTTCCAAAATTCAGAATGTTGCTTCTTAAAAGCAACCGTTCACTCACTTAATGCAATATGCTCTACAAATCAGCAGTACATGTGCATCAGAAAATTAATCTTTCTTCTGTTTTAACATTACTGAAACATCTGACAATTTATCACAGAATCATAGAACCATAGAATGGTTTGGATTGGAAGGAACCTTAAAGATCATCTAATTCCAACACCCCACTGACATGGGCAGGGACACTTTTCATTAGACCAGGTTGCTCAAATAGCATTATAGTTATATTCACCATTATAGCTATATTTTCCATTATCGTTATATTTAAATACAGTATTTTACAACAGTACAATCTCTGTTAATGATGATGACTTCTCAAATGATGACATCACCCAAAGGCTGAGGAAAAAGTTCTACAGGACCCAGTTCTTTGATTGACCTCTGCAGTTTTGGAAGCTTGAAGATTCCTTATTTAATCTTCGGAAGATTGAGGGGAGATTTACAAACTATGGAACTACTAATTTCTATTTGCAGAACATTTCATGGAGCATTTTCCTTATTTTAAAGTAGACTAATGGTATAAATTAAAGAAAGATGGGCTATACAGTAAGTGGACACAGCAGACATTGCACGGTCAGGGTGCCCAGTCAATGGGAATCATGTCTGCAAGATACCATGATTTCTCTATACTTCCACAGATCCCCCTGAACACTGTACATTCTGTACTTTTACAGTATAACCCAAATTCCTCACATCTCTATTCTGGTTAACCTTCAAGCCTCTGTCTTGCAGTGCTTAAACAATAAGCTGATTAAGAACAATAAGCTGATTCAGGGACAAAATTAGGAAGGCCGAAGCTCATCTGGAGCTCAATCTGGTTACTGCCGTTAAAGATAACAAAAAACGTTTTTACAAATACATCAACACAAAAAGGAGGACTAAGGAGAATCTCCATCCTTTACTGGATGCAGGGGGAAACTTAGTTACAAGAGATGAGGAAAAGGCGGAGGTGCTCAATGCCTTCTTTGCCTCAGTCTTTAGTGGCAATACCAGTTGTTCTCTGGATACCCAGTACCTTGAGCTGGTGGAAGGGGATGGGGAGCAGGATGTGGCCCTCACCATCCATGAAGAACTGGTTGGTGACCTGCTATGGCACTTGGATGTGCGCAAGTCGATGGGGCCGGATGGGATCCACCCAAGGGTACTGAGAGACTGGCAGAGGAGCTGGCCAAGCCCCTATCCATCATTTATCAGCAGTCCTGGCTATCGGGGGAGGTCCCAGCTGACTGGTGGCTAGCAAATGTAACGTCCATCTACAAGAAGGGCCGGAGGGCAGACCCGGGGAACTATAGGCCTGCCAGTTTGACCTCAGTGCCAGGGAAGCTCATGGAGCAGATCCTCTTGAGAGTCATCATGCGGCACTTGAAGGGCAAGCAGGAGATCAGGCCCAGTCACCATGGGTTTATGGAAGGCAGATCCTGCTTGACGAACCTGATCTCCTTCTATGACAAAGTGACGCGCTGGGTGGACGAGGGAAAGGCTGTGGATGTGGTCTACCTTGACTTCAGCAAGGCTTTTGACACTGTCTCCCACAGCATTCTCCTCAAGAAACTGGCTGCTGTTGGCTTGGACTGGCGCACTCTTTGTTGGGTTAGAAACTGGCTGGATAGCCGGGCCCAAAGAGTCGTGGTGAATGGAGTCAAGTCCAGTTGGAGGCCGGTCACTAGTGGCGTCCCCCAGGGCTCGGTGCTGGGGCCGATCCTCTTTAATATCTTCATCAATGATCTGGACGAAGGCATTGAGTGCACCCTCAGTAAGTTTGCAGATGACACCAAGTTAGGTGTGTGTGTCAACCTGCTCGAGGGTAGGAAGGCTCTGCAGGAGGATCTGGATAGGCTGCACCAATGGGCTGAGGTCAACTACATGAAGTTCAACAAGGCCAAGTGCCGGGTCCTGCACCTGGGGTGCAATAACCCCAAGCAGATCTACAGGCTGGGAGTTGAGTGGTTGGAGAGCTGCCAGGCAGAGAAGGACCTGGGAGTGATGGTGGACAGTCGGCTGAATATGAGCCAGCAGTGTGCTCAGGTGGCCAAGAAGGCCAACAGCATCCTGGCTTGTATCAGAAACAGTGTGACCAGCAGGGCTAGGGAGGTGATTGTCCCCCTGTACTCGGCTCTGGTGAGGCCACACCTTGAGCACTGTGTTCAGTTTTGGGCCCCTCGCTACAAGAAGGACATGGAGGTGCTTGAGCGGGTCCAGAGAAGGGCGACAAAGCTGGTGAGGGGCCTGGAGAACAAGTCCTACGAGGAGCGGCTGAAGGAGCTGGGCTTGTTCAGCCTGGAGAAGAGGAGGCTCAGGGGCGACCTTATCGCTCTCTACAGATACCTTAAAGGAGGCTGTAGTGAGGTGGGGGTTGGTCTGTTCTCCCACGTGCCTGGTGACAGGACGAGGGTGAAAGGGCTTAAGTTGCGCCAGGGGATTTTTAGGTTAGACGTTACGAAGAACTTCTTTACTGAAAGGGTTGTTAGGCACTGGAACAGGCTGCCCAGGGAAGTGGTGGAATCACCATCCCTGGAAGTCTTTAAGAGACGTTTAGATGTAGAGCTTAGGGATATGGTTTAGTGGGGACTGTTAGTGTTAGGTTAGAGGTTGGACTCGATGATCTTGTGGTCTCTTCCAACCTAGAAATTCTGTGATTCTGTGAAGAAAGAACTGGGACTAATACACCCAGAGGGGTAATATAAAATTTAATTTTTAATAGAGTTTCATTCTTTTAGATATTAGATAAGTGATGTGGAAATGCCAGTTATTTTCTACAATTACACATAAATTCTGCGAAGTAGTAGGAATAGGGAGGACCAAACAGAAGAAAAATTGAGATACTATTCGCTTTTGACAAACAAACAAACAAGCAAACAAAAAACTAGCAAACCCCTCCTATTCTGATATGTCTGACAGAAAGAATAA
>CM021763.1:67204140-67215055 GCA_011075105.1 Heteronetta atricapilla
TTGTCTTTCAAAAAAATATAGATGTAAACAGGTCAACTCCTATTAAATTATTCTGGGATTAATTAATCTCTTTCTGTTTAAAAAGTGTTCTTAAAATAGCCATAATTTTCTCAGGTATATTTAATGTTCATTGCAATCATCAAATAAATCCTAGTTTATATATTGTTTGTAATGTGTAAGTGTTCATATTTGCATATAGGCCAAAGTGTTTTTTTATTTCCCATTTATATCACTATTGTTGAAATAACCATTCTGTAAATAGTGTCATTAGTAACAAAATGTGCAAGGATAGCCAACAGTAAAAAAAGGCAAGGCAAGACAAGGAAAGGAAAGGCCAACTAGTATGGTACAAATAATTTATCATGAGGATAACAAATTGCATTAATTTTATTTTTCTTTTAATGTTTCTGTTTCTATGTCCTCTCACCACTCTGCTCTTTTATGGGTTGATTTATTATTTTGTGTGCGTGCTTGTTTTAAAGTTTGCTCTAAACAATTGTCAGTATGCAAAGGCATTAGATTAAGCTTTGAGGAATGGCCTAACCCCCTGTGCTTCTGTATGTCTGCTGATGGAAACTGGATGGGTAATTTAAAGTATTTTTAGTTCAAGAAGGGACCAAGATAACATCACCTGAGTTATATACAGTAAACATTATTTATTTATTTATTTATTTTTCAATCTGGTAAATTGATGATATAGAAGCTTACAAGGTTGGTAGCAACTGGCAGGATTTTGCAGGTTTTAACTGGTCTAAAACCACTGGTTTTCAAATTGATAGGGTTTTCTTTGGGGGGAAATGAAAATAACCCCAGGACAGACCCAGTTTCCTGTTACATGGAGTGAATGAGTAATGTTTGCAATATCAGGAATTATTATTTTTATTATTATGGGGTAGTTTTGGTAGGAGATTAGAAGAAATGAAGGCCTTGCTGTCATCTTGTCATCTGGTGACTTAATGGAATTTGAAAGTTTTGCTAATGCCTCTGTCTGGCTGCAAATATGAAACAATTAACACATCTGTGATGGTCCTGTAGCTCCAACAGATTTATTTGAAGAAGATTATGGGTTTTATTTATTTATTTATTGTTGTTGTTATATGACTGTGAAGTCTTATTATTAACCATTGGTAGTATGGCTTTAGGACTCACCTCTTTATTGTTAAACAATTAATTCTGGCTAACAAGAACATTAACAATCATTCTTATTATGCACTGGCCTCAAAGATACTACGTGAAGTACTCTTTCAGCTGCCAAAACCCAAACTTATGTTAGCCATGTATATGGCAGCCTATGTTGTCCCTCTTGGTGATGAGTGATAAATTGAGGTTGATACAGTGTGCAATGGCTAAATACAATATTAGCTGAAACTGGAGCCATAATGCCTTATAAAGGCAAAATTAGTGGTTTATTGATTTGGATTGTTCTCTTTATTTTTGCACAGTAGTAGCTGTGGATTGACACCTGACAACTGTTTTACTTTCCTCTTTTGTCTATAGATCTGTTTTTAACCTTTTATAAAGTGTATAACCTTTTATAATGTGTAAAAGTGATATGGTCTGTTCAATAGATTTGGCTGTCATTTATATTTTTCTGACTACCAGCGTCAGACCTCTAAAGCTTTGTTACCTATAACTCTTTCTAAACCCCCTGTTTCACACATCTAGGAGGAGATAAATTGGATTTTCTTTCTTTTTGTGCATTTTCAGCAGTTTTGCTGATATTAGGTTTCCTGTTTTCTAGGAGGCTATATAGCTTTAACATTCAGAGACTTGTTTTTATTTGCAGAAGTGAATGTTAAATATATCTTCTTTCTAAGTGAATGCATATGTTCTGAAAGTTAATGAGAAGATCATAGCTCTATGCAGTGCCAATCTTAGAGTAACATTTATTTATTTATTTACAAAATAACTGCTGTTTAAACAGTTTTGTCAGATCCTAAGTATTTGCTCCATTTTTTTTTTTTTTTTTTTGAAGTTGATTGAGTTTTTAGAGTCTTCCAAAATCCACAGAAGTATATTAGATGCAGAATTACCTTCTTTGAACTTGGCAACATTTTGAAGCTGTATTCACTGTTATTGTTATTTTGTGTACTGAATGGGCTGGGAGAAGGCAAATATTTGAGTACAGAGCCAGTAGTCACAGTCACAAAATGATTGAGGTTGGAAGGCACCTCTGGAGACCATCTGGGCCATCACTCCTGCTCAGGAAGGGTCAGCTAGACCATGCTGCACAGGATTGTGTTTGGAGGGAGGGAGGGAAGGAGAAGGAGTGTGTGTGTGGGAGGGGGGATCAACTATCTCCAGAGAAGGAGACTCCACAATCTCTCTGGGCAACCCATTCCAGTGCTCTGTCACCCTCACAGTAAACAAGTCTACAAGCCTCACAAGTCTAAACAAGTCTCACAGTCTACAACTTCCTCGTAAGGGGGTGTCGAGAGGCAGAAGACCTTTTCTCCATTAACATCAGCGACAGGACCCGCTGGAACGGGGTTAAGCTGAGGCAGGGGAAGTTTTGGCTTGACATCAGGAGGGGGTTCTTCACAGAGAGAGTGGTTGCACACTGGAACAGACTCCCCAGGGAAGTGGTCACTGCACCGAGCCTGACTGAGTTTAAGAAGCGATTGGACTGTGCACTTAGTCACATGGTCTGAACTTCTGGGTAGACCTGTGCAGTGGCAAGAGTTGGACTTGATGATCCTTAAGGGTCCCTTCCAACTCAGGATATTCTATGATTCTATGATTCTAAGTGTTAGATTCTCATGTTCAGGCACCACTGAAAAGAGTCTCGGCCTATACTCTTGACACTCTCTCCTCAGATATTTATACACATTGATAAGATCCCCTCTCAGGCTTCTCCAGGCTAAACAGGCCCAGCTCTCTCAGCCTTTTCTCATAAGAGCAATGCTCCAGTTCCCTAATCACATTCATAGCCCTCTGCTGGAGTCTCTTCAAGAGCTGCAAGTCCTTTTTGTACTGGGGAGCCCAAAACTGGACACAAGACTCCAGGTGTGGCCTCACCAGGGCTGAGCAGAAGGGGAGGATCACCTTCCTCGACCTGCTGGTAACACTGTTCTAAATGCACCCCAGGATCCCGTTGGTCTTCTTGGCCACAAGGGCACATTGCTGGCTCATGGTCATCCTGCTGTCCACCAGGCCTCTCAGATCCCTCTGCAGAGCTGCTCTCCAACAGGTCAGCCTCCAGCCTGTACTGGTGCTTGGGGCTATTCCTCTCTAGGTGCAGGACCTTGCACTTGCCCTTGCTGAACTTCATGAGGTTCTTCCCTGCCCAATGCTCCAGCCCGTCTAGGTCCCTCTGAATGGCAGCACAGCCTTCTGGGGTATCAGCCACACCTCTCAGCTTTGGGTCATCAACAAACTTGCTGTGGGTGCACTCTGTCCCTTCATCTAGGTCCTTGATGAATAAGTTGAACAAGACTGGATCCAGTATTTGCCTTGTGAAACAATACCAAAAGGTTGTAAATTAGGAGAAATTTCTTCTCCAAAAGAGTGGTTAGGCATTGGAACAGGTTGTCCAGGGAGGTGGTGGAGACACCATCTCTGGGGGTGTTTAAGGAAAGGTTGGATGTGGTACTTAGGGACATGGTTTAGTGAGTAATATTGGTGGCAGGGGGATGGTTGGACTAGATGATCTTGGAGGTTTTTCCAACCTTAATGATTCTGTGATTCTATGAAAAGCCTTGATGTAGTCAGGATAGACAACATTCACTGCTCTCCCCTCATCTATCCAGCCAATTGTTTCATCACAGAAAGCTATCAAATTGGTTAAGTGTGATTTCCCCTTGGTGAATCTATTCAGACCGCTCCTAATCACCTACTTTCCTCCACATGATTAGAGGTGATCTCCAGGATGATCTGATCCATCACCTTTCTAGGTATGAGATGAGGCTGACTGGCCTGTAGTTTCCTGGGTCTTCCTTATTTTCCTTTTTGAAGGACTGGTGTGACACTGGCTTTCTTCCAGTCCTCAGGCACATCTCCTGTTCTCCAGGACCTTTAAAGATGATGGAATGGCCTAGAAGTAACATCTGACAGCTCCCTCAGCACTCCTGGGTGCATCCCATTGGGGCCCATGGATCTGTGGGTGTCATGTTTGCCTAAATGATTTCTATCCTGGTCCTCCTCTAACAAAGGGAAGTCCTCCTTTCTCCAGAATTCCTCTCTTGTCTCCAGATTTTGGAATTCTTGAGGGCTGGCCTTAGCAGTGAATAATGAAGCAAAGAAGGCATTCAGTAACTGCATTTTCTGTATCCTTTGTCACCAGAGCACCCACCCCATTCAGCAGAAGGCCCACATTTTCCTTAGTCTTCCTCTTACTACTGATTTGAAGAAGCCCTTCTTGTAGTCCTTGTCATCCCTTGCCAGATTTAATTCCAAATGGGCCTTAGACTTCCTAATTTTATACCTGCATACTCTGACAACATTCCTATATTCCTCTCAAGTGGCCTGTCCATTTTTCCACTTTCTGTATACTCTTCATTGAGTTTTCCCAGCAGTTCCTTGCTTACCCATGCAGGTCTCCTGCTTCCTTTGCTTGACTTCTTACTCACAGAGAAACACCAATTTTGGGCTTGGATGACGTGATGCCTGAATATTAACCATCTCCCTTGGACTCCCCTGCCTCCTAGGGCCTTACCCCATGAGATACCTTCAAGCAGGCCACTGCAGAAACCAAAGATTGCTCTCCTGAAATCCAGGGCTACAATACGCCTCAATACCCTGCTTCCTCCACACTCAATCCTGAACTCCACTGTCTCATGGTCACTGAAGCCAAGGAAGTCCCCAGCCTGCACATCTTAAACCAGCCTTTCTTTCTTTGTTAATACAAGGTCCAGCAGCACCCATTTCCTTGTCGGCTACTCCACTACCTATGTCACAAAGTTGTTACCAATGTTGCTCTGTCTGATGGTTTCCAAATTCCAAATTCTGTCTGATGGTTTCCAATTTGCCCTTGGTATCGTTAGTGCCCACACAGAAGAGCAGCAGAGGGTAACAGCCTGGCATGTGGACAAGCCGTGGCAGTCTTTCCATGACATCATGTATTCAAGCCCCTGACAAAGAAAACAAACCACTTTAGACAAGAGGTCAGGCTGGCAGATAGGTGCCTCTGTCCTCTGCAACAGGAAGACATGCACAACAATCACTCATCACTTCTTCTGGGTTTCCCACAAGGCACAAGTTCTGTCAGCCCAGTTGCTTCCCTACAGGAACAGTTGCCTATTACCCATCATCTTTCTTTAGTTGTGCTGGTTGTTATAGGGGGAACAGACCAGGGTGCCTTAGCATCTTCCCTGATGTGTCAGGTCTTCCCTCTTTCATCTACTAAGAAGTGAAGTGGTTCTGCAAAGGCACGTCAGTCTCTGGGGGAAGTCTCTTCCTTCTGCTGGTCCTTTCTGTTGCAAGCTTCCATTCTTCTGTATTATTGTCCCCCTCCCTTATGTGTGTGCTGCTGGGGGAGTTTTTGGTTATTTGGCCATGGGCTTCGGGTCCACTACAGACTAAACTTAGAACCAGCTATCTAGTTCCTTCTTAGCTTCCCTGATGATGTGCAGCCTTCTCAACACCTTCTGCAACTCAGCCACCTGGTGCAGGAGATCCTCCACCCAAACATGCCTTTGAAGGCTGGTCTGACACCTGCCCCAGGAAAAAGGTCTAGGTACTTACCCTAGTATGATGTCTGCACCACAGCCTTTCCCTTCAGTTGCTTCCCTTCATCTGGGTGGTGGCATTGAACATCACAGGGGTAGATGATGCTGGGGCAGATTGTGCCTTTTCTCTCAGATGAGTCCCCACCATTCGACCTTGAGAATCAGGTAGGATGAGTGCCCTTGACCTGTGCAAATAGTTACAGAATGCTGTCTGGTTTCTGGGTTATACCTGCTTCCAGTCTCTCACTTGACCAGTGGAACACCCCTCCTTCAAAGAGGCGCCCTCCCACATTAACTGCCATGACATGTGCTGTTTGTCCACCTTGATCACTGCATGCCATACAGCTCTGCCATTTGTATGTGTAGGGGAGGCTGCTGTGCTCCTGGACCTGTCCACACCTCATCATCTGCTCTCCCAGGGGTTGCCAGCTCTTGGCAGGTCTCTGCACACCCATGGGATTTCCCTTGCCTCAGTAACCTCCCCTCATCCTGTGCACAGCTATCCCCTGCTCTGCTGCACAATGCACCTACACTGGAGACAATTGCCTCATTGAGTGACTGTGTTAGTTGTTTTCTAAAAAATTAACACACACTCCCTGTCCTTTCACTCCTTTGTCTTTTTTTGGTTTTCTCTTGCTTTAATCTTCCATTTTCAATTTGGTGAAAGGCAGGGATCATTTATTTTCTGTCTTTGTATAACATCAAACAGTCCATAATTAGGCCTGCTAGATAGAATGATAACATAAGTAATATACACATGTGTACCCATCATATTAAAAACATTTAAAACATCATTAAAGATACTGAGATGAAGATAGCGAGATAAGAGATCTGTTGAAATAAGTCTTTTGATTTAATGTATTTGCTGAAGTTTTGATTAACCAACAGAACAGAAAGACCTGAGGGATCTTCTGAACTCTCTAAGACATTTCACTTTGAATTAATGGCCTTTAGGATGATTTTTTTTTTTTTTTAATTTATTTTTACACTAATTATGATTTTCTTTTATGCTGGGTTTGGGCAGACATTTAACACAACCAAAATATCTGCAGTGTCACTGTTGTATTGTATATTATATACACATATATATTATATGCACAGGGTATTTTAGAAAACAATCAAAAAATAAAATTACACTATTGAAATCTCTATTTTACAAGAAATACCAGCTTTTTTGATCTGGAATAGAGCTAATGATTATTACACATAGACAAGTGATTTGAATGGACACATTAATATTCCTAAAGGTTAATATTTTTAATCTTGTATTTAGCTTCTCCTCTTAGTTGTTAAATCTTTTCATGAAGAGTGTAACTGGATTAATCATCAGTCCTAGTTTTACAAATGGACTTCCTAACATGACCTTTGCTTCCATTAGCATCATTGGACTCAAAAATGCCTGTGAGTTTTAAACAAGTGTTCTTTATATAATAGTATTCCCCCCCCATTTGAAATATGGAAATGGAATTTTAGTCTCAATATAGATTAATATTCAGAATTATTATTATTATCATTATTATTATTTTACTACCATGACAATGCAAATAAAAATCCATCAAATTAAATTAACAGGTTTTCTGTAACATGGAAAGGTTTCTTTGGTGATAAATATCAAGACTCTTTGCAATCTACTACTGATGATAGTAATATGTTTTCATGTAGTTTTGATTTTAGAAGGATAAGAAACTGGTTGCAGTTCTTATATTCCACATATAACTTTTTTTTTTTTTTTTCAAATGGCAACTTTTAATTAATTTTTAATTTACATACTGGGTTATGGATAGGCTTAGATAGTTAGGCCCTATCAGTATAAAAACGTCTTCTGATGTCTAAAGTGCATAGAATTTTTCCTTAAGCTAAAATTTTTAACATTTCTTTTTACCTCATTTTTAATCTGCTGCTTCCTTTACATTCTACTTTGCATATTAAATAGTATTTTTTAAAAACATTTGCATTTTTTGTAAAATTCATTGGTACACCTCTTCTACCACTACTTTAGATCCTGTGTTGTGGTCATAGCACCATTTGTTTCTTACATTTCATTAAAAGTTATAATACTGTTGTCAGCAGAATGCAATAGTTTGCTATTGCAAAGAGCTTGCTACAGTTTTATAGGTCCCTTTTATAACATATTCTCTATAACATATGAGTCAATGGAATGACGACGTGATTAATGCTGCTGAATTTATAGATAACTGTAGCTTAGCATGCAGCACATGAAAAAGAAGAAAGGGAGTTTTGCCGTATTTCTTTCTGCCCACTGAAAGTGCATCACTAGATCTGTGAAGGCTTGGGAAACAAATTTTTAAAATACTGAAAGCTCCATCAATTATAGGTCTGGTGTAATTAATGTTGACACATAAAACTATATTAGTGCTCCTGAGGAAAAAAAAAAAAAAAAAAAAAAGACAGTGACTTGTAAAGGACAGTGACTTATAAGGTAGAGGAACAATTGTGATATGCAAAATGCAGCTGTGAATTGATATAAATGGAGTAAATTACAAAGGTTAACTTTAAAAACTGGAGCTGTTACTTCTTTTACAAAAGACAAAAAACACTTTAATAAGTGTTTTGTTTTTATAAATTCTATATTAAAATAATAGTACTTAGAATAACTGCAAGGGAACCACAGGATTTCCTTGAGCTGCTGGTGATGCTTGGTGAAAGATTTGGCACATGCATATTTGATTAAGGTGAGAGGAGTAAATACCCAACATGGCTGTGTAGCTAGTAAATATTCAGGTTGAACATTACTGCTAACTCATGCACAGGAAGAAAATTAACATAGGCTAAAAGGAGTAGAAAGAGGAACTGCTGTAACCACTGAACTATGTTTATGGAAAGAAAAATCAGAAGACCTTGGCCTGGGGAGGTGAAAAAGAGAAGCTCAAGTTGGTTGCTGTGTGTATTAAGAGGTACAGTTACAGGACAAGAAGACAACCAAAGTGATATTAGAATTAAAAAAAAAAAAGAAAGTATAAACAAAGTATGACAGATATTAGAAGAAAATTTCAAACCCTCAGTCTTAAACACCCCAGGGATGGTGAATCCACCACCTCCCTGGACAACCTGTTCCAATGCCTGGCTACTCTTGCTGAGAAGAAATGTCTCCTAATTTCTACCCCACCAGCAAAATATGAGAAGAGGCTGACCTCCAGCTCCCTACAAGTGCCTTTCAGGTAGCTGAAGAGAGTCCCACTGAGTCTCCCCTTCTCCAGATTAAACAACCCCAGTTCCTTTAGCTGCTCCACATAGGACTTGTGTTCCAAGCTCTTCACCAACTTCATAGCCCTTCTCTGGATACACCTCTGGGCCTTGATGTCCTTGCAGTGAGGGGCCCAAACCTGAACAAAGCACTTGAGGTGTAGCCTCACCAGAGCAGAATACAAGAGGATGATCTGGTGCTGCTGGCCACACAGTTCCTGATACAAGTGGGGATTTTATCAGCCTCCTTGGCCACCTGGGCACACAGCTGTCTCATGTTTAGGTGAGCATCAATCAGCACACCCAGATCCTTTTCCTCTGCACAGCTTCCTAGCCACTCTGTCCTAAACCTGTAGCACTGAATGAGGTTGTTGTGGCACTTAGCTGTATTGAACCTCATCCCATTGGCCTCTGCCCATTGATCAAACCTGTCCAGGTCCCTCTGCAGGGCCTTCCTACCCTCCAGTAGATTGATACTTGCAGCCAGCCTGGTGTCATCTGCAAATTTACTGAGGGTGCCCTCAATTCCCTCATCCAGATAATCAATAAAGATATTAAAGAGGATGGGCCCTAACATCGACCCCTGGGGAACATTATAGATGATCCATTTGTTTTTGATGGCTTCTCTCTTTGGTCTAAGCCTTTGTCTTTTGTAGTGTTCTCATATTTTTGAGTTCTTTGGGGGTGGTGGAGACAATTGTATCACTGGTGTCAAGGGAAATGAATTTTCCTTGTCTTTATCTGCTAGAGATAGAAGCAGGTCCTCATGCTGCCACCTGCACTTCCAAGCTGAGCAAAGCACACTGGTAGTGAGAAACATTTCATTTGTTTATTTAGTTATTTGTTTATTTAGTTATTTATTTACTCTTTTACTTTGTCGGTTCTGAAAGCAGCTACTCAGGAGAAGTGTAATTTTTAACCAGCTCAGTGCTTGGAAAAGAGGACAGGAAGGACCAGGAGGAGAACAAGGAGTAGGAGGAGGAAAGAGAGACCCAGACAGGACTTTCTTTCAAGAAAAGGAAAATGAAACAAAGAGGTCCTTGTGCTGGGACAGATGAGGCTGACAAGCACACTTTTGAAGTATGAGCCTAAGGTAGGTGGCATCTGGAAGCATTCTGTGGGTTTGTGCTAGCCAGGTTGTGACACATGCTTGTCTTGAATGAAGTTTGGCACAAACAGATTTACAGAGCTGTGGGAACAAAATGACCACTTCAGAAAGCAAGAAACACTTACCCTGTGGACAAAACTAAAGCAATTGCTGAGGAACAGTATTTGTTTCCTAGTTTCTTTCTAAATACTCAATACTGGCTGTTGCTAGAGGCAAGGCATTGGACTTAATGTATAAAGAGTTCAATTTAGTATAGGAAATCCTATTAGTCAATTTAACTTTATGTTGAAGTACTACAAAACCACATAAGAACAAGTTATTTCATAGAAAAACTGAAAAAGTGTGCTATGTTAGTGGTTCTTGTATAATAAATAGAAAATAAAATACTGTGTAATGATCTAGCTTTATGCATGGCAAATCCAGAAGTGGTCTGAGGAAATGTTAAGTAATTTTGATACATCCTTCCATTACCATTAAACAAGTCGTTAGAGGCTATAAGTTTAAGGGTATTAAGGTAGCGAAACACCCTTTTGTGCAGTCATTAAACCATGGTTATCTAGATCTAAGATTACATAGTCTTGTGCATGAGCTGGACATAGTTCTGCTTTCTTGTAGCATGTCTAAGTGCCATTAATCAGTGGGATTTGGTAGCACATAAAGGGTGTAAGGCTATTTAAAGATCCATTATGTTCTGGTTACTACTGTGCAAAGTGTGCTTAAATATTATTTTGTACACTACCAGCTCTGAATTGGCTGATGTTACACATTCACAGTATTAAAGTTAATGACCTGTTGCATTCATTGTGATAGTGAAGGAAATTTGAAGAAAATTTTTCTCTGTATGGAGTAAGGTTAGTATCATTACACTGGAATTAGATAGCAATGATCTATGCTTTGCACATTAGTGGTTTTTTTTTTTTTTTTTTTTTTTTTTTTT
>CM021763.1:67215155-67253583 GCA_011075105.1 Heteronetta atricapilla
TTTCATGTGACCATTATATTTTCAAAAGATAGTTTGAAATCTGTGTTTCACATGCAGTTTTTAAGCTGCAGTGCTCAGTCACTCTTCAAGTGACATGGTGATCTCCTTTTTATTTAAAGCTGAATAGTTTCTTCTTTTCAAAGAATGAATAACAACTCTTGCCTGTAGTATTGATTACAGTAAAACCTGGATGGAAAATCATAGAGAGCATGGGGAGCCTCTCCTGCCCCATGAAGTCTTGTTTCGCATTTGTATTCAGTTTGTCCCTGTCAGGCTGTACCTCTCTCCAAAAGGCAGTGGGAGGGGAGCGCTAGGGAGCAGTGCTCCCTCAAGGGAGCACAGTACTGAGTTAGGGCATATTGTCCTCTGATGCCTGTAAATTGTGAATGGATTCTTGTTAAAGCCTAAAAGGCTGGTTTTATTCAGTCCTAACTGACTGTTTACCCTTTGCACATACAGTGTAAGCATTGTAAGTTTTGAGTTTAGTGTTAAAATGAATATGTGTGAGACATGGCATCTTGCGTTATCTGAGGGCATTAGCCTGTTTGCAAATTCTTATTCGTGGTAGGCTGATTCCTACCCAGAACAAACTTTTACTTCTCCAACTCATTTGTTGATGATGCTCAGTGTTTTCTTATGTTCTACTTCATGCCTCTTACGCTCTTGCATCTTGGTTGCAGGCTTTTCAGAACTAACTCTACTTTATCCTATTCTTGCTTATAAACCAATAAATGTCTTTAGTGCACTATCAAAGGGGAGAGTGAAGGGGGGTGGATGCAGCACATATTTCTGTGTTCCCAATGCTTTCTCTGTCCCATTAGAGAAGCACTCAAGAAATACATTGTGCTATCTTGGCATAAAGTGCAGATTGATGCCTTCCTGTGAATGCTGCATTTTGTAACAGCTCTTTGATTGTTAGTTAAAGGTGTCTCTTTCTATAGTGGTCCTGTATGACTCCAAGCCAGCTGCAGCATATGGTGATCTATTGGTCATCACCTTTTCATTTATAGGCTCAGATGAGACCTGGTTCCCATGACTCCTTAGCCTCCGTCAATTTGAGAGGTCTGGGTGTGCATATGAGTCTTTCTCTGAATGAATTCAAACCCTCTCCTACACCAAAAGGGCCTTGCCTCTTTCTTAACACATTTGTTAATGCTTTGCCTAATGATTTTCGGGGAGTGAGATATAAGGAGGGGAGAGAGGTTTCACTGACTTTTTTAGAACTGATACTGTATGATCCTTTTCTTCAGGTGATAGTGTGACAGTTGCTAAGGTGTTTTTTTTTTTTTTTTTTTTTTTTTTTATATATATATAAGCTGCTGTATGAAGATTTCTATAGATGGGTTAGATGTATTCTAAATGGTGACAGCTTGCTTTTTTTTTCTTTTTTTTTTTAGAGCGTTAGTTTCAATGTGTCATTTTAAACATGAGAAGTGTTACATCTTTATTACATAATGTATCTAGATATATGAATTCATTTTAATACTCTGAAAGAAGAGACCTCCAATTATATCCTTGCCTTAACCTGTTATTTTTTACTTTTGAATCTGCACAAAACTATTTTCAAAGCTCAGGTGACCTGGCATCTCTTGTATTCTGTTTTCTCCAAGAAATCTCTAAATGAAGCCTCTCCAGATGTTTGTAATCAAATTAAGATTTTGCATACACACACACACACAAAAAAAAAAAAAAAAAAAAAAACACCAAACCATAATGTTAGTAAACCAGGACAGTTAATCTCATCATGTGATATAATCTCTGTTAAATCAAGTCATATGTATTTGTAAATTTTGATATTTTTTATTACTCTGTCATTAGTTGCATGAATTTTTCCTCTTCCTGAAAAAAAGGATACAGCATTGTTCATAATAAACAAACATTTTCTTTCAATATTACTTTTCAACAGTTATCAAAAGCAATGAGTAGAAACTTTACATCCTATCTGTAAAGTCTACTGCCATATTGGCATATTTCCCAACAGAGTAACTCTTGTAATTGGAGGTGTGCCTAATGAAAAGATAGCTAATTGCTCTATGAGTTATCACACAAGCTTGAAAAATGATGTCTCATCAATCCTACCCCAGTGGCAGACCTTATTTCAGGACATATTGTTTGTCAGAGACTGTGCAATTTCTAGAGAACCTTGGTACAGCTTTTAAAGGTGCACTGCATCTTAAGTCTACCATAGCTCTCTTAGGGGACAGCACTTGATCTCCCATTTAACCATCCGCAGCAGCTACTGGCAGCACTAGATAATGGTAAAATCTTTATTTGCACATGCTGGTAATGGTCAGCAGGAAGCATCCTCTTCCATTTCAAATCGCCTAGCAGGGTCTTGATAAAATTACTGAATGAATTCAAATGTATCACTATGAAGCTCTAGCATTTTTCACGTTCTTCAGACACTATAATTCAGAGCGAAAAGTGGCAAATAGGGACATATTGTCCAAAGAGTTACACTAGTGTAACAAAATAGTTGCACTTTTTTTTTTTTTTTTTTTTTTTTTTTTTAAATCCTTGAAAGGAAATAATAAAAAAATGCGTGAAGAAGCAGATGAGGGATTTGCAAGCTCCTGTGGCACATAACAGGAAAAGGGGGAAATATTTGAATGAATGAAATGAATAAGGTGGAGACTTTATAGTGATATAAGCTATTTTTACATTTCACAGTCTGTACATATGTTGGGAATTGGCGGATCCTTATTGACTGACATGAAATAAATAATTCCTGAACCATAATGAAATATGCTTGAAAGAACACATTTCAGGACTTGAGATGTCATTCACAGATCAGATTAAGGCTCTGAGAGTGGGCAGTGTTGACATATCCACTGCTGGATTCCTGTACTGTTTTATGGAATATCAGATACCAGGTTATTGGAGTTCAATGTACATGTTTTCCAATCTGACAGCAATTCTTCTGTTCCCAAAGGGAAAATACTACCAAAGATACAGCTAGTTTTTTTATTATTATTATTATTTATTTTTTATTTTTTTTTTATTTCCCTCCCTGAGTTTTGTAGGTGAGAAGAAATTAGGCTGTATTCTGCAAACAGCTTTACATAACAGATGCTTGCACCATTCAGGTTGTATCTCAAGCTATTTTTTCACCCTCTGAATCCCCCTTTTATCTGTGTGCAGGCAGTTGTACCACTGGAGAAGTTCTTCTCAGAAGTGACTTGCAAATGCTTCAAAGACTGATATTCCCTTTTTTTGGGGCTGAAATTGAAGATGTCCAAATCTATAACCCAATTCTGCACCCTCTTAGTTTTCTTTGGCTTCTTCCTTTTTCAACATTTCCTAATATTTCCAGATATTTCAGTTAAATGTAATAATCTTCTGAGTTTAAGGAAATGAAGCCATTTTGCGTTTATTTTATTATTTTATTTTATTTTATTATTTTATTTTATTTTATTTGTTAAAAGCCATTGTTTTTCTCCCACTATTCCGTATAAAGACAGTTCACTGGCTTTAGAAGGTGTTGTCAAACGGATTGAGAACTTCCACTGCAATGCAAGAGCAAGTCTCTGAAAGATAATTGGTATTGTGTCCACTCATTTTCAAGCAGGAAATCAAGAAAAAAAATTAATTGCACTGATACAGAGCGTTTCACTAAAAGTCTGTGTCTAATTACAGTGGCGAACACACAGCAGGGACACTATAAAGAGGAGATATCTTTATACCCTTCATTTCTGAAGAGGCCTTTTGACACCAACTACAATTCAAGTTATGAAAGCAGTCTCCTGACAAGTTATACCCCAATAAATGTGTCATTAATGAGTAGGTTGTGTACAAAGCATTTGTCATAACATACATATTCTGCCTAATTATTAATAGAAAGAGTATTTTCTCTGAGTTGTTTTCCTATACTAATTAACATTCTTCCATATTTTAAGACTTTGTTTGACAATTCAAATATTCAGTATAATAGCATGTTCAATTCTGCATTGAGTCCAGATGAACCATCGAGTTAATGAAAATGATACTGGACTTAGATATATCGTATGCCCCAAATTAGACATGGGGTATTTTTCTTCCATTTTACACATTTGTTACATGATTCTGTGGTTATGGAACAAATGTGTTGCTATAAAAGTGTTAGTTTATATGCTTCTTATTCCTGGAAGTGTAACTCAAAACAGCTGCATGGAATATATAGCATTAGAGCAAGATATTCTTTAAAACACCCTGAAAACCTCAATAGCTTTCAGAAATCTCTGTCTCAGGAATCAAGCTTTGACCTTTTAGGTTTGATCACCTTTCTGCAGCTAACACAAAGGCAGCAATAATAACTGATGAGGTGTGAATATATATTAGCAATTACATTTTCTCAAAGCAAACACATTCCCTTCCTCCTCCCCCCCCCCCCATTTTTTCCATTTAAAACATTAAGAATGTTTTTTTCAGGCTCTTATGAAATAGATCATGCTGGTATTCTGAGCACTTGGGATCTAAATGCAGGAGATCTGTGCATTCATGAAATTTTCAGCGCCTACAAACAAATGCTAAAATGTTGTAGATAAAAACACTTCTTACATTCCTACCATTCTTTAGACATTTCAATTCTCTCTGTTTAGTCAGGGAACTAACTGACAATTTAAATAAGAGCCTTCTGTGAAGCTTGAGATTCTAAACAAAATGGTCAGAAAACTGAATATACTAATCAAAACTGCTGAGATTCAATTTCTGGAACTGTCACGGATATCTTTTAATCTCATTTACATAGACTGACTTCCCCATATTCACAAATAAGAAAGGCATTTGTAGATCTACTGCTTGTACTTGGGAAGGAGAAGTACATCTAGCACATTCTAAAACATCAGTATCATAGTATTCCTCTGCTGCTTTTGGAATGCTTTTTGGAATAGAGGAAAGGATCTCAACTGATCCTGAGATTTACTTTGCAGTTGGAAATAACTGCAAGAATGTTGTATGGGTACTGGTCTTCCATGACAGAGAGTGAAATGCCATGTCTGCTATCTTGATGGGCTTTATGCACAAGTGTTATTGAATATCCTGCACAGTTTGTGGAGTTCCTGTTTGTCTCATGCTTTCAGGCTTTACTTTTGTGCTGCTGGACTTTTTCTGTGCCGGGGAGATTTTAACATTTTTCATGAAAAATGCATTCAAGACGTTGGTATGTGTGCATATGTACATACAAACAGAAACATACACGTCTGTCTGTATATCCATCTATTTATCTATTTTTCAAAACAGGGAAGCAATTTGATACAACATGAAATTCATTCATATGTTTTACCTTACGGTTTTTAAACCCATGTATGCTTTTGGTAGTCTTGTCTCATTATTCCTTAAATGATTCTAATTCTGTCTCTGACTGTTTACAAAGAAGACAGAGAATCAATGTACACTTAAAGGCCCCCAAAGAGGATTGAAAGATTATTTACATTTCAGATAGCATTGTCTCATCTTTTTCCAGCATGTTCCATTTCTGGAACATTGACAGACTTTATTGCAAGCCTAGAATCAGTAATATATCCAACTCCTCCAAAATTAGAGTAATGTAGTATAGCAATGTAGACACATAACTGAAAAGGAAATCTTTTGGATTGGAAGACTTGGAAAGGTAATCCTAAAAATAGTTTACATTATTAAATTGCCACTACAGAAATGAAAAATGATGGGGGAGTCTATTCTCAGATTGGTAAGCAGAAATTTTGCTATTGTCTTTACAGAAGTCATTTTCTTTTCACTCAGTTTTTGTTGCAAAAATTAGGGTCATTCTTAAAGATTACATATATTTTTCTTCAAGTCATTTGATATTATTATTATATATAGAGAGAGAGAAAAACGTTTAATCCTGTGAAAATTCATCTATTTCTTAGAGAGTTTGTTGTGTCAAAAAGTGAGAGCTGTTGAGAGAACTGAAGGAGTTATACAGTTTGATATGGCTTAATGCTTTTTTCTTATACATTCTCATTGTGTCAAATGAGCAACTGAACTACCTACATAGCATTTGGTCTTTTTCACAAGGTCCATTTTTTCTTTCTTCTTCTTTCTGGTGCTGACATTTCAGTCAAATGAATTGCTGATGTTACTTATGTTAGAAGGTAGCCAGATACCTTAGTCAAAAGGGGTGCAACACAAGAATGTATTTTTGCTAATTGAGAGACTTTTTAGTAGTCAGACAAATAGAAGCTGTCCCTTTAGACATATTTGGCCCCTCTTAAGGGATGTGTTTTTAATGCTGTTGATTTAGCTGTGTAAGTCTTTGGAGTGGAGAAAATCAGCCTATCAAAGTCCAGCTTGAAAAAGAAATTGCTATTCCAAAACTAAGCCTTGGCATTGAAGGCGTGACTGAAAACATTAAGTGAAGCAAGGACATAGACTGTAGGCTCAAAGAAATTAAGAGAACTGAGTATAGAGACTGCTGTCACAGACAGGTTCATGGAAATCACTGTTGTGAGCTCCAGTTGCTTGGATGGTTTATCCTGCAACATAATTTCATCTTCAAGGTCTAAAGGGAGAAGGTAGAGAGGCTTGTGTGAACTTACAGATAGCATTACTGAAATGATTGATTCAGCTATAATGGGGAGACCAAGTTCTTTTTGTCATAAGCCTAATTACTTCAACCATCTGCCATGAATGCCTTAGCATTTCACCAGTTTTAGAATGACTTTTTTTTTTTTTTTATGTGGAGTTTTACTACTTTCTCAATAGAGTAGGAGACACATCAATGACAAGAACACTGGCTAAAATCATCTAAATATGACTAAAGTCATCATAAATTTCTGTGCCAGTAGCAGTTATGGATTAGAGGAACAATATTCCCAAACTGAGTAATCCTGCTGGCCAAGGTAGGATGCAGATTAAATGACCAAGTTTATTTCCCAGTTGGGAACACCAAATAGACAATGAAAAAAATACCTTACAAATTAATCACCATACTGAACTGGAAAGATTAACTCCCTGGTTAAAAGGGACCAAGGAACACATCAAAACTATTGATGCACAATTGTCATAAAGAGGCGAGGTGTAACAATGTGTCTCATCAGACACAGCTTGTTTTCCTTTCCAAGCAGCCATGTCGGAGAGCAGGTGCTAGAGCTTAGGAAATCTCTGCAGTGGTAACAGTGACTCTGGCCTTTGGGACCAGGGAATGATTTTGTCATCCTGACATCTGAAACCCCTGAATGCACCCTTTGTCCCATTGCATCCTTTTCACAGGGCAGAAAATCAGGTTATGTGTCAAGCTCAGAGAACTCAAGGTGGAGATGTGCTTAAATGACAACTATTCCAGCAATTGGATAAAAATGTGCACTGTGACCAGCCAACAAGACAGACAGTAGAGTATTTGCATCATTGTAATTCATTTGTGCTTTTCCAGAAAGCTGAACCGTACCCATCTTTTACATGCTTACCTACACATTTTTTTTCAGTTAACAAAAATGCCGTTGATAATGTCAGCTTACTAATAGGTCCAAGGATAGAATTTCTTCTGCCTGTTTGACAAACCTGACTCTTGCACAAACCTATGCCTTGCCCAGCTATGCCTCGAAGCAGATAAACTCCTGGGGGCTTCTTCAGTTCTGTTGTTGGGTTCTGTGCCGCCAACACGTTAATCTGTTTCTGTAGATAAATCAGGCATAAATAAAAGAGCATACGTCAAATCTTAATCGTGTTTCAGTGTGGATCAGCTGGCATTGCTAAAATAAGACCCCCTTCCCTCCTACATTAAATCGTCAGATACCATTTGAGTCTAAAGCAGTCACATATTTTCATTGTGATGAATATTCCTGAAGGGAGAGCCAGCCATTTCCTCATTTGTTTAATTTTAATCACTGCAGCAAGCTTTATTGAGGCAAAGTATTGGAACAAGCTAACCATGCTGGCATCCCATAGCAGCTGGTGCTTCTGACTGCAGAAGAATGTGAAGTACTTGGGGACTGGTGTGCTGCAGTTTGCACGGCCCCATGCAGAAACCCCTGCCAGGTCTCTGTGCTTCACAGGGAATTTGCAGAGGCTGACCAGCTGGTTCACTGAAAAAGTAAGGTGGGACAAAAGCCCACGAGCATCCTTGGAGAGCCAGCTGGCCTGCTTAGCCACTTGCAGAAGACACCAAATCATGCAGTAGTCTGCTGAGCTGTCCAGTAAAACAGGGTTTATCTGGTAGATTAATTTATAGTGATTTTAAGTGGTGTTGCCTTTAAATCTAAATCAATCGACCAACAAGTAAGAAAAAAATAATGGTTTCCCTCCACCATTGTTCTTATTAAACCCTGTCACCAGGCTTGAAGACCTGCCCTGAATGTGAGAGTGGACATGGTGAGGAAGCCCTCTGAACCCTAGTGAGAACATGGGTCTCTTGCAGATATGTGGTGTATATGACCTTGGCAGTTTGTGTTTTCCTGCAGTCAGCACTGGCTCTGTATCACAGAAGTGTATGGTATTATTGCTCCCCATAGTTCTCTATTGCAATAAAAGATTTTGAGAAACAGACTAAACCTTAAAAATGGTAGAAAGCATTGAACAATGCCTTTTGAATGAACAATTATAGTTGCAGTGTTTGTAGTGTGTGGTAGTTGTATGTAGGTTATGCCATCACTGAAATATTTTGATGAAAAGAAGAAATCTTTATACCTACTAGGATTTAATAAACAATTAAGCATTAAACATTTTAAATAGAATGAAAGCCAGAAACTGTGGGAGTGTGGCCATGGGGGTTGACAAGCCCCATGGTTGGTGATAACATTGTATTCTTAACGATGAGGCCATCAGGGTTGTAAAGAGTTTAGAGAGAACAAAGAGAGGTGGTTCAGGAGACACCTCGATGTCTCGGGCTGCTTGTTCTCTGGCCGTTGGAGCATGGGGGTTGCTGGGTGTTTGCGGTTGCTGAGAAAAGCTGTTGACCAATGAACAGTCAGTAGGAAAGTACTGTTTTGGGGGAATGGTATAAGAAGTCCTCAATATAGGAGAAGCAACAGATATATAATGAAGTTATGTCATCAATAAAGAAGTAGCAGTTATTGGTCCTAAAAGAACTGTGGTGTCTGTGTGGTCCTAACGCCACAAGCAACCATCTCAGAAATAAACAAAACATATTTTCACTGATTTAAAGATACTTAACATTGTTGAGAGTCTGTATTGCTGTTATTCTTAGAGAAATTAAATTAGGATACTATTCAAGAATCAGAAACACAGATGAAGAAATAGCCCTCTATAACAGACCTAAAAATACACACAGACATTATTGTTGGGATACTGAAGATTTTGCTTCAGGTTAAACAGGAAGTGAAAATTTCTCTTGCTTTTCTTGTCCAATTTTCATGTGAAAGATATGGAGAACATCTACTGGAGTGTTGCAGTATAAGTTGCTGAGATAAGATATATCATTATACCAAGCTGCAGACTGAGAAAAGGTAAAAGCTAAAAGTTACAACAACCGCAAACTTCTGAAGGGTCATGTGTTCTTTGAGAACTTGCTCTAAAGCCCATTGTTGTCTTTCTCCTCCCTGCAATAGACTTTAGAATCAAACTTTACTGATTCAACAAGCTGAAATCCTTCAGTGATGTAAATACTTTGTTAAAGTTCTTTTTCCTTCTCTTGCTTGTTAAATCTGCATTTGATCTGCATTTTTATGACTTGCAAATTCTGGGAAGACCTTGATGCTTGTTTTTGACATTCAATTTTTGCATGTCAACTATACAAATTCTAAGAAATTCAGCTTCTGTGTGGTTGCAGTGGGTGACCTAGATCATTGGAGAAATAGGTTAAAATTAGGCTTCATAAAAATCAATTTTCATCTCATAGAATATCCTCTAGTTCATGTCTTTCTGTATTTCATAAAGTGTCTATCTCTTCATGCTTAAAAAGCTGGCATTATTTTGATTAGCTTTGATCAAGACACACACATTCAGACTGTGACAGCCTTAATTACATCCAGAGATACAGTAATAAGGCAGGCTTTTTCCTGCCTGATATACTTAGTATCATATAGTACACCATTGATCTAGATTTTAAAATATTATGTATTCTTTTATTTGTAAAAAAATATTATTTAGTATTATTTAGCTGATGGAGAATGAAGCTTTTTTTTTTTTTTTTTTTTTTTTCTTTGCCTTTTAACACTTCCGTGTATTAACATAAGCAGAGCTGTGTGGTACTTTCTTACTTTATGGTTAAAAATTATAGATGCACTGCAAGAAGTCTTAGCTCACAATTCTGGGCTGCCTCGTGACTTTTTGACATGCGACTTAAGAAGTTTATGCTGATCATATCCATGGTTAGTATTACTGACTGTATTCCACCATTGTTATGGCTAAGGTTGCTAACTGAAGGGTTTATAATAATGGATCATTGTATGTATTCTTTATTCCTATTTTTAGGAAAGCTGTAACTTTATGGGGAAAAGATTTCTGTGCTTATGCAAACATGTGATTGCCTGAGAGCTTTCTGAGCTCTGCCAGAAACCATAATAATAATTACTATTTTTCAGTAGTTCAGCTATCAATATAGGTATAACTCTCTCAATCTAGTCCAGTGGCATGAAAGAGATGGGAAATATATTTCTACTGTTTAGAGATTTACTGTAACAAATTATTGTTGCTTTGAATTGTCTCAGTACAAACATCCAAAAGTTTGTGGATACAAACAAAATATGTCATTTCTGTAGAAGTTCTGCCTCTGAACAAACATTATTGTTCATCTCTTCTGTCTCTTTGGGCAGTGTTTGAGCCTCACCTCAAGAATGTATCTTGTTTTGCAGGTACATTTACTCCTGTAATAGCTCACAAGCTGCTTTGTTATTATTTATTATTATTTTTTTATTATTTTTTATTATTTTTCCTAAGTAGCCATCACGCTTTACAGAATATGTGCTTTTGGACCATATGGGGCATGATCCCAGTTACCATCCTGTTGCATGTGTACAAGAGCTGGGCAGAGCATTTTTCCTGCCTGTGAACAACTGACAGGCAAGGAACCTGATATGTGCTTAGAAATGATTGATCCAGTTTGCTTTCCACTTGAGGAGACAAAACACACTTCGGTTTTCTCTGAGGTAAAAAAAAAAAAAAAAAAAGAAGTAAAAGAAGTGTTGAATTTTTTAAAAAAATCTTTTTTCCTGTCTTTCTGCTGGATAGAATACAGTGGTTCTGTGCTTGCACTTACCTTACAAAGGCCTTGCCTTCTCACCTCCCTTTGTTACTTCTTTATGATAATCATTAATTCATTCATACTGCTGTAACACCCAGAGGCCTCACCAGTAGTTGACCTATTTTTCTGAGCTTTAAATAGATAAGGAAGGAATAAGGACTTAGCTTAAAGAAGTAGACAGTTTTCAGGGTCTAAATTTAATTTTCCTTGTCACATAGAAATCTGGGAGCATGTGTGCAGTCTGTATTAAGGAAAAAAAAAAAAAACAACATGAAAGTTTAAGATCCACTTTGGACTTGTTTGATAGCTCTGTGAAAGGATATGGCAAGGGATTTTGAGAACTTTATTTCCTGTATGGCTTGATAAGTTTCTTCCTACACACAATATAGAACAAGTGTACTGATAGATAGAATGACGATCTCTAGCTTTCTGTTGTCATCCCCATAATTCACACAAACCAACTAAATATGTTTGCCTGCTAGCCCAGTGAGTTGGCTGGAGATGCTAGAAGAGCTGGGGTCTTTACCTCACCTGCAGTGCCATGGTCCCATGGTACACAACACATACAGCAGCTAGTAAAAACTGTTGTGTTTGCACTGTGTGCTAACAGCACACAGAGTATGAAAACTTACTTTAGTTTAGGATTTTAAGATTAAGATTTCATTAATTTCAGTGACAGCACAGAAACATTTCAGGACAGGACCATTCTGCAGCAGTGATTGGATTTATAGTTAAACATAATTTTATTGAAGAAATTAGGACACACTGGGGAGAAATGAGCTTTCCTGCAGATATTCCCTATAGGCTAGCTTTGGAATGAGGCTTTGTGTTACTTTAAACAGAAGTTTAGGAACAAGAAGGAACTTCATAAGCACCTTTTTTGCTGTTGTTGACAAGCCATTATTCTGAACTTTTATTTTACTTTTTATTAATTTATTTTTTTTAAATCTTTTAATTTGAGGTAGGGCTGGAAAGGTTGAGATGTTTTACACAATGTGAAGTTCTTCTGGCATTAAGCTATTTGGGAGACTAGGATTGGTTTACCCACTAGGTCGTGGTAAATGAATGCAGATGTGTCAGTTGTATATGCAGACTGTCAGTTGTATCAATGGTGAAGGCAGTGCCACAGAGATTGTGAAAAATTAGAGGAGGGCAGGAAATAATTTATTTTTCCAACAACCTATTTCCCATTTACAAGTAGTACCTGTTGAAGCTGAAAATGCTCCCCTTGTTTTGTTCTTTCCCTGCTGGCTGTCTCTCTTCTTTATTTGACAGATATTCAGTGCTTGAGGCCTTAAGTTCAGATGAGTATTATTAACATCAACCATTATGGTCCCCTGGGGATTAATTTTACTTTGTGTGTGTGTGTGTTTTCACAATAGTTTCAAGATGCTGGAATGCAGATATATTTATAGTAAAAAAAAAAAAAAAAAGATAGTTTAGACAGGTTGATTCATTTAGCTACCCAGCAGGTTTTGATTGCTTTTCTAAAGTTAATTCCCAATGAGTATTTTCCAAACAGAGGAATACTACAGTAGACCTTGCTATGAATGAAAATAATTGTCTTCTTACAAAGAAATGAGTGAAAATTAAACTTTTTTTTTTTTTTCCCGTATTCTGTCTTTAACATATTTTTTTTTCCAAGTCACTCAAAGAAAGATATATTAATCAAATAGACATTTCCAATATATCATTCATGCCATGTCCTGTTTCTCAAGAAATAAAGCCTCTGCATTTTCTGAGGAAATCTAAAGATTTTTTTGCCTTATTCAGAAGCAGCATGGGTTTTCTGGTTCATGTTTGTTGGCTTTAGAATGGGGTAACAGGAAAGGTTTTATTACTTGATTGCAGCTGACAAAGCAAAAAGGCCTCTTTGTCCCTTCACTTCAAGATAGTTCAAGATGTGTGTGAACTCCAGTGGAATTCTGAACAGGTAAAACAACAGATTATATATGCTGCATATGTACTAATAACAGGGTTTTCTGTGGTTATGGACTTTTTGAGTAGAAACTATGAAACAGAGATGACAACTATAAGCTTTTATTGGTTGTGGCATTTAAGCTGTGCTTGACGCTCTCAAAATGAAAAAAAAAAAAAGAGAAGTTCTATCTTCATACTCTCACTGATGACTGAAATGCAGATTAGAATTTATTCTGTATTTATGGGTTGCACCTAAACAACACCTAATATAAATAACATTACAATGGTGTCTTTGATGACAGCAATCTTTAGGATGTCAGTTGCATGAAAGGCCACTATGGGCAATTGCGAAGACAGTTTTGATCCTAATTTTTAATTCACTGCTTTCATCTTAGGCAGTGTGTAACTTGGTGGGACAGAGTAAATTGTCTACAAAATGTCTGGAACGGTTGCTCTTTGGTTTCTATAATTGCTGACCAACTGACTGAGAAATATTGTAGATCCTATCCTGCCCTCCCAAATTTGTCCCATGATTTACTGCTAGCTTAAAGCTACTTTATAATGGAGACTCACCTAGTTTTTTGAATGGCAGTTCAGAATTCTCTTTAAACAACACAATCCCTCCTCCCCCATGCTGTAGGCTTCACTAAATGACCCACTCCATAAAGGACAGACATAGAAATGTAATTAATACAATTAATAATAAATAATTGCAATATAATTGTTTTGAAATTAAACATTAACTGCAGTCTAATCAATTCCAGATTTTTTACATAACGAGTTTTAAATAGGAATGAAAAAGTGATTAAAGGAACAGTCTGAATGCCATCAGAATCACAGAGTCACAGAATGGCCAAGGTTGGAAGGGACCTTTGAAGGTCATCTACTGAGAAGGATCACCTAGTGCACATTGCGCAGGATGGCATCCAGGTGGGTTTTGAATATCTCCAGAGAAAGAAACTACACAATCTCCCTGAGCAACATCGTCCAGTGCTCTGTCACCCTCACAGTAAAGAAGTGCCCTCTCATATTCAGATGGAACTTCCTGTGCTTCAGTTTGTGCCCGTTGCCTCTTGTCCTCTCACTGGGCACAACAGAAAAGAGACTGGCTCCATCTTCTTGACACCCTTCCCTCAGACACTTATACACATTGATGAGATTTTCCCTCAGCTCTCTCTTCCAGGCTAAACAAGCCCAGTTCTCTCAGCCTGTCCTTGTATGACAGGTGCTCCGGTCCTCTAATCAGAGACTCCTCTGGAGTCTCTCCAGTAGTTCCATGTCCCTCTTGTACTTGTGCCCAGAACCGGACACAAGACTCCAGGTGTGGCCTCACCAGGGCTGAGCAGAGGAGCAGGATCACCTCCCTTGGCTTGCTGGCAACACTTGTCTGAATGCATCCCAGGATACCATTGGCCTTCTTGGCCACAAGAACATATTGCTGACTCATGGTCAGCCTGCTGTCCACCAGGACTCCCAGCTTGGAATCAGTTGGAGTAAGACTTGGAGTAAGATTTATCAGCTTGGCATAAGACTCATTGTATAGAGAGGGTAGTAAGGTCAGCCTTTAAAATCTTCAATTCCTTCCAGCGTGTTTGCTAACAGGAACCACTGCTATTGTTATGGCATGGCATGATTGAACTTTTTTTGACAATTACCTAGGATGCAGTGTATTCCTTTTTAATTAGTTGTATCATTTGAGTTAAAGAGGTCATTCTCAAGTATATCTTTCTTCCAGTAACACCTTGACAGATATTTTGCATCATTGCGGCCTAGAGTGATCTCTCTTTTGAGTTTTATTCAAAATCTCTTAAAGAAATTAAGGGAAAGATGACATCTTCTAAGTAGGCTAATTTAAGATTTCAGTTATTTAATACTACCCCTCTTGTTTCTAAATATCAGATATTAAGGACTCCCTCCCCCTTTCCTTCTTTGCTCAGTTTTTCTTCCTTTTGCTTTTTCCCTTTTCCCCTTTTCCCCTTCCCCCCAGCCCCTGCTTTTTTAAAATTCCAAGCTCATTTCATTGTAGAACTATAAATAATTACAAAAATTATTATTCTCATTTTTTAAGTGCTTGGAATATGTGAGAACAACTGACTTGACTTTTTGTAGTTACGGAGAGCTGTCAGGTTGATTTTTACCTCATAACTTCTCAGAAGACTACATGTTGAATGCTACTAAGGAGAGAAATATATACAGTTTAATAGTCTTATCTCTTTACATTTGAGGAAAAGTAGATGTAGATTTGATATAAATATTAATGTAGCACCTTCAGGCAAAGAAACCTTAATTAACATCTCAGAGTGTTTTTTTTTTTTTTCCAATAAATTGTCTGGTATTGCTGTGTGAATGACTTTAGATAGCGAATTTGCCCTCAGTTTCACTGGTAAATAAAATAGCTAAGCAACACAACAGGAACAAAGCTTCACAGTAGTTTCAGAAGTAAACCTTACTTTAAGGCTGTGTCACCAGCTTTGCATAATAACGAGGGAGCATATCCCCAACAATCCTGAAAGTGTTTTGTATGTATAGGATTGAACTGAAATTTAAGACAAGTCGTTAAAAAAAGAAAAATGTGCCTCTCTCCTCACCCCCCAAAATTTTAGCTAAATTCTCTTATTCATTGAAACTAAATCATAAGCAGCTTATTTCAGAATCTTGATCTGACTGATAAAGTTCCATTGTTTTTCTTTTGTTTTTGCCTTTTATTGATTTGAATTAGGCTATTGCTTTGGGAATTTCACTCCAGGAGAGTCTTTCAGAAAGCTATAGTGATATTTCAGCTTTAGAGTGTGATGTTAAAAAACAAACAAACAAAAAACAAACAATTCTGAGATTACATCCATCTGGATTTAAGAGAAAAAGTCTGATAATGGAGAGAGAGAAATTCCTGTATCTGGAAATCAACGGTAGAAATATCAACCTTGAAATAAAGGGTTGGTAATGTATCTTTTTCCAACATACATATGCTATTTCATCATATGCTTTCTCTCTTCGTATCCTTCTAGCAGATTAGTCCACCTAATTTCATTTCGGGGTTACTGGAAGGAGTGCTGTGGTCAGTGATACAGTGATACAGATGTTGGACCTGAAAGTTCTTCTGTTCCTAAATTTCATGATTCTGTCTGAAGTTAAAGAAAAGTATGTATTTTCATTATGTATGAAGATAAACAGAAGCTTAAGCTGCTTGGACATAGCTACAAAGTTACTTAGTAGCAGTGGATATTTGCCCAGAGATGTTGTGGATGCCCCATCCCTGGCGGTGTTCAAGACCAGGTTAGATGAGACCCTGGGCAACATGATCTAGCAGATGGCATCCCTGCCTATGGCAGGGGTCTTGGAGCCATTTAGTTAAAATCATTTAGTTAAATTTTACCAGTTATATGGAAAAGAAGCTTACTGGATTTTGATAAACATTTCAGTGAAGGGGCAAATTTAAGACATACACTTCTGTTTCCGTATTAGGTACAATTAATTAAGTACCAAATTAGGTACCAAATTAGGTACAAATTAGGTACAAAAAATGAAGTGGGGCTTCATAGTGTGGTAATTCCACCACACATTGTCCAGTGTGTTCTTCTTATATTCTGCAACTGATTATCAAATTCACTTCTCAGCTGATAATATCCAGCACTTCTGTATTTATACATTTACTCTAACAATAAATACTTCCTAAAATTTTCATCTGTATGTTATTTCTTACATTAATTCTTGTGGAAATACAAATTATACATCTATTTCTAAAATGTGGAGAGTTTTTAACAGAGATCCAAATTGTTTTGTCAAGTTGCCTGTACTGGAACCCTCAGTCCTAAGTACCACAAAATAATTGCAAGCTTCAGAGGAACATCTGATTGCTTTAAAATGCTGGAGGTTTTGAAAAAGTAGAAATTCTGCCAATATTTTATGTTAAATTTTGAAGAATTATTATTATATATTTTCCTTAATGTTATATATTTTTATAACAACCATTATAATGGTAAGATTATTATTATTATTTTTTATATGAATTGGTAATTCTCTCTTTTTGGAACTGGACTGGTAATATTCAGTATCTAAGAATTTGTTAAAAAGTTTGAGAATATTTCAATATGCTTCAAGAACAAAAGAAAAAAATCAGGTTTAATAGGCTTGATTCTACTAAACACTTGAAGTACTGATGTGGATCTGCCAGTGTGAGGAATGTTCATGTTTGCCTAAATACACCTACCATTTTTTTTAACTTTCTGAAAGTTTTGTCAAAAGCAGAATATAGTGCTTTAAATAGGAAGTGCATATGCAAACTTAAGTGATAAAAAATTATGAATGATGTCTATTAATGTGCCCAAAAGACAATTTTTGTAAGAAAGAAAAAAAATATAAGAATGTTCTAAGTATAAAACCATTAACTGTTTTGATTGGTCTTCTATGATGATTTTTGGTAATGAAAGGAATGGAACTGGAGCTTTGTAGAAAGAAGGAGATATTTATGACTATCACAGTGTCTGTTATATTTTAGCAAGACTTTATTTTTATTGTTATTATTATTTTTTTTAACTTCCCTCCCCTCCTCCTTTATTCCTTAAGACTTTAACAGAAGTTCTGCTATTTTAGTATGTGCAACCATACTAAATTTTCTACCTAAAATTCCACTCTTTTAAATGAAATTATATCTTATAATCAGATTTAGAAAAATGCAGATGTTTGAGTGATTCTTAGCAGAACTAGGAATAGCAGCACCGAAGACATAAGAATATGCATGTGACCATCACAGAGTCGCAATAACATGGATTAAAAAAAACACACAGGCATGAGTTTAAGCTTGCAAAGAGGTCCTTATTTAACAAATAGCTCCAGTCTCTTTTACTCCTTAGTCATAACCTCTTTGTCTCTTTTGTGCACGTCTAATTCTTGTTTTTCATTACATTCTTATTTCTAGTACAGTCATTAGAGTAGGATTATTAAAAACCCTGTGTGATATAGATCTCATTGACATTGTGGGCTGTGTGTCAGACCCAAGAAAGGGGCTTCATGTCTAACCAAAAAAAAAAAAAAAAAAAAAAAGAGAAAGAAAGAAAGAAAAAAAAAAGTGTTTGGCTTAGACTTGTAAAAATTACAATCCTGACATAATTCTTGTTGCAGAGATGCAGAGATAACCTGCCAATATCACTCTCAGCAATTGCTTTACCTTTTAAATAACTAAACTGTGATACTTATACTTTCATGTCTCTGCATGAGGTCTCTGCATCTCACCCAAGACTGCTCCTATTATTTCTCTTGCCTTGTTTGTAACGACTAAGGTGAAATAGAGACATTCACTCCCCAGTTCTCCACATTAGAAATTCTCTTCCTAACACTGACTGTGGAAATTATTCTGAAGTCTTTTGGGTGGAATGACCAATTACACTTGTTTGAGTGGCAAGCACTGGGCCTTTTTTACATAAATATTTCTGTTCAGTTACAAGTGAGGTAGGGGGAGAATCAATGAATTTAATTTTAATGAAAATTCCTGTGGAGAGTTATTTGAAATCATACTTCATCTCTGAAATGGAAAATTAACTATTTTCCTGTTACTCTTAATGTTTATGGGATATGAGTCAGTACACAGAATAAGATCTTTTTTAGGGGAAAAAGAAACCAATACTGTTTGGGAAAGAATAAATCTGTCAAAGTCACTGCTGTGCCACACCCTTATCATGAGGAGTCAATATCACATATCAGCCAGCTTCTGCTTACCAAGGGGTCAGTTTGATTTTGCTGCTTGGACAGAGCTCACTACTGGTATTCCCATATCCCCTGCTTTATATTGTCAGTCTAAAGATTTCCAAAGATAGAGGGCCACTAAACACATTTTCCAACTAGATGATCATCTATTTGTTGAGAAACATTAATGGCAACTGTGTTCTCTAGAGAGTTTTTCTCTCTGAATTTTTGAACAATTTAATGGAGCAAATTCCTTATTTCCTCCTTTTCTTCCAGTCTGGGAAAATCTGAATGAATTTGAATTGCTCTGATATTTGTTTGAAATGTATCACTGACTCACAAAACTGAATGATTCAAATAACATGGTATAGATTGGTTCATAACAATGAATGCTAGCACAGGCTACTGATTCTTACTGTCTCACTTTTTGCTTTAATTAAGTCTTTTTACATTTCTTGAAGCTAAAGTTTCACAAATAATTAAATGCAAAATGATGTGAAACAATGTATTTCCTCAAAATTTTGTCAGTTAACTATATTGAATTATTAAAATGGTGGTTATTGCCACAACTAAATCCTAAAATCTTCTGATGAAATTTTATTTTTATATTGCTAATCTTTGCCACTGAAGTATTTCTCCTGTAAACTATCCTGCAAGATTCTCTCTTCTCTTTAAAATAAGTAAAACAGATTTTAACCAAAACATTTTAAAGAAAATAAATAATATAGGCATCATCAGACACTTCACAAGTAAATCATTTAACATTTTAAAAATAATATAGGAAAAAGGACACGCTGCTATTGAATTTCCTAGGGTGATGATAAAAAAATCAACTGAAAATGAGTATGACCTATTTATTTGTATAGAGTCACTTCATTTTAGAATAATGGAACTGCTGTCTTTTTTTAGCAGACTTATGCAAGACTGAAAACACACAATCCAGGGATTCTGTTACACTTATTTATTTTTTGAAGGACTGCCTAGAAAAATACTGAATCCAATCTTACTTGATCAGACTTTCTTGTATTCACTGTTACAATATATTTTGAAATAAAACAAAGTAGAATACTAGTTGAATGCCTAATAAAATAGCTGATAATTCTGATTGTATAATAAGTTTACACAAACTGCATATATTTATACATGTATATAAACAAAATAAGTTGTATACACTGGCTGCTTTTCACTATAGAAAATAAATATTTATTGGTTAAACTTTATGTCAGTTTACTCTGGTCACTATATCAAAGCAGTTCCATTAATATAATATGATGAGAAAATTGGAACTTAACACTCTATTTTTTAATGAGATTTAAGTTAATTAATAAGTAACACCTGCATGTGGTAATGCATAACAAATAGTACTAACTGTTTTGTTTCCATCAGCTGAATTGGATACAATGCATTTTCTTTCCCTGTATCTGTAAATATAGATTGACTTACTATGATTTCTTTCTCAGCACAGGTTGTAATGGATTTCAAAAGACTGCCCTCCAAGCCTTGATTCATACACAAATAAGATCTAAAGACTTACAAGTACTTTGAAAATCTAAAGTACATTATATTGATTATTAATGACAATTGTTTAATGTGTTTGACAATATCTAGTGCAGTTTTTCTCACTTTTCTTCTTTAAACAAAGTAGAATAGGCAGATAAGCTCTCTGCTTCTTAAAATAAAATTTTTGGTCATGAAGACTGATAAAATACATGCCTGTTTGTAAATATTTTTATGTCTTTCCTATGACTCCTATAATTTAGTAACCTCATTTGGTTACTAAATGAGGTTGTTTGGTTACAACCTCATTATGACATACTAGCACAAGACTTAGTTAGCACTTCATAGTGGCAATGACTCTAGCAAAGTCAACTTCTTGAAGTCAGGGTCTGTTAGGTCACCTTTCCATTTTTTTTTTTTTTTTTTTTTTTTTTTTTTCTGTGTTACTGGTAACCTTATTTCCAGGTTGGAAACAAAGAGAAAATTGTTATGTCAAGGTGTTTATAAATGAAGTAAAATAGAATGCTGACTTTAATAATAATTTAAAATGGCATTTATCTGAATTTATAAATAAGAAAGGTTTGGTTAGGAGAAGCCCACTCAATAGGAAGAATCTTTACTCACTATGCATTGCTGAATAAAATTTGTTGTGAATTCCCAAAATTGTAGTGAGAAAATTGGTCTATGCACAGGACATATAGATCTATATCTAGTTTGGGGCAAGTTCAAGAATAATTTTATTGGCTAGCTGTGGGCTACATGGATACATGGCTTACTCCCAGCCATTTGAATTCCTGTAGCACTTTATAGCACTTCAGAGATGAGTCAGTCCTCTAACTTTATGACAGATTCCTTGAAAATGCGATACAACTGTCATGTTTCCCTGTAAATCATAATTGGCAGATTAAACATAGACAAACCTTGAAAATTATATGTGTAGGAGTTCCTACCCATTTTATGTAGAAATGCAAGTGTTGCTCTCTTTCCTCCAGGCTCTCTGTCCCTTAATTTTACCTTTGCTTCCCTTTTTCCATGGTAATATCTAATCTAATAACCTATTCTCACCTAATTTGTCAGTGATGGAAAATCAAACCTATACATGGCCATTTCCAGAGCCAAAACATTACTTACAAAATTTCAAGCATCTACCCTTTGATTTCCCAATATTCATAATCTACTTACAATATAGAAATATGAGGCTGAAAGAAACCTCTGTAGATCACCTGGTCCCACTTTCTCTTGAAAGCAAAATCCTAGTTTGGGTAATCCAGGTTCTCTTGAGTTGAGCCTTGGATATTTCAGGAGGACATGGTGGTTCCCACTTCGCCAGGAAACCTATTGCAGTATTTAATGTCGTATTTAACTGCTATGGAAAACAGTATTTTTCTAATATCAGGACATAACTTTGACTGAAACAACTCATACCTTTTTCCTCTTGCCTTGTCAACCTGATCACTTGTTAAGGGAACACTTCCCCCTTTCTCTCTAACTACTTTTTAGGTAGTGAAAGACTGTGATTAGTTTCCTCTTTAGCCCTTTCTAGGCTGAACAAACCTCATATTTTAACTCTTTCTTCATATTCTGAGTTCTCCAGTCTTCTAATCCTTTGGTATCTCTCCTCTGCTAGACTCTCCAGTTTTTCAATGTCTCTCTTGAACTAGGGGACCAACACTGAACATTGAACTTGAGGTACACCCTGAAAAATGCCAAGCAGAATTAGATATCCGTGGCCCTTGGTGTGTTGGCAGTACTGCTGCTGATGTGTTTCAGGGTGAGGCTGGTCTTTGTTCTTGTCAGAACTCACTGCTGGATCAAGTTCAGCTTTCTGTTGTTTGAGTAATTTATAAAGATATTTAAAAATGCCAAAACCAGTACTGACCCTGAGGAGCTCGGCTTAGCACCAGATGCCAGTTTGAATTTGAGCCACTGGTCACTACTTTTGAGCTCAGATATTCATCAGGTTTTCCATGCATCTGGTGCTCCAACTCTTCAGTCAATATGTCCTCATATTGTCTTCAGTCACCTTGTCCTCAAGGATGTTGTGGAAGTCTCTGTCAAAAACCTTGTTAAAAGCAAGGTAAGTGATGTATGCAGTTCTCCTCTCACTCACTGATGTCTCAACCTGCTCAGCAGGAGGGGAGATGAGTTCTTATCTCTGGGCCAGAAAGCATGACAGATTTGTCAGGGTCTCAACAAGGTTAAACTTTTACTGATAATTTGTTGAGGAATCATTAGAGGCTTGGCAAAAGCACATCTATTCTACATAAAACAAAAGATAGAGAGGAAGAGTAGAGAGGTAGAAACAGAAAATAGAAATAGAGAAATATCACCACCTGTGGATGCTCTGTTGACTTGTTCACTTCAGGTTCTCGCTGGCAGGTGTGAACCAGGTGGCTCTAGCATCAGAATTTTAAAGCTTAGTCCCTGCCTTTTTTTGGCAGGTCCAGGAGTCCTGTGCAACCCTTTCACAGGCATGAATGTTTCACATCAGGGAATGCTCAAGAAATGGAATAGTTCTCAGGGTCCACCATGGTCTTCTGCATCCCTTCCTATTTCAGGCACAAAAATTGTCAAATGGTTTACTTTTGCTGATGTGATGAAATGTGGAAATAAGTCAAGAGAGACACTGCCCCACTTCCACAAGGCCTGCTCCCTCACCTTAGTTCCCTTTCAAGGTGGCTAAAACATAATAATAACTGCATTGTGTTTGCTTGGGTCTTTACTCCACAATTGAGAAACTTCTTTCGTTGTAGAAGACAATCAAGCTGGCTACACATGACTTGCCCTTGGTAAATTCATGTTGGTTTTTCCCATGCATATTCCTGTGTCTGCAAGCAGCTTACATAATTTTTTCAGGGACAGAAGTTAGACTGAATTGCCTGTAGTTTCCCGGATCACCCTTTTTGAACCTTTTGTAGGTGAGTGTGATATTTGCATATTTCATGTCACCCAGTACTTTCCAAGATCTCTGCAACCTTTAAAAGCTGATAGAAAGATGATAGATTTTCAAAGATGTCAGCTAATTGACATGTGATATTGTGATATACCGTAGTTACTGTAGTACTTTTCTGCAATGATACTTAATAGAAATGTTGATCCATTGCCAAAAAGCTTGTAAGCTTGTAATTTTTTATTTTATTTTTTTAAATCTGGTAAGTTCAGAGGAAAAATGCATTCCTTCAATTGGCAGCAGCAATGTAATCCATAGGAGACAAAGCAGACCTAGTCAATGTCTACATAGTATGCAGATATTGCTACACCATATATAATTACTGGTGTACCTCACCATCACATCAGATTTTCAAGGGCTATATATATAGCTCAGTATGAAATACTTAATTATGAAGTTGGGTTACTATCATTGTTCAGGTACCCAAATCCCTTCCTGCAAGGTCTGTGTCAATTACTTTTCAGAAAAACTGTAATCACCACCAGGATTATGATTAGTGTAAAGCAATCAATTTCTCAGCTACTGAAGTATATAGACACATTTACATTTGGAAAGAAACATGCATATCAAATTTGCTGTGATCTGTTGCCTGATCAGTGTGTAATTCTGCTTCACTAGGACAATATAATGTGACCAGGTAAAAATGGAAAATAAAAAAACGTGATATTCTTCTGTTACTTCAGACAGATACTAACCCTCTGATCTACTGTAGCAGCAGAACAAAAGTGAATGTGACTAAGACATAGGTGGAAACACAGTTTCACCATATCCGTTTTTAAATTCCTCAGCTGTATTTTGTGAAGTCAAGACATGATTATTATTATTTTCTTTCCAGATGAAAACACACTTTTTTTCAGCAGTCTGTGATCTTCTGCATAGCTCAGGTGTAGAGTCAAGCACGTTGCCATGATAATCTGGGTACTACTCATTCCTACTTTCTACCATCATATTGCAAAGAAGGAATAGAAAAAAAAACAAAACAGAACAAGATACAATAGCTTTGCAAAAACCAGAGCACAAGTTTCTGGAGGCCCAGCAATAGGAGTCAAAACAAATGTCACACTTAACAAAGCAGAAATTATGTAGTCTACCTGGAATACATTTTCCTTCTAGAGAGACAGGCAGAAGATGACTTATAAAAAACTTATATTGATTTGTTTTCTATTGCTCCATTTTTGCTGTTAAAGAAAGCTCTTTAATTCATAATTCATTAATAATTATTAATGGCTTCATTGTTTCTTTATTCCTGAAATGTAGACAGTGAGTTTGTTCAGTGAGTTTAATGTATTTTGTGTCTCCCTGCAGTGGGACAGTCAAGTGTTTTAACTTGATGCATTAAGTAAAAAATGTCACTTTAATATATATAATGCATTTAGAAACTTTAGACTTTTTGTTTGTTTGTTTGTTTGTTTGTTTGTTTGTTCTTCCAGTGTCTGATTAAGAACGATTTAAATGTTTTCAGTGTTGCAGGTATCTTCCTGTGTCCATTACATTTATTTATCAATCTTTGGCTTGTTAAAACCTTTTGATATGTTTGAAGCGTGGTTTAGTACACCAAAAATGAAGACCAGTTTTTGTCATCTGCATATTTTTGTAATAATTTGACATGTGTTATAATACCTGAGAAATTAAACATAAAAGTTTTATAACATAAAAACACATACAAGGTTACATACTTAACTGACCTACCAAACCATGAAGAAATGAGCTACATAGTTCAGCTAAATTCTGATTACTCTAAGTCTCATAGATATTCTGATGGAAGAGAATTCTTTTGCTGTTATCTGACTATAGAGATGGTACAATTTATTTCTTACTCTTAAGTCTGAAGATCAAAGATGAGAGTCATATTATCCCTGTTGAGATTGAATCATGTGAAACTATTTTCAAAGTAAGAGAAGTACTACATGTACCTTGAAGGCCAAGTTTATCTGATTTTCTCAACAATCCTGACTTAGATGTGTCTTTTTATTAACCCTGACAAAGTAAAGGCCTTGTTGGTTTCCTGTTGACAACTCTCACTCTCAACAATAAATTAAGCAGGTAAAACATATGTAATATATCTGAAGATATATATTGCATGTATTAATGTTATATTATTGATATTATATATATGTATCTATATATACATACACATATACAAACAAATTTCCAGGCTAAAAATGTGAGCTTTTTACAATGAAAAAGCTTATTCAACTTTTACTTCCATCTTCAAGACAGTTTCTAGAATATGTGGAAGGGATCCAGATACCAAAATATCTGACCCCCACTAGGGTGATTGTGGAATCCACTTCCACCAGATAGAAGAAGGAGATGGGTTATTTGTAACTGGTTAGGTACAATACAGAAAATCACTTAAAAAAATAAAGGAATGCATGTAGACATTGTTAGTGCTATAGTTGAACCTTTCAAATTCTTTGGCGCTTTATTCTTCTGCTGCCTTTTGTCACACTTGCTTTATTTTAAGAAACAGACCTATAAGTGAAGCATAAAGAGTAACATTAATTTGTCATAGGCAAGTCAGAATATTTTATATAGTCTCATATATAGTTGGAACCACAGATTCAGAAAAAAATATTTCTATTGATTGATGGCTGGGACTATGACAGTTACTGTAATGGCTTCTGTGCTTTTTTGCTGCTAATCTTTGATTGTTTGCATATGTGAAGATTTTATTTTATTTTTTTTTCTTGATAATCATATGAAAGCTTTTATTATAGCACAGTTGAATGGATGAAAAAGAGCCAGGGTGAAGCAGATTTACATGAACTAATAGAAGAATCTGGTCTGATACTAGGTTCTGATCTACACTTTTGCAACTGTTCAGTATTGCTATACAGATGGGCTTCTGTGTATTTATTAACTTTTTTTTTTTTTTTTTTTTTTTTTTTTCTATCTTCAGTGATGTCATTCAGTGTTCTTGCTCAGCATTATTGCATAGTTTTACAGTTTTTAAGATACAGTCCAAAGTTACTTCTGGCCTTGCTTATACCAAATGATGGTTTTTAGTGCATTTTCTTTAAATTTTGCATGAAATAGGTAAGAAGTTCTAAAATAGAATTGATGATCAATAATGGAAATTAATAGAAACAGTGAATACATTTTAGGGTAATACCAAGCCCTAATAGGAGGTACAGAGTTTCAAGTGAAAATAAGATTGATGTATGCAGTTGTAAAAACTTCTTATAAAAAGATCTGTGAAGAAGAAAGCCAATATGCACTTCTCATGTTTTCATACCCCTTAAGTTAGTTTAAGTCTCCTTTTGTATATGTGTTTAGAAAACCTGAAGAAAATACCAGTCAGGAAATTTTACATCTGTAGATGTTATCTGAATATTTTAAACTTGTAAAATGCATGTTAGGATTTCACAAGATATTGACCATATCACATTTTTTCAAATGATTTCTTCTACAAGTAAGAAGGTTGCTTACAGAAGAAGAAAAAATATGTGTGATGTTGATGAAAAGAAAGCTTCTTTGCAAAACTATAAAGGAGAAAGCTTAGGCCACAAGTAAATGTTACAATATTCAGAGCACTTGAAACTGAAACTTTAGTGTGTACTATGGTACTTTCAATACAATCCCTCAACACAGAAGTTTTTCTTCTATGAGAGCTCTTAGAGCACATTGCAAAACCCAGATAATTTTCCAGGCTTTGACAAGATAGGAGGCTTATGGGGGTGACTACTGGTGACAGAGTGGAGAGCATTAAAATTGTTTTACATTAGTTACTGCATGCTGGCACTCTGTAGGAGTTGTCAGAGCTGAAGTAAAAATTGTACTTTTTAATTGAGATTAAGAGTGCCTAGCGGTTTACAGATGAGCTGATGTAGCTTCAGATATGCAAACAACAAGATATTTTTAGCATGTTTGGGTTTCTCAGGGAATTGTTCATGTAAAGAAAAATGTTCTTTTTCTTATTGATATAGACAAAACCACAGCATTTATTTGCAGAACAAGCTTTGTATGGGAGATGAATAAATTGTTTTTCTCACCATAGAGAAGCATGTAACGCAGGGGAGGATTACTTTCTTCAGTGCCAGGAGAGAGGCACTGGGAAAAAGTAACTTAATGCTTCACTTTTAATCTCTGAGGTTCCTGTGTTCTGATTTAGTTAGGTGCTTGTGCTTGGATGTTAAAACTGACGCAGGGCTGCCTCCAAGGCAGACATCAGTTAAAGAACCTTCCAGGCAACCTACATGATGTGTTCAGAATGGGTAATTACAGTATATCAGTGGAAGATTGTGGTGGTGGGTCAGACTTGTGCTACCCCTGTCACAGCCTTGTTTCCAACTGATAGAGTCACAGAGTCATAGAATGTCTGGGAAGAGACCCACAGGGTTTATTGAGTCCAACTCCTGATTCCACTTAGGACAACCTGAGTTAAACTATATATCTTAGAGTATTGGCCAAATATGAACACTAACAGACTTGGAGCCATGGCAACTTCCCTGGGGAGCCTGTTCCAGTACCCAGCCATGCTCTCAATGAAAAACTTTTTCCTACCATCCTATCTGAACTCATGTCACTTGCTCTTCTTAAATTGGTGGTGATTGTCCAGTGTTCTAATCCATCAAGACCTTATTTTAAAGGTCTCTGTACTCACAAGGAGGTCAATGGATCCTCCTAATTTAGTATTATCCACAAATTTACTTAGTGTGCTCTCAACTCCTATTTTTGGTCATTGATAAAATCACTGAAGAGAACTGTCCCTAAAGTTGAGCCTGCCGTATTAGTGAGGCTGCCAGCCTGATGTTACCTCATTTGCTACAAAGTAAATAAATAAACACCCAAAGAGTGAGCCTGAGCTTCAAGAAATCTTTTACAATTTATAGACGTATTTTGTACGTCTATACTTTTACAGAAGGATACTGTGAGAGAAAACATCAAAAGTTTTGCCAAAATATTAAGAATAAAAACCAACCACTTCCACTGTTTTCCATTCATCCACTAGGTGGGTAACTTTTGTCATAAAAGGAAGTTAAATTAGTAAGACAAGGAGGATATGAGTTAGGTCTTTGTGAACACAGGTACGCTAGCTTTTGTATCAAAGCAGAATTTCTCTGCTTGGTACTTTCACTAGGGCTTGATGACCATTTTCTGCAATGTTGTCTGCATAAAGTGTAAAGGTGTTGGTTTTGGTCATCATGTCAGGAAAACAATCAAGGATCAGTTTCCAGTCAGTTTTTTTCCCAAGTTAAAATCAATGGATACCTGAAATCACAGTAGGAAAAGAGCACCTTTTGAAGAAAATATGAATGCATTTTGCTTCTTCTTGACCATCTTGATCATAATCTTTTGGAGACTCAAGCCATATCTCATGTTCTCAGATTCAACAATAAGGGGAAGGATTTTTTTTTGTTTTGTAGTTTGACCGGATCCACCGGTGTTTATAATGTGTATGTTGTTGTCATGAGACAGAAAGATTTATCTGAGGCAATAAAGATAAAGATTAGTGGAGATATTTTAATATTATTTTCATGTTCAAGCTGCTTTTTTGCAACTTTGGGAGTAAGTATTGGTGAAGGGACATATAATAGGATCAACATAAAACATTCTGAATGCAATATATGAGAATAACAGTCCTATTTTATGTGACATTATTGGTGGCAGCTTTCCGGTGCAAACGTCATTGAGATATAGTTTAAAATTTACAGGCACACTGTGTATGCATAGGATACCTCTTCTGCATACACCAGTGGCAGTTAAAGAAAGAAAGTTTCAAGAGATGGAAACATTTTTGACTATGGCTTTTGAAAACCAACCGAAAGAATAAAATATGTTTAATGATAATGACCACAGATGTCTTCTGCTGGGAAGGTCATTAAAGTATAACTAGTTTTAATTTAATTTACGTTTTATTCATATTCTTGCACTTCCGGAGCTTTCGAGCATGCTACATGTTGAAAACATGAATCAATATAATGTAATATATTTTGCTTTAATAATTTTCCCTTCCCTTTCCTCTTTCCTTTTTCTTCTTTTCTCTTTCCTCTTTCCAGTTTCATATTTCTCCTTTCCTTTTTTCCTTCCTCTTTCCTCCTGTCTTCTGCCTCCTTCCTCCTTTCTCCTTTCTTCTCCTTCATTTTCCCTTTCCTCTTTTCCTTTTCTTCCTTTCCCCTCTCCACTTTGCTTCTTTTCACTTTCTCTTTCATTTTCCCCCCTTTTTCTTACCTGCTTTCCCTTTCCCCTTTTCTATCAAATAATGAAAGAAAATACAATATGTTCTGGGAAGTGAGTTTTCTGTTTAAATTTCAGAAGAATTTTGATACATGAACAATTTCATTCCACCTAAATATCATCCAGATTTATACCATTCTCAGTGAGAATAGGTCAAAATATTTATAAATGCCATCATTGACTTGCTGGATTGAAAAGGTTTGAAAATGGCTGCATATGATTTTTGTAATTCCTGACTAGTAAATCTAACATGTGGGAAGCACACAGACTCCAGTTTGCTCACACTAACCAGGTATATATGAAACCTGAAAATGAATAGAGAGAATTTTTTTAGTTTGTACTTTTAAATTAAAATAATCAAGAAAATACTTGTGGATACTTCTGTCCCACTGTGTCCAAATTCTCTTCTGTTGTGTTGCAGTCTTTAAGGTCATTCATAGAAGTGTAATCAAAATCCAGAGAGCAAAATCAAATTTGATCCAATATTAATGTGTTTATTAATATCAACTCAATATGCTCATTGTTTTCTCAAATATGATAATCATTAGTTCACCTGATTTGAACAAAACTTGAAATTTTAACCATCATTACTTTTCATAGTGTTTGAGATTCTGACATGAATGAACAAAAATAACCTGGGAAATAAATTAAAAAAAAAGGAGTAAAGTCAATAAGAAGGAAATAGAAATAATAACTTATTAAAGTAGTCTACTTCTGGAAGAGATATGATTTTAATTTGACTGTGCATTTCAGAACAGCACAATCACCTAAGTACTGGACTGCTGTTTAGCTCTTTTGGAGCACTGCCAAACCATTACATTACCTGTGCTTTACCTCAGACCTCCGTACCTCTGTTCACACACAAAAATGCATTGGGAAAGCTAAAACATCAGAAAATTTGACTTTCCTATAAGAAGAGGCAAACATGAATGCCATTAATGATTGTTCTATCAAAAAAACAGTCTACTGTGTATACTCTGCAAACCCATTCTTTTGTAGAAAGTCTTTATTTTTCTTTTTCCTTTTTTTTTTTTTCTTCTTTTAGTATCAATTTAACAGTTTCTCAGGTTTCAGTAGGCAACTTCATCTTTTTAAAATTATTATTTCATTATTATTCTTATTATTTTGAATATATTATTATTAGCTTTGTTATTATCTGTAAACACCTGTCCATTATAAAAGTAGACTTATCTGTGTCTGGCATTTGCAACTTGAAACAAGTCTTATTTAAAAGGTAGAAAAATGAACATTTCGAAGGCTTGAATGCTTTTATGCTTTTTTTTTCTTTTTTTCTTTTTTTTTAAATACAATGTTTCTATCCTAGTATCTGAAAGGCAATGTTACATGTACAGTTGTTACATGGCAATGTTACAATGTACAGTTTAAAATGTTTTATATCAAGTTGAATCTTATATTGATACATTTCATTAAATCTTCAAGACTTTCCTTCTTGTGCCATTAAATACCATTATGGAAATTACCAGTCTGTGGCTTAAAGTCTTAAATTTATATCACTAATAATTGAGCAGTTTCTTTCAATACAAAGTATAATTTAAAATGAAACATAGCAGTTTCCTCTGCTAATTTCAAATCTTGTAGCTTGAAATGGTCCCAAAATTGCAAAAATCCTTTCCATCTGACAAACATTATTTTCAATGATGTGATCCAGCTAAAAAATTACACCAAAACCAAACAGAAGTAGCAAAATGCCAAGGAGTGAATGAGTGATATTTAGAGGATTAAACCAAGACAAATAAAGCAATTCAGTCTATTCACATAAGTGAATTAAAATATATCCTGGTTTGTTATGTTTTCAGTCAGACAAAAGTACAATTGCAGTTTTGTCTATATCATACTTTAATTTCACATTCAACTATATAGTCATGGAATAAATATAACCCATACAGAATTTAAGAAACCACACTCTGACATACTGGTTTTGGTTCCCAAAATATGAATGTGTTTACATTTTTTTAGCCATTAAGAAAAAGGATTAATTCTCTTTCTAACAAACCCCCCAAATTAGCTTGCTTTTCAACAACAAACTGCCCATATGGTATTTCAAAATGAATTTTAAAATTTGTGTGAGCTGACTTATCCAAGTGAATAGTAACCATCTGGTCTTCTCAATAAATCAATATGCATCAAGCAATGTAGATAGGATTCTAAAAGAAAAGGAAGGTACTTGTAGTTGCTAATCTTAGCCACTATTTAGTCAAAGATGACATGACTAAGACGTGAAAAAATTAATCCAGTCAGAGGCCAGTCACTGGCTGTGTACCCCAGGGCTCGGTACTATGGCAAGTTCTCTTCATACAGTCATAGAATAAAATCATAGAATCATTAAGGTTGGAAAAGACCTTCTAGACCATTTGGTCCAACCATTACCCCGTGTCTTAGTTTCAGTTAGGACAGAGTTATTTTTCCTCCTAGTAGCTGGTAGGGTGCAATGTTTAGGATTAGGATGAGAAGAGTGCTGATAACACTCTGATGTTTTAATTGCTGCAGAACAATGCTTACACTAAGCCAAGGACTTTTCAGCTTCTCGCTCTGTCCTGCCAGCGGGCAGGTTGGGGGTGCAGCAAGAGCTGGGAGGGGACAGACCCAGGACAGCTGACCCAAACTGGCCAAAGGGCTATCCCATACCATATGATGTCATGCTAAACAATCTCTAGGGGTGGCTAGCTGAGGTGGGAGTGGGACGGCTGCTTGGGGATAGGCTGGGCATCAGTCAGCGGGTGGTGAGCAATTGCATTGTGCATCACTTGTTTCATACACACTATTATTATTATTATTATTATTATTATTATTATTTCCTATTTACTATTACTATATTTACTATATTTACTATATTTACTATATTTACTATATTTCTTATTTACTATTATTATTATTTCCTATTTTAATAAACAGTCTTTATCTCAACTCACAGGCTTCACTTTCCTGGTTCTCTCCCCCATCCCAGAATGGCTGTGTGGTGTTTAGCTGCTGGTCGGGTTAAACCACAACACCCTGTTACCGATGTCACCCACTAAACTTCAGTATCTTTATCATTCATCTGGACAAGAGAATTGAGTGCAACCTCAGTAAGTTTGCAGATGTCTGTAGAGTAATTGCCTAAGTAACTAGGCAAGTAATTAGGAAAATTAAACTAATATTCACACTTTAAAGAAAATTGAAGAAGCTTTTAGGGTAGGGTGTAGCTACATTACCTGAGTACCCTAGGCTTCCAAACTTAGATGCTATTGCACTAGGGGGACCTGGTGTGCTGACTCTGAGAAACAGTATTGGAGTGGAGAACAGTATTGGAGTGGAGACACCGCAGCTAGGCTCTGTGACAAGAGGGGGACTCGATTGTTCTTGTGCACACCGAGATTGATAAGGGGCATATTTGCTACCATAAGCCAAAGACCTGTCATGTTTTTGACAAAATGCTGTACTCCAGTGAACTTTTGCTCATTATAATATCATTATAATACCAAAACAAACTTTGATCCCAAACGCTACCTGCCTCCAAGCTGCGACTACACCTCACTGAGTACCGGCTCTGAATTTCTCGAATCCCATACCTTTAAAAGAGAGATAGAAAACTTTTTAACAGTCATAACCAAATATGTTTGACTAGAGTCATTCAAGCTCCATCTAAAAGATAGAAAATAATATAAATTGGCTTAAGAGAAAGGGGATGTTAGGGAAGATACAATTATGATGGAAGATACCAATATGAAGGACACTTTCTGACTTCTGGAATTAGCTGATGGGCTGAGCCTCTGTTCTCCCCACATTGGGAAGCCATGGGGTAAGACTTGAACACTTGGTTGTACGAGGTGACTCTGTGGAAACTTAGAAATCTCTAGAGTCTCTGTGCCTTTTAACATGTTAATAGCCAGTCTGTGTACCTGTGTATTTCATACATGTTAGCTTGCTTTTGCAGACAGTTTATCACTGGCAATCCAAAGAACCTGTGTACCTGTTGCTGTAATAAATTGCACTTAATTGCTTTATTCCTAGCTGTGATAGTTCTCATTGAAAGCAAATAAGAGTGAGGGCATGCTACGTTGTTTGTGAATCTGTGATTGTGATAGTCCTGTATGCTGAGTCCTTCTTTCCTTCTTTCCTTCTTTCCTTCTTTCCTTCTTTCCTTCTTTCCTTCCTTCCTTCCTTCCTTCCTTCCTTCCTTCCTTCCTTCCTACCTTCCTTCCTTCCTTCCTTCCCTCCCTCCTTCCTTCCTTCATTCCTTCCGTCCTCCCTTCTCTCCCTTCTCTCCCATCTCTCCCTTCTCTCCCATCTCTCCCTTCTCTCCCATCTCTCCCTTCTCTCCCATCTCTCCCTTCTCTCCCTTCTCTCCCTTCTCTTTTTTTTCCCCATTTATTACTATTATTATTATTTAAAAAACAAAAGTAAATGCAAAACCCTTTCTCTGCATATCTGAGTGACAAACATGAATGTGGAGGAACCTTTGGTCTCAGAATCCAGTAAACATCTTGCAATGAGTAGACCATAAAGTTCAATTGGTTATTTCCTGAGATGATGTTTCTGGTTCAGTTCTGCACAGGAGAGCACTTTAAATTTTCATTGGTAGATTTCACTTAAACAAAATTCAATATATTAGATAAAAACTCCTTTAATTTCTTCCTGACCTAACCTTCTGCTAACTACTCATCTGTGGTCTCATCATTCTTCCTACTCAACTATTACATTGTTAATATTGCATTTTACAATTAGGGTCATTCTGACTGAAAGAAAATGTCATTTTATTTAGAGAAATGCAGCAGAGTGTTTTAGCCAGCCAGTGAGAACTTCCCACCCTCAACCTCATGACAGATAGTTAAACAACAAAGAATTGCACATGCCTCTGGTAAATTTATGTGTCTGATAAGGTGTTGTAAAAAAATCTGAAATAATGTATGAATGTAAAATTTTAAAGTGTGGGAACTTTGTGATCTTTTTATATTTGATTCACACTAAGCTAAAGAGGCGAATTCCTTTTATAGTCTGAACAGGACTGAATAAAAATGAATTATTTATATTTGTCCACCTGGGCACAGAACAGCAGTTAGTTCTGAGTTATTTGTATTCCTTGTGTGTCTTGATAATGATGAATGTTCCAAGTGGTTTTATTTCCCATCTTGGAACAAAATGTTCCTCTAGTTCTTCAGTGGGATGTTACAGACTCTTACTCATTATGTATTAAGAATATGTTTAATTTGGTGATGAAAAGCTCTCTCTCTCTCTTTTTTTTTTTTTTTTTTAATTAAATTAACTGGGTCAAAAGTTACATAATATAGCCATTTTTTAAAAAAATGTTGTTATTTTCATAGCATTTCATTTGTAATAAGGAGCATATTCCCAGTGATAACTAAGGGTGACATCTAGATGAGACCCTATACTCTTTGACATCCTATGTACATGTATGTCCAATGTTTGATAATGATCACCTGAGTTGAATTCTAATGTTATGTATGTGGTGAGTGCGAGACTGGAGTGGGACCACAGAATTAACAAAAAATCCACTTAGTTTTTCTCTGTAAAAATGGGCTATGATAACAACAAAGACTGGAACTTTCAAGGAGGTCTCATGTCTGGTCCTAAGTTAGAAAAAGATTTTGCCTTGTAGGCGGTTGCCATTGCATGCATGAACAAAAACAAAACAAAACCCAACCAACAAAAAAAAAAAATCAACCAATCAACCAAAAAAGAATCCCCCCCCAAAAAAATAAAAAAAAATCCCTCAACAAATACAAATTATAATTAAGGCACTACAGAGAAATCTTCATTTTGGGACTAATTTTAATCAAGTTTTTGACTATTGTGAATTTTTATTTTAAAACATTTCTGCTAGGGCTGTAAAATTATGTTCCTACTTCAGATCCTGAGAAGACAGGAGAATTCATTTCCACTGCTCCCTGAAATAGGTGTGTTTCAAAGGAAGAGATATTTTGTTTGTTTTTCTGAGAGTAAGGAAATTGTGATGTAAACAACAATGGAAAGAGATGTGCTAATCCTAGTTTTGATAAAGTGGTGGGAGTACAGAGAAAGATATTGACCAGAGAATTCAAGATTTTTTGCGGGATAATTAAGCTCTGATAATTCACAAAGTCTTTTAGCTGAAGCTGGGTGACTCCATATGATAGTGATTTGGCAGACGTACACCTGGGGGCCATATCTGTTACTCCACCCACTAACTGAACAACTATTGGCATATGGCCATTCCCATTCTCTAATGTTTTCTCTGGTATTAAAGTCAAAGTAGGCCTACAACTATTTTGGGAAGCAGTTTCATAGGGACTTGGGATCTGAAGTGAAATTCAAGGGGAATAGATATCAGTTCAATAATATGAGCTATATCCATGAAGGACCTTCTAGGTTAAAAGCTAATTTTTATCATCATTTATGACATTATGGGAAATCAGTTTAATGATTCACAAGAAATACATGAAATATGATAATGTTTTCTGTTGGTGACTAACCTATTTTCCCCCTTTGATCCAGGACAAATTCAGGAATATCATCTGGTATAGGTAATTATCTGTGAATAAGGGCCGTGAAGGCATGAAAAAGCAATGTTAGGAAGAGAAATTAAGGATAATTGTCAGGTCACTGATGACAAAATATATCTTTTCTTCCTTATAGTCATATGTTTGAAATAAAACTTGAGTTCTCATGCCTCTTTCTCTTCCTAGCCTTTTTCCTACTTAATCCTAGGGCTGTGAGTAGAAATAAAATTAAGGATTATTATTATTATTATTATGTTTTGAAATTAGGAGTATATATTGCTTTTAAGAAGCAGATTTCTTTTTATTTATTAGATTTTTAGAAATTATTTCCACCTTACTCAAAGGGGATTTGTGATAATATCTTCAGAGTTTGAGAGATGATTTCAAAGTATCTTTTCAACAGTTTTTCAGTTGACTTACTGCTCTCTCTGTCTCTCTCTCTCTTTCTCTCTCTCCTCTAACACAGTTTCTTACAAAAATATATCTTACTTTGCTACTTTTCAGGAAGGAAGAGGAGAAAGGTATCTATATGACACAGCTGCAGAAGCAGATGTAGTGATGAGAAGCTTATAAAGTCCAAATTTATTGATGGAAATAAGTACTCCCATTTATAGATCATTGTAAAATCAAACCACACTGGACATCAGAAATATTGATGAAGGTATACGAATATATAATTTTGTTGTGGTTTAAACCATCAAGAAGCTAGACACCACACAGCTCTTTGCTTATTCACCCCACTAGAATCACAGAGTCATAGAATGGTTTGGGTTGGAAAGGACCTCAAATATTATCCAGTTCCACCCCCCTTGCCATGGGCAGGGACACCTTCCTCCAGATCAGGTTGCTCAAACCCCATCCAACCTGACCTTGAACACTTCCAGAAACAGACTATCCACAGCTTCTCTGGGCAACATGGTCCATTGCCTCGCCACTCTCAGAGGAAAAACTTCTTAAGGTCTAATCTAAATCTACCTTTTTTTAGTTTAAAGGCTCTCCTCCTCCAGACTCTCCCCTCCCTCCCCAGTGGGATGGTGGATAGAATCAGAAAAAAAAAAAAAGTAAAAACTCATGAGTTGATAAAGACAGATTAATAGGACAGAAAATAAAAGGAATAATAAGATGTGAATATATAAAGCAGTTGATGCTCAATGCAGTTGCTTTGTACCCACTTGGTATCCAATTGGCCAATGCCTAGCAGACCCTGAGCAGCAGCCTTCACCACCCAGACAACTCCTCCCATATTTATTGTTCAGCATGACATCATATGATATAGAATATCACTTTAGACAATTTGGGTCACCTGTTCTGTCTCTGTCCCTTCCCAGTTTATTGTGCACTTGCATCTTGTGGCTCCTTGCTTGTGGGACAGCACAAGAAGCTGAAAAGGTCTTGGGTCTATGTAAGCACTGCTCTGCAGCAACTAAAACATTAGTGTCTTATCAGTGTTTTATTATTCTCATCCTAAATTCAAAACACACCACCATACCAGCTTCTAAGAAGAAAATTAACTCTATCCTATCTGAAACCATGGCATAGGGAATATTATTTGGTGCTCTGATACTCAGTGACTCAATGAAAATAGCATGTTCTCAGTAACTCCCTAGATTCGACCTTTATTCATTTGCCTTGCATCTGTGCATAACTTAAGGAAATTGATAAAAGTCCTTTTTCCATTCCTTTGTATGGCCTGGATTGAACTAAAATCTCATTACAGATGAGATCTTTGGTGTCTTTTTCTAATTCTCTCCAGATCTTCAGAAGTTACTGCTAGTCAGCTAGAGTTTTGCCTCAGTTTGTATTACTGGATGGGCTGGTGCAAAAGGCGAGTATCCATCTCTGAAAGAAGGCTCAAATTAGTGTAGCAAAAGTTCTGTTCTTTGTTCTATGTTATCTCAATGTTAATGTGTTTGGCTTACACCTGAAAGTGTATTTCTTCTGACCGACAGTTATCAAAGGGAGCTGAGCCTCAGATTGGAGACAGTAAATCAGATTTAATTCAATAAATCAAAACACCAAATATCTTTTTCTCATGGTATAGTTGGCTTTATAGGACAGCCTAAATAAAATAAACTCGTGTGTCAGTGGCATAAGTATATACAACTCTTGGTGGTCACAGAAAACATTCCCTAGAATGAAAAAAAGTCTATTTTCATTTGAGATTTTTGTGACAATCAGGCCCATCCTTTGTGTTGCCTGTCACATTGACAGGTCTCAGTAAGATCACCCTGATCAGATATGACTTCAACTCTTTAATTCTTTGCAGGGGACAGGGAAGGTAGTCCAGCATTTTGTGTTTTCTGTCTTCCTTTTTGCTTAGGAGACAATCAGACTTAGAACTATGAAATAACTGGTGGAAGAGAATGAAAAAATGAAATATCATGAGAAACTGTCATTCTTCTAATTCTAACTAATCTGAGATATGTCTCGTGTTGTGCTGTAGGGAGCGTCAGCCCCCTTTTACAGAGCAGTCAGTGAAATGGGGTTCTTAGAAGGCTTAATGCAAAGTAGGTCTGGCTACATTGCATAGTTATGCTGAACCTGGACAAAATGAAAGAAACAGGTAAAAGCCAGGACAACTGTTTGTGT
>CM021763.1:67256829-67359188 GCA_011075105.1 Heteronetta atricapilla
GTCCATTTTTTTTTCTATTTTTTTTTTTTTTTTTCTGCCAGAACAGTTCACAGTTAGGTCACTGAATCAGAGAAAAACAAGAAAAGCATTATTTAATTGACCAATGAATATCAAATATTCAAACATATAATGGAGTGATTAGTTTACAGACAGGTTAGGTTTGTTCCCTCCATTTCAAAACCTTATCTTCTCAAACGATTTCTGAGTATATTGTGAGAATATAATAAGAATTGTGACCGGTTTCAATGACAAGTTCTTATGGCTAAATTTGATGGAGAAGTTGCTTGAACTTAATGATATGATTAGCACTGATTTTAGTGTTGATTTGGATGACATTTGGCAGACAAGCTCACCATACTCTCTGAAGTTGCACTTTGTGCCATATGGGAGATTTTAAATTCATATATATAGTAATTTAATGCTGCAGCTAATCATCTTTCACATTCAAGTAGAAAGAAATCATGGCAGGTTTTCAAATATTTTACAAATTGGCACTTTTCAAGGAAAGGGCAACATTATCTTTAGTAGTGTTTCAAAATTTTTCTTGCTAAAACTGATGGATGATTTTATCTTTATTTTTGGATTTTATGTTATATTCCTGAGGTATTTAAAGAAGTATTGTTATGAACAGAAAGTTTATCTTTTTATTTTTTTTTTTATTTTTTTTGTCAGTAAAATGCAACAGTTTGTGTTTCACTGGTGTACTGGGTCTAGCTGGGATGGTAACTTTCCCTGCAGCAGCCCATACAGTGCTATGCTCTGCACTTGTAGCTAAAACAGCAGTGGTATCACACTGGTGTTGTGTCTGCTGCTGAGCAGTGCTGGCACAGCATCAGGACTTTCTCTAGCCCTCCTAGGGGGTGGGCAAAAAAAAAAAAAAGTGAGAAACATTACCAGGGCAGCTGACCCAAACCAACCAAAGGGATATTCCATACCATATGATGTCACACTCAGCAATAAAAGGTGGGAAAAGGAGGAAGAGGGGAGGGGTGGACTCTTGTTGCGAAAACGTCTGTCCTCCTCTCCGAACACCGGCTACGTGCATTGAGGCCCTGCTTCAAGGACGTGGTCAAGCATCGCTTATTTGTGGGAAGTAGAGAGTAATTTTTTTCCCCTCTGCATTTCCACATAGCCTTTACTTGTTTTGTTATTCCCTTTCCCCCTTCCTCTTCCCCTTTTCCCTTTCCTCCCTTTAGTTGAATTGTTTAATTAATAATAATATTGTTAATAATAATAATATTGTTAATAATTGTTTAATTAATATAATATTTCCTTGATAATATATTTCTCTCTTTATTAAAATTATCCTTATCTCAACCCGTGAGTTGTTTTTTTCCCTTTACTTCTTCCCCTCCTCATCTGAGGAGGGGGAGTGAGAGAGCGGTTGTGGTGTTCAGTTGCCTAATACGGTCAAACCACCACAACTGGTAACTGTAATTATAGTTCATATAAAGTCATCTGTGAATCAATTCCTGCAACAAGGCCAGAACTTCAGTGTGATGCAAAGTACTTTTTCTGAACAAGTGAGCAGGTTGTAATATTATTATATATTCATAATCTGTTCCAAGTATTTACCCATCTATTGTTGGGTGACTTTTTCTAATTGCAGCTTCTGAACATTTGAAGTATTTGTGTTCTAATTTGATAAATTAAATAATCTTCTGTGCCCTTTCTTTGTATAGAACCTTCTAGTTAAATTACCTCATAGAAAAATAAAGCACACTAGGCTCTTACGATTGCTTGAGAAGTCTGTATCATTTAAATGTTTTTTTTTGTTGGATTATCTTAACAGTCTTTTGCCTGTTCTACATCTCTGGATATTGATACCAGAACCGAATATAATATATCTGGAATGACAGAAGATTTGGAGAGGCAAGTCCAGGACATAGATCAAAGTTATTCTCTGTGTTTTCTTGTATAGAGAATGAATATGTTAAAAATGGAAACTTAATAGGGAATTTTCTGTGTTTTTTGAGATCACAAGTTGGTGAAAAAAAGTCTGGACCAAATTTTAAACTGGAGGGTGACTTAGACCAACTAATCAGTAAGCATGTTGAATTCTTATTATTGAAAGACACACATGAAGAATAAAAGGTGTAACCAAGCTAAAGTTATGTATCACTGTGAAAAAGGTATACAAAAACTGCATTTCAATATAATTTACCTGACCAAGGAACTTTGTTTACTCAGGATATTTGGTCCTCTCTGCTGAGTGTTAGACAAGAAACAGTCTGATAATAGATCATTCTTCCAAATAGCACTTTCAGGCATTGAAAAAACAGTATTAGCTAAAGACCTTATAGAAAGCCTGATGAAGTCTTTCCATTGATTTCAGATCAGATCAGAAGTGCAATCCTGTGTTTGAGTGCTAAACAAAAGTTCTTATGAGAAAAAAAAAAATGTGTCTTTGTATCCCATGTATCCAAACAATTTCAGGGAAATTATGGCTCTAGAAATGTGATATGTGTTGATTACTTGAAATTAGTGTGAGTCTAACATGTACTTTAATAGTTTTATCAACTAACTTCATAACAGACTCTTCTGAGTTGGTCTCAAGTGAAAATTAATCAAAAATTTACATGCAAGTCTCTGGACTTAAGTGCTGCTATAACATGGTGCCTATCATAGCTAACAGAACATTGGCAGACCTAAAACCTCACAGGTAATTTAAGGAAGCTAAGGTCAGTATTTTATGAATGCAGCAGAACATAGTAAAGTCTGTTTACAGATGAGGTTTTAGAGTTTCACCTGTTCTGATGAGAATTTTTTAGCTTCCAGGTTTATTCAAAATATTATGAACTTTTTATTTTATTTTATTATTTGAAGACAAAGATGCTACAAAAATTTGCTGTTTAGCAATGATTGGCTATCACAGAGCACAATACTGAAGAAAGTACATAATTATAGTAATTACAGAATGAAATATATTACAAACAATTCTTAGCTCCTATGACTTTATCATAAGATGTTATTTCTATTCTATTTAGAAAGCACTTAATGCCCTGTGACTAACAGGAGTAAGTCCCCGTAGCAGCATTGACTTCATGAGAATTACACATTTACATCAACTTGTATCTCCATGTCCCAGTTTGTATCAGGCTGATATAGATCAGACATTCATCATGTTTTTCAAGTGTGCCTTTCAAGAATCTCCTACATGATGTTTGAATTAAGTACCTACAAGGCAGAAGAGAGAACACTGGTGTTCTCTCTGTTGAACAAAAATAGGTTGTATTTGCATTGTCTTGAAAGTATGTGTTACATTTATATTGCCTGAGAATCTTGTATTTAATAAAAAAATAGAGTAAATGTTCTGTTTTAAAATACATGTTATAAATATTTCTTAGTCAAATGCAGGATCTGTGATATACATATTTATGTTTGGTTTCTTTTCAGGCAGCGCATGTATACTATGTGTTTGGTAATCCAATAGTTATGGGTGTCTGACTCTTTGTGAAATATCAAGCAGCAGATCAGTTGCAAGTTCAGCAGCTTTTGCAGTTGTGCTGCACAATACTGATAGCTGATATTCTGGGTTGGGGCAGTAGCTGGCTACTGCCCTAGCTTGCCCTGCTCACATATTCCCTCTTGCTTGGAGCTGCCATACCTCTCCTTTCCCATGAATTAATTTTGGAAAAAAGGAAAAGGCTTCCAAAAAAAGGTGAAATGCATTTCAGTTCAGAAGCAATAGAGTGTATCCATGACTGAGCCTCAAAAATACACAGAATGATTTTTTTTTTTTTTTTTTTTTTTTTTTTTTTTTTTTTTCCCCATACATGAGAAGTGGTATACAAACCAGTGGAGATCTATGGCATTTCATACTTGCAACATAAACATTAGCCCAGTTTAGGAACACCCACCTGTCCCACATGTAATTAATGTAAAACTCTTTGCAAATAACCAGATGGCAAACAACAAGTGTATTGTATACATTTTGTCTTCCAAATATGTTGCTCCTATGTCTTGGCTGCCAGGGAATGCCAGTTGTAGTATAAACATGTCATTAGTAATTTGTCAGCTTGCCCTACTAATGACAGAAACTGTGACTGTCAAAAATAATTTTAAAAGATTTCTTAATTAATATCTGTCACTTAGAAGTTCATTGAAGAGTCATTTTTAATAAGCAAAAAATACAACACTGTTTGGAAGTAAGCTATGTAATACAATGTTGGAAAGACTAGTGCATTTAGTTGAATGAAACATCAGTGAATATAGTCCAGGCAAGTTAAATATCCTGCACTGAAATTCACCCTGCTCCTATCCCACTCCTCTCCTGATTACACCTTATACTATCAGAATGAAAGTCATTAGAGATGAGACATATCACTATTTTCTGCTGTGGGAAAAGCATGTAGGCACTAATATTTTAATCAGATAAAAGATGCCTCACAATCTTTGAAAAACACCACTTCCCACTTTTTGAAGTTTATTTTCATGTATCAAAAGAAAAGTCAAAGAAGGAAAAAAGAATGAGATGTAGGACTGGAGTCACCTTTGTTGTGGTTTTGATTGGTCTCAGTAATGCTGTATTCACTTATGCCTGGAGACTGTAGGATAAGGTTAAAAACAGGCTGTATTACCTGTATTACTGTCTGTATTACACATGCAGCATGGGGAATAAACATGATAAAATAGAGACATGCAGATACTTGCAGGGCATCTGGGATTATGGAGATGTGGTGGGGTGGCTCCCATGGCTAGAGAGTTGCAGTGGCAGGATACAGGTCCTTTAGGAAAGACAGGCATGGGAGATGAGGAAAGGATGTTTTCATCCCTGTCAATGACCAGCTGGAGTGCATTGAGTTCTGCCTGGGGGTGGATGAGGAGCTGACAGAGAGTTTATGGGTTAAGAGATTAAAGGGAAGACAGGGCTAGGGACATTATTGTGGAGCCAAGGAAGACCAGGCAGGGAGACCAGAAAGACCAAGCAGATGAGACCTTCTACAGACAGGTAAGAGCAACTTCACAAGGTCTGGTTCGCATGGGGGATAACCCTGTTGGAAGGACAACATGGAAGAACATAAGCAACCCAGGAGGTTCCTGTAATGTCTTGACGGTAACTTCCTTCTCCAAATGATAGAGGAGTCAATGAGGAGAGGAACTATGCTGGGCAGCATTCTCACCAAAAAGGAGGGGCTATTGGGAATGTGAAAGTCAAAGGGAACCATGGCCACAGTGACCATGAAATGTTGGAGTTTAAGATCCTTAGGGTAGCAAGTAGGGTGCATAGCAAGCTCACAGCCCTGGACTTCAGGAGAATAGAGTTTGGCTTTTCCAAGGATCTGCTTGTTAGAGTACCATGGATTAAAGGCTCTGGAGAGAAGAGGGGCCCAGGAAAACTGGTTAATTCTCAAAGATCACCTCCTTCAAGAGCATTCCAACAAAGACAAAAATGCTAGGAGTCCTGAACAATGTAGCTCCTGAACAAACTCAAATACAAAATGAAGCCTGCAGAAGGTGGAAGCAAGGACTGATAACCTGAGAAGAATATAGAGACATTGTCTGAGCAGCCAGGAATCAAGTTAGGAAAGCTAAAGCCCAGATGGAGTTGAATCTGGCCAGGCATGTCAAGGGCAACAAGAGGGACTTCTACAAGAGCATCAATGATAAAAGGAAGACTAGGGAAAAATTGGGCCCTCTATTGAATGATACAGAAGATCTGATGACCTGGGACAATGAAAAGGCTGAAGTACTGAATATCTTGTTTTCCTCAGTCTTTAATAAGATGACTGTTTTTGAACAGCTCAGGCAGGGAAGGTGTACACTTGTTGGAAAAATATTAGGTCAGAGAATGCTTACACAAACTGCACATTCGTAAGTAGTACATGGCCCTGAAGGGATACACTCATTTGTGATGAAGGAGCTCTCTATAATCTTTTCTCAATCATAGCAACTGGGAGAAGTGCCTAAAAACTGGTGGAAAGCAAATGTCAATCCTGTTTTCAAGAAGGGCAAGAAGTTAACTGGGGCCAGTTAATTACAGGCCAGTTAGCCCAACATCAATACAGTTACAGGAAGGAGAAGAAAATCATCAGGAATAGTCCACGTGGATTCGCCAAGGAAAAGTCATGCTTGACCAACCTGATAAGCTTCTATGACGAAATGACCATCCTATGATGTGGGAGGATTAGTGGATATCTGCCTATACTTCAGTAAGACCTTTGACAGTGTTCCTCATAAAATTCTCATAGAGAAGCTGTTGAAGTTTGGGCTGGATGGAAAGAGAGTATGGTGAATGCAAGAAAAGATAGAAGTTTTTTTTTTTTTTTTTTTTTTTTTCCTATTGCTGGATTAATTAACTGTATCAAAAACAAAGATGAATGTTAGGAAAAAATAATATAATTAATGACAGGAAACTGTGACAGTACAAAAGTTTAAATTATATACATGTCTATGATGTTCCTAAAATTGTGAATGTTTACTACTTTATTCAATAAAGAGATAACCCCCATTATTGATTCTTCTTCTTCTTCTTCTTCTTCTTCTTCTTCTTCTTCTTCTTCTTCTTCTTCTTCTTCTTCTTCGTCTTCTTCTTCTTCTTCTTCTCCTTCTTCTTCTCTTTCTTCTATTTTTATTATTATATTAATATAAAACACTCCCTGAAACTTAATGTGAGAGACTTGTCACTTAATTTGTCACTTAACTATAAGTTAGACACTTTGTCTGTGCTATGCAGTCTTACTCTGCATGCCACACACAGAAGCCAATGCTTGTATAAAGCTGGTTAGTCCATATGTCTTTGTCAGTTATGTTATAGTGGGTGATGATGCCTTCTAAATATATTTACTACAGAGGAAGATTAGGTGAGTGTCTTAGACTAGATGGCTAGTTTGAAAAGACTAGCTGGATTGACTCTCAATTAAATACTGCAGTATACTCTCAGTTAAATACTGCAATTTTTGGCTTAGATTTTAAGTAAGATTTTCTTTTCATATTGATTTATGGAGTGCTGGGAATAAAAAAGTAGGTAAAGACTTCTGCAATAGACTGCAATAGACTGCAATAGACTCATCAATATAAATTAATCAGGTAGAAATGAATCATCTCTTTCTTGTCTATAAAAAAAAAAAAAAAAAAAAAAAAAAAAAAAAAAGATGTTGATGGCATAGAAGTACATTGAGCTTTTCCTGTCCAGGACTAGCAATATAAATTTGTTATGCAGGATCTCTCAATAAGGAATAAAACTTTTTTTTTTTTTTTTTTTTTTTTTTATGAATTGATCATGTATTAAATATTAAAAACAGAGGGACTGAGGGTGAGAATTTGTCAGAGAAAAATAATAGTACTTAGCAGCAATCTGGTTTGAATTGACTGAATTTGTTGGAAGTCTACTGACTTCATTCAAAGGCAAGCTTTCTCTTCGGTTAATAAGTAAAGTAAAAAGTATTGTTTCTAATTAAAGGGTGAATGATGAAAAAAAGAACCAACAACAACAACAAAACACCGTGAAAACAACACCTCAATGTTTGTAAAACTTTTGCTCATATGCTACACATATTGATAATTGTGTAAATAACTTGTTTAACTGGAGCTAAGAAATACAGTTTCCACTGTTTACTTCCCTGCACAGGCATCATATTAGCAATATAGACAAAGAAAGAACAGTAAGGAGAATACATCCATGAGTAAATACATCCAGAGAAAAGAGAAAAAGAAGGACTTATACATAGAAAATGAATGAAATGATAGTTACATGTATTTCCTGAGTCACTTTGAAGTGTAATTTGCCAGATGAAGTATAAAATGATATCTTTTGTCAAATTCATAGGAAAAAAATATTCATATGATGTTCTGCATTGTGTATTTTTTTCCTTCACATAAAAGCAAATTCACTAAATCCTGCTGATTTCAATAAAATGGAACAAGCAGGAAATAAAGTTGAAATATACCATACCGCTTGTTATAAGTTTTCTGAATATTTGTTTCAGGGAAATAAAGTTACACAGCTTCCATCCCTTGCAAGGGTGGATAAGTTTACTTTGGAGATTTTTATGACGGGGGCTGCTAAATGCTAAGGGAGTGATAAAATAAGTTGAAAAGGAAAAGAAAACTCTAAAAGCAAGTGTAATTTATTAATCACTGGCTAATCATCATCATTTCTTTCTATGACAAATTGTAAGCAACACTATTGGGACTTAAAAGCTTGGTCATTTATTCATTTATTTGATAAAGAAACATAGATATGGGAATTTTCAGATAGTAATTTACTGGCTATTTCTGTTTTCAAAATGTAGTTTCTCACTTACCTAGTAATTTTTTTGGCAACTCTCAAAGTTTATTAAATATCTCTAGTGAACTCTGTTGAGGATTGTTTCTAAGTGATTTTAAACTTTCTGTTGAACAGTAATGATAGGGATATATATATAAGATACCAATTGTTCTATGTAACGTAAATGTCTTGAAACAGCTCTTTTGTCAGTGCTGTTTAAGTAAACCAGAGTGGTTTTTTTTTTGCTTTTATTTTTTATTTTTTCCAGAATTAGATTCATGAAAATTTTAGTACTGTACTAATATTACTAGTTATATGATAGTATAAAGATATACATAGAAACATCTGAATGGAGTCAGTGTAGTTGGTCATAAGGTCTAAAGATATACATAGAAACATCTGAATGGAGTCAGTGTAGTTGGTCATAAGGTCTGCATTAAACATTAAAGAAATTTTAAAAAGCAATACCTAGTTACTTGTAGGGCAAATTTATTATTATTATTAATAATAATAATACATATATAATGTTTCAAGTACCAATAAATATCACATTTAATTCAGAGGTTATCTTTGAACATCTGGAGAAAGACTGAGACTCAAATTCATTACATTATTTTGTGACTATCCAGTTACAGGCCTAGCTGAGATTTGTAGAGGGGTGTGCTGTAACTTAACTCAGCTTCGTATCTGCTCATTATTTAATGGCAATTTTGGAGCTGTCCCTGAGGCAGTACAATTGCTGACCAAAGTAAAACATAAAATAAACTGAAAGGAAATTAAACTCTTTTATATAAAGCTCCAGAATTGTGCAGAGCTCAGAATCACTGTGGGGAATTTCCCATGAGGCAAATGTCTTCCCCAGTTGATAAAAACAGTTTTGACTACTGAAAGATGAAGAAAAAAAGGTTTACTAAGAAAAAAAAAAAAAAGTTAAGTAAAGGGAGTTAAAAAAAAGTTAAGTAAAGTAGAGATATCTGGTCTAAAATATGCACAACTATTTTAAAGCAGAAGGGTATTTTACTTTAACATGAAAAACAGTAGAGTGCTTTTCTAAAATTCTTCTAGTCTTTTAAATTATTGATATTTTAATGCATTAAAAAGTCAAAGATATTTATGGCTGCTGGATTCTCCCAGAAAAACTCTGGAGAATTGAGAGATACGGAGATACATTGAAGTACAGTAAGAGTAAGCTTTCTGCTTAAAAATCAATGGCAAGTTAGACTTAATAACTGTAATAAAAATAAGAAAAAATGCTTTGCAGGCAGAAAAAAAAAATAATCAGTTTTTGCTACAAAACTGTGTTTTCTTCATTTTTTTCCTTACTCCAGAAATAAATAAATCCCTTCTTATTTGCAACCCATCTCATAAAAAAATATACATTTCCATCTTTTATCAACATGCTGCAAATCCACTTATTCATGTACTTTTTAGGACTTTGCTGTGGTTGCTGGGGGGTGTCTAATGGCACATTTTCATTCTCAGCTGTTATCCACAGCCTGGAAAACTATCCAGAGATCTATTGGGCCCAGCGGGAGGGCAGATACTGAAGATATTATGGGTGACTGGGGACATCTGTTTTGTCTAGTCCTTGATGCTACCTTTCCTGATTTTGAAGGCCTTCAGGGCCTTCAGGGCCTTACTCTGCATCTCATAAGATTAATGAGATGCAGACAGAAAAGAATTACTTGCTTTCTGCTTCCCAGTTTCTGTGTACACAGGTGTAACCAAGATAGATATTTCTTACAGTCTTAAGATTGTCATGAATTTCCCATGGTGTCTTTCCAGAGACACCAAGAAATAGCAGTCTCTGGAAAGCTGTTAATGGTACTGACATGAGCCTTCCCTCAGCTTTGGCAAATGCTTCACTTCTTGGGCCACTTGATGTTTCTTTTAGAGAGAGCCAAAAACTACAGTTGTGGCTATAGAACTAGATTTTATAGTGTTTTCTTTTAAAAATATGATGGTTTATAGTATTGGTCATTCCCTAATAAGGAAGGAAAATACTGTAGCTCATTAGAGTTAATATCTTCTTTTATGTCCAAATTACAAAGCACAAAGTACTCAGGAATTTCACTCCCGCAGTGCAACTCTTTCCTGTTCTATGCAGTGTTTATCCAGGTGTGTTGTAGGACTGTTGATAAATAAAGTAATTTGAAACTGGCTTGGTTAGGGGTAAAGCAGCTTCATAAAAATTAAGAAAAAAATAAATGTGAGACCACAATGTACATATTTTTTCTTCCATATGTGTTTTCTGGGGACTGTACTGATGATAAAATGGACTCTTGGTGAAGTGACTGTTTAAACTGTGCAAGAGAAGTAGCCTTGACTCATTTTTTCTCATTGAGGCAAGCAGTGAAAAATAAATTATATTGTCCATTTGTCCATTTGTCCATTAATAACATCCCCTCTGAACCATAAATATTTTGATCTCTGGAAATAAACCATTAGAGACCAAGGATACCTGAATAGAACGTCTTGCTTCAAATATGCAAGGAAATATAGCACTGGGTTTTATTGAAGGTTGATCATAGAATCACAAAATCATAGAATGGCTTGAATTGGAAGGGACCTTAAAGACCACCTAATTCCAACCCCCTTGCCAAGGGACACTTTCCACTATATTAGGTTGCCCAAAGCTCCATCCATCCTGACCTTGAATACTTTCAGGGATCCACAACTTCTCTGGACAAACCTCACCATTACTCAGGATAAAGAATTTCATCCTTATATCCGATCTAAATCTACCCTCTTTTAGTTTAAAGCTGCTACCCCTTGTCCTGGCAAAAAGTCTATCTTTCCTGTACACTCCCTTTCTTTACCGAAAGATCACTGAAGGTCTCCTAGAGCCTTCTCTTCTCCAGGCTAAGCATCCCCATCTCAGCCTTTCTGTGGAGTATCCCAGCCCTATGGTTGTTTTCATGATCCTCCTCTGGACCTGCTTTATAGGTACATTTCTACCTTGTGCTTAGTAATCTTACAACATTTTATTTGAATACCCAAAAAGGGATTGTGAAGTTCCATTCACTTCATTTAAAACAAACAAACAAATAAACAAACCACCCTAAATGGCCTTTCCTTGGACAAGGGCATCTTAATTTGACACATTATTTCTCTCTCTTATACTTGGTCCATCACAGAATCCTAGTGTAAGAAGTCCCACATGGGTCTATTACTCATTTAATCTTGTGGTGTAGAATATTGTTCTTGGAACCAAATATTACTTATAAATTAAAAAAAATGTTTCTTCTAACATCTGTGAGAATTAGAAATGCCTAATTAAATCTCCCTGCGTGACACAATCCGGTAATTCAGCATTTTCAGTAGTTCAACAGCTACATTTTACTGTAATTGAATTGCAATAAAAAAAAAAAAAATTATGGTCATAACTCCTAGTTTAAGAAAAAGACCAATACAAAATGTAATAAGATATATTCATATATGCTTGATCTATGAATGTTTTTTTCACTTTACAGAACATCTCATTTTCAGAATTGCACTTAGTCATTCTTTTCACTGGAAGTATATGCCTATGCAAGAAAACAGGAGCACAGTAGAAATTTTCAAACGGTATTGCAGAAGAATTAAATTTCATAACGCCAATAACATCTAGAAAGAGATGCAAGAACTTTTACAGTGATCTCAGTAGATTATGAGAAGAGCTGGAATCAGATAGCGTTATAAAGCGTTTATTATCCATAGTAAGTGTTTAATCTAAGCAGTGTTGACTAAAGTGATTCTATCCTTTTAAAATTTATTAGTGCTGAAGCTGTAGTGTGGTTAACAGGACTTCTTTTCACTATTCTCATTTCTGATGGCAGGAGTTAGTTTGTACTCAAGGTTTATTGTGCATTATGACACCACATATTTCTGGTCTATTGGAGGTATTTCATGATGTTAAAACTATTAGCTCACACAGCAGAAAACAAATTCTAAAAATGCAGATATCATAAGAGCTGAATGAAAATGAAACCTTTATTCATTGTTTCTGTCTGTCTAAGGAAAATATTGTGATGTACTCCATCATATGCAGACTTACCCATGACTGTATGTGCAGCTATCTACTAATAAAATATATATTAAAATGCATTGCTGTTACTTAGAATTTTATGTTGAAGTAAAAAAGTGCTTGCACTTTTCATGCCAACTTTCATGCTCACTTTAGTCAACAGTGATAATGCAGTACTACTCTTTAAAAAGGTAAAGATTTTTTTATTGGTATTATTTTTTGTATCTCTAAATACTAGTTATGGCTTTATGGAAAATTTTCAAATTTTCCTTTGTAGCTGTGTCTCAGAGCAGAGGTTTATTTTTCAAAGAACTCTCTAGCTACATAAATAGTTTCTATCATATATTGCTATTTTAAAGATATATATACTTATATCTAGTACTTAGATACCTAGGAGTGTCAGACTTAGACTATCTTAAGAAATTGCATATAAAATGTTTATTGAAACTTTAGATTAGTCAGATTAGTTCATGTAGTTTTTAGAAACAAAGAATCACTTGTTCACCAAAGTGATTCTTTCCTATATATTGTGGTATAAGGTTAGAGGGAAAAAATGGATGTGTTGCCTCAGACTACACAAACCAGTAGGGCCCTACCCCAACTGCTTGTTGCCTTCAGGCTACAAAGATGGCTTGCGGCTGGTATAAGCTAAAAAATTGGACATCAGGAAAATGAAAGAAGGAAGAGCTGCTATTCTCCTTAACAACATTTCCTTTTCATTGCTTAAGGACAAAAAATACTTGTCTGTACCAAGGGAAAAAGAACATTGTCAGATTTACTTTGATTAGAAAGTTAACATTCACAGGAGATTCTTTTTCTTTATACATCCCAGATCTCTTATTCCAGAATTAATATATTTTCTATATAAATATAACATTATATATTAAAGTATATTTATATACATCATATTATATTTATACGTTATATACACATTATATTTAATACAGTATATATTAAGTATATTTTTATACATATATATTAAAGTATACTTATGCATTTTTAAAGTTTTGTTTATCCATGTGTATGTATTTTTTCTATATAATTAATCAAATTTTTGCAACTCTTACATGTGAATGGGAGAAAATTAAAAAAATGTATTCTAAATGTGAAATATACTTACATAAAACTATGTTTAATTGTTATTGAAAAGGAAAAAAAAAAGCACTCTATCTCATGCCCCTGAAAACATGTGAAACAACATGCAGAAAGGTGAGAATAACGGTATTATTATATTTTACTTAATATCCCAGTTACAGTAATGCTTATCTAGTGTGCTTTCTCTCCAACAGTACATGTTCTTCTGAAAGAAATTTTCTGTGTTGTCACCTGAAAAAGATACAACCACCTAAAGATTCTTTGGTCCTGTAACTACATCTTTACTGCTTCTGTGGCATCTTGTAGTGTAAAAAACTGCTAATTACATCTAATTAGAAAAAAATAAAATGCTATGACTCAGAAAAATAATGAAACTTGATTACATTTTATATAAGCCATAAAATCTCAGAACTACACTTTACACTTCAAATTGGTTTCTAACTTAATCAACAAGGAAATGGTAATGTTTTGAATGTTTAACAAAGTATTTATTTTCTTAAGAGTATTTTAATTTCATGAGACTAATTATAAAAAACAAAACTTCCTTTATCAAACAGAAAGTTGAATTTTATTTTTATTACTTTAATTTACTTTTTAATAAGTTTTATGGCTCACCTTTTTGTGGTAATAGATGTCAAATGGACTGTATTAAGGTGAAGGATGAATATTAGAAAACAGCCTTGATAAATTAAAATATAATGGATATATATTTTTTTAAGATTTACCCTCTAATAGCATTTTTTAAACTTAAAGACCTTTTCCACTTTTATTAACTCAACCATCAATAAGCTATAATAAAGAATTTTTCCTCTTTATTACAGAATTAGCTTTTTCTGGAATAATTGTTCTGGAATAAATGTTCATTTCAGTTATGGTCCAGTTCACAAAGAGACTTGCTTTCTGCCAGCAGTTCACTCAAACATATGCAGTTTAATAGGAGAGCAGAGGGAGACATTAGACACAAATAGAAATGTGCAGTAAACACCATACTGGCAGTAGGGATTTTGTAGTTGAAAAGAGAATGCATGGCTTACATAAAAACATGAGATAATTTGAAAAGTAGATTTTGTAGAATAAGCACTCTATCTATCTACCTCTATCTATCTATCTATCTATCTATCTATCTATCTATCTATCTATTTATTTATTCCCAGAATAACAAAAAGTTATATTTGGAAAGGTTCAGTTTAAAAATTGCTTTATCACACAGCAATAATTCACACTAAAACACATCTACTATAATTATTTCCTGAGTCACCTACCTAAAACTCTACTACTACTGCCAGACAAGTGTATGTTCTAGGCTAATGACGGATGCACTACATATCAGCTGTAATCAGACCCCATCACTTGCAATGCAATTATTTAAACCATGAAAAAAAATGTTTAATTATGTAAAAACATCTTCTAGGATTTTTACAATTACCTGTTAAAAACCACAAAAAATATAATACTTCAATTTTAAGATTACATTTCTATAAAATGTTTTTGTTTATTTATTCTTATGAATAATGAATATGTATAAATATGATCTTAGTAATATGAATATATGGGAAGAATATATAACTTTGCAAACTGTTGACAGAGGCAGTTAATATTTTTATTTGCAGTGATTAATTTCCACTGGCATTTATGTGCTTGTGTTTTCTCTAATTGGTATTCACACAACTCTACTGACAGTAAATTTTATGTATAGAAAGTGTGAGACTTGGAGACATTGAAGAAAGAACCCACTCTTGGTATGAAAAGGAAAATGTTTGTGTACTAATTTTCCAAAAAGATTTTAAACCACATTTTAAATCACATTTTCAGGTGATCTGCTTTTCAAGCGTGTGCAGACTTTCTAATGGGTAGATACCGCTCACTAATGTAAAACCTAGTTCAGCATTCACTGCATGGTGATCAAGGGAAGAATATAGACACTCATTGTGACAGGAGGATTTAAGAAATTCCTACCTACATTTTATATATATATGTGGATATTACTATATATTATTATATAATTATAATAATATTATCTTATATAATTATATAATTATATAATAATATAATTTGGATATATTATTTGGATATACATGTATATATGTATCCAAATACATTAAATTTATGCATAGAATACATGCAATAACTTTAACTTCACATCTCAGAAATTTTCTTCCAGACCATGAAAGCATATATATGTATATTGTGTGAATACACAGTAAAACTCCACCTGCGGTATATTCTCATTTTCCTTCAACTATCCTCTCCATGAAACCTCAATATTGATCTGTTTTCACTTGGAGTCATTGTCAGGATCACCATGCTGCCCACAGTAATAGCGTAACTCCTATTATGCATCTGAGGACCCTTGCTGAGCCAGTCTGAGCTCAGCCAGTCTGTGGTAAGACTCCCTGTCATGCAATGGGTACTCTTCAATTGTCCAATAGTTCAAGGCTTTCTCTGCACTCCCTGTTCTTAACAGGTGGTCATTCTTTTCTGCAAGCTGTCCCTAATTCTAGGCCATGAAAAGGAATTATTCTGTGATTAGTATAATGTAAAATTACAAAAGTAGGTTTGAAGAGAAATTAATATCATTTATTTATGCATTTATTTCTTTATTGAGAGTAGATTCACAAGAATGATGGCTTGTGATCTTTTATTTTCATTTAATATTAACTTACATTCACAGTATCCTTTCCATACTAAGTCACACTGTACTGGTGTGGATTGGGCAATTTCAAGGAACTTATGTCTAAGAAGTAATGTAGCATTTAAGTCTTTCTTTGTTGAACATCTGTCTTTCCTATTTTACAATTAAAAGCTTAAATAATCTATTAAGACTCTTACCCTTTTTCTCATGTCTACCAATCCTTACTAGAGTGCAAAGGTCATTAATAACATGGAGTGTTCTCCATTGTTATGTGGCATTGATAATAATAAACAGATATCTCTTCAATTTGACAAAAAATCAAATGAATTGCAAACAATACAGAATAGGTCATGCCTGCATTTTAAACAAAGTCTTAACAGGGAATAATTTGTCTTCATAAATGCTTTTAAATTGTCACTGCTCTGAAGTGCTCCCAGGGCTAGGAGCTTTGTCTCTTGAATGTTCTAGCTAATCTAAAAACTGCAAATGATTTTGTGTTATATAAAGCTCCCTTATATTCCCTGTTAATGAAGTGAAAAACAATGATGGATTTTAACAGCCAGACTAGGTTGCAAGGCATCCCTAAGATGTGATTACACAGCTTCAGTCTTCTTGGGTGTCAGTCTTCCTACAGCTGTTGGACTAGACATGGTAACTAGTCTTGACTAGTTACTAGCCTCTTGATCTGTTGGGTTAGATAAAAGAAAAGTAACCAGAGTGTGAGAGATACTTCTCTTGAATTCACAGACTGAGATTGTTGCATGGGGAACAGATATTGAAACAGAACTTTTCTCTGTAACAGAAAGTGAATGAGGAAAGTTTATTTAGCAATTATTTATAAAAAGTTATATACACTTTTCCAGGAAAATCCCAGGAAAATACACTGTTTTATATAAGCTAGTGAAGTACTGCAGTGCTCAGCAAACAAACTTCAAGATTTTTCAGGTTTTGGGTTCAATCCAACAAGGTGCTGATCTCTCAGCTGAAATGGATACCACTGGGAAAGACAGTCAATGCTTTCCAAGGTCACTTGTTTGAAGTGTTTGTTACATTGACCCACAGTTGTTCACATAATCATAGAATGGCTTGGTTTGGAAAGGACCTCAAAGATCATCTAGTTTGGAACCACCTGCCATAGGCAGGAATGCCATCCACTAACCAGATCAGGTTGGTCAAAGCCCCAACCAGCTTGACCTTTCAGGGGCGGATCATCCAGAACTTCTCTGGGCAACTTGTTCCAGTGCCTCACCACCCTCTGAAGGAAGAATTTCTTCCTAACAACTAGGTTAAATTTCAATTTAATAATTTTATTGTAATTTAAATCAATTCCCTCTTGTTCTATCACCATAAGAAGTTTCTCACATGCCCATGAAAGAAGTTTCTCGCTATCATTTTTAATACCCCCCCGCCCCCTTAAGTATTGAAAGGCTGCAAGGAGGTCTCCCTGGAGTATTCTCTTTTTAAGGCTGAACATTCCCAGCTCTCTCAGTCATTCTTCATCAGAGAGGAGCTCCAGTCTTCTGATCATCTTTATGCCCTTCCTCTGGACTCTCTACAAGTCTTTGGCTTAGTGGGCTATATTTATATCACAATAAATATTCACAAAAGCAATGAATATTCACAAATAGAAATTTTACGTTTAAAACTATGTTTTTCCAATAATGAGATGAAAAACAGTCTTTTACACATGCATTGGAAATATTTATTCAGTCATTTCATTTCCACAGAAGGAAATCTTTCTTTCAATTCCTAAACTTTAATGAAAGTTTCACCTGAAATATGGTTTGTTTTCATTTTAAAATGTATTAAATTAAACACTTCCAAATGTATGGTTTCATTCATATTCATTGGCTTTTATCCACAAATTTATTCAAATAGTTTGAAAAATATGAAGTAGTGTTGTCACTTACAAAGCTTAAACTATTTTACTCTTTGTTTACAGGTGAGGACTGCTTTGAGATGAATGAACTGGCTTGTAACTAGGAAATATTTGCTTTTCCTGGAGTCATTCCAGGCTCTTTAGATATGGAGAAAAGTGTTTTGAAGTAAAAGCATATTTGTATAAAACATTCTGGGAATCTGCAACAACAATAACAAACAATAACAAAAACCTGTGCTTTCCCATCAGTGTCTATGTACAATGGACTTTAGTACCTTAAGTTTAAGCAATCCCACAGGAAAATTTCATCAAATAATTACAAATATCCTAAAGATCTAATCACTGTTGATGTTTAGAACATCACAACAATAGAAAATCTATATCACTTGCAGTTTGAAACAATTTAGAGAAAAAATGTAGTATGTGAAGAGAAAAAAACTTTACATGTATGGCTTTCCCTTTTCTTTACAAGAACCCCACATTTTATACACATTGATGTTTACACTTGTTGACTGCAGAAGACATGAGCAGATAGTGGCAGAATTAATATTTAGCCATGGTGTCATATATTAACCATGGTGTCATTTTGTTTTTTGTGCAAATTGCATACTTCATGTTTAGATAGGGATGAGGGCAATTGACAATCTGTTATTTCCTCCTTTGTGATGCAAGATGTAGGTAAGCAATATTCCTTTATGGGCTACCGCTCATTAATTACTTCCATCATTTTCTTCAGGTTGCTATTCTTTTTAGACAAGACATCAGTATATCCTTATTCTGAAATACCATTGCATCTGTCAGGGAAGCCCGTTCCATGATTCTATTGCTGCCCCCTTATGTTGGACATACAGACACTGAAGTCTGAAAAACAACAACAACAACAACAACAAAACACAAGCAACAACAACAAAAAAGATAAACCAAACCAAATCAAAAAACACAGGCAGTACATTAGTGTTTTTGACTCCTCAAAAAGCAACCTCCCACACCTACAAGACCTTTTCTTCTAAGCACAAAGAATTTGTTTCTTACTCGACAATGCAGCTGCTCCTGTCATTCATAGAAACATACATACATATGTATGTATCTATCTATATATTCACATACATATTTTTGATTTTCACATTACTGTGGTCAGAAACCACCCCTTTTGTCTCCTTTAATTAATTGGATGATTTTTCATTCTGAACTACTCTTTTCCAAGGACAAAGTATATCCTTAATGCAAGATTTAATATAACATCAAATAGATTACAATCTCCTTATTTTCTGAGCTGTACAATTAAAAGAGATTTAATAGTGTTATGGCCTACATTTTCTGTCCTTACTTATTATTCAGTCTCCAATCATACAGTGTATTCACTAGAGGCTGTAGGGAGGGAGGAGCATAGTAGAGTATGTCCTCAGATCTCACAGAATGGTTGCCCTTAGGACATACTCTTCTATAATGTGATGAAGAAAAAACATAATGTCAAGCCAAAGAAAATGCATCAGCGCCTTGGTTATTTAAGTCAAGAGATTAGACATGACAAAATCGCCTCTAGGAGTAAGTTCATCTTTGATCTTTCTCAGACCCTGGGCTGTTTGTACATTTCTCTTGTTAAACTGTAAATAACTAAAATCAATGGACTTCTTAATATCAGATCAGTTCCAGGATACAGTAATAAATGCTAAATAATTCCCAGCACATACATTGCTATGTTGACTGGAGGGAAAACTATAGTTACAATACTTTCCTCATGATCTTGTGGACAGAGGCTGACTGCTCAGTACATATAGGACCACTTTTAGAAGCATAGAGAAATGCAGAGTTGTGTTCTCATGCCCCATCCTCTCTCCCCTTTTCCCTCTCCCCCCTCCCCCCTTTGTTTCTTTAAGACAAAATGGTTTCTGTGTTCTCTTCTGCTTTATGGGATTAGTTTAGGAAAACAAAATGCACCAGAATGCACCACGTAACACCTCAGTTTCTTCCTAAGCAATACAGTTCAGAAGTAAAATGAGTCAATACCCTGGAGTGCAATGCACTGGGAGACAGAAAAACAAGCTGGGTTCTAAAACCCTTAAATCACAGAAGAATGTGTCTGGCATTGAAAGTCTTTCTTCATTATTTAAACAATCATCAAGGGAATACATAATTTGGATTTATTTATTTGTTTATTTATTATTATTTTTTCCAGTAGGAATTTCTTTATAGTTAGGTTAACATAGTCTCCTGCACATGTTCACTAACTAATGATAGACAATATTTAGCAAACTAAATTTTACCAGCTTGATAGTGACCTAGATTAATAAACATGTGTTGTATATTACATTAAAGACAATTAACAAGTAATAACTCTAAAGAATACTATTGAATGTAAAGACTGTTTTTCTGTTAATGTTATTATATTATTAATAATAAATAAATCAATAGATCAAATCCAATAAAAACAAACCGATCACCACAACCGCTACCAAAACCAAACAAACAACAACAAGCAAACTCCAAAGACACATGGTCTTGAGAATTACATCCTTTATACTATTATTTTTTTTTTTTTTTTTTTTTTTTTTCTGTGTCCTTCACAAAAATAGAAAACATTGACTAATACAGCAATTAGAAGTACTGCTTTTATCAGATGACTGAGATTTGTAGTTATGTCTTTTAGGGCCCTAATCCAACAAGTCACTTAAGAGCATGGTGAAAGTTAGGCTTATGCTTAAGAGCTTTTCTGGATTGGGGCCTAAGTTAGGTATATTCACATTTCATGACTGAGAAATGGAAATTAATTTTCTTAAGAGCTGTTAGTACCCTAGTACAGAAAAGAGTTGTAGTAGGTTGATTGGCATGCAATATTCCCTTTATTCCAAACGGCAGTTACTGACTACTGTTGAAGAAAGGATACTGTAATTGTTTGGGTAAATAATTTGACATAGTGCTTCATACTCTATTCTGTTTATAAAAAATACATTAAAAAGTGTTCCTATGCAGTGTGACTCTCAACTGTTAACAGAATATCTCATCTGAGAGTCATTTTGACCAAACATCGTGGCTGAGACTTTCACATTACATAATAATAATGTCAAGATGAATGTAAATATTAAAAGAATAAAAAATCTCACAGGGTTTCTAATCAAGCATTTGTTAAGCTGTTGTATGTGAATTTCTGTTAGCCTGAGGAAGTTCAGTTTGCTTCACTAGTAGCATAGTATTACAACATTTCTGTGTTTACACAAACATTAAGAGGAGCTTCAGGAGAAAAACTGTTTCTATTGAAGTGAGAAACAAAGTATGTCTGTATTTAATTGGACATGACTTCACCTTTAGAACTTCTATTCTCAGTACCCCTTTCCTATTTTAAAAATAAAATAAAATGAGTAGCTCAAAGAGAATTAGTATTACAGTAATATCCAGTATGGCACTGGCATTCCAGATGACTAAAAAAAACCCTTTTATTTCTTTCTCCCTTTCATGACTTCACTATTCTTCAAATTCTCATTTTCAAAAGCCTGAATAGAAAAGAAGAATTTAGCAGCATGAGATGAAATTCATCATAAAGGCAAGCTGAGAAGGGAGGGATTTCAAAGCTCTATAGGCATTGTGGAAGACTTTTTGATCCTCTGTTGTGTAGACTTCAGTTTTAAGCATTTACTTTGGTGCCCAAAAGCTCCAAATATACAGTCCTAAATATCTGACAATACTGAAAATCAAAGCATTCAAGTAACAGTTGATCCACATCTGACAACAATTCCATGTACATAATTTGATGAAATTTTCTAGTAACATACTGTGTAATTTCCCTTTTGTAACCTTCATGTTTATCACATTTGAATACATCATTCTGGAAAAGTCTTAAGATTAAGTTTAATTCCTACCTTTGCTTAACGTTTCTCAAAACTGTATATATGAGGAGGTTGTAATAACTCCTGATAAATCAGCTGAACTGCTCAGGTGTTTAATTACTATAGATATTTGTTCCTGAATTGCAACCAATCATTTTCTGCTACTGTGTTATACAGAGCTGAATACAGTACTACAGGAGATATGTTTATATATATATATATATATAGTTGTTATTAAAACAAAGTGAAATAGTTACTTGAGTAATCTATTCTTGGCTAACACTCAGACATTTTTGTTTAAATAAATCCAGAAAAAAACTTTATTTTTTAACATAAAAACATGAAAACATGTGAAAAACATGTGAAAACGTCTCAAAACTCATTTTCCCTTTTATAGGCAAATGGAAAGTGAATCACTTTATGCCACTTTGCTGAGACCAAGGAATATTTAAAATAATAATGTCAGTATAACACAATACTTTCCCTTCTATCAACTCTAATGTCTGGTTGGATACTATATTATTGTGCTATGGTTCCCAAGATGAAATGATTGACATTTGAATCATTTTTATTTTGACTCAGGACAAATTGGAAAATGATAGGTTTGTCTGAAGGATTTGTCTTCAGAGTAGCAGAAAGTGTAAAATCTTAAAATGTTCTTTAATGATGCTTCTTTATATGCAATGCAAAAAAAAAAAAAAAAAGCCATGACTTAGTTCTCTACTATAAACTATGCTTAAATGTAACATTGATGAGACATGAAAACTTGTCATCAAAACAGATAGTAATGTAGGTGGCCTGTATATATGCAACTATGTTTCAATACATCAGACATAGTTGATGCAGCAGTTACTACTGAAAAACTGTTGTATAATTTTTTTTTTTTTTTTTTTTCTTTTTTTTCCCTGATAGTTATGCATAAAACTATTGGGCTTCAGTTTTGTGACAGGCCTTAGGAAGCAAATTTTGTTCAGGATGCTGGCTGTTCTGTTGTCTTCAGGTTGCTCTCATTACATCTGTGTGTAACTGCTGATGACTAACAACCCAATCTTTCCTAATATGTTCTCATAATAAAATAATATGCCCTGGAAATAGTAAAGTTTTGCTTCTTTGGGTTGTGCCTTTTCAGATATTTTTCTTTTGGGGGGACATGAATAATATTACAAATCACCAAATGTATCTACCTAAAAAATGGAAGAAGTGCAGGTCAGAACACTGTTTGTCTGTTTCTGATTACTGCCTCTTGCACCCAGCTGCTTTAAACTGGGAAATAGGTTTTACAGATATACTGAGAAAGAGCATTTGCTGGATTCAGAGTAGCATACTTCTAATTACATAGAATGGAAGGAATTAAAAGATGAAATCATCAGAGATTTGCTTTCCCAAGCTACCTTCCTAAATTTGCTTTAAAATAAATGCACACTGCCTGCAGGTATGAAGAAGCTGAGTAAAACAAAGCCCCTCTGATTTCCAAATCATTGTAATTTAAAGAGCTATAATTCATATTTATTGAAAAAGAAATGACAGAAACAAGCAAGTACAAGCATTAATAGAGACTCTATGTGTCCTCTGCTAAAAACCCTTCACCTTATCCTTTCATTTTATAGGCTAATGTAACATGTTTAGAAGAAGTTGGATATTTTTAGAACCTTTTAAAAAAATAAAATATTTTAGATGTAGGTGGTATGCCTGGAGACTTTCCTGTAATGTATAAAGAATGTTCATTTTAAAGAGCAAAATAATTTATTGCAAGCAGAATGTTAAACAGTACTAAGTCTGCACGTTACTAGCCCTGATGATAAAGGATAGATCTTAGCAAGCAACTTCCACTTTTTATGTAATTACTATATTAGTAGATGAAAGAAACACAGTCAGTGTAGTTGGATTTCAGTAATGCACTGGTAAAATGGGACAAAATCTGATTTTCACAATAGATTCGAGCTTGCTTTGCAGTCTGAATTAAAGAGCATAAATGAAAGTTAATCAGAAATGGCAAAATATTGTGAGTCTGATGGGGAATTATAAGATGGGAATTAATTGAAATGATATCTTAAAATCATAAACAGTGATCTGGAGAAGAGTGTTGACATTTATAGGCAATAGGAAAGATCTAAAACTTCTGCAAAGACAGGAGAATAATTTAAAGGGTTACTAGAATAAAGAATTTTTTTTTTTTTTCAAGAATAAATCTTTAAAGAAGGTAATTTAATATGTCTAAAAAACACAGTATTTCATTAGAGAAAGAATGTCTGTGTTCATCTGAATGTATCTGGTAATGCCATATTGCACCTGGAGGTATCTGGCCACAGAAAAGCTGGAAGAATGGCATTGCTGGGATAGGTAATTATCAGCCTGAATCTGCTGTGTAGTGCAACTGTGAAAAGAGGCCTGCTGTGTTGCAGGTATTCTTGGTAGAGGGATGTGAGCACCAGGCACAGGTCACAAACTCACAGGATCCTAGCCCATATAACAGCTAAGAAAAACTTTGCCCTGAGGTGACATTGTGGTGGTTTGACCGTGTTAGGCAACTGAATACCACAACCACTCTCTCACTCCCCCTCCTCAGATGAGGAGGGGAAGAAGTAAAGGAAAAAAACAACTCACGGGTTGAAATAAGGATAATTTTAATAAAAAGAAAAATATATTATTAAGGAAATATTATTATTAATTAAACAAGTCAACTAAAGGGAGAAAAGGGAAAGGGGAAGAGGAAGGGGGAAAGGGAATAACCAAACAAAACAAGTAAAGGCTATGTGGAAATGCAGAGGGAAAAAAAAATTACTCTCTACTTCCCACAAATAAGCGATGCTTGACCACATCCTTGAAGCAGGGCCTCAACGCATGTAGCCGGTGTTCGGGAGGAGGACAGAGGTTTTCACAACAAGAGTCCACCCCTCCCCTCTTCTTCCTTTTTCCACCTTTTATTGCTGAATGTGACATCATATGGTATGGAATATCCCTTTGGTTGGTTTGGGTCAGCTACCCTGGTGATGTTTCTCACTTTTTTGCCCACCCCCTAGGAGGGCTAGAGAAAGTCCTGATGTTGTGCCAGCACTTCTCAGCAGCAGACACAACACCAGTGTGATACCACTGCTGTTTTAGCTACAAGCATAGCACTGTATGGGCTGCTGCAGAGAAAGTTAACATTATAGCCAGACCCAGTACAGACATCCATGGAAACAATATTAAAGCCCACAGCAGCCCCTGTACTTGAGCTAGAAACTGCTACTGCTAGTGAAGAAGGGCTAGCGAAAAGATATCTCTTGAACCCTCAGGAATGGAAGATTTTACAGATTTTATTCTGAGGAGCACCAATATCTAATCACATTTTCTCCTGGATGTCTATTATAGTCTATTATACCTCAGAGCTCTGCCTACCCCATGAAAGGTGCCTGGTTTAGTAGTAGTTCAGCATTCAAAACAACTTGTGTGAAGGTTGAAATTGGACTTGATATCTTCTAGAATTTTCTTCCATCTCCTGTCTACCAAGGAACTGTTCTAAACACCAAGTAAGTTTTCTGTCTGTAGGGACTTGTGTTGTCAGTCCTTCCTATTGCATTCATTCCAGATTTTATCTTTCTACTAAATATCCTTTGCAGCACAGAAAAAAATTAGAATGAAAAAAGTAAGTAAGGTGTTGACACAGAGCTGTGATAAAACAAACCTGAAAGTGAGGTAGTACACAATTATTTAAATATTAAATAGTCTTGTCTTGTAGTGGTGATGATCTTGATTTATGCAGAGATTAGGGGAGATAAATGAAAGTATTTTAGTTAGGGAAATTATTTATAAACACCGTAGGAGAATGTATTAGTTTGCTGATAATATACCAGTGAAAATAGATAAAATTATATTGCTTTGAGATATTTAAAATTTAATCTGAAAAACATGGCAAATGTGCAATAAAGCAGTCTGATTTGGGATTACACAAAATATGAATAACATACCTATTTCCAAATATACATACCTTTATAATTAGAGACAGTGAATTTCAGTGTATTTAAGAGTTACCTTGCTACCTATGCAGGACTCAACTACAGTGACCACTAAAGAGTGGAAAGAATGACTATCCTGGCTGTGAACAAAGATCATATGTAGGGTCTGACAGTAACGGGTAGCAGAAAAGGAAAAGCATGAAAGATTAAAACAAATATCAAGAGATACTAATTTTCAGAGTTTATATGGTTCAATAAAATATCTTCTATTTTCAACTGTTTTTAATGGTTTCACCTCATACAATCTGGAAACAGTATGACATTAAAATACCTTGAGGTGATCTGAATACTAAGAAAAATAAGACTCAGAGCTTCCCCTTTCCTGATGTTGTTTATTTACATCTGAAGCCTTACATCAAGCTTCAGATGTAAATCAGATGTAAATCTCCAAGCAACTTTTTCATCAAGGACCATTAAGAAGATGAATACTGAATACTTTTCCTATAGCAAAGAAATTAATTCTTATTAAGTGGAAAACACTTCTTATTCTGTGTTTTGAATATTTTATGTAAAAAAAAAACCACAACCTAATTTCTTAATATTGTGATATTAAGTTTTACATAGTAGCGAATTACTGTGAAGTTATTGATTATCATATATTTATATTAGTTTTAATATAGTATGTTACGTGTTTCTATTAATTTTCTCTACTACTTTTAACTTGTCCTTAAATTTGTTATGAAGTAATCTCTCTCTCTCCCCCCAGATCTAAAAAGAATAGATTTATAAAAAAATGTAGTCTTCAGATTTATATATATATACACAAAGTGAGTGTTTAGGCTTGTTAAGGAATTATTTATATCTAAACTGATGGCTTCTTAAACATTTAGTAGATGCAAAGACTAGTGGGGTAGTCTTATTTGCTATGACATTCTGGATAATTGCAGGAATATCACTTGATATGTCTTCTAATTTTTCAAGTGGTGTCCTTCAGTGTCAACCGTTCTTTGTGGGATAGGAAACGCTTTACTGTAGATGTCTGATCATAAAATCAGTGAAATGAAATGCATAAAAATGTGTTCAGATGTGAATTTTTATTCATCTGCCAAAAACATAAATTCCCTGAGTATTCATAAATATGCACATAAATATGTAGAATATTTATGAAGAGATCAATAAAAGTGTTAGAACAGACATTGTATCACACTAGTAGTAACTTTAGCAAAGTCCATTCAAAAAGAGTTAATAAACACAATATTTCTACTGAAACCCTCTAAATATTAACTGGGGATGTTCCATACTTTTACGTCAACACTTTAGACCATGTCTTTATAAAATGTAGAACTGAGATAGGATAAAAAGTTTCTACCAGTACAGAGCTAAGTATTTGCAAAATTGTGCATTTTCCATGTCTATTGAAAATTCATTTTCTGTATGGAATGACTCTTTAAATATCAACTTTCTAGCAAATCACCTGTTTTTTCCTAATTCAGGAACTGCTGGACTCATTATTTCCAATCAAATCTACAGGATCTATAATTCAATATGTCATCTAATGCTATTCAAATAAAACACAGTCAGCATGAAGCATGATGGGACTTTTATGACTTTTGTGCACATTAACTGGCTTTTGCAGCAAATCTTGTCAATGACCTTTGGCAGAAGTATTGGTAAGAAGCTGATCACTCGCTATACAGTTTCTGCTTCTATGTCTAGTAGAAGGCAAAACAGACCTACTGTGAATAAATTGTTCCTTTTCTATATCTTGCAGGGACTGGTAATTTACATACACATAGTACTAAATAAAGGATGTTGTTTCACAACTGACAGGGAGTTGGAGACATATTCAATTACTTTTCTATTTCCCTCTTCATTTTCCTGATAAAATGAATTTGTAAATGTACTACATTGCATGTCAAATTCTGATGACATTTATGTTTCTACTATTCCAGGATTTTTACAATGTTCTTATAAAACATACAAGATTCTTTCCTATTACTTTTACAGATATTTTTACTGTATATGTTATAGGAATTGGACTCAGTGATGCTTGTGGGTCCCTTCCTACTTGGGATATTATATGATTCTATGATATATCAACTTTCAATAGAAGTCTGTTCTATGAATATTTAGCCCAAACCTTACATTTTTCTCCATTAAGCTCATGAATGGTAATAGCTTTTTTTTTGTTTGTTTGTTTTGTTTTGTTTTGTTTTGTTTTGTTTTAATTAGGTATTATCCAGGCAGTGATTTGCTGAAGTAAAATTCTCATCTGCAAGGGCAAGTATCACTCCCTTATATTTCACACACACACAAACACAAACAAACAAACAAACAAACATCCCTTGATATCAAACAAGAAACATAATCTAAAATACTCTGTGATGATTCTTACAAAAACTGTTAATTTCTTATACTGGAATAGCTTGAATATGACCCCTTCCAATAGGTTCATATTGGGTATTACTTTTCTTTTGTTTCCCCCTCCACCACCACTTTTTTTTTTTTTTTCTTTCTTTACTTGAAATTTGATAAAATTGACAAGTAGGTTTGCAGAATGGAAATGGGAAAGTACCTGAACTTTGAGTACACGTTCTAAATTTTTCAACAGTAACTGAAGCTCCCTTTTGTGTCTTTGGTGTTGGTACAGCTCTATGCAGGCCTCTCATGACAAATAAATGCAGCAAAGATATACACGCATCCTTGCACTAGGGATAATGGAGAGCATATGGGATGGGTATTCCTGTCCATATGTCTATTGTTTAGCATCTTACCCAGTTATGAAACTATGGCTTTGACAATTTTCTGCCACCTTTTGTTTAACTTTCAGATAGATTGTTATGTAAATAGACTTATGAACTACCTTATTGTTGTGCACTCATAAAACTGTTATGTCCTGTTGCTTATGGTTAAGGATTTAAAACTCAGTGCTTTTGTGTGAAGAAATACATGTTTTTGAAATATTAAAAAGAAGATGAGAGGAGAGCTTTTACTAAAGGATTGCATTTTATCTGCCATTTAGTTGACATGAAAGCAAAGACTCCTCACAAAGCACAAGGATAGAACATCTGAGTCATTGGGTACAAGCTCTAATAACTCCTAAAGAACAGTCAGATACTAATTTGATCTGTCTGAGTCTGTCACATGCTGTACAAAAGTAATGTGATGAATCATAACTGAATAATACCCAACAGCATCTTTTATCTGAGGATCTCAAAGTACATTACCAACTTTTAATTATTCAAGCCTTACAAGGTCCTGGAGATGTAAATAGGCATGAATTTACCTTGCAACAGATAGTTAATTTGGAAGGTGATTTTTAAGGTGGTGTTACAATACTGTAAATCTATTTATGACAGTTTGAATACTCTCAGTTAAGCTGATCTTACCTTTCATTTTTTTGGGTGAAGAATCCTGTGTTGGTAGGGAAAATGTTAAATGATAGAGAGTCTATTGTATGGAAGAATGTTAAGTCAGTTAAAGTATCAGGTCTTTTCTCCTCTGATAATTTTTCCAAAATTCAGACAAAAATTTTAATTGTGTTCTTGAGGGTAGCATTTCTTTCTGATATGTAACATTTTCCTTTCTGAAGAGTGATACATCTGAAGTCTAATGACAGACACAGATGAAGTTCAATTGGGTTTCAGACCAATTTTATAAACTGTCACTTGGGTCTATTTGAACTGAAAGGATCATTCTGATCTTCAGCTAAAAACCTGTTATTATAAATGACTATTTTACATCATGGAATCACAGAATCATAGACTGGTTGAGGTTGGGAGGTAAGTCTGGAGGTCATCTTGTCCAACACTACTGTGCAGGCAGGGCCACCCAGACCAAGTTGTCCAGTACTGTGTTCAGGTGATTGGAAAATCAAGAACAGAGACTCCATTATCTCTGAACAATCCATTCCATATGACATTAAACAACCACTGACAAATACTTCACTCAAGAGTATACACAGTCTATTGGTAATACCATCTTCTGATCTTTGCCTGTGATGCCTCACTCTGCAGTACCATTCCACAAACACTGAGAAGAAAATAATTTAATGAATTCTTTTTGTTATGGGCTCTGGCTTCAGATCTTATAGAGGATTTCTGTGGGAAGTTCTCTGTTCTTCTGAACCACTCACTATGAAGTTGATCATAGAATCATAGATACAATAGAAGGAAGGGATGCCATCCAAAGGGACCTGGACAAGCTTGAGAAGTGATCCCATGTGAACCTAAAGAGGTCAACAAGTCTAAGTGTAAGATGTTGTACCTGGGTTGGGGCAATCCCAGACATGAGTACAGACTGGGAGAAGAACTAATCGAGAGCAGTCCTGCAGAGAAAGACTTGGTAGTTCTAGGGGACGAAAAGCTCAACATGAGCCAGCAGTGCATGCCTGCAGCCCAGATGGCCAACTGCATCCTGGACTGCACTAACAGAGGGGTGGCCAGCAGGTCGAGGGAGGGGATTGTCCCCCTCTGCTCTGCCCTTGGAGGGCCCCACATGGAGTACTGCATCCAGGTCTGGAGACCCCAGCAAAATAAGGATGTGGGACTGTTAGAACAGGTCTAAGGGAGGACATGAAGATGATTGAGGGGCTTGATCACCTCTCTTATGAAGAAAATCTGAGAGGTGGGGATGTTCAGCCTGAAGAGAAGGCTCTGGGTTGACCTTTTTGCAGCTTTTCAATACTTATAGGGGGCTTATTAAAAAGATGGAGACCAAATTTTTGCTCAGTCAGATAATGACAAGGGGGAATGGTTTTAAATTAAAAGAGGGGAGAAGGAAACTCTTCACTCAGAGTGTGGTAACACACTGGAACAGATTGTTCAGAGAGGTTGTGGATGCCCCATCCTTGGAGTTGTTCAAGTCCAGGTTGGATGCGGCCCTGTGCAATGTGATCTAGTGGGTGGCATCCCTGCCCATGGCAGGGAGGTTGGAACTAGATAATCTTTAATGTCCCTTCCAACCTGAGCCATTCTTTGAATCTTTTGGCTGCTGGACTTTCCCAATTATTCTCTTAGATTTTTTTTCTTTGGCCTTGGTGTTCTCAATGAACCTGAAAGATGCAACTCGGCAATAAGCTTTGGCCTAGAAGTATAATGGTTCCTAGAATTACAAGCTATTTTCCAGCCCACAAAGTGAAACATTACTTAAACATAAGAATATGTTTCTTATGCTCTGCCTTACACTGTAATACAGATAAATGCAAATCAAATTTGAATTATTCATGAACATTATTTTTTAGCTTTTTTCCCCCTAAAAATTATGTGAGGATGTTTTCTTTACAAAGTTATTCTATTCTTTTAAAATAGAGGGAAAAAACAAACTCTAAGTAGAAAATATGATTTCTTAACTATAACAACATGCATGCATTTGATTTGTCTGTTCTCCCACCTAGCAGAAGATGGATGACCAGACAATATCCATGTGCCATTTTCTTTTTAGTCTGGTTTCAAAGAGCCAGAATATGTTCATGTTTTTACTTGAGAGTTGTTTTCCTATCTGAGAGTCAACTGATCATGTACTGCTTATTCTAGGAACAGCCCAGTGTGAATTGGTTTGGGGATTGATAGATGGGGATTGGTTTGATTTTAGGTATCTTCCAGATTTACTTACAGTTTAGTTACGAACAATGAAAACAAGTAAGTTTTCTTCGGTGGATTCAAAAATAAAATAAAATATTGTGTGAGTGACTTTGGACTATCTGATTGTATTTATCCTTCCACCCTGGACAATTTAAGACCTTACTTTCTAAAAACTTAGATAATTTTATTAATTTTAGACTAAGTCTCACCCATCAGTGTTGAATTTTAGTCTACTGTGTGTGGTCACATATAATCAATATGCAGAACATGTGGGATAAAAACAAAAAGTTGAAAGGTTAATTCTTAATTCTGACAGCTTGTGTTCCTGCATGGAATTAAATGAAACAATACATTTCATTTTAAAGAAGGCCTCAGTTAAGAGAGCTTTAACTCAGAACATCAAAGCTTCTCTAAAAATCCATTTTCAAACATGTCCTCTGCTAAATTTGAAAGTCCTAATAACTATTCAAGGCTTTCTTTCTGAGACCTTTCTGTTGAAATTTTCAAAGGAACAGATATAGTTAATGAAACTTTTTTTTTTTTTTTTTAAAGAATTCTTACATATTTTTTTCACCTCTAGATTTGTCACAATGGCTTAGATATTGAGTAGAAAATACAGTTGAATCAAAAATAAATTCTAGCTGATACACTTCTAGAAATTCTGAAAATTTGAGAAAGATATTTATTAGTTCTGCCTGTTTATATTGCATATTTTTATTTTATATTATTTTTATTTTATTTTATTTTATTTTATTTATTATTTTATTTATTATTTTATTATTATTATTTTTTTTTAACAGCAGTTAAAAAACATCCAACACACACTGAATAATGTAGGGAGATTTGGGTGCTGAATAACAGAAAAGTTAGTTGATTGCCCTCCACCTCTTCCAGACTTATTTCAGAAACTTAGGAATAAAACTGTTGGGCCAGGTGTTTCTTCACTGAACACCAAATCAGAGTGAAATCATTTTGGGTGTTGGGAATAGAACCATAAAACCATAGAATGATTTGGGTTGCAAAGGACCTTAAAGATCATTTAGTTCCAACCACCCTGCCATGGGCAGGGACACCTCCTGCTAGATGTGCAAAGCCTGGTCTTGGAAAGATCTTATTGATTTGATATAATTTTTACAATTTATTCAGCTTGGAAAATATATACTTCACAGCAATGATTTGTTATCTTACAGCCAAAGTGGGAAGGTGATTTGTTTATTTTACAGCTGGGGGGGGGGGTTGAATCACATCTTTGACTTCATTAGCATGGTCCCTACCCCCGAGGTCCTCCATCATTAGCTAATGACAAGGTAGGTATTAGCGTGTGATATGCCAAAAGTGTTTGAAAGATGTATTCAGATTCCAGCAAATAAAAGTTCCACATATCTACCTCAAATTCTGAAACTCCAATAAATAAATAAAAATAACATAACATAACAAACAAATATACATAACATAACATAATTAACATTGAGTGTGGATAAGTAGACAAGGAATTTGTTACACAATGAAGATCTTAAGTGTACAATGAGTCTAGCTGATGATGTATTTTATAGTGAGAAGAGTCTCCAAGGTAAGAAAATCAGGACTGTGAAGCTCCATGCAACAAACTGAGATGCGTTGGGTGATGTTGTTCCTTTATGAGACAATGTGTTGGTCCTTTGTGTTGTTCCTTGTTAGACAATGTCAGAATGGCAACGGCCATCCTCCCACTAGAGTGTCTCAGTTAACTTCTAATTTTGATTTTGTGCTTGTGCAGGTTGAGCTTGCACATCTGTGTATTCCCAGAGGAATGGGAGTTGTGAGGGTTGTGAGATTACAGCTGTCAGTTCTGCTGAAGCATGGTAGCTAAGTGGGGCTTCAATGAGCTATTGAGTTGGAAGCCACTCAGCTACATCTGGTAGTTGCTTTAACTGGATGGCTGTATTACTTCTCCTTCCCCCACCCTCCTATTTCTGAAAAGCAATGGTAGTTCTGCATCTTTTTGTTAACTGCCTTAAATGGGACTTTCACACCTGATGCTTCCTTTTCTTATTTCTGGCATTACTGTCGTTGCAATTATTTTAAATAGGCTCTTATACCCTGGATCCTAGACCTCTGTCAAGCAGGAGGTGGTGTTAGATACATGCTAACTTAGATACATAGTAATTTATATAAAGCTGTCAAAATGCTAGTCATTTGCTGCAGTTTCTATTACCATATGTTTTATTAAATATAAGCTATTAAATCTGTTACTGTCTCTTTGCTGGAAACTGCAAAGAAATGAGTATCATTCTCAGTGACTTTTAATAAAAACTGAAGAATGGTGATTACGGTTTTTAAATACTTGTACTATAGCCCAGCACACCACTTAGGTAATTGCACCGGGTGTGCTTTGTTCATGTTTTGATTAAGAGGTGACTTGACAATGCTCATACTGTTGAACTTAGGGCAATAAATTGGATTGTTCTTGGAAAATGGCATCGGCTTGTTTTTTATTAAGCTTTGGCTATGCAGTGTTTTCTGTTGCCATATTTAAAAGGTTATTCATAGGGATTCTTACATCATATAAATGTAAACAGTGTTATACAGTGATGAACATTATCTATGAGACCTGAACTAACATGTAACTCTTCTGACACTGACTTTTACTATAAATTCACAACACAGACTGAGAACCTTGGAAATTCATTTATTGGTTAAATGAATAGTGCCTGTCTATGAGTAAAAAAGCAGTATTGCATAAGTACTGAAGTAAATGTCATTTCATGGAGTTGTGTAGTTTTGACACAAAACCCAATGTTTATGATTTTTATTCTCTGTAATTATACATATATAACTTGCCTGACCTTTAAAGTAAATTTTGGTGCTATGTGTCTACACGAAATACAATCTAAAAAGTTTGTTTAAATGTTTTAGGTAAAACTTCTGTGACTAACAGTAAGAAATTAAATCCAATAGAATACTTTATATATGACTTTTTTTTTTTTTTTTTTTTTCTTGCTTTCTATGGTTTGTGTAAATGTCTGTTTCCCAAGCACTTTGTCTTCAGAAGCATGAGAAATCCTTGCAAGCTGTCCAGATCCCAGCGTTATATAGGAACCTCAGAGTGCCTGGGCTGCCTTAGACCTGTCTATCCAAAGCACAAACAGGGGGTACCCATGAAATATGATAACAGAAGAGAGATCTAGTGATATTATTTATTCAGAAACCAGAGACTGGCTGCTCAGGAACTTCCTGCACCTGAAGTGTCTTTCTGAGCAAATTTAAGAAGTTAGGAAGAAACTCTTTCAGGGATAATCCCCAGCAAGCTTTCTAGACCTTCCTTCAGAAAGAAAGGTAATGAACATTATCAATGGAGTGTTATAGGTCAAGTTAAATTTGTGGACTAACAGTTTGAAGATTTTGCGTTTTGGTTCTGTCTTCCTTCAGCCATGTCTTCACCCCCTCTTTCTGCGACCCAATCTCTTCCCATTAAAAAATAGTAATATATTTTAAACTTTGCATTGCATGGTTTGTAAATTCTGCTTTTTAGTGAACAAAGATAATGTCCTAGTATATATCTGAAAGAACAAGCTATGCAAATGGGGGAAATTAAAGGAACTAGTGATGGAGGGAGGGAAAAACTAGGATAATGTAAGCAGCTAATATATAACTAATATATAGTAAAAATAGTATAGTACAATATATAGTACAGTACAATATGTGGTATGGTATGGTTTAGTTATAGTACAGTATGGTATGGTATGGTACTGTATGGTACAGTATGGTACGGTGCAGTAGGGTATGATATAGTAAAGTATAACTGAAGAACACTTAAAGAATCATATCATCCCCTTAACAATGCAACAGATGTATGATATTTAGCAAGGATAATTAGCATTAGTTACCAAAAGTGTGTTTTTAAGTATTTTGCATTGTTTTTGCATTTATATTTTTGTCCATAACCTTAGCTTTAGTTACGGTGAAATGTAATAAGGACACATACCAGTTAATATTTCTCTAAAAGACATGGGTTCTTCTGTCCTTTCTCTCTCTCTCTTTCTCTCTTTCTCTCTTTTTTCTCTTTTTTTTTTTTTTCCTATTTTTTTCCCTTTTATCCTTTTATTTTTCTTTTTGCTCCATTTCATTTTTTTTATATTTTCCCTTTTTCTTTTTCTTTTCTTTTCTTTTTTTTTTTATTTTTCATTTTTCACTGTATAAACAACCCATTTTATATTTTCTTTGCTGTTTTTATCCTAAGTTATGTGTACCTAGGATGAGCTAGAAACTAGCTGAATCTATAAGTTTGCAGTTATTATTGTCCAGTAAATGAGATTTCTACTTAGTCTTTTCACTGGATGAGTGAGAATAATTAATTGATGAATCAATTTGTTTCCAGGAAGGAATGGCTAAGCATATACACTAAGCAGAGTGGAAATCAGATATTAAGACATTAATTTGCTATGAAAGTGCAGCACTTTGTGATGTAATGAACCCAGTACAGCCCCTGGCATTTAATTAATAGATAGCTAGCATTACAGCTAAGCATTACACTAAGATTATAGAAGTATATTGATACAATACAAACATAATAGAATAAAACCTAAAAAAGTCAGTGTGATTTGGTCATTGTATTCATATTGAACTTTAAAGTAAAATGCATTTCACTTATTGCTTCCTGTTTACAGCTTTCTCACTATCATGCCTTTAAACATTTGTTATTCTGTCCCTTTTAAAATATGCTGGCAGATTTTTATGACTATATTAAGCAAATCTTCAAGGGAGCAGACAAGACAGGATATTATTCTGAGATTAAGGAAGGAAAATGAGAAAAAGGGATGTGAACAAAGAGCAGACGGAAAAGGAAGAGGATCTCACTCTCTTTCCACTGCTGGAGCAAACCACAACCCCTATTGTGTTTGCTCTGAAAGTGATTATCTCCAGTCACTGGTTCTCTCAGAGTCTAATCTGCTGATTCACTGTTTTTTTCTCATCAGGGTTGGAAAGGAGACATCAAAAGCCATTAATATCCATTATAGCAAAGATCTACACCAAAAACGCCATTAACTAATACGTGTTAAAACATTTGTTGGATAAATTTTGCTTCCCAAACACATTTTAGGTGATTATTGTGATTATTTACTCATTCTTTTTTTTTTTTATTTTTTTATTTTTTTCAGGGGGATTCACAGCTATTGTGGAAATGAAATGTAGCTGGCACTGCAGGTCTGTGTGTAGACACTTTGATTCCATGCATCCAAGGATTATGATTTTGAAACCACAGATGTCTGGGGCTTGGCTAAAAACAGACAGGATTGTCAGCTGCCCTGTGTCAAGGATAACTGCATCTCCCTGGGAAACAGAGACTGAAGAGCCAGAGCTATGTCTTCATGTCGTGAGATCTCTAATTAACTGCAGCACCCAAAACGGGCCAGTCTGAAATCAATATATTAAACCTCTATCAATGGAAAAAAAATTTCAGACCCACTCCTAATTTAGCAAATGGAAAAACGTATTAGAATTAGAAAATTATATTTCATCATCTTGCACAGCCTGCTCAACAGTTTTCTAGGATTTTGTTAGGAGTAAGTTTTGTTTCTCTGCAGTTTCACAGAAATTGCGCCTCTCTGTTTATCACACAGTTATTATATCATATTGCTTATGTAATTGTACTGTGTAATAGGTAGCAGTTCCTGATGTGCATAATGTATGGCAGTGTAGAGAAAGCAATACAATATTACAGCACAGTATTAGATTTTAGTCAGTTTTTGATTAGCGTTCAATACACTTTTCAAAATCTCATGACAGGAACAACAGTCTGCTGTGCATTCCCATGCCCTCCCCTCAGTATTGCTGATGGGTGCTTCCTTTGGTCACCTCTTACACCACTGAGGAGCCCAGGCAGGTTTCTCAGCCTCTGTCCAAGTCCAGGCTGGACAGAAGTGAAACAGTATGTGACTTAGGCTTTCAAATCCCTTCTACAGCATTTGAGTTCTTAAATCCATCAGTGTGGTGTTTGCTGTGTAACTGAAGATTGCCTGCATGTGAGTTCAAAATAATATAAGAATTTGAGACCTTTATTTCTTGTTGCATCTTGTTGCATTGTTGTATGTATTTTGTCCTGAATTCTGCAGTATATCTACTTAACCACACAGTTTGCTGCTATGAACATTTCTGTCAGTGGCTTTGCTCTATGCACTGGATTTCTATTTCATCTGCATTTGAAAATTATTTGATTGTAGTTTGTCAAGTTGTTCATAGGATCAGCTTTAGTTCAATGGGAGATCACCTTTCCCTCCTGTTCATGTCACCACCTTTGAGATGATGACACATCTCTAGATCAGCTATGTCAGTGAGAAGCCTGAGAGGGCCTTCCAAAGAACTGTACCATTGGAACCACTTCTCTGGGAAGAGTGACCATTTTCAGGACTAAATGCGTAATTCATTTCTTTCATTCAAACTCTCCTTAAGCAAGATTTTTTCATTCCCTTCCCACCTATATAGTGGGAAGCAGATATGGATATTATACCATATGCTTTCTTGTACACTTAAAGACTAGACATACCTATATATCAATCAACCTACATACCATCGGAGAAAAGAGTGTTATACTGCTAGTTGATACTGCTATAAAATGATACCTTGAAATACTTGTTATTTGATTAACTAGCAATGACAGATTGTATAAATAGTTGGTAAGATATGATTAAGCATGCGTAAACTACATGTATGATACTTAGATTCTGTTTTTTTATTGGGTACTTAGACACATGAAAAACCGAAAATATGCAAAACTGTATATATAATGTTATGTGATATTTAATGTTAATGTCACATAGGTTATTATGGAAGTACATTTCTGGGAGAAACTGTATTTCTTATTAATAGGGTATATAAAACTTATAGGACACTGCTCTGATTGCTCTTCTGTCAGTAAAAAAAAAAAAAAAAAGAAAAAGAAAAAAAGGTCAGAGGAAAAAACAAAAATTTCAATTACATTTACAGCAGCAGCTGAAGGGGAACAAAATCAATGAAAGGAGCATACTTATTAGAGACCTGCAGTTGCCATAAAACTGAAACTAAATCACACTGACAGTGTCTGAACTTCAGATAAATTGCTTTGAATTCAGAATGGGAGCCTGGAGAAATAATGGAAATGATATTGCAGTAGTTGAAGAAAAGGATAGAACTTTTTATATCCGCTGTCTTTTTAGATCTTGTTGGTATTGCAGGGATCAAACACTGATTTGTTCTCTGTTTATTATTTTTTGTATAGGGACTCTATTGTTTCTCTAACAGATGAAACAGTGCTGTCAATTTCCCCGGCACCAACTAGTTAGAGAATTATGTGGTTTTTAGGGATGAGATATTTATTCCTGGTAACAGTCCAAGGTGACCAAGGTTAAGTCTCAGTTCTTGTTTTAAAAAAACAATAGATGAACATAGAAAACACATAGACAACAAAACACAAGAGAGGGAAACAGTCACAATCAGATGACCAGTTCAAACTTACTCTTTCTCTCAATAACTCATTGAGGAATACAGTTCATTTGCTGTGACATCCACATTGAATTAGATCCTCTATTGCTTCTTATGAATTTTATTTTTATTTTATTTTATTTTATATTTTATTTTATTTTATTTATTTTATTTTATTTTATTTTATTTTATTTTATTTTATTATTATTATTTACCTAGGACAGACACTCTTTCTAAGTTTACTGTAATTGTCTGATGATTTGATTCAGAAAGATTCAAACATTTAGAATCATAGAATCATAGAATATCCCAAGTTGGAAGGGACCCATAAGGATCATCGAGTCCAACTCCTCACACCACAGAGGTCTTCCCAAAAGTTTAGACCATGTGACTAAGTGCACAGTCCAATCTCTTCTTAAATTACTGCACCAAGCTTGGTGCAGTAACTAGCTGCCATATTAATTGTCTTAACTCCATAATTTGTTTTTTCACCATTAAAGAAAGATGCTGTAGAAAGATGCTTTACACTATTTTCATTTTCTTTAGTCCCCTTTTAGTAAGTTTTTTGCATGGACATTAGTTACAAGATCCTCTTCAAGGTGCCCTGGGTAATAGGCCATTTTTTTATTTTTTTTTTTTTTTTTTTTTTTTTTTTTTTTTTTTAACTGGGTTACAATGTGTAATCATAATAATGATGATGTAACACTCCACGCCAGTGAGTGTAACCTCAGTGCTGTGCTTTCCAGCAGGTAATCGATATTATTGTTAATCCATTTGAAACTACCTGTTTTATTAATTATGATTTTTTATTTTTTTTTCTGTGATTTTGTAAGACATATTGTACATATTAGCTGTTGCTACTATCTAGATGTTTACACAGTCGTGTGGTGTTAAGAAAATCAATGTATTACCCCATTTTATTGATGTTGAAATAGTTTATCTAGAGTTGTACAGATTTCATGTAAAACCTTTGTGGAAAAAGGAACCAAAGCTCTGAAGAAAAATCCTATCCATTATACATTGAAATGAAATTTAAACTGTAATGCTGTGTACCAAGGGAATGGGAAAAATCAGTTTAAATGCAGCATGCACTATGAATTCAATGAGACTATAAACTACCTTTATCAATTGGGTAACTATTGTATACATTCTTCTTATACTATATGTCACACCTACTTATTATACCTTATTATACAGGTTATACTAGAAAACAAACAAATGTACAGTGTGAATTATTTATATGACTGTATGTGCATGTGTGTACACACTGGCAGTTCATGAAAGCTGGAAAATAAGCTTGTGCTTTCATTTGCTTTCCTTCAAGTGTTCAGGAAGATTTGGGTTCAAGATAACATTCTTCATCCATTGCTTCTAGGAAAAGAACTTTAAGGTTCTCTCTGTAACTCACTGTAACCTAAGATTTATTTCTATTCATATCTTAGACTAATTTTGCAGTTTGAAAGATTCCCACAATAAAAGTTCTATTCTTATGGTTCTATTATTATGTTAATAATTTTCTGGGAAAAATGTGGAAAGTGTACCAGCCTGCTTTATTTGTATTTTACAATTTTAACACATTTAGCTTTTTTTTTTTTTTTTTTTTTTTTTTTTTTTTTTCTTTTTTTTTTTTTTTTTTTTCCTCAGAGTAGAAAAGTAACGGTAATCTCACCAGTAAATACGGAGTATTTCATCCTTTCTCATAAAATTAATAGCTCATACATGTTGAAATGTTGACATAAAAATAATTGAAGGGAGGTATTACTGAGATGGTGAACTAACAGGATTAATTTCTGAGTCTTTATTGTAGGCTATATTCATGAATTATTCTTTTCAGAATGGTTGATTATATGTTTTCATTGTGAATTACTCTATTTTTGACAGCCAAGTTATAAAAGGTGACGTTATCTTGCTATAAATTTTGGTTAAGGTATACTTGCATGTAGTTAGTATCCCCATAAAAATGATGCAGTTTCTTTGTTGATGAAGGCATTAGTATTGTGTAAGTTCCTGGTTAGTTTGAGATGGAGACTTAATTTTATGTGAAGGACTAGTAAGTGTAGGTGTTTGGGTGCACATACGTTGAACATTTTACCCATGAATATGTGTTCACATGCAGTAGCTATCAATTTACTGGAGGAAATACACAATTTGATTAATCTGAAAAAGATGTTACTCTTTTTAGTTAATGGAAAACAATGTGCAGACATTCAGGACTCTTTCATTTGGAATTAAATTCAAAATTCTGATTGTATTACATAATTTTGATTCTTTGAGTTGTGCCAGATCATGATCTGTTTTGATGTATGTTTCAGATCCTTTATGTTTTAAATGAATTCAGTCCTAAATTCTAGAATCAAGTCAACCTTGAGATTATACACAGACAAGGTTAGGCTGTTATTTGTGTTTATTAACTTATTTATTCATTTATATAAATCATGGTTTATGATTCTTCTTTATACTTACAAATGAATTAGAATGGTAGAATATTCATAAACACTCTTTCAAGAAGATATAATTTATGCTTTTTAAAGGCAGACTGTTGAGATCTTTAAATCATTTTTGTTGAAACTATCATTGTATTAAGAGCTGCCTTCCAGGAGCAGGTGAAAAAATAAAAAATAAAAAAAGGCTTGAGCTCACAAACTGTTACAATAAAACATTTTGTGCTTTGAAAGAGTTTGAATGTATCTGCATTTATCATCTCCACTAGAACCAAATGATATTCTGATACCCTTTTTATTTTTCTCATCTTTTCTTGTGTTCCTCTCTCATACTGCTTCTTTTCTTCATCTGGCAGTAGTGAAACATAATAATAAACTATTGGCATTCACAGTTATGCACTGAAGAACACAGCCATAAGGTTATTAAAGAGCAGATTTTACTAGGCTGAGTGAGACTGAAAGTTAGTCTTTCTTATTAACCTCTATAGGCTGGAGGAAATGTTCAAGTTTATTTTCCATCTGGCAACTGTAGCAGAGATGTTGCTAGAAGCAAGCAGTCCTCAACATACACATTAGAGCTCAGTTTTAAATAAATAAATAAATAAATGAAAAGATGAAGAAGATTATACATATGTAAAAAATGTCAGTTCTTCTAGGACATACACATGAAATGTGTCATGGCTTTATTATCCATTATTCTTAAGGGTCTGGTCCATTTACATCACAGCTGGACAGAAATGAATTTTTGATTCTATTGTTAGAAAAGTGGTTAATTAAGACTGGCATTGACATCTCCCCCTGTACTCAGCTCTGGTGAGGCTGCACCTTGAGTACTGTGTTCAGTTTTGGGCCCCTCACTACAAGAAGGACATGGAGGTGCTTGAGCGAGTCCAGAGAAGGGCTATGAAGCTGGTGAAGAGTCTGGAGAACAAACTGCTGAGGCAGCTGGGACTATTTAGCCTGGAGAAGAGGAGGCTCAGGGGTGACTTTATTGCACTCTAGAGGTACCTTAAAGGAGGCTGTAGCGAGGTGGTGGTTGGTCTATTCTCCCAAGTGCCTAGTGACAGGATGAGGGGGAATGGACTAAAATTATGCCAGGGGAGGTTTAGGTTGGATATTAGGAAAAACTTCTTTACTGAAAGCATTATTAGTCACTGGAATAGGCTGCCCTGGGAAGTGGTTGAGTCCCCATCCCTGGAGGTCTTTGAAAGACATTTAGATGTAGAGCTTAGGGATGTGGTTTAGTGGAGGACTTGTTAGCATTAGGTCAGAGGTTGAGTTCGGTGATCTTGGAGATCTCTTCCAACCTAAACTATTCTGTGGTTCTGTGATTCTGTGACATTAGTAATTATAGTAAAAAAAAAATAATCAAAATTATCTGTTTGGTGTGAAGACTAGCTCCATAACTCCACTGTAACATAGAACGAAGGGAGACTAGAGAGGGCTCTGTAGATCACCCTCAGTGGAAGCAATTTGCGACTATAATGAACACTGGAATGCTGCTTGACTTGCCATATGAAGTGTTTTGGGGCATTTACAAATAATATCTAAGTATTTACAATGCTTTAGAGACTAGAGAATGCTTCAGGCAATGCTTCATTCTTCCAGCCACATATTGTTCATCATGTCTTACCTTTTAATGTTAAATATTGCATCCACTGGAAAAGAAGTACAATTCATAAAATAAGCTGTTATAATTTTTCTTCTCTCAATGATCATCGGAAAGCTCCAATAGTTTCAAAAAACACTATTTTGAAGAAAAACTACTTTGAAGAAAAAGCTGCTCTGATTCCAACCTTAGTTTATTCCTGAAGTGGACCCCACATCAAGTAGAAACTTTTGGTTGAATATGTTTATTAAAAGCATTAGAAATAATCATTAATTCCACTAAATTTTCCACCATCTATTTTTCAGAAGACCTCCAAAATGGAGAAAATAATGATCTAACATGAGGAAAATATGTGTCAGAAGATTTTAGATGGCAAATATGTGAATGAAAGCTAAATGTTAATCACCTAAATAAAAAAAAAAATCTTGTAAGCAAGAAGATGCATCATGGGTAGGATGGGTAGGACGTCTTTTAGCATCATGCAGATCTCCTTCACAGTTAGATGAGACACATACTGTCCTCAAAACACATATTTCTATCTCCTCTCCCAAATTGCAGCTATCTGAAGGAATTATCTAAACATTTAATACACATCTTTAAGTATGGTATATGTTGAGCCAAATCAATACTTTAGCTGTGTTTGTATATCTGGTGAAACTGAAAGTGTTTTCCATTCATCCACAAGCTCCTCCCCTCAAATTCCATAAGCCAAGCTGAGAATAGCTAAAATAAGTGAGGAATTTCTCTTTTACTGCAGCTAATTTCTAAGAAAAAATCTATCCTCTCCATCTGATATAAAGAAAAATTGAAAATAAGTGGTTGAAGGATATTATTATTTGTTATTATTATTATAAATATTACCCTTTAGGAGTACTAGAATATTGGAACAGGAGCTTTGTTTCTCCAAAGCTGAGGAAATCCAGTTCAGCAGAGTTCTACTAACTCATGTTGCATTTACAAGTAAGATTATGTTGCTCAAAGGGAAGGCATAATTTACTGAATTGAATGAGAACCCCTTTACAGAAAGCAGATTGTTCATTAAAACATGGAAGAACAGGAGAATGACATAGGTGAAAATGATGAAAATATATATGAATATATATGCAAGCACTTCAAATTAACATCTGCTTTATAACTTAGCTGACACACATTCTGGTGAATACTTGATGTCACAAATCCAATACAGAGGGACATGGAAGAGAGACAAGTATTTCAGATTGCGTATAGACATAGGTAGTACTTGTGTGATAAATTGTTGAATTGTAGCATATACAATTATACCAATTTATTGTGTGTTTTTAACTGTCTTTTGTATTCTGCCTTGTTTATCTGGGTTTGTCTTGTCTGTATTTGTTCATCTAGTTGCAAGCCAGAGCTGGAGGTGCTGTCTGCCTGGTGAAATACAGCAACTCATTGCATGACAAAATAAAATGGGTTCATGTAAGCTGCCCACAGTTTGAATCTCATAGATTAATCTCATGATATTTCTGTGCAAAAATAAGGTTTGAAAGAATGTATGGTTGGCCTCTTGGGCCTGCCTTTCAATACTATTTACACACCTAATGATACAGTCAGATATGTGGCAGGACATTTTTTGTCTCTGTTCTACCACAATGAAAGGATTTAGGTGTCTGAACACTACTGCAAATTCTGCAATCCTTATCTGTCCTTACCGGTGTTTTTAAGAATAAAAGTATTTAGTTTTAAAAGCATTTGAAAACTAATGTGCTTCATATGAAAACAGAAAAATCATGCCAGCAGTTGAAGAGGGAGAAAACCAACAAGTGGTTTTTGAATTTAATTGATATTTCCTCAGTTCAACAAACTAAACTTATGTCTTCCAGATAATTACTGGCAATATCTTACTATTGCTTAGCTGAAATTCCCCAGTATAAAACAGGGTATATATTAGTTCAGTCTTGCAGCATCTGCCTGAGGGTGGAGTAAGCTTGCAATTTATGCTGCACTGTATTGAGTCCTCAACCTTGTAGAGAAACTGGAAACTAAAAGTGGAAATAACACTAGTGTATAACATGTATGTGTGTGGCCTGATCTCTAGTTAATGAAGACTTGTCCTTGGTGCCTGCTAATTTAAACCAGCTGAGTATCTGGCTCCTAAATATGTTTATTTATGTGATTTTAGTGATTTAACTCTCAGCAATATATGCTGAATTTGGAAAGATTTATTCAACTAAAGTTTTTCACTGAAAAACCTTGAAACATACATGGAAGAAACAATTATTCTCATTCAAGTAAATGTATCAATAAAAGAAATTAGTTTGAGAAAACTCTTAATTTAAAGGTTAATATTATTATTACTCCTTGTACCTGAAAATCTGCGGGTATTTTTATTACTGAAATTGCCACCAGTATAATGAGAGAAAAGTCATCACAAAGGGTATACTGAAAAGTCATCACAAAGGGTAGTCTGAAACTCAAAGACATACGGTTAATGACCTTTTTTATGATTTACCATTTCTCTTTTATTTATTTTAAAAACCAATTTTACATTTCATTAGGTATAACAATATACCATCAGTCTTGTAGGTAATTACAAGACCTAGTGATAGCATATAGCACAGAGGCTAAATATGCAATACTGAAAGAAACAAAAAGTAAAATACCCCCATCAGTTGAACAATTTTTGTATCCATGCATGGGTGACATTATAATATGAAGAAATTTAAAGCTAAAACCAGTATATTAACAAATATTGTACTTCTTCCAGGAAGTATTGTAAATTCTGAAATCTGAGGAGATTTGTTCATCATCTCTTCTATATACTGATTTTGTGCCAGGTTAAAGGAAAAAAAAAAAAAAACACCATAACTGGGCTATATGAGAACTATATATGAGAACATGAGAACTACTATATGAGAACATGAGATCTCAGGATCCCGGTCTTTTTCTTACTATCACTTTTCAGTAAGTAGCAGAAATAAAGTGACATAAAACAAACAAACAAACAAAACAACAAAAAAAAAAACCAAAGCACAACATTGAATTAATATTCAAATCCTTGAATCTCATACCTGAATATGTATATGCATTGAAGTTATATGCAAACCAGAATTCCTACTTACTCTTTCCTCTTACAAATACAATCTACAAGAGTATTAACACAGTTAGTCTGTTCTAAATCAAAAATTTTACTGATATCTCTTCATTGTCAACAACACAGTAGTGTCTCTTGTTGTGGGCACAAAGGAGAAACACAGACAAAGGCAATGTTAATATTAAAAATCCCTATGTAAGAGCATAGAAATATGTGAATGTCTATATTGATTCAGGGTATGGGTCCATAAAGAATCAGATTCTGGCTCTGATTAGAAAAGAAAGGTTAAAAATGGCAAACACGTCTGGTTTACCCCAATAATCGTGCCTTATTAAATGCCTATCTCAGGGCATTTCCTGGCCCTGATACTGTTTGTCTACTTAGTAAACCTCAGTAGATTTGTCTTACAAGTGCTTGTCCAATGCTCCCTTGAACCCATTTGAAATATTTTTACTCATAATATTCTTTGTCAAGAAAATTTGAGAAATAGTTCCTTAAAAGCCCATAGAAAATAGTCAGACTGTTAAAACAGGACTACTTTATATTGGTTCACGCTTTTGAAAAGCTCTAAGTCATTTGTAAGGTTGAATTCTTTGTTTTGAAAAGTAATGTTGATTCTTCTGAAATAAACTAAATTTATCTATACATATACTACTTCTGATCTTATTTTCTCTTATTTATTGATTTAATTTTGGTAATTTAAACACTATTTTTATAGCTTGTTCATTAACTTTTTTTTTTTTTTTTTTTTTTTTTTTTTTTTTTTTCCTCCCGCAAAGAATACTTTGGTCAATGGCTCTTTCTTTGTTTAACCATAATATCTTAAACTCTAGGACTTGGCAGTTCTCAATGGGGTTTTGTATTGGAAGTAAAATTCTGGATATTCTTTGTTTGAAAATGATTATTTGGAAAATCTTATTTTGTTATGTGTATTTTGTTTTCTAGTTTCCTGTATTTTACCTGACACTCATTTATTATATTACCGAACAATTGTAATTGCAATTTAAAAAATATGGTTTTGCTTGTTTTGGGGGCATATATTGCATGTGTGAGGATGTAACAAGGCTAATTGTTACAAATTGTTACAACAATTTGTTGTAACAATTTGTTTACAATTGTTACAATTGTTACATGTATAATTTCACCATTTGGGAATATTTTTCAAAAAATATTTTCCAAAATATATTTACAAAAAATATTTAGGAATATTTTTCCAAAATTGATGGTACAATTACAAGTGCTAGGAAGAAACAAGATCACATTTCATGTATTCTCTTCCTTTTGTCAAAACATGGCATTTAACATCTTACGTGAAATACTGTGATTTAAGTGGCATCTACCAATCAACAGTGACATTTTTTTGTTAATATTAAACTAACTTTTTTTCATTAAGGGTTCTATAAACCAAAAATACTTTTCGCTTGTGTGATTAAGAAAAAAATCCTGAAAGTTTTCTGATTTAAAAGTTGTAATTCCTCACAATAGAGATCAAATCAGTAACATTTTTTCCTCACCCAGTTTCTGCAGTAACTCTTAAAAGACTGTTCATAATTCTTAATGACTAGTGAAAGAGGTAGGAGATTTCCATTGCTATTGGAAATGAGTTTTAATTTAGAAAGTAGTGAAGATCATGAACTGTGACAAAGAAGGGGATTTTTTTATTGTTTTTTTTTTATTATTATTATTTTATTTATTATTATTATTTTTTTTTATTATTTTTTATTTTGTGGGCCTATCCCTTTTAAATCTGTTGGTCTAGATAGATTTTCAGTAAAATAAATTAGAGTAAATATGTCAGGATGAGATCATACTAAAAAACTAAAACAATTTGAATTTTATTTACCAGATTAATCACATTTCAGGAGGTGCTGGTGTGTTTTAACAATTCTGTCTGTTGTAATTCTCTGCTTAGAGACTAGCCATTATTTTGTGCATGTTTATAAATTTTTACATTACTCCACTTAGCAACCACATGACTATTATATATTTTGCAGAATCAAGTTAAATTGAATTCACTTAATACTGGTATCTCTTGAGTGAGGTTGACTTTTGCTTTTGAAAAACAAACAAACAAACAAACAAACAATTTAAACTCCTGATTGTAAGTCTGTCCAAGGAATTCTTCAAAAACCTTGTTTAAAAAGGATTACTCATCATAGAAGGTACTGCTCACTGCAAACAAAACTTGCAGTATCATTTTTATGCATGTGATAAACAATGAAGAAATCTCACTGAAATGAAGTAGGTGCTTCAGGTTTTTTCTTGGCTTAAGTTTTTATAAAGTTACTTATTTTTTTTCTTATTCCCTATAACCTGAGTCAAAATGTGAATTATTTTTCTTTTAAAAGTAGAGATTTTGGTACAGATTTTCAAATAAACTTATAGACCTAATCTGCATGGGTGTTTCTGAGAACTTCAGAATATACTATCCCCATACCTAAGGGGAAATTTTATGGAAAATTTATTCCCATAAAAATTTGAAGTCTCCCATTTTTCCCTAGAAAAATATATTTATTATTTTACAATTTAAATCAATATTACTGTTCTGAGTATGACGAAGTCTATTTAACAGTAAGGCTCCAATGCATGAGCCTTACTGATTGGCTCCTAAGAAGCCTTAGGAGCCAATCTACACATCCACTGTTAGTAATCCATATGTTGTTACTTGCTTAAAATATACTTTGTGAAGTGATACCAAAAAGAAAGTACAGGAAAACATTCCAATAAAGAAAATAGTAAAATGGCAAAATTATTTAGCTATATATTTAACTTATTTACTTAATCTCAGAGTTAAATGGTGTGAATAAAAGCAACAAGGATTAAAATAAAAGATTATTTTAGGCTTGTTTCTTAACATAATAACCTTGACTATCCTGTCCCATCCAGCTGGTCTGATGAAGCACCAAAAGCTGCTTCACTCCTTTTAGAAATGCCAAGCTCAATAAACTCACCAGGCTCAAGGTAGGCAGGAGCAGGAAGTGCTACCAGTGACCTGTGATGGACAGGGTCCTTATGCTCTCCTTTTCCTGGAGTTGAGGTCTCTGTGTGCAGGTGTTCTCAGAGCTAATGATGTTTAGAGTCACATTAGAGGAATTTGTTCCTCATACAGAAGAGAGGAAAAAGTTGGCTTAGAGCAATCCTCCTTTCTCTTCTCCTCTTCCTCCCACCTCTACTTTTTACTGGTACTTGGCTCTTCTGAGATTTCAGTATTATGTTAAGTGAAATTAAGCAGGACATTTTCTGAAGCTACAGACAGTAAAGCAGACCTATAACTCGGAAATGGACAGTCTTTACATCTTCCTTCTCTTCTGTTTAAGTACATCAGGAATGGGCAATGAAAATTGTCTCTGGCACCTTCTCTGCCTGTTATAGAAGGGCAGAAACCCATAACAAAGGAAAGCACACACAACAGCTCTTTCCAACTGTGGATCTTCAAGACCTTTTGTAATTTTATGGAGACTAGCTGCCAAAGATAAGGAAAGCCAGAATTACAATTAAAAACATGCATCTATGCACAGTCTAGAAGGAATATGTTATTAGTAATGATAGTTGCAAACAGGTCAGGAGAAAAAAAAAAAAAAGAAAAAAAAGAGCAGCTGAGAAAATTCAACAAATTTAAGCAAGAATACATAACAAATAAGGGGTTGGGGGTGGGTGAGGAGGGATGGAGTGGATGGGTGGAGAAGGATGGAGAGAAAAAAGAGGCAAAGGGTGATAAGAGTATTCTTGTGAAAAAGAGGCAAGTTTGTCTGTAAAACAAATTCATGTTAGGCAGAAGAACTTCAAAAACAGAATGATGCTAGCCTGCTATTAAACTTTTAAACCTTCCTGCTATGAGATGCTTCTTCCTCTCTCCCAGTATTTTGTCAAGACAGATGAATCACAGTGAACTTACTCACTTACTCCAGCTAAAATAAGCCTTGAAATTTAGAGCTTCAGTGCTCACACCTTTTTTTTTTTTTTTTTTTTCCCCTCTTATGTTGTCAAAGGAAGGATTTATACTTCCTGGGATTAATGTACAACCAAACTCAAGTATTCATAGCTGAATATTTGTCATTTTGAAAAGTAATTAAAAATTGTAAAATAACCAGCATGGCAAAGGTATATTTGTGGCCTTTCAGGCTAATGGTATTGGTCCTGCTTTTTATTTAAAATTAGTGGGAAATGGGTTCAAGGGAGCAAAATTATATGGGCATCTGCATGGCCATAGAGTATTAAACTATAAATTTTCTCTCTGTTGCAAACACAGGAGAATAAAAGGTGAAAAGTAACTATTGTTAGTGTATGAATAAATGAGAAAAAATACATTTGGAAAGAAAAGAAAAATAATGGTGACAACTTAAGGTTTGGAAAAAAAAGTTATTTTCTATTTTGACTGAATAGGGAAAAAGAAACAAATCATAGGAAAAGTCAGACACATAGAAAAGAATATTTTTTGCTTTACTTATGTGTGCTATTTATGAATGAAAAATATTCCTTAAAACAAGTGTTAGAATAGTTTTTAATATAATCAGTTTGAGAACTGTTTACGGTGCTCATGACAAGTGTAGGAGCCTGCATGAAAACCAGGACTAATAAGAAAATTGTTTTGGAGGCTGGCATATCTTCAAACAGCCATGCTGCTATGATATCTCTCGGAACAGAATTTCTCTTCTGATTGCTTGTATATCACCTTATCTCCAGGAAAAAGAAATAATGGTGTTAACAGGCTGATTGATAGTCCTGGAAGCTCTGAGACCCTGAAGTGCCTGTAAACCTCAGAGTTAGTTGAGTGTATAGCACTCTGCTGGAGTTGCACTGGATGATGCAGAAACTGGTTTGCAGAGGGTCTTCTAATACAAATACAAAAAGCTTCTCAGTGTTGCCTTTTCTGATACTGTGGTAGATGAACAAATGTTTGTGTTCGTCATGGATTACAATGAAGACCACAGGACAATACATCATTGCATTGCTTAATGCAATGCAATGCATTGCATTAAGTCCAGAGCCAGGTTGAGGCCCTGTATCCCTGCTCCTCTCAACAGCAAATCAACCATGAACCAAGGTGTTTGTTGCAGCACTGCAGCTGGTCAGGCTTGCTAGTGAATGCAGAATAACTTTTCTCTCAGAGGACGTTTGTACCCATGTGATAGAAAATACAGATCTAAGCTCAGAAGGTTTTTTAAAAAATAAAAAGATTGACAGAGAAAAAGAGGTACTTTTTTTGGGTGCCAGGGGTTTGTTTCATCCTTTTACAATGGTATTCACAAGATAAATCTGCCTCTGTTGTGCTATACTACACAGCAGGAAATGATCTGGAATTAATCTTACTATAAATGTTATCAGAAGAGATACTTTTCCATTTGATATTAAATATCACAGCAAACTTACTGAACATTCAGGCCACGTGAGCTATTTCTGAATTGAAAAGGAATGCAAAGGTAACTATGTTATTACCACAGACTTGTTTTTACCAGCTGTATGTGTTATTTAATGCTAGGTTGTGTGTAAAATAGCTGGGCATGAAAGGGTATGACAAACAAAATTTGATTATATGTCAGACCTTTAAATAAAATAAATTCTGCTTAGTTGAATGTGCACATGTGAATTAGTCATTTGGTATTTAAGTTTAACTAATATAGTAATCAATTTAAAGGCTCCAGACATTTGAGATTTTATTTATCCATTTATTTCCTACTGCCCATCTGGTGTGCATGCCAGAAATGGTAATATTCTATCAGCCAAATGAGAAAAGGAGAAAAAAAAAGAGACTCACTCTGTAATGTTCATTCAATAAGGTCTCCTCCTCTCTGGAACCTCTCAGTTGTAATTCAGTCCCATTGCCTTTTTTTTTTTTTTTTTTTTTTTTTTTTTTTTTAAATATGATGAGGATTAAAAATTTGCATTTTAGATTATTTATAAAATATTCAAAGATTCTGGAAAATATTCTATTTAAGTGCACATAGTACTCTTGTCTGCTTCACATAATGTATTAGACTGATCTAGTAAAATTTATTCAAATAACTGTTCTTAATTTGGAGATTTATCTCTTCATAGTAAGTGTCCATGGCTCACATTCAAGGCAATAGTATTAAAGATAGATAGCAATTTGCAGGAATCTACCCTGTTCTTCCAAAACTAATGATTGAAACCTCAAAACCAGAAAGTAGGATCTGTATTCAGTGACCCCATTGAAACCCACACAGCTAAAGGAGCAAACAATGGTCCACTTCAATAACAGATCAATTTATACCTGTTCAACATCTGGAACACTTGTGGAACACACTAGTGCTGGAAACTGCCTATATTTTACACTAATTAAGAAAATAAATACTGAGTCCTCAGATATGCCAGATTTACTCAGATATACTGAGTCTTGAAGATATGCCATCCCACCATCAGCCAAATGCCAAGGGAACCAAATAACTCTGGTATCCTCACTCTTGTCCAATGAACAAATGCTCATCCAATCTATGCTAAATGGAAGATCCAGCTTCAGGAGAAAGGCTAGGAAGGACTTCCTTCAGATAAGTCAGCCTTCAGATTATTTTTTGCACTTTGAGAGAAACATAAAGGATTGATATATTTTAGATCAAAAAAAGAAGGGAGCAAAGTTTTTCATTTCATGTAGCTTTCAGAGTCTTCTCACTGAAGCCAGCCCTGCTGAATCACTTTACCAAAACCTTACCACATAAACCCAGTACACCACAATAGGTGGGGTACTTTAGTACCACACTGTTAAGTACTGAGCTGCAGGATGAAGTTTTGGGGAATGGCAATGGTGTTTTCTTAGAAAGCTTATTACTCCTTTATTTTTGAATAATAATAATAAAAAATGTTGCAAATTCTGGGTTGGAGCTTTTCTCCAGTGAATAAGGTACCTGAATGACTGAAAAAAAAAAAATTGATTTACACAGTTTTCTTTTTTATGTTTCATGGTCTAACACATGGTCTAACACATTTCTGAGCTCTAGGAGATACTTTTAAACTGTCTTGTGTAAGCACACAGGCTGTGCAAATACTACCTCACATTCCCCTTGGGTGCAGTGCTACAGTAAGTAGTATTTATAAGTAGTAGTCATAGGCTCTGCTTCAGCAGTCAAATACTTAACTCCATTTGTGGTTGAGTGTTAAGTTTTCAAAGGAATATATTCAAAAGCTCTTTCAAACCAGAGGTGACTAGGGGGTGGAACTCTTCTGACAATGTGTAGTTGTTTGTGAATAATAGAGGAATTTAATAATCTGAGTAGCCTCTGTTAATCAAAAATCATTGTAGACTTTATAGTTTTAGAACTGCCCAAATATAGCTGAGAAGAAACAGGCACCGCTCCTTTATACCATAACTAGAAATGTGGAATAAAGATTTTATACAACTGTATGACTCCTTTATTCATCAGAATCTTTGGTTATGAAGCACCAAAACACCTGAAAAAATTGATTTTTTTTTTTTTTTTTTTTTTTTTTTTTTTTAATTGCTATAAGTAACTAGTCTTACTTTGCATATCCTCTTTGGCTAATGTCATAAAAGACAGTTGTATCATAAATTTATGTAATAAATACATCTTGTTAAGATTTCTATTTATAGCTCTAAAGTCAGAGAGAGAAGAGAATTGTGCATAAGATGAGAGTATGAGACACTTTATGGAATATAAGGAATCTTGGACAACTTGTATGTATCTATACAAGTATCTATACATTATTAAGTAATGAGAAACAGGCAAAATCCTTCTCTTCCACAGATCTGCCAGTCAGTAGAGGAAGGCATAGGGAGCCAGTACCAACTGCACCATTTCAAATGGAGCTGTGTATCGAGCCCTCCCACTACTCCTGCTTAACGCCAAATTTTCATAGTTTAAAGCCATAGAACCAACTGTCCTGGTTTCAGTTAGGACAGAATTATTTTTCTTTCTAGTAGCTGGTAGGGTGCTATGTTTTGGATTAGGATGAGAAGAGTGCTGATAACACACTGATGTTTTAATTGCTGCAGAACAATGCTTACACTAAGCCAAGGACTTTTCAGCTTCTCGCTCTGTCCTGCCAGCGGGCAGGTTGGGGGTTCAACAAGAGCTGGGAGGGGACAGACCCAGGACAGCTGACCCAAACTGGCCAAAGGGCTATCCCATACCATCTGACGTCATGCTGAACAATATATAGGAGTGGCTAGCCAGGGTGGGGGGCCGGCTGCTCGGGGTTGGGCTGGGCATCGGTCAGCGGGTGGTGAGCAATTGCATTGCGCATCACTTCTTTGTACATACTATTATTATTATTATTATTAATATTATTATTATTATTTTCTATCTTAAGAAACTGTCTTTATCTCAACCCACAGGCTTCACTTTCCCGTTTCTCTCCCCCCATCCCAGAGAGGGGGAGGGTGAGAGAATGGCTGTGTGGTGTTTAGCTGCCAGCCGGGATAAACCACTAAACCAGCCAAAATGTTTTGAAATCACCTGATTAGATTCTTGCTCTTTATACAGATTTCTGCAGTTTCACCTCAGTGGCAAAACATGTTCAGATAAGGCTAAACCAGGAAGTCAAGGAAAAATATCTTTCTTTGTTCATTGTTCAATAATTTGTGCAGTTATGCTAAGACAAATCTGAGATTATTCTTTTACAGAGTGAAACAGTGATTAAATTCCATAGTATAAATTTCTGCTGTGAGGGTACATTTTTCATTATGTCTTTTTCATGTATTTAATCTCAGGGACTTTGTTTCTTCACCTATCTCACAGTGTCTGGAATTTATCATTCATGCAGTACTTTCACATTTTTATGTAGGAAACGCCCACTCAGTATTGTTAAATCATGAGGCCAGCCAGCTTTTAGAATGATCTTTTTGAGAACCTTTTCTGTAAAGGATACTCTGTGAAAGGCACCAATAACATATTAATGACTTGTGCTTCTGATATTGAACATCAGGAACACATACATTCAAGCATCTCAGTTTCCATCTCTGCTAGATTTGTAACAGCATGAGAGGTTCTGTATGTATGATTATGTAAACTATTTTATTTACAGCAAAACAAAATATAATACCATCTTCAGCAGGAATCCTGGAATATTAAAAAACTCTCTTCTCCCTAATAAAACCTAAGTACCATTTATATGCCTAGCGGTCTCACAAAATAATCAGAATAAATGTTTCTTGTTTGTCAAGGATAAGGAAAAAAAAAATAAAAGATGATTTTTTGGTTGTGTTGTTGATCATTGTAAATCATGTTATAGGAACAAATGGACATGTGGTATAATAATTATGACAGTTCTGATGCCCAGACCATCCCCAGACAATAAAAGTAAAATAATTTCTGCTTTAACAAACCTTTAAGGATTCACACATTTATTTATTTATTTATAATAATAATACATTTTATAATAATAATTTACTTATACATCAATACTTAGAATTAATAGTTATAATTACTCATAATAATTATCAACATATTTATAAAGTTATTATAAGTATATAAATTTATTGATTAATTATAATTAATACTTATAATTTATATTTATTCATTTTCCTGAAACATATCAGAGAGCAAATACAAAAAAAATGTTTCTTACTTTAGTAAAAAAAAAAAAAAAAAATTAAATCATAATAAACCTAAAGTCAATTCAGTAAGTTCTACAATTTTATGTTAATCTGTAGACTTCAGAACATGCTGAACATAATTGGTATACCATGCAGTCAAAGCAATATCAGTGTAATCAATAAAGCAGAATGGAATCCAAATGTAAAACAATGCATTCCGAAGAAGTTTATTGATCAGCTGTTTTCTAAATAATTGAATTATTGAATGGAGCAATTTTGACAGGACCTTAAACAACATCCAACTCCCCCTGCCATGGACCGGAATACTGTCACAAGACCAGGTTGTCCAAAGCCCCATCCAACCTGGCCTCGAACACCTCCAGCAATGGGGCATCCATAACTTCTCTGGAGAACATGGTCTAGTGCCTCACCACTACGTGAGTACAGAATTTCTTCCTTATCTCTAACCTAAACCTACCCTCTTAATTTCAAACCACTTGCTGTGTTTAGTAGACAAGTGTTTTTGGCCAAACAAATGATAAAATAAGTAAGGATGGTCCTGAATCAGAGTGAGGCTGAGCAGAGTGAGGCCAGAGAGCCTGGTCTGTTTGTGCTGTGTTTGAGAAGTCATGGGGAAGCTGACAGTAATTTGTAGTAATTAAAATAGTCAGTAAGCATAAAAATAGGTTAGTATTTTGTTTTTGAAAGTGGGCATCCTCTCTGATGCTCTGTTTTGTTTCCTCCATGCCTTGCTAGGTCAGTAGCAAGGAAGCTAAACAATGAGACAACCTAGTGTGGAACATGTTTCCCTGAAACTGTTGCACCAGTAAGAGGGTGCTGGACCATGGGCACAGAATGGCCACCTTAAAAGGATCTGAGACAAAGGTTGTAACTAGGATATGATGAGTATAACGTGAACTGAGAATGCTATTCTGACAGTAATAGCAGTTCTCTGTATCACTTTCTGCATATCCAATTGAATTTAGAAGTAAAAAATATCCCTCAATTTCAGCCTAGATGTTATAGCTAGGTAAAGTGGGCAGGAGTTGCTATTTGCAGGTAAGTCTAAGAAGAATTTTAGTCCTCCAGTTAGAAATTTTATGTGTCATTACCCCTTTTATTTCTTCTTATTTCTGCCTCCTCTTATCTTTGAGGAGGAAGGAGCTTACAAAAGCTGTTCATCATTCCCAGGAAAATATTCATCCATCTATTGCCCATTGCTATTATGCAGTGAGTATTCACTGCCTGTTTAGTTTATTTAGTTATTGTATCTATTTAGTTATTGTACAGACTGAAAATTTTACATCTGTTAGTTGTGTACACCATAAAATAGTGACAAACTTGATGGACTCACAAGAAAAGGGAGACAAGGGGACAAACAGGGGAAAGAAGGGACAAACAAAAAACAAACAACAACCACAACAAAACCAAGCATCCAACAACAACAACAACAACAAAATTACCCTATCCCTTGAAACTGTTTCTCTTTTTCCATACAGTAAGAGCTTTTGAACATGAATCCATCATGAGGATGAGGTCAGGTGAGAGGTGACATGGGCTGCCCAGTGCTGTGCAGGTTTCCTCCCTCCCTGAGAATACTGGTCTTGCCCCAGAGTGGATGCTGCTGGTACTAGACACCTCCCCAGCTCCCTCCTCACCTGAATATCCCCTTATGCTATGATCTAATGCTGCAAGAGTGTATTTTGGTTGCACATCAAAGGCCTAGTTTTGCAGTTCTAATTCAGGCATGAAATAAAAGATTGTGGAGAAAAAGAAGCAAATTATTAGCAAGAAAATTTTCCATATAGGAGAAGAAAGAAGTTTGAGGAGGAACATACATAGATCTGTGTGTATATTTATATATATATATAATATAAATATATATAAATGTATATATATATATATATATGTATGCATACTTACATATATATACTTACATATATATATACTTACATATATTATATATATGCTTACATATATTATGTATATACTTACACATATATATATTTATATATATATACATCGACAGTTAAAACTATGAACTCATTGTTTAGGGCAGAAAAAATTAACTTTTTCAACAACAAGATGAAAATATGTATTCTTATTTTGTTCTTTTTCTGCACATTATACACAGGACCTATCATCAGTTACAGGAAAACATCCTTTTGTTAAAATTGCCAACTGTTTCTTTAAAAGAATCATGTTGTATACATTTTATATAAACAAAAGAAGATAAGAATAATAAGCAGTGGGAGTTTGCCTTTAGCATTTGGATTTACTTACTAGAGGGTCCAGATGACATGTAATGTTTGTTTTGTAGTTGGATCCTGTGAAGGCTTTCCCGTGGATGTGTGCAAAGTCTGTGAAAATGTTAATTTCTGTCTCTCTCCTGTGTTTAAACATACCTACAGCATCTGTTCCTCCGCCTTTTTCCTCACTTTTCCAAGTCCCTCCCTTCTCCAAAATTTACTAAGCATATTCTCTAAAGTATTGTTTCAGTACTTCCTTACCTACTATTTTCTCCTTTTGTTTCCTTACCTACTTAATTACTTCTATTTCCAAATCCTTTCAATATTTCTATTCTAGTCCCATATATTAAGACAGATAGAACAAAAATAGTGTCATGCAGAACTGATGAGGGCACCTTATGCTCTACACACAAATGCAAAGTGATCCGATTTGATGGTTTCAAAGGAACATGTTTCTTCACAGGCTGGTTGAATTTAAACTATAAATATATATAAAAAGAAAGCGTTAAATTAAAAATAACTTGAAGATTAAAGATTAAAGATTGAAGATAAATTAGATGAGATAACTGCAAAATAACATTTCTTAATAAGCTGAAAGTAAGTACTCTTTCAGAGAAAAAAGACTTGCATCAATGTCACACTGGTTTAATAGTGTGAAACATGAAGTGTCAGAAAGACCCTACTGCTTATATTTTCACAGCTGTTCTTTCTTCTGAATTCTTTTTATTATTATTATTATTATTATTATTATACATCTTACAGCTAGCATCCAGCTCTTTTTATCACACTTTGTTTTTCCCATCAACATTCAGCTTATGCTTGCCTTTCTTCTTTCCACAAAACCATTGTGGATACAGAATCTGCATGGAAGTAATTCATCTCCTCTAAGCTATTTTCTATGCACAGCAGAGGACAGTGGACTGCAATCTTTACAGTGCATGACTGAATCCTGCTAATCTTGTCCATACTTATTTTTCCCATACCACTTCCCTTTTTTTTTTTTTTTTTTTACATTATTTTTTTTCACATTATTTGCTCTTTGTCTTAGAAAATTCATACACGAGTACAAAATTCATACATTGAATCCTGTACATGGTTCACTTAAAATAGTGACTGTTCTAATACCAAAGATATAAATAGAATGCCCTATAATGGGGGGATTTCACTGTTAAGAAAGCTTACTTTCTGCAGCAGGTGCATTCTAGGACAGCTGTAGACTGCTGAAATGTAAATAAAATAAAAATAATAATAAAAAAAATGCCTACCTAGAAACAAATGTTAAAAGACAAGTATCTTTAACACACTTCAATTGATCTGACACATTTCCAAATGTAAAAAAGAAAATATTCCTGAAGTTTAAACTCTACCTGTTGTACACAAACATTCATCAGACACAAGATTCTTGAGTAATTGATGGCATTTGACATCAGTTAACATTTTCTCTTACCTCCTTCTAAATATGAAAAACAAAGTTTACAGATTTAATTACAGCTTCAATGTCTTTTCTAAGAATCACAAACAACAGGACTGCAGGAATGGGCAATATCTGTAGCTATTTCCAAGGTTTTCATGAACCCAGTAAAGAGGATTTGAGCAGGTGATTTAGGGCTTGATTCAGAAGCTTTTGATATTAATGGAAATTTTCTAGTAGCAGACGTAGCTAGTTTTGGACAAGACATCTAATAAATGAGAACTTGATAAGCAATATATATATATATATATATATATTTTTTTTTCTCCAGCCAATTCATTTCTTTTTATATATTAAAATATTTAAGGTCTTGAAAATGCTTGCATAATTGCTGTATTGTACTGTATAGTATTTCCACTATTTTTGTTAAAAATAATATTTTGGTCGCAATATTTCTGAGCAGGGAAATGAGATGTAGCATTGTTTCTATTGAAGTGAGGTAGCTCTTCTTATGTCTTGACTGTTGATTTTCAATATCTGCTTTCGTTATCTTATGTCTCACTGCAGAAGCTATCAATCTCTATCAGATTCCAAGGTGTTCTAGAGAAAGCTTTTAATTTCTCCATTCCCTACCAAACAACAACAAAAAAAGGATAGCAAAAGAAAAGTGTTACACTCAATCAGAAATGATTTTTTATTCAAGCATTAAATTTCTTCATTTATATATTTCAGTATGCCCATTGTGTGTGTAGGTGAGATATATACAAGTGTATGTGCATTTATGTGTTCAAGTTGCTAAATAAAAAGATAAATACTATTTAGACTAGAAAGTTTGAATGTGCTTCTGTTTTGAAATTGTTATTTTAATCACTTCTAGAATTAGCTTAATACTTCTGTTTGAGAAAAACACATTCATTTCAAAGTAAAACTCAATTTCAGCCTTTTTTGAATATACGTTTCTTCAGGAAAATCTAAAATCATTTATGGAAATTCTCTCTCTCTATATATATATATATGTTTAGCTTTAGTTCTGTAGTAACTATATTTTTGGAATGTGCTTTTGTGGTTTCACACAGAGAAACTCAAGGTAAAATAGGAAAGGTCCAGAGTTTCTATTTTATGCAATAGAAATATTCCTCTCAAGGGATAGAAGAGCAGGTGTTTTGACTTGATGGTAAATTGGCAAGCTGATTACCTTCAAAATTAACGCATGTTATAACCAGAAATCATTCCCCAACAAAAGATCAAGAATAGAAGAGAGTACAAAATGACTAGGAAGAATTTTTGATGTTAAAATATCACTCTTTCAGGTAATATTAATGCAAGAGTTAGTCAATTTGTATTCCATATATAGAGATGCAAATATTGATTTTATTATAGCTTAATACAGCATTAATAAATTTTGCCTTCTTAGTGACTTGCTGTTATGGAGTGTAATGGAGAGTAAAAATAATGCTACTAGATTTATATATATATATATATATATATATAAATTAAGTTTGTGTGCTGTACAGGGGCACATACATTTATGGATTGGAGACTTCTGGCAGACCTCAAGAAGAGTCTGGTATAAGCAGGTATTAAGTTTTAAAATTATGAGGTGATGATCTTCTTCCCTTCCTCCCCGCCCCCCCCCCCCCCCCCGCCATTATTTCCCATTATTTTTTCATTGTAATTGTTACTTCTTTAGCCATTGACATATGCTTTGCCTATTAACACATCATATAAAGTGAATTTCTCATCCAAAATTACAAACACTGCTCTAAAGAATTATGAGGTAAGTCATATAAAAAGACATATGATTTGTACAAAAATTAAAGGTTTGAAGACATCATTTCCATTATCCGCTAATGTGGGAAAGTGAATCAATTTACTTTTGCTTTGAATTGGATTCATATAAATACTAATCTCTGTACTGGAAAAACAAAACAACAACCAGAGAAAACTCAACAAAATAACAGCAACAGAAGACATATGTAATTACTTTTTCTTGATGAAACTTTCAAAGGTAAACAAAGAAATAATGATCAGTCTGTTGTTTAGGGGCAAAGTTTTACACTATTGATTAAGACAAGCTGAAGGGAGAGAACATCAGTATAAATATGCCAAACAAGATTTTTTTTTTTTTTAATTACTATTTTTTTTTTTAAATCAAATTGTGCTTTGACACATGGTTAAATAACCAATAAAAAGTATTCCTGGACATAATGTATTTACCATAAAAAATGAACTGAAAGTGGCCTCAAATCCTTTAAAATTATTATGTGCATCTCTCTATACTCACTAAGCATAAGAAAGCCTTCAGAACATTGGAATACAGGGACTTAGTGTCACTTACAACACCATGGCAATATAATTCTAATATAATACAGTACCACATGGGATTCTATAATTCAAATAAGCAGTATGCCAACCTGTAAGAATTACATTCCTTAGATTTACAATGTGCTATTTAATTTATGTGACTCCTGGAGAGAAGTGAGTTGAAGTAGTTTGTACCTAACTGGTTAGTTTCAGATTGCTTCTGTAGGTTGGTCTATGAAACTAAACTGTCTGGGGGCACATAATCATTACTCCAATATTTCAGGTATGTGTTTATCTAATATGACATTTATTTATTTATTGTTTCTTTATTTCTCAGATTACTATGAGTGGATCTATCTATGAAACTGATGTTACTTCTATTTGCTACCCGAACACAGTACACAGTATGGAGAAGACTATCTCCAAAAACAGGAGCATAAAGCAGTACAGAGAACTGAAAGAATCACAGAAAATATTGGCTGACACAGAATATATATGCATTTTGTACTAGAATATGAATAAATTGCTGTATTTTGCATACAGAGGAGTTGTGCCATTAATGGTTGTTTTTGGAGGGTGGTAGTTGTTCCATTTGGTTCTTTTAATTTGAAAAATTAAATAACATGAATTGTATAAAATAATATTGTTTTTCCTATTGTATTTTGAAACTGTCCTATCCATTCCATCCCATTTCTTCCCATTCCTTTCCTACAAAACTCCCTTGATACTGTTTTTAAGATACCATGCTTTTTAAAACCATTTTTACTTTATTTTTAAATTAAATTGATGATTATCATTTGTTGCACCATTCAAGACATCTTTAGAAAGTTATTTTCTTTCAATGTGCTGATATTAGTTTGATTTAGTAAATTACAGTTAGTAGAGTATGAATGGTCTCAAGTCTATTGTGGGTAATCAATTCTTCCTTTGTTAAATCAGGATACAAATGTAATTTGGACGTACTTGTGTGACATATGAAAGGCATGTGTTTTGACACACACCATGATTTCACACAACAGAAAGGCATGTTTTCATTTCAACAAAGTTTTTCTTTTAATAAGTGAGTAAATTTAAACTATATAAAAGTGACAGGCTAACTACCATGTGGCTACTTTGTATAAAAGAAATACTGTTCAAAATTCTTTCCAAAGCTCCTCTCAACATATCAATCTTTTCTCAGCTATAGAAGTCTAAGATGTTAGTTTTGTGGTATGAATAATGGAGATATTGAGAAATCAAAAATATTTTCCATTGCCTTGACCACTCTGGTTTGGGAGATGAACCGTATCTCAGGGGTTCAAAAACAATTCTTAATTTAAATGCATAGAAGGAAATCATTTAAATATATAAATATATATATATATACATATTTACATTTCTCTTCCCTCTCCCTCCCCATAGCTATAGAAAAAATCTGAAGGTTCTTACAATTAAAAACAGTACTGAAACTGATTAAATGCTTTTGATTATCTGTATGCACTAGAACACCATAATTGAAAATACAGAAACAAAAACAAGTGCAGAAAACAATAATGAACTCTGTTGCTGATTGGGAGAAAAAAGCAAGGAGCAGGAATTACACTGGAGTCAAAATCCAATAAGTATATTCATCAGCTGAAGTTGAGCATAGGTGTCTGAACATTTTATAGGATGTTCCAGGAAGGTATGGTATATTTTTAGAATTAATACTGTACCACAACTTTGTAACTAGAACCAAGATTCCAACTAAAGTAGTTCACCTGAAAACATAATTCTACTGAAAGCTAAAGGACAATTTACCTTGCAATTCCAAACAATAGGGAATATCTTCTATCCTTGACATTCATTCTGCTTGTTAGTATCATTATCAATGACTCATTTTTCTTAATGTTCTCTCTGTTCTTTTTTCCATGAATGAATCTATATCTTTGATAAAGAAATTACAGTGATGGACTGGGGGAAAAGTGATGAAATACAAATTTAGTTCTATTGTATGCCACAATACTTACAAAGTGGCTATATTTTTGTGCCCTAATGTTATATGATGTTGTTCACATGGCAATACAGAAAGTATTTAAATTTTGATAATTCTGTTCTCCTTTTTTACTCTCTACTCTTCATTATAATAATATGCCATGTTTTTCTAGATGCTCAGTCAAGTTTTGTGACCCCAGATGTTACTATTTTCTTTCTTAAAGCCTGAAAGTCATTTGTAAGATAAATTAAATAAGACTTATCTACTGTCTCAGAAATGCTGTACATAGATGCTTATGTGGGACCATCACATGACCATGTCAAAAAGAAATCACATTGAGAAAAGGGTTTAAAATCCAGTTGTGATTTCCCTGGTTCCCTAGGGATAAATCTAAACTACACCTGTGTTACCACTGAGTGTAACCCTGAGAGAACTATTCCTAGGAAAATTATTCCTGCATGTTTCCTAGCATGGGCCAAGATTTATTATTCTATGCTATTTATTAAAATGATAAAGTTTGCTCTGTCTATAACCCATTCTGTTCTAAACCATCTTAGCATAGTAGAGAAATCCAGACACTTTGAAAGAAGTTATAAAGAAAAAAAAACATACATGCATGAAGATAGTTTGATTATATGTTGACTTTGTATTTGGAACTGGCTCTATAAACCAGAATCACTCCTGCTGAGGTCTGTGAGTCAACTATCCATAGTCATGCGTTTCATTCAAAAATATTATTTCAGGGGTCTATAAAAATATGAAGATTGTTTTATGAATTGTAAATTGGTTTGCTCTGTCATAAATGTTTTTTCATATAAAAATATAAACTTGAATTTAACAGTAAGGAAGCTTGGGACATTCTAACTTGCCTCTTTTTTAACTTCTCCAGTCCATTTGACTGCTGTTCATTGTCAAAGGAGAGATATAATAAACAGGGCTTCATGGGACTCTGTCCAGAAATGAGAACAGACATATAAATGTGTTTCAATAAAGTTATGCTCATTATAAGCATAAAACACATCTTTCTTTAGAAGTGAAAGTGGAAAAGTCAGTGGAAAAGAACATATATCTACTGCATTTTCAGATTTTACCAAACAGTTGAGCGGTTACCTAAGACTAACATTGCATAAAAGGATTAGAATTCAAAATAATTTGGCAAATACTTGTAGTCAGATGCAAAATCAACCTAAAATATATAATAGTAATACTGAGAATTAGCCAGGAAATCTGTGGTGAATCATAAGCAGAACATGACATGACTCAGACCTGTCATCCTATTGCAAAGCCTTTGAGCACTAAACATATTGCATTTCCAACTTTTTCTACAGAGTGCACTTCAAGGAAGATGTGGGCTGATCTGGCTTCAGAGAAGATCCATGAAACATGTCACAATATCTGAAGAAATGTGAAGTTTGGGTTGTCTCCAAATGCAAGATAGTAGTTTCAAGAAATTAATGTAATTCTCTCTGTTATCACTGACAAGAAAGCATGAATTAAAATTATAGGACACAAGGTTTAGATATTAGACACGGTATTTTTTTATTTTTTTATTTTTTATTATTTTTTTATTATTATTATTTTTTTCCTGATCGGAGGTTTTTGGAAACTTCTTAGCCAAGGATATCATATATATCATTAATACCTCCTTGGACTTGCCGAAGCTCCCTTCCTTTCAGTCCTATTTTCTTGGATTCCATAGCAAGCATAAACTCTTCTTTTTCAGGACACATAAGAATGATTTTGTTATCCAAAAAAGCAGCACAATGTAGGCTTATTTAGTGTATTATAAGGTACTCAGGACACTCTCGAGTTGTCTATCAATGAATGTTAAGGTTTCTACTAATCTGTTCCCAAAATATATGAATTAAAATATTATCTTAACTACCTTTTGAAATAATGCAAATGTCTTTGAAAGAGACACACAGACTTTCAACAGAATCACCATTACTTTCTGCTTTTAAACTCTGGTACAAAAATTCATACTGCAGGAAGTCTGCTGTTTTCCAAAGATCATAAAACTCATTCATAAATGGATCATAAAACTTTTCAGTCATTAACATCCATTGCTTGCAAGGGTCCTACATAGCACCTGGCCTTTTGTTTCACATAAGAAAGAAAGATACTTGAAAATTAATAACATCTCTTTTGCAGGATAAATCCCAATAAGTCTCAATAGAGTTACTAAAAAGAACAAGAAAGCAAAGACCTATTTATTGAGATAGGTGTTTATGAGGAAGAAGAGGCAAAAAATCCTTACAAAAAAAAAAAAAAACAAAAAAAAAACAAAAAACCAACAACTACAAAAAACCACATTTGTTCCAATGTTCTTATTACAATGTCTATATTAGGTATAGTTTTGTGTACAGAAGAATAATACTTCAGTCTATATTTTTTCAATTTTATTTTATTTTATTTTATTGAGAACAAAAAAAAGAACAAAAACAAAACAAAAAGAAGGCCATGAAGGTTCTCAGATGTGATAGTTGGAGAAAAAATGCAAATGAGAGTTCATTGTTGTTTACACATACTTGTCTTGCCTTGTGCCGGGAGTCTGAACTCATTTAGAGGTTTCATCATATTTACATGAAGATTCTTACTTCCAAAAAGTTTGTTTAGTATCTGAAATTTCCAATCTTTCTTGCATTTGTCTGTGTGCATTTCACAGTATATTGGTGCTTCCTTTCCTGACTTGCACACAGACATTTCTTTTACAACTGTTAAGGCTTTTGGACATTTTGTTGTGGTAAATCTCACCAAGATCTTACAAGAGGATGTGTGGATTTTCTGAGTTGGAAGTATGAGTCCTTTGGAGTAAAACCCTTCGACATATGGATTAGTATGAAAGACTCACTTGGCTGTTGAAGGTAAAGACAATTTGTAAAATACAGAGTGACATCCTTGTGATATCTGTTGGCTTGTTTAACATTTTATTATTAAGTGAGCATAATTTAATACAAATATTAGTATTTTCCATCCTAATGGCAAATTGAGAACATTGATATCTTACTTCTGCTTCATACAACAGATAGATTAAAAAGAGAATATTTCCTGGTACTAAATTTCTGTTAGGAAATGAGATTTTAAGGCCAGGCTATAGATTTGTTAAAATAGAGCTGTTAGTTGAAGAACAGTCCTAAAATGTGTATGTTAATGAAAAATATGTTTGACAAAAATGCAAAAACTTTTCCTATATACTTTATACATTCTAAAGCATGTTTACTACATGGATAATCCACAGAGAGAGTGGTTTAATGGAGCTTTTTTTTCCTCCCATGTGCCAGTCCTACCCCAAGCTCACAGAAGCATGTGTTCCCACAATTCATATCTTGTCTTGGCAGTTTCAAAGTTTCACTCCCCCTTTTCTTCTCTTCTTAGATTTGGTCTGTATTTCACACTGTTATTTGCATAACCTTAATATAATAAAAATGGAAACAGAACTTTATGAGACATTTTGAACAGAGAAAATTACAAATACTACCTAGCAAAGATATTGCATAAATCATTTTGCTAATGCAGTGGTGTATTTAATTTCTTTTCTTACAGCTAAAGCATTTGGGAAAACAGACCACTAGAGACTGCATAAAGATGTTTTTCCCTAAGAGACCAATATTCTTTTCAATATTCTTCACAGGCTATACCAAGAGAGTATAAAAAACTAGGACAAAAACTTGCTTTTGCTGTCATTAGTGTGTTTTGAGAACCTTATCTAATCTTCTAATTTTGGAGTTTTATTCCTAATGTGGATTTTTTTTTTAATTTTGAGAGAGCTTTTATTTATTTATTTATTTATTTTTCTTCCAAAAAATCTCATTATATACTGAGAGTATATTTCCGTGGTATAAAATATAATGTCAAGGTTTGATTCTTTGAACCTGTAAGTGCTACAGGTGCTTTGGAACAGAGGAACTATAGGTATCTGTAGATATTTATTAAATGGGATAAGAACAAGACAAAAATAGCTACAAATAATTGTCAGGTCCTTGGCTCCTGTGACACCTATTGGGTCTTATAGACTGAGAAGTTCAATCTAACAAACGTTACAGTACTTTATATCATGGAGTTATATATTTATGATATATGTGTGACCCTGAGCTACTAAATAACTACAGAGGTGGAGGATTTTGAAAGACGACAAAGCTAAAGTTGAATCATAGAATCACAGAATCATAGAATATCCTGAGTTGGAAGGGACCCTTAAGGATCATCAAGTCCAACTCTTGACACCGCACAGGTCTACCCAAAAGTTCAGACCATGTGACTAAGTGCACAGTCCAATCTCTTCTTAAACTCAGTCAGGCTCGGTGCAGTGACCACTTCCCTGGGGAGCCTGTTCCAGTGTGCAACCACTCTCTCTGTGAAGAACCCCCTCCTGATGTCAAGCCTAAACTTCCCCTGCCTCAGCTTAACCCCGTTCCCGCGGGTCCTGTTGCTGGTGTTAATGGAGAAAAGGTCTCCTGCCTCTCGACACCCCCTTACGAGGAAGTTGTAGACTGCGATGAGGTCTCCCCTCAGCCTCCTCTTCTCCAGGCTGAACAGGCCCAGTGCCCTCAGCCGTTCCTCGTACGTCTTCTCCTCCAGGCCTTTCACCATCTTCGTAGCCCTCCTCTGGACACTCTCCAACAGTTTCATGTCCTTTTTATACTGTGGTGCCCAGAACTGCACACAGTACTTGAGGTGAGGCCGCACCAGCGCAGAGTAGAGCGGGACAATCACCTACCTCCCTTGACCTACTAGCGATGCCGTGCTTGATGCACCCCAGGACACGGTTGGCCCTCCTGGCTGCCAGGGCACACTGCTGGCTCATATTCAACTTGCTGTCTACCACGACCCCCAGATCCCTCTCTTCTAGGCTGCTCTCCAGCGTCTCATCGCCCAGTCTGTACGTGCAGCCAGGGTTTCCCCGTCCCAGGTGCAGGACCGGGCACTTGCTCTTATTGAACTTCATGCGGCTGGTGATCGCCCAGCTCTCCAACCTATCCAGATCCCTCTGCAAGGCCTTTCCACCCTCATCCGAGTCCACAACTCCTCCAAGTTTGGTGTCATCAGCAAACTTGCTCAAAATACCTTCTATTCCTACATCCAGATCGTTTATAAAAATATTGAAAAGTACCGGCCCTAAAATGGAGCCTTGAGGGACCCCACTGGTGACCGCCCGCCAGCCTGACGCAGCCCCATTCACCATAACCCTTTGGGCCCTGCCCGTTAGCCAATTGCTCACCCATTGGATGATGTTTTTATTTAGCTGTATGGTGGACATTTTGTCCAGTAGGATCCTATGGGAAACCGTGTCAAAAGCCTTGCTGAAGTCCAAAAAAATCACATCAGCTGGTTTCCCTTGGTCCACCATACGAGTGATCTTATCATAAAAGGAAATCAGGTTAGTTAGGCAGGACCTACCCTTCACAAACCCATGCTGGCTGGGACCAATGACTGCTTTGTCCCCCAGGTGCGCCTCAATAAGTTCGAGAACTATCTTCTCCATGATTTTACCAGGCACTGATGTGAGACTGACAGGCCTGTAATTGCTTGGGTCTTCTTTCTGACCCTTCTTGAAAATCGGCACAACTTTTGCCAGCTTCCAGTCTACCGGGACCTCTCCAGACTCCCAGGATAGTTGAAAAATAATTGAGAGAGGTTCCGCGATGACGTCTGCCAGCTCTTTCAGCACCCGGGGATGAATCCCATCCGGACCCATGGACTTGTAGGGATCCAGGTGGAGTAGCAAATCCCGCACACGTTCAGGGTCAGTTGGGAGTTTGTCATCCCCACCGTCCTGGTCCTCCAGCTCAGGGCACCCTGGGTCCCGAAGCCCATCATCGGCATTGAAGACAGAGGCAAAGAAGGCGTTAAGCGTCTCTGCTTTGCCTATGTCATTGTCTGTGAGGAGACCTTCCCTATCAAGGAGCGGCCCTATGTATTCTTTAGTTCTCCTTTTTCCATTCACATATCTAAAAAAACCCTTTTTATTATCTCTCACAGACACAGCCAGCTTCAACTCTAGGTGTGCTTTAGCCACACGAATTTTCTTCCTACAAACACGAACAGCATCCCTGTATTCTTTCCATGTCACCTGGCCCTCCTTCCAGTAGCGAAACACTCTCTGTTTCCGCCTAATCTCCATTAGAATGTCCCTGGTCAGCCACGCCGGCCTCCTGCCCCGCTTGCCTGATTTGCGATATTTAGGAATTGCCTGATCTTGTGCTTCTAGGAGGCATCGCTTAAAGAATGACCAGCACTGGTGGACATCGAGGCCTTCAAGAGCAGCTTCCCAGGGGACCTTGCTGACTAGTTCCCTGAGCAGCCTGAAGTCTGCCTTCCCCATATCTAGGGATGAGGTTTTGGTGGCACTTTTCCTTCTGTCACCGTAAATTTTGAACTCAACCACTTCATGGTCGCTATGACCGAGGTGGCCACCAATCACCACATCTCCCACCAGATCCTCTCTGTTTTCTAGCAACAGGTCTAGGAGGGCACCTTTCCTAGTTGGCTCCGTTAGCACCTGCACCAAGAAGTTATCATCTAGGTGCTTCATGAACCTCCTGGACTTGCTCGTGTCAGCCGTGTGGCACTCCCAGTTAACGTCTGGCAAGTTGAAGTCCCCCATAAGGACAAGGGGAGTTAATCTCGAGGCCTCTCTTAGTTCTGTAAAGAATAATTTATCGGCGCTATCGTCCTTGCCAGGTGGTCTGTAATAGACTCCCACAACTACATCCCCTTTATTCGTTCGTCCCTTGATCCTTACCCAGAGGCTCTCAACTTTGCCATCGCCGACCTGAAGTTCCACACAGTCCAGCCCCTGCTTCACATACATTGCCACCCCACCACCTCGCCTACCCTGCCTGTCCCTCCTGAAGAGCCTGTAACCATCTATCGCAACACCCCAGTCACAGGACTCATCCCACCAGGTTTTGCTTATGCCGATGATGTCGTAGTTGCGGGACTGGGCCAGTACTTCTAGCTCATCTATTTTATTCCTCATACTACATGCGTTCGTGTAGAAGCATTTCAGAATCATCCACAGGAAAAGAAATAATAGCCATAAAGTAAAGGTGTAATAGGTGTAAATAGTCACCAGAATTAACAACCCTATTAGCTACTGATTTATTCATTTATTATCTATACTTCAATGTTTATATGAAGTGTAATCTCCTTGGATGGATTGCATTTTATGCTCTGCATAATGACTGGAGTATCAGGCTGTCTAACTTGATGTAAAACCTAGCAATATGCCAGGGGAGGTAATCTTCCACTTTGGGATCAGGTCTGTTAGGTAAAACTTGTCATTACACTATCAAAAGCTAAAAAAACTACCTCACATGGTACCTCGCTGCCTCAATGGTAGAGTTCAGAGTCATAATGAATGGGGTTAACATCTGGGTAGCACCTGTTCACTAGTAGTGTTTACCAGGACTGAATTCTAGGGCAGATTGTGTTCAACATTCTTATCAATGATCTGGATGCAGAATTTGAATGCATCCTTAAGATTTTTACTAATGATAATAAACAGGGTGGTGCTGTTGACTCCCTTGGGAGGGACAAGAGGCCTGGCAGACCAAAATAGCATAGGGCAATCATCAGCGGTACGAAATTCAACAAAGTTAAATGGGAGGTTCTGTACCTGAGATGGAGCAATGCTGGGCACAGATACAGAGTGGGAGTGGCTGGAGAGCAGCCCTGCAGAAAGGCACCTGGGGCTGGCACAGTAGGCTCAACATGAGCCAGCAGTGTGGCCTGGCAGCCAAGAAAGCAAAATACTTTTTCAGATACATTAAACACAACTTAAACAGACAATCAAAAGAGATGATTCTCCCACTATATTTAGTATTGGTGCAGTCTCATCATGAATATTGTGTGAAGTTCTGTGTTCCACAATATAACAAGTTGTTAAGTTATTTGAATGTATTCAGAGGAGGACAACAAAGCTGGTAAAAGGCTGGAGGGCATGTCCTATGAAGAAGGGTTTAAGTCAATTGGGTTGTCCATTTTGGAGAAAAGGAGGCTTAGATTTGAAGTCATTGCAAATGTATCAGTGAAAAAGAGTAAGAGGATGGCTAGGAGATTGGCACTGTTGTATAATGTTGTATAATGTTGTATAATTCTTTACCCACAGATAAGCATTTGAGTCAGTTTTAGTTTCACAGAGAACTCAAATCAATAGAAGTGATGGCTGATGGCAGTCTCTTAGCCCATTCTTGACTTTCAAGTCGGCAACTTGCTCATCAACATCCCAGTCAGTGCAAATCCTGGTACTAAATTACATCAGGATAAGGTGTCTAAGGTTGGAAACAAAAATGCAATTTGACTTTGTATTCAATCATACCTGTTGGAACTCAACTTGTAGGAGAGGTTAATAAAAATTACTTTTAACATACTCTATAGTGAAACATAGGAATATTTCTGCTTTGTGTGTTTGTATGCATATAAGAAAAATTGTCTTGACAGTGTTATGACTAGGATGTAAGATCTACCCATAATCCTTTTATCCGCTGTGACTATTAAAGAAAAAGATCATTGTCATGTAACTATTTCAAAGCTTTTATTACCCTGTGTTAATATGCAAATAGGATACTGACATGTAAGGGAAAGCTATTAGTCCTTGTTTGATCTCCTACAACTTTTTAGAACTATATCTATGTAGGTGTTAGATTAGTTATCTTTGACAAAGCATTGCATGAAAGAAAAATGCAGGCTTCCTGAGAAAAGGGAAATACAAAAAAGGTAAAGTTACATTTCTTAGCTTAGAAGAACAAAAATAAAAAATGTCCTAAATATCTTCCATATCTCATGATAATTTACCATAAAAAGTGTATCATTATTGTCAATAAGTAATGATAATTGTACATATACATACTAAGTCATTAATACTTGTGAGATGCATGATAGGATGCTTTTATTATAACATTTGTTAACAGAAGGTATCAAGCCTGATTTAAGACATGGTTTCCATTTTTTTTTTTTTGTTTTGTTTTCATAAATGTGTTACAATACTTAGTTACTTTTCTGCTTCATTAACATATAATAATACAATCATTAAGGTTGGAAAAAACCTCCAATATCATCTGGCTCAGCCATCCCCCTACAACTAATATTACCCGTTAAGTCATGTCCATAAACACTAAGTCCAACCTCTCTTTAAAACCCCCCAGGGACAGTGATGCCACCTCTTCCCTGGGCAACCCATTCCAGTACCTGATTACTCTTTCTGAGAAGTAATGTCTCCTAATTTCCAACCTAAACCTCCCCTGGCACAACTTGAGGCCATTTCCTCCAATCCTACTGCTAGTTATCTGTGAGAAGAGGCTGACCCCCAGCTCCCCACAACTTATTTTCAGGTAGTTGTAGAAAGCAATAAGATCTCCCCTGAACCTCCTCTTCTCCAGACTAAAAAACCCCAGTTCCCCCACTCCTCATAGAACCTGTGTTCCAGGCCCTTCACCAGCACTGTAGCCCTCCCCACTCCAGGGCCTCAAAGTCTTTCTTGTATCGAGGGACCCAAAGCTAAACACAGGACTCAAGGTGCAGCATCACCAGAGCAGAGTACAAGGGGACAATCACCTCCCTGGTCTTGCTGACTACACTATTTCTGATACAAGTTGGCCTTCTTGGTCACCTGGGCACACTGCTGGCTCATGTTCAGGTGAGTATTAGTCAGTATCCCCAGGTTGTTTTCCTCTGCACAATTTTCAAGTCACTCTGCCCTAACCCTGTAGAGTTGCATGGGGTTGTGGTCAAAATACAGGACCCAGTACTTCCCCATGTTGAGCCGCATCCCATTGGCCATTGTCCATCAACCCATCTTGTCCAGGTCCCTCTGCAGGGCCTTCCTATCCTCCGGCAGATCGACACTACCCGCAGCTTTGTGTCATCTTCAGATTTGCTAAGGGTGTTCTCAATTCCCTCATCTAAGTCATCAATAAAGATATTAAGGAGAATGGGCCCCAAACACTGACCCTGGGGGACATCACTGGTAACCGGCTGCCAGCTGGATTTCATCATTACTCTCTGGGCCTGGCTGTCCAGCCAGTTTTTAACCCAGCAAAGAGTGTACCTGTCCAAACCATGGACTGCCAGCTTCTCCAGAAGAATTCTGTGGGAGAATGTGTCAAAGGCTTTGCTGAAATCTAGGTATACTACAAAAGCAGCCTTTCCCTGATCCACTAGGTGGGTCACCCAGTCATAGAAGGAGATGAGGTTGGTCAGGCAGGACTTGCCTTTCATTAACCCATGCTGACTGGGCCTGATCCCCCAGTTATCCTGCATAGGTTGTGTGATTGCATTCAAGATGACTTGTTCCATCACCTTTCCTGACAATGAGGTCAGACTGACAGGCCTGTGGAGGACAGGGACCTCCTTCCAACCATTCTTATAGATAGGCATCGCATTAGCAAGTCTCCAGTCATCTTGGAATTCCCCAGATGACCATGACTGCTGATAGATAACGGAAAGCAGCCCAGCAATCACATCTTCTAACGCCCTCAGCACCCTCAGGTGGATTCCATCTGGCCTCATGGACTGTGACAGTCCAGGTGGAACTTCAGGTCTCTGACTGTTTCCCCCTGAATTGTGGGGAGTTTCTTTTACTCCCCATCTCAGACTTCCTGTGTACTCTGAGGGTAAGTTGTGTAGCTAGTGTAGCTAGTAAAGACAGATGTAAAGAAGGCATTAAGAACCTCAGCCTTCTCCTTATACCCACTAGTCATGTTGCCCCCTGCATCCAGTAAAGGATGGAGATTCCCCTTGGCCCTCCTCCTGCTGTTAACATATTTATAAAAACAGTTTTTGTTATCCTTAACCATAGTGGCCAGGTTGAGACCATAATGGGCTTTAGCCTTCCTGATTTTTTCTCTCCATAGGCTGGCAACTTCCTTGTACTCTCCTCAAGTTGCACGTCCCTTTCTTCCACCAGACATAAACTCTCGTTTTCTCCTGGACACTCAGAAAAAGTTCCCTGTTCATCCATGCTGTTCTTCTTCCCCGACAGTTCATCTTAGAGTATATGGGGACAGCCTTCTTCTGTGCCTTTAAGACTTGAGGAGCATCCAGCCTTCCTGGACCCCTCCGCCCTTCAGGACTAACTCCCAAGGGACCCTCCCTACCAGTGCCCTCAATAGCTCAAAGTCTGCCCTCCAGAAGTCCAAGGTAGCAGTTTTACTGAGCCCCCTCCTGACTTCACCAAGGATAGAGAACTCTACCATATCATGGTCGCTCTACCCAAGACAACTCACCACATCTCCTGAAGTCCTTCTCTGTTTATGCACAGCATGTCTAATGGGGCACCCTGTCCGGTAGGCTCAATAACCAACTGCGTCAGGAAACTGTCTTCCATACACTCCAGGAACCTTCTAGACTGCTTCCTTAGGTCTATATTGTATTTACAGCATATGTCTGGGAAGTTAAAGTCCCCCTTGAGCTGGAAGTTAATCCCCCTTGAGTTCAAGCGCTGGTAATTGCTTGACTTCCTCTAGCTGTCTATAGAATGCCTCTCCAGTCTCTTCACCCTGGTTTGATAAGTTTTTCTTCTAAAGGATTTTTTAAACATTTAGTTTGGTTTTCATTCTTTAATTTACCAAGTTACAATAAATTAGGAATACTGTACTAATTACATATCAGCTATTCTGAAAACAGATCAGGAAAGGATTGAGAAGTGTAATATTAGATATGAGATTCCTTATCCAGCTCTTCCTGAGGTCAAATGGATATATTGTGGTCCACATTGTAAAAAGGAACATAAGTGGACAATTAATACACTAGTATTTAAATTGCTTTTGGAAATAGTACTGCTATTTGTGCTGTTATAAGGAATTTGGCAGAAGTAGCCGACTTCCACAATTTAGGAGAATGGCCATATTAAATGTAACATTATTTAGTTTATTAACTTTAAATGGCTTAAATTGTTGAAATTTTGATAACTTTTTGAAGGTCAGACTGCAAGGAACTAGTTCACATTTAATGTTTAACAGAGTTTATATATTTGCATAATCTTCATGAAGTTAGGGTTTCCAAAAAAAGCAAAATAATAAAAATATATATGTATATAAAAAAATGAAAAGCTCCCCCCCTCCACAATTATACACCAAAAAAATCTTCAAGACTGTGGTAATGAGTGATAGGGACTTTGCGGTTTGATGCAGATTCCCTATGATATACCTTTGAACTGCTGAGATATTGTCAATTTCTCTTTCTTGTTTATTACAGTTTAGCACAAATGTTGCCACTCAGTGTAATCAGCTATTCAAAGCATGACATAAAATGGTGTAGTTTTAAAATTATGGTGTAGTTTTAAAATTAGTTTTCTTTGCACTCAAAAGCACCAACATTAAAAACTATAATAAACAATTTCTGAACTCAAACTTGTTTGAATTTTACTGCTGTTTACTTCAAAGGGTCCTGAAAAGGATATGCTGGAGAATTACGTTATAGTGTTGAAAAATTAATACATCACTGACACTGACCCATTTTCTGTTTCTGTCTGCTTTATGAATTTTTAAAGTTTTTATACTTGTAAGACATGTTTGTGGTTAAATATCTTTTCAGGTATTGCCCCTTGAAAGATAAAAAAGCAAACCATGTTATGCTTTTTATTTTTATTTTTATTTTTATTTTTATTTTATTTTTTAAAATTTTATATTTATATTTATATTATTTTTATTATTTTCATTTTTATTTTATTTTTTTCAACACAAAGATAAAACAAAAACTGCAGTTATCTTCACTGATTCACATGAGGCCAAAATCACTAAAGAGATTACATCATGTGTAAAGTTGTTTATACTTGTTAGCTGATCTTGATATCCTTGCTTACATGACTAACAGCAAATAACCAATTGACAAGTATTCTTGTCTGTATAAATAATTAAAAGGAGCTGTTTAAGTTACTTTAGATATTATTTTCAAAAATAAAAACTCCCTGTGTTCCACAAAAGGTATAAAGCTGCTGTGTAGGCTTTAAGTAACATTGCTAGTGTTTGTTGGCCTCTGTAATACTCAGTTCATTCTGAGTATTCATTCTGATGCCAGATGGTCACAATATGTACTCATCTTTCTGGGAAAACATGACAGGGTAGCTACAAGTTTAGTAGCCAATAGCAGTACAAGTAAGACAACACATGTAAGATGTGTAGTTTGTATCTTGACAAAACTCTACTAATTGTGTTCACGTAGTCAGCCATTCCTAAAGAAGTAGTGAATAATATAAATGACTGTGATTTTGATGTTCCCTTGCCTAACATGATTATTAAACAGATTTTATAATAAATACAGCCTTTTGTTAAATTTCCCATGAAGCACACTATACTCTATAAAGCACATTTTACCCTTTTTCCCTCCTGAAAACTTTCTGAATGTTTATGGTCATCCATACCAGAAAGTACTGGGAGTCAGTACTAGTACCTATCTTTATGTTTGTTACAAAAAACACATAAAATTTATAATACACGAGGAAATATATGATATAATTTTCATACATTAGGTTGCTCTATCATTATTATATAATTAGTTTTAAATAAAGTGATTGGAGCAACTAATCCTGGGAACCATTTCCAGGGACATGAATGGCAAGAAAATCCTCAGGAATAGACTGCATGGTTTCCCACAAAGGGGAAATCATGCCTGGCCAACCTAATAAGCTTCTGTGATGAAATGACCAGACTCATGGATGAGGGGAGAGCAGTGGTTATTGTCTACGTGGACTTCAGGAAAGTCTTTGACACTGTCCACTCTTAGACAAATTGTTGATGTAAGGGGCTGGATGGGCAGCCGGTGAGGTGGTTAAAAATTGGCTGAATGGCCAGCCACAGAGTACGGTGATCAGTAGCACAAAGTCTAGCTGGAGATCAGTACTAGTGATCAATACTGAATCAAATCCTGTTCAACTTCTTCATTAATGACTTGTATGGTGGGCAGAGTGTACCTTCAATAAATTCATGGATAAAGCAAAAATGGGAGGAGTTGTGGATATACCAGATAGTTGTGCTGTCATCCGTCTCTACAGTCTGGAGAAAATGGTCTGACAGGAACCTCATGAAGTTCAACAAAGATAAGTGAAAAGTCCTGCAATCCCAGGCACCAGTACAGGTTGGGGGCCACCCAGCTGGAAAACAGTTTGGCAGAAAAAGACCCAGGGGTCCAGGTGGACACCACATTGAACATGAACCATCAGTATGTCTTTGCCACAAAGAAGGCCAATGGTATCCTGGTATGCCTTAAGGTATCACCAGAATGGGGAGAAAGGTGATCCTTCCCCTCAACTCAACATTGATGAGGGCACACCTGGAGTAATCAGTCCAGTTTTAGGCTTCCCAGTACAAGAGATACATGGATGTACTGGAGAGAGTCCAGTGAAGAGCCACAAAGGTTATGGAGAGAATGGAGCATTCCTGCTGTGAGGATGTGGTGAGGCACTGGAACAGGTTGCCCAGAGAGGCTGTGTATGTCCCATTCCTGGACTGTTCAAGACCAGATGAGGTCCTGAGCAAGGACCATCTAGTGGGTGGCATCCCTGCCCATGGCAGGGGGACTGGAAATAGATGATCTTTGAAGCCCCTTCCAACCCAAGCCATTCTATGATTTTATGATTCTATGATGGGCTCAGAGAGATGGGACTTTCAGCCTGAGGAAGGGTCAGTCAGTCTCGCTAATATCTATAAATACCTGAAGGATGAATGCAAAGAGGTCTGAGCCAGACTCTTCCCAGTGGTGCCCAGTGGTACTCCAGAAAGGTCAAGAAGCAGTGGGAACAATCTGAAACATAGGTGGTTCTGAACATCAGGAAGCACCTCTTTACACTGTGAGTGACTGAGTGCTGCCAGGTTGCTCAGAGTATTGTGGAATACTCTCCTTAGAGGTATTCAAAAGCCATCTGATGTGATCTTGAGCAAACAGCTCTGTGTGGCCCTGTCTGAGAAGAGAAATTGGGAAAGATGACCTCCAGAGGTCCCTTTGAAACTCAATCATTCTGTGATTCTGTGATTCTCAGTGTGATTTATTAATTCTGATTATAGTAATATTCTGTAATTTTGTGTATATAATTATCACTTCATAGCAACCTATAATTATTCTGTTTCTTGGAATAATTTCAAAGATGGAATTTTTAATGTCCGTCTTTAAAGATCCATCAAACTAATTTCTTCAAGAAGGTGACTTTGATTTATTAAATCTAATCTGATTATTTTGAATGTTTTAAGCTATTCTGGAGATTCTTTGACTTTTCTTTTTACATTAATCTCTACTATAAGCAAAGGGAATGATACAGCGTTCCAATAAGAATCAGAAAAATAATAAAACACTGTGTTTGCCTGGTGGGCTATGATAGATGACACAATACAAAAGAAAGAGCAGCTCTCAGTGTCTGATTTCTACATGGTTCAGATTGCTGAAGACAACACTGATATTAAGTAGGACAAGTTCTAAAACCTGTTAGAATATAACTCTGCACTTTGTTTGAAACATCTAGACTAATAAAGGATTTATCTATGTGAACTTGAAAATTACTCATAGCTCTGATATCTTCAATATCTTATGTCATGTATTTTATATATACAAAGAAATAGAAAGCTACACATTTATATTAAAGATGCCATGGAGTAAAAAAAAGACATTGCAAGCTGTTGTGCAAGCAGGTGTATAATATACCAAGATTTTGTTGTCTTCTGTTTTATTATTGTAGTTTTGCATCTTATTATTACAGTACTAACAGAAATAAAATGATCTTTTTAAAGCCATGTGCTTAGTGAACTCTTACAATGAAGGTAAATGCACATTATATTTATCCATGAAGCTTTCAAATAACTTGAAACTTAACCTGAGCTCCAGATTACTTAAAAGAATTAATTATGCAATTAATAAAATGAAATTATTTTTTAGCAGCTTTAATATATAAAACAAAAAAAATACCTCACAACTTGCTGTGGTTTAGCTGGCAGGCCCCTTAACACCATACATCCATTCGCTTACTCCTCCACAACTGGATGGAGAAGAGAATTGGAAAAAGGGAAAACTCATAGCTTGAGATAAAGACAGCTTAATAAGACAGAAAAGGAAAGGAAAACAACAACAACAACAAAGACAACAATACCAAAAAATATAAAATATATGATGCACAATGTGATTGCCAACTGATGCGCAGCCAGTTTCTGACCACATCTCAGCCAACTCCAGTTTTATTGTCCAGCACAATGTCATATGTTATGGCATATCCCTTTAGCTGGTTTGGGTTAGCTGCTCAGGCTATGTCTCACTGTCTCCTCACTGGTGGGGCAGTATGAGAAAATGAAAAATCCTGGACTTGGTGCAAGTGCTGCTCAATAACATCTAAAACTTCAGTGTGTTATCAACAATATTTTTCTCCTAAATCCAAAATATTACATCATACAAGCCACTAGAAAAAGAATCAGAATCTTTATTTTCTTTCATGATTTTCAAAATATCAACTTCTCTGCCTACTCTTTTTGTGGCTTGTTATTGATTTGGTGCGTGCACACTTCAAGCTTTCAATTTTGGTCTGGTTTTCTGATCCAGTGTGGTGAATTGCCTTAAGTAGTGATTGTCTCTCTCCCCAAAATGTAGATTGACATTGAATATGTGTGTGAGAAGAACAGATCTGGGAAAGCTGTGTCTCATCCTAACTGATCAATCACCCATCTGGCAAGGGCATGAAGTCTGTTTTGCTGTGAGTACACACCTCAGTGGTTTGACTGCTGGCTGCATATACTCTGCTTTCAGCAATTATTTATCAATATCTAACATTTGGTCTCCTGTTCCTCAACCATTATTTTTACATTGTTCCACACAAACATTTACAAGTGGCTACCTCATATATTTCTCCTAAAATGAAGTTTACTGTTTTTGCTGCACTTTGAATGAAAGGATGGAAGGCAGCATTCTGGGAATGTGCAGACAAAAAGAAACATTTTTTTTTTTTCAAATTAAAATGTATTACAAAAAGATTTGTAACATTTCCTGAGTCTCATTAATCTTGATTATCTTTATTTCCTTAGCAGATTTCTTATTCTCAGCCTTGAGTCACGTGTAAAGCTATGCCGTTGGCAAGAAAAAAGAATTCCACTTACCTGACTTGCATAGTATCTATACTGTATTCAGAGGGAGGCAAGAAGGATTATCAGCAGAATGGGACAGTTTCCACATCAGAAAAAAGCTGGAAAAAAAATTCAACTTCCTCTGTTGAGGATGTCCCTTATAAAAAAAAGGGACATCAAATAATGATAGCAAGAATTAGTAAATTTTCTTGCCCAAGGACATTGTATGTGAAAAGACTGAGGTGTCCAAGAGAAGAATGAATAAGCAGTTACTATTTAGCTAGTTCCAGGTTACTACAGAGACAAACTCCCAATGAGCTCCAATTTCTACATGTCTACAGCTGCACAGCCTTTTTTACGATGAGTTTTAGCCATGATTTGAAAAACATGATATGAGACTTAAATATTAACAATTGTAGCACTACGTCTGGAGGGCAATTCTTGAATGAGTAGAACACTAAATGTGATCAGTTGTCTAAGATTCCTAATATACTGTTCAGTTTGTTAAAAGTATTTTCAGACTGATTGTAATTTTGAATAATTTTTGTGTAGGAGTGTAATAAGTCAGGAAAAAATAGTAATTGTTTTTTTATTTACTTATATCTGTGTGAGAGTTTCCAGGAAACTTTTTTTTTTTCTTTTTTTTTTTTTTTTTTTTTTTTTTTTCCTTTTGGAAACCTGCTGTCATTCCTTTCTTAGCATAATGATTCTATTACAGTTTTTTGTAAAGAAATTCTTATTTTATTTCTTATTGACACAGAATTTTTTTCTTCTCTATTTGACAAGAATTGTCTTTAGAAGTGAATATCAAGAACTGATCAGTACAGATGCTCTTAAATCATAAGTAGGGATAAGATGATAAATGTTTGTATACATAATGAAAACTTTTGTTTCATTATGGATACATAATGAAAAGTTTTATTGTGCAGTGATACCCTGTTGTGACACACAGGTTAAAGAGAAAACCCTAGACTAGCTAGGTCTTTGTAGACCTGCTTTTTCTCATGTAAGAATTTATTTTTTCTTCAAGTTATGCAAGAGAAAGGTTACTTTCCCAGAAATAAAAAGCTGTTGTCACATTAACATGAAGCTTCAGTTTTTGGTCTCTGAAGCACCAAAGTACTTCATAACTTAGGAATTTCTTGTGGTTTAACCTGGATGGCAGCTAAACACCACACAGCCGTTCGCTCACCCTCCCCCCTCCCTCTCTGGGATGGGGGAGAGAAATGGGAAAGTGAAGCCTGTGGGTTGAGATAAAGACAGTTTCTTAAGATAGAAAATAATAATAATATGTACAAACAAGTGATGCACAATGCAATTGCTCACCACCCGCTGACCGATGCCCAGCCCAACCCCGAGCAGCCGGCCCCCCACCCTGGCTAGCCACCCCTATATATTGTTCAGCATGACATCATATGGTATGGAATAGCCCTTTGGCCAGTTTGGGTCAGCTGTCCTGGGTCTGTCCCCTCCCAGCTCTTGCTGCACCCCCAACCTGCCCGCTGTCAGGAGAGAGCGAGGAGCTGAAAAGTCCTTGGCTTAGTGTAAGCACTGCTCTGCAGCAATTAAAACATCAGCATGTTATCAACACTCTTCTCATCCTAATCCAAAACATAGCACACTACCAGCTACTGGGAGGAAAAATAACTATGTCCTAACTGAAACCAGGACAGAATTTTAACAATACAAGAACCACAGTCATAACTGTGTTTGGGGTTAAGATTTTACAGGTTTTATGCCATCTGCGTGGTTATGTATTTGGGAGATTAGCCAAAACTAATTTTATCTATAAGAACTTTTAAAAAGTTGAGTTATTACTACAATACTCAAATGCTTTCTGTGTGAAATGAATAACAGTCACTCCTGTCTAAGTAGATAAGAGTCTGATACATTTTTATTAAGATAAAAAATAATCAGAACAAAAGGCTGTAATTTCTATCTTTTCACATATTTCTATTACAAATTTCTATCAATTATTGCTTGTTTATTTTCTTTTCATTTTTGGAATGGTTACCTGGATGGTAGAGATCAACATAAATGTTGATTTGATTATACAATCTTTATTTTAAATTTTGTTATTATTGTTATTATTTTTAGATTTGTGTCTTTTACTTTCTTTCTTCCAAACTGGTTGGCTGGGTGGAGAGGGAAATGATGTGGCTGTATTCTAATTTATTTGAAAGGCATAGTTAATATATTCTCTAAATGCAATGTTTAGTGTATCTGGCAAGAAGCCAGAAATGAAATAGTACCTATGTTGTTAATCAAGTTCATATGTGAGCTGTCTAAGAGAGTATTGACTTTACTTAAGTTCACTAGATAAATATTATACACTGTACAATTAGTTCCATGTAGCCATGAGCTCTCTATTTCCCTGCAAATAAGATTCAAACTTTTTAATTTAAAACGTAAATTCATAGAATAGTAGTAATTTCCCAATTACTCTCTCCAACTCCTTTCCACTTTGGATTTGTTAGTTTTTCTTGAAAACCCACTAGAGAGCATTTTGTATTCTCGTACAGATAATGGAGATCAAACTTTTATTTTTTTCATTGTGTTTATATTATTTCTTTGCATAATACATTTAAGCAAGAACTTACATTTATTCTATTTCCTGTATTCTCCCCAGGAAAAATTCTCCCCAACTTTTTTCAAAGGTGGTTTGTGGGAAGTGGGGCTATTTTAATTTGTTGGATCAGATCACCATAGCCTAATAAAATTGTGTAAAATAATTTTAGCCAAGATGTCGATCCTGGCATGTTGCAGTTTATTCATTTTCTATGTTCTACTTGCATTGATGATATGTATTCTTTGTAATTGTCCCGCACCATGTAAAACAGCCATTGTAAAAATCTGTGCTAAAGCAGCTGTTTGCACTGCATTGAACTGAATATACAAAACATACAACAAGCGCATGCAAGCTCTTGATTTTCAGATGTTAACAAGGAGCCTAATAGCTTACCTTGTTTTCCCCCGTGACCTCTTCTACGCACTTCCTGACTGCAGAACCTCCATAGCCCTTGCAGTATCCTAGCAGTGATTGATCTGTATGCAGTAACCCTTGTCTTTGTGGTTTCGGTGCACCTGTGACAGACTACAGTAAGACAAATTAATTTTACTAATGCAGGGTGAAGAAGTTGGCAATGCAGATGACTCTGCAAACATTAACAAATTTGGTAAAAACAAAACAGGAAAAAAAGGACAAAGAGAAACTACTGCATAGTGAGTGTAATCAGGGCATAACAAGTAAATCATTAACCAATTGCACTGGATAGAGATTTCTGGTTTAATGAGTTATCTTTCTTAAATAAACTACAACTCTTAAACATGTTATAATTCTAGAATATGTTACTTCTTCCAGTGAAAATATTGTATTAATATTATATTATGTTATTCATTTTTGTATTCTGATCCTATTATTTTCTTCTCTTACTAAGGCACAATATCTCACAGGATAGAGCTATTTGGGGTTGTCTGTTAAATATGCCATGCAACTAACCCAGATCTGAGGAGCTAATTATGTTAGCTGTAGTGTTATTAAAAAATTATGGTTCCTGAAATGGTCACAGGACATCCCTGTAGTACAACATTAACAGCTCATACAGAGAGTTAGCTCACAAAAAAAAAAAAAAAAAAAGAAAGAAAAAAGAAACAACAACAACAACCACAAAAGTGAGCAGTTGTAGTCTTTAACCCATTTACAGCTACTGTCCATGAGCACATTCATAGTTGGCTTTGCAGCTTCTAGAATGTCACTGCATACTGGATCTGCAGCCATTAATCTCAATATGGTCTGGAAAAGAGAGAGCCTCTGATCTTAATAAAACATTTTCTGGGTTCCCTACATGCATAGCATATACTGCATGAAATAAACTCCCTGTTTGTACCAAATATTTAAAAAAATTATATTATTGTATGCAAGTATATTATTAAGACAGTATATCACAAAGAGAATGGTCATACTGTATGATGAACAACACTGCTGCCATGAAATCTTGAGTTTTGACATTAGGAAATACAGATTGCAGTGAACTATTCAGAAAAGCACTTAAATATGTTCCTATTGCTCAATCTCAAATAGAGACATTTTTCTTTAGCTGTAGCCTGAAATCTTCTAGCACTTTTTGCTGACTTCTAAAGTTCACAGCTCGTTGTCACCAGCAGAATATGTGAACACTTGTACCAAGAATTCCCCATAAGAAAGTTTCTGAACCTTTATTTGAATCCTGTGTTTGCCCTGTTTCTGTTTCAGTATTAGAATCATTATTTATTGTACTGGTACAGGATGGAGTTACATTTCTTCATAGCAGCCCTTTTGCTACTGTGTTTTGGATCTGTGAGCAAAACCATTGATGTCTTTTTCTGAGCAGGGCCTGCACAGCCTCTATTGTCTCAGTTTACTCTCTACCAGCAAGTAAACTGGGGGTGGACAAGAGACTATAAGGGGACACAGCCAGGGCAGCCAACCAAAGGGACATTACAGATCATGTAATGCCATGCTTAGAAACATAATAGAGAGATGGGAGGTTTAAGGAGGGTAACTATCTCTTGTTTGGGAACTGTCTGGGAATCAAGACTAATTATAGGAGGCAGCGAGTGATTGCTTTCCCTTCTTTCCTTCCTTCCTCCCGCTCTCCCTCCCTCCCCCCGTTCTCTCTCCCTCCTCCCCTCATTCCCTTCCTTCCTTCCATCCTTCCTTTGTTCATTTCTTCCTTCCTTTTTTTTTTTTTTTTTTTTTTTTTTTTTCTTCTTCCACATATATGTCCTTGGCTTATTAAACTCTATTTATCCCAGCCAATTAATTTTCTCACTTTTACTCTTCTTTTCCTTTGCCCCTGTCCCACTGTGGTGGTGCTGGAGAAGTGAGTGAACAGTTGTGTATTGTGTAGTTGCCTTCCAAATTTAGCCCAATACATTTACTAAGAACCAAAAGACATATAATTCAATCATAGAATCATAGAATCATTTAATTTGGAAAAGACCTCAGAGATCATAAAGTCTAACTGTTAACCTAGCACTGCGAAGTCTACTGCTGAACTTTAAGCACCACATCGACATGTCATGTGAATACCTCCAGAGATGGCATCTCAACTACTTCCTTGGGCATCCTGTTCCAATGCCTCACAAGTCTTTCAGTGAAGAATTTTTTTCCTAGTGTCCATCCTAAACCTCCCCTGGCACAACTTGAGGCCATTTCCTCTTGTCCTGTTGCTTATTACTTGGGAGAATAGACTAATCCCCATCCAACTAGAACCTCCTTTGAGGTTGTCTGATCAGAAGTAGAAAGACTTCACAACCAGTGAGCACTACTATATACATCTTATGATAAATATAGAAAATCATAAATAACATTGTCCCTCCCTCCCCCAAACAAACAAACAAAGAAACAAAGCCAACAAACCCAACCCTCTGGTAAGAAATTCTTATACATATCAAATATATACTTAATGAATTTGCTTGTCTTTTTACAAACTGTGCTGGCCCAAGAGATATGGCAATATCTTTTTGAAAGCCTTCTGTTTCCCCAGGGAAACAGAAGTATATATATATATATATATATAGTATATATAGATATGTGAAATTTTGCTGGTGGTTCATCTAAGTTAAATTACATAACAGTTTGAAAACTTGTCATCAAAGATTTAAGACAAAGCTCTCTTGAAGACAAAACTGTTATTAGGATGAGCTCAACAACACATAATATGCATTCAGATTCTGGTCCTACATTCTCATGGCTCTGTATAATGTAATTTTAATGTGAAGGAGGAGGTAATAGTTGATATACAAGGATATGAATGCTTTTGAGACATTTATGATTGGTAAATGCCTGACCTAATAAATGATATGAAACTGAAAAACACAGTCTGTTTAGATGATTTATAGTTAATCAAATGGGAGAAAATATTTTTCCTCTTTGATCATTTATTCTGATTCCTTTACTATTTCACAACTTGCATCTTGGGTGTAATTAAACTATTACAGTAGTCTGTATGATAAACTTTAAAATATACTTTGAAAACAGTCTTCTAAGATGTTTCAACCTGCACATTCTTTCATGTTAAAGTAATGTTGACTTAAAACAGAAAAATAACAAAGCTTATAATTTTCCCTATTTTACACAGAGTAATAATTCAGGTAAATTAAAACTAATGAACTAAAGAACTAATCATAGTATATTTCAGCAAAGTGTCATCATTGTTAATTCTAGACCTCCCAGGCATCAAATTAAAACCGTGTGTATTTCCTGAGAAATGTGAAGCTATAGCTACGTCCTCCTTGAAATAATATAAGCAACATTTTATTCTGAGAAGAATAAATCATCTTAGAGATGTGGATCACAAACTATTTTCTCTTTACACTGTCCTTCTTTGTATGTGATCCTGAACAGAACGCATAACACTTTGCTGAAGTTTTCATACCTAGATGTCATGAAGATTTTTATGATGTCACAAAAAAGCTAAATCAGACAGCTAGATTTATGTGTGTAATTGACCTTTTAGTTTCCTATGCTTTAAATTCAAGCTCTTGTTGCTTCCTCAAGACTTGCCACTCATATATCCTCTGTTTCTCTGACTAAGATTTATCTATATCTTCAAGGGAGTGAGAGGAAGAGGGATGGTCAAACTACCAGTCCCCATTACCACAAAATAATGGAAAATAGCTTGTGTTTGAAAAAAAGACAAACACACAAATGCAGTAGAGTATCATCTTTGTTATTGTATCTTGCATTATTGCCACCATTTTCTCAGAGAATCTTTCAATGTCACTGCACCTGTGGTGAAGATGATTCTCTTCTGGGGAACAATAAGAAGCCCAGTCTTTCCCATGACAATTTGTATGTTCAGAAGTGAACGTGAAACTACTCTTTCCCCTATATCTTCTGTCAGCAAGGCCCAATCTAGTGATTGTATGGATTTCCTACAGGTGAATAATTGTGAATAATTGTAGATATTTATGTAGATATTGTAAAATGTAGATATTGTGTCTCTCATCTGGATAAGAGACAATTAGACTATGCAGTATCCCCACTAAGATTTTCCTATTTTCCTGCTAAAACTCTTCATTTTTGAAAAGAAAATAAATTGTTTGCAGAAGGTGGGGTTGGAGTGGGCTGCAGGGCGAGGAGGGGAGACATTGAAAGTAGTCTGAAGATTGACTGAGTTGAGAGGTCAATAGCAGCTGTACTCAAGTGAAACTTTTAATCATCTAAACAAAAAAGCACCAACAGAGTAGAAGTGCTTCTCCACAAAATAAAAAAAAAGCCAGATGACTAAAATCCTCTCCTACTATATAGGGTGCTTTATTCTTGCTCTATTCTTGCTCAAAGTCATCATGAAAAACTGTTCTGAAAACTATTTCCCCAGTTTCAAATGAAGGTCCTAATTTCTGGGTCACCACTACATATTTCTTTCTATATCATTTTCTAGGAAAGAGCTTTTCTTTTACATGATCAATTCCAGGACAGAATTTGTAGTTGGCAGCTTGAATGAACTGAAGCCTCACTCCAGGATACCATTAAACATGTAAGTATCTTTAGGGCTATGAGTAAAGTCTTAGAGAATTCTCTGTTGACTGTTTAGCCCAATCCCTAGGAACAAAGACACCCTGTTTTAACACCTCCTACCTTTCTGTCCTCCATGGTCTACAGCTTCTGAGCACCCAAAACTGCTGCCAGCTCTGGGACAGAATTGCATGAGGGCTAGCTCCAAGAAACATTTTAATTGCCTGAAATGTGGGATATAGTGTTTCACTTTGGGCATTCAGCCACCAGATTTGAGGTTGAAGGGTTGAAGGTTCAGATCAGGAATTTAGACTGCAAGTGTGTAGCACTTTCCCTCTTCTCAGTTTTTTTTTTTTTTTTTTTTTTTTTTTTTTTTTTTTTTTTTCCTGGAGGAATTATGTTTTCAGCCTGTCTCCAGTTGTTGTATGTCACAACCAGAAGTGATGAAACACAACTCAATCTTTGTTTCCTGGTTTTCAATTTTTTGTATAAACAGTTTAGACATGTGACCCCACATAGAAGTTTGGCACTTTTGTACAGCTGTGATTCATGCCTGCATATGTGTTAGGGGTTCTCTCTTCTCTAGATATAGAGGTGGGGACACCTGGTACCTCTGCTCCAGTTTTGTGCTTCTGTACAAAATGTACATCCAGCTCATATAAAAGCCGATCTTGACATATGAAGAAATAGGACTATACATATTGGAAAGTGTTTCATATCAAGCAGGGAAGTAAATCCAGAAAACTGCAGCACTATTTAACAGTTGAATATGGTGTGGTAGTTTGCCAGACTACATGCCTGAAATTCTCTTTCAAGTACTCAGGCTCTTGCTTTAGGTATTGGTCTCTAATTCTTTGTGTTTTTTATCCAAAATGATCATGATGTTTTACAAGAATATTTATTATGTATGTAACAAAGGCTAAAATATCCACACATAGGCTATAAAAATGTTCAAAAACTGCTGTTGGACATGTTCTATATTTTGTAGAATTATATACACTATTTTAATTTCACAGGATGAAATTTGTTGGTGTTAGTCTAGTCTACATCTTTTATTTAATTTTATATTATTTATTTTATTTTATTTTATTATTTTTATTTTACCTTACTTTACTTTACTTTACTTTTAATTTCCTTTTCAAGCTTAAATTGACTTGTTGATTCTGGTTTGCACATGAGAAAACAAAAACTTCAACTACAAATGCTTACTTCCTGATATATAAAATTTTAAGCTTAGTAACAGTAGTAGCAGTATCAAACACAGCTGTCATGTTTCCAAGTTAAACAGATTTACACTTTATTGCACAATTCATTGGAACGGGCTGCCCAGGGAAGTGGTGGAGTCACCATCCCTGGAAGTCTTTAAAAGATGTTTAGATGTAGAGCTTAGGTATATGGTTTAGTGGTTAGTGTTAGGTCAGAGGTTGGACTCGATGAACTTGAGGTCTCTTCCAACGTAGAAATTCTGTGATTCTGTGAATTGATGCCAAAAACTTTAAAATTATTCCAGTTTGTCAGAAATTACTTAAACAACATCTACTGGAATATTATAACATTATTATAACATTATAACATCACTATAACACAGCAATGTTATCAAACTATTGTAACACATTGTGTAATTTAAATTATATGTGGGTGTATCTTTTCAGGAAATAGAAATATAACTTTTATTAGTATTACATTATTTTATTTATTGAATACAAACAAATGATCTTTTATTTGTCTTGTGAAAGCTGTGAAAACTTACCTCTAAAGTTTTCAATAAATGTTAGCTAGATTATTTTTGCATAATATTTCCCTTTGGTATCAAAGAGTACTTAGGACAAAGCATTTAACAGTAAAGAAAGTATCAGTAGTTGTAGCAGACACTGATGGTAAATTAAAATCTCCACAGACCCAATCTCCATTGGGTCATTGTATTTCCAACATTGACTGGATCAGATGTGACTGTCAGTCAAATAGCTGTTTTGATTCTGGTGGGGCTATAGCTACTAGAAATCAAGTTTAAACTTTAAAGTATAACTTATTGACATCAATGCTGATGTCAATAGTAACGCTAAAATTCTAGCCAGTTATAAGACAGTTGTGGTTGCAACTGAGTGATAACAGAGTATAGTGGGTCTGGCTGGGATGTTAACTTTCCCTGCTGCAGCCCATCCAGTGCTGTGCTCTGCACTTGTAGCTAGAACAGCACTGGTATCACAGCAGTGTTGTGTCTGCTGCTGAGCAATACTGGAACAACATCAGGACTCCCTCCAGTCCCCCAGAGCCAGCAGGCTGGGGGTAGGCAAAAATTGAGAAAAGAACCTGTAGCTGACCTAAGACAACTGACCTAAACCAACTGACCTAAACCACCAAAGGGATATTCCATAGCATATGATGCAATAAAAGGTGAAAAAAGTAAGAAGAGGGGAGGGGTGAGCTCTTGTTGCAAAAATATCTGACCTCCCGAACAATGGCTATATGCATTGAGGCCCTGATTCAAGGATGTGGTCAAGCATCGCTCATTCGTGGGAAGTAGAGAGTTCCTCTACACTTCTGTCCAGCATTTTTTTTTCCCATTTCCCCCTTCCTTTTTTTCCCTTTAGTTAATTTTTTTAATGAATAATATTTTTTCCTTAACAATTATTTTTCTTTTAATTGAATTACCCTTGTTTCAATCTGTGAGTATTCTTTCCTTTTTTTCTTCCCCTCCTCTTCTGAGGAGCAGGAGGGAGAGAGCAGTTGTGGTGGAGTTCAGTGGCCAACCAAGGTAAAACCACCACACAGAGTGGGGAAGAAAGTTTACTAATAGCTCATACTTGCAAGGATAGCAAAATGAATTAAAATATATTTTAATTTGTATTTACCTGTAGATTTTTTTCTTACTTTATTTTACTTTATTTTATTATTTTATTTTATTTATTTCCTTTTTAATATTTGTCTTTAGGTTTAAACTAGCAGCCTAGAGTTGCACTGCTAGAGTTACATACTCACTGCTTGAGTGATCCTACAGCCATTATTTATATTAACTGTTATCTCTTCCTCACCGGAAGGACAGGAATAGAATACAAATCATAAGTCTGAATATTGAAAATAGCACAGCAGTATGTTGCACTATTACTATGTATTTGTAAAATATATGTTGCACTATAATTGTTGATATCTCATTTTATAACCAGCACAATATTAATTCTATTTCATTAGTTAACCAAAATCAGAATAACTGAATATTTGGTGGAAGAACTAACTTGACACCTGTCCAGGTGAGCTTCCAATCTGTGACTCTCAAAGTTTTTCTAATGTCACAATATGTTTTAATATTTAAGAATAACAGAAAACCCATGGCAAACCTGAAAATGCATGGCAGTAACATTGCAAAAAGACACTCTGAAATTATCACATCTACTTAGCTGAAATTATATTTTTTAAAAATTAAGCTGTTACTCTACTATTTTCAGAATTGGGCTCCATCTTTTCAAAATAAACTATAAAATCTGTTGACGTTATCTCTGTTTTGATCTTGAAGATTTGTGATCAAAAAAGCCAGATTCATTTTTAATGTTTTATGTTCCTTCAACTTTTTTTTGTCCTTTTTTTTTTTTTTTTTTTTCTTTCTCTTCAGGTACTCTAAAGTGGTTGATATATCTCATTTAATTCTGTTGAAACTCAGCCAAAGGTCAGTCTGTGAAGGAGTGATACAGGATTAATGTGTCAGTAATTGCTCATCACCAGCTGACATGAGAAATAGGCTGACTGACAGGGTGTTTGGCAGATGAGCTTCCAGCTAAAGAAGCTTTCAACTAAAAAGAATTAAGGTTTGAGTTAAGCCTCTGACTGCCAGCCTGATATTAAATAAGAAAATGCATGTTGTGTGAATTTGCAAACCCTTCTCTCCAAAATCAGAATTTATTTTTATGAGTTCAGGTCCTCAATTTTAGTTCTGGTTAAAATTAAAAAAATATAATAAAAAAAAATTAACCCTTTGAAAAAAGGATTTTCTGTGGTTGAATATCTGAAGGCAATTGTCTGTTACCCCACAAAATTAAAAGGAAATTCTTGATCTTCCTTGGCTCCCACTACTAATTAGATTGTCATCATAGGACCAAAACTGTGTGTGCAAATTTTCAAAAGATTTCTTTATTGTATGAGAAAGAATTTACACCACTGTGATTTCATTATTTAACTTCTATGAGGGCAAAAGAGCAGTTCAGCCACTTGTTCTCTTTCCTGCCAAACATACAAAAATGTCACTGAACAGGCACAAGTTACTCCATGAATCTCAACGTAATCCTTTTCTGTAAATGTTACTATAGGTGAAACATAAAACTATCAGACAGTAACGATATAGACATTGAAGTGTAAGGCAACAGAAACCCATGTATGAAAATATTGTTAAGCCATAAATTGGGTTGTATATTTCTTATGCCCTTTATTTGGGAAAATCTAAAATATGACAGTTGCTATTCTTATAATTTTAATCATTTAAAAAGCGGTTGATATTCTCATAATCACAAAAAATAAGACAGAGACATTTAATATTCAGAACCATTAACAAGACATGATCTAATTAATCATTGCAACTCAAACAGTTCCTCAACTTCAACTTACATTTCATGTACCAGCCTGTTGGGTTATGGTATAGTTCACAGAAAATGGAGTGATTTTTTATCACATATAAATTTCTAAAAATTCAGAAATTGTAACAAAGTGATATTTTTAACAAATATCTGTAACTATATTATTTGAGATTAAAAAAAATAATCCCAACAATTTAAATAAAAGTTAGTGTAAAGATAAGAATCTATTTGAAACAGTGCAATGCTGCATCATTCAAAATCACTTTCTTTTATAGGCATGTGACTGACCACAGAAATGGTGTAAGGGAGCTCGACATCTAGATTAACATGGAGAAAAAATAGTTTTTATTATAGAATACATAGATTTAGAAAAAACAGACAAACAAACAAACAAAAAACACAAAACAACCCCACTTTTAGGCTCAGAGATTCTACATATGTGTGTAATTTTGCTCAAAACACAAGTTCATTATGTTAGAAATGAAAGACCTAGATTTTTTAAAAGTAATTTTTACCAGACCACAGACAAAGAAGGTAGTTGTGAAGCTGTAAATTTCATTATTTTATCTTACAATTATTGAGAATTCATATTCTTAAATAAAGAGGATGTTGAATCTCACATATATAAATATATGGGTAAATAATTAAAAACTGAGTGTCTAATACTAACATTATAACATGACCACTAGAATTGTTCATAATTTACAACTGGTATATTTTACACTAGATCTTCCTTCCTTTGTATCAGAAACAACGTATGTCATATACAGAAAAGAGAACAAGTGAATTGAGTTACTGCTGATAAAAAGATAAACTTATATAATGGAGATTTGGTACACAGGCCAACAGCAGAAGGTTTTAAACTTAAAAAAAAATACTGTGAAAAAGATGAAAATAGGAGGCTGCAGAAGCAAAAGTAAGTCAAGGGAAGTTTAGAAGAAGGGTTGGCAGAAAATATTTCAATGACCAAAGAAAGTGAGAGGGACTTTCAATAGTGAGAATGGGTTTCTGAACTTGGTGAATGTGAGAAGAAATGAATGGAGACATTCAGACATGACAAATTCTTACAGACCCAAATAGAAGAAATGGTCTAAGAATAACATTTACTATAAGGTGAGGAGGTGGAAGATAAGTCAGGGCAAAACTGAAGGCATTTATATTGAAATATTAAGCATTGTATTAAGCAAACTCTTTCTATAAACTTAATAGCCACTGACTGACTTTCCACAGAATCAGAACACACAGCGTGGCCAGTGCCAAGGTTTCCAGAAATGTTATTAGCTTACAACATTGCAGCAGACAAGTATCTCTACATGACCAAGTGACTTTGTGAGATAACATTCAGAAAGATAAAAAACAGTGGCCACAACACTTATGCATTAATCTTAGAGATTTATTCCTACCCTCATTTACGCTATTCACAGGTTAACCCCAAATTTGTTCAATATGCTAAATGACTCTTTGAAGTTTTTATGCTAAAAATGATCTAAATATTTTTAGGTCAAAATGTAAAAGATAGATTTAAGAAAATGTCTGTAAGTGAAAATGTTATACAAAACATAAATAAAAAAGATCTCAAGAGTACAACAAAATACTTTTTACTTAGACTGTAAAAATGCATTGGTTCATTTGAACATTTGTCAACAAGGTGTCTTCATGCCACAGAGACTGAATATTTCATAATCCACCATTGTTCAAGAGACATCCACCAGTTTAGTTACATGATGTGTTTTCCAATAGTTTTAAAAAAAAGTTAATATAAATCAAGATATATCTGTATGCATGGGATGCTGTGAACATGAGTGAGACTCTCTAGAATTTGGCTTAGAATGTGGGGAGATATGTAAAAAGACAGTGACTAATTGAATTTTTCTCTGATAGTGAACTATCTGATGAATCTAATCTGTTTGTTTTCAGTTTTTTTAATTGTTCATGGATAGTCTTTTTAATGAATGCATTCATTATGTGTACTTCTTTGAAAAATATTTTCAAACTTTTTCTAGACAATGAACAGAGTGCAAACTCTCACCTTTGACATTTGTGCTACTTGCTATCCATTGTGTTTAAGTGGCCAGGGAAGTCATGTTATTTTTTCTTTTCCCATCCTCACCAGGGGACAGGAAAATATTTTAAACAAGGGAATAATATTTACTGAATGGTACATATAGTCAACAAATACAATCCTTTAGGATACAAAAAAAAAAAAAAAAAAAAAAAAAAGTTCTGCAACATTTTAAACATTATTCTTAAAAAGAAGTATAGAGAATTTGGAGTGATTGAAATCAAAACTGATTTGTCAGGACTGAAATGTTTCACAAAAATGCTATTGTTGAGCTGTGTCAGATTAGACAGGTAGAGGCTTTATGAGAGGCATGCAGTCCAGAAGTTATGAACTGGACATTCATCTGTCCATTTGGGCTCTGAGAATCCGGGTGTCCAACACCTTAACTGTAGGCTTCCAGGAAAAATATTGTACACTTCTTTAATTGCTTCAGTTAAGTCAGCTTTATATATATATTATATATATATACACAAAAAAAATGTATTATATTGTTATTATCAGAATATCCCCTTCCAACCCAGGATATTCTATGATTCTATGATTTGAATATCCAGGTTTACTGTGTTTCTGTATATATAAATATATAATATATATAAACAATGATATATATATATATTATGACACTTAAGGAGTCAATAAAGAGAGATGTAATAATAAGTCCAAAGAATCAATAAGATGATTTTGACTTCAGTGTCAGGGAAGCTCATGGAGCAGATTATCCTGAGCATCATGATGTGGCACTTACAGGGCAACCAGGTCATCAGGCCCAGTGAGCATAGATTTATGAAAGGCAAGTCCTGCTTGATGAACCTGATCTCCTTCTATGACAAAATGACATGCCTAGTGGATAAGGGAAAGGCTGTGAATATGGTCTACCATGATTTCAGTAAGACTTTTGACATGGCTCCCCACAGCATTCTCCTCAAGAAACTGTCTGCTCATGGCTTGGAGTGGCATACACTTCGTTGGGTTAAAAAATGGCTGGATAGCTGGGCCCAAAAGAGTTGTGAAAGTAGTCAAATCCAGTTGGAGGCTGGTCACTAGTGGTGTCCCCCAGGGCTCAGTACTGGGGCCAGTTCTCTTTAATATCTTTATCGATGATTTGGATGAGGGGATTGAGTGCACCCTCAGTAAGTTTGCAGATGACACCAAGTTAGGTGAGTGTGTTGATCTGCTCGAGGGTAGGAAGGCCCTGCAGGAGGATCTGGATAGGCTGGGCCAATGGGCTGAGGCCAACTGCATGAAGTTCAACAAGGCCAAGTGCTGGATCCTGCACCTGGGGCACAACAACCCCAAGCAGAGCTGGGAGATGAGTGGTTGGAAAGATGCCTGGCAGAGAAGGAGGCAAGTTTTGGTTGATTGTTGACTGAATATGACCCAGCAGTTTGCTCAGGTGGCCGTGAAGGCCAACAGCATCCTGGCTTGTATAAGAAACAGCATGGCCAGCAGGTCCAGGGAAGTGATTGTCCCCCTGTACTCGGCTCTGGTGAGGCTGCACCTCAAGTACTGTGTTCAGTTTTGGGCTCCTCGCTACAACAAGGACATGGAGGTGCTTGAGTGAGTCCAGAGAAGGGCAACAAAGCTGGTGAAGGGTCTGGAGAACAAGTCTTACGAGGAGTGGCTGAGGGAGCTGGGACTGTTCAGCCTGGAGTAAATGAGGCTCAGGGGCGACCTTATCACTCTCTACAGGTACCTTAAAGGCGGCTGTAGTGAGGTGCGGGTTAGTCTATTCTCCCATGTGCCTGGTGACAGAACAAAAAGGACATGGGCTCAAGTTGTGTCAGGGGAGATTTAGACTGGATATTAGGAAGAACTTGTTTACTGAAGGGGTTGTTAGGCACTGGAATAGGCTGCCCAGAGAAGCAGTTGAGTCCCCATCCCTGGAGGTCTACATTTACGGTAGATGTAGAGCTTAGGGATATGGTTTAGTTGAGGACTTGTTAGGTTAGAGGTTGGACTCGGTGATCTTGGAGGTCTCTTCCAACCTAGACAATTCTGTGATTCTGTAAGATATCTTCCATTGTGGAAGACTAAAGTAAACCTGAATAAAGTGAAAGTGAACAAGCAAAAATATAAGGAGGCATAGGTGGGAAGCAAAGGGGGAACACCGTAGAATCACATAGATAGGTGAAAGAATAGGAAAACAATGAATAAACATATACAAAGACAGCAATAATCAATATTACTGCTAATGCTATGACAAGTAATAAGGTAGACCTTAATATGGGAGCTAAAATACAAACTTGCAGATCGCAAAAAATGCAGTCAATATGGGAGATAATAAGTCATAAGTCAATATGGGAGATACAATAAATTAATACAAGTAATAACACAGAAATCAATAAGACAAAAAAAAAAAAAAAAAAGAAGGAGCTAATCTGACATGTGATAAGGCACTAGGCAGCACGTCAAATGAAAGCCAATGAAAGTTGATCTTTTTGAGCTTAATAGGTTTTTATTACTTGCCTCATTAGCAGAAGGCAAAAACGAATCCTAAATACAGCTTTGTACCTTCATGATAACTACCTAAATGGAATAGACACAGAGCAGTCCTGCAAATTGATAAGGCAGGAATTATAATACAAGAACCACAGGAAGAATAGATATCTTCAAAGGCTATTGTCCAGCACCTTATCAAAGCTGCTTCTTTACTAAGATATATGATTAACTACAAGGTTAGTCAGTAAAAGCAAGGTATTGAATGTGACCAGGTGAAAGTAGGGACAAATTTAAAGATAAGTAGATAACATTTATATAAATAAATCTGGAATTTAATTTCATTATTTTATTTATAACTATATTGTTGTCTCTTGATTATTAGAATGTGAATATCTCATAGAAGTTTTTAGTTTGATTGAAATAAAATAACAACATCAAATCTTTGAATTATTAGTCATACTCTCAGCTGAACAATTCATTGTTCATAGTTTTCATTGAATTTAAAGTAGAGGTCCCTTTGAAGCTGCTGTTGTCTAGTAGTAGGCCACTTTAATTACTAATAAATAATTACTCCAACTACTATTTAAAGACAATTTGAAAAATGTTATACCCTGTTTGTGTGTATGTGTGCATGTTCTTTTTTTTGGAATTTACTTCTCATTGAAGTTGTCTACCAAAATTTGGAAGTCCTACCTCCCAAAGGATTATGTGGTTATAAATAGTCACAAATGTGGGCACAGGCAGATGGCAGTGCATCCACTTTACCACACCCCTTTTTTCGTCACTCAACTAATCTAAAGATATCTTCCAAATTCCCTGTTGACATGGCCATAATGCTGTCTTCAAGTTTGTGCAGTGCTTAGTAAAACTTGTTCTATACCTGTAGAAAGTAAAAATAAATAAATAGATAAAAAATAAAATAATCTAAAAAATCAACCCCACTGTATGTTTCCCTTGTTTCTCTGCCACAATGAAGTGTGTTTGTGTTATGACATGTATGACAGCAAGCACTAGGTCACTGATATATAAGATTTTTAAAAATAAGTAGGTTCAGGAATAGAAAAGATGTGTTTAAGAAAACTTATACAATTCAATTTTTGTTTTAAGTTATGTTCATATGTATATGTTTCTGTATTTTTTCTTTTTAGTAAGCTTTGTTATTTATGTCTGTATATGTAGTATGGGAATCTCATAATAAAGTGCAAATGCTGGTTTCATGCTGAAAATACTAACTCCAGCAATGTTTATGTTACAGTTCCAGTTACTTTGTAGTAACACATGAAAGAAAGCAGAATATGAGAATATGAGATACTCTGGCACTAACTATACTATAACATCTTTCATTCTGTCATGGAAGAAATCCTGTTATTCTAGCATTTGAAACCTACATGGACAGAAAAATGCAACACACTGTTGTATAAGGACAAAGCAAAATAAATCTCCTCACACATCTTTGACCTCCTTAATTCTCACATCCCTCAACTTGAAGACTTCTTGCAAATGGTATTGCCTTCACATTTTTCATAACTTAAAAGCCAAAGAGTACTAAGTATCCTTATTACATACTCTTTTTGTGTAAGTCTTTTCTTTTCAACTATTACAACTGTGTTAGTGATGAATGTTGCTCAGGTGACCACCTGCCCTGGAGCTGCCAAAGAAATGAATAGACTGTTATAGGGCATTCTTAAACAGTGTCATCTCTAGCTATCCTGTAGTTAGAGCTGCTAGAGAAATAATATTCTATTACTTACTTTGGACATATTACAGGAAACCTTCAGTGAAACTTGAGCAACTGAGTATTTCAGCTTACAGTTTTTCCAAGACTCAAAGGTATGTTATGAAGAAGCCTGATACGCTGCTCCTAATGAGTTTTTGTTGCTAATCTCATTGATCTTTCACACTGAAGCAAATTATGTAAATATAGCTTTTCTATTAACATTTTTAGACTTACATAAGTAAAAATAATATGAATGACACTATTTTGATAAGCTATTTTTATTAACTATTTTCAAAGTTTCACTGTTCAAGTAAATTCTATTCACACTTGTAACAGTATTTTCATAACTTTTATTTGATTTATAAATAATAAGAACTACATACTTGGAAGAATTAATATAACCATCTGTTTTTCATCTGCTTTATTTATGTGGCAACTGTCATTTGCAAAATGCACATTTCCTTCAAGTTTAACACCCTTGATAACAGCTTCAGGAACATCTCTTGCACATTGAGTGCTTCCAGTTAGCTGAACAGACTAGAGAGGTTTTTTTTTTTTTTTTTTTTTTTTTTTTTGAGCATTACTGATTTTTTTCTCTTAGGAAGAAGACCTGATGGTAGAAGACAGATGTTGGATCAATGACATCCTGTTTATGTGTACATGAAGTCCTGTTTCCCTACATTCAGGAGAAATTATAAAGGACAGATTTCTTTCTTTCTTTTTTTTTTTTTATTTTCTTTTTTTCCATTCCCTTTCCCTTTCCCTTTCCTTTTCTCCTTTCCTTTCCTTTCCTTTCCTTTCCTTTCCTTTCCTTCCCTTCCCAGTGAGAACCCTGCTCAGAGATTACTGTATTTTCTGGCTTCATCCCAGGACTACTGCACTGCTGATATTCTCCTTTGACTCTTACTTGCATGGACAGCTGAAAAACATCCACTCTGTAACCCCTATATTATTAATAATGAGTTACCAGGAAAACAGGGAAGTGCTCCCGATTGTGTGACTTCTGCCACCTGATTGTAGAATGTGTCATATATATCTTTATTCTCATTTGGTGGTCTGTAACAGATCCCCAACAGGATGCATACACTAAGTAGACAGGAGTGTAGTTTAAACTTGCAGCCACGCTCAGCTGTAGGTGGAAGGTGAGCAGCGCAAGTGCAAGCTCAATGCCAGCTCCTATCTTCAGACTGATAAGCATAGAATCATACAGTCACAGAGTTATTGAGGTTGGAATAGAGCTTCAAGATCATCTGGTCCAACCATCATCTTACTAACAATGTCAGCCACTAAATCATGTCCCAAAGCACCATGTCCAACCTTTCCTTAAACACGAACTCCACCATGTTCCTGGGCAACCCATTCCAGTACCTGATTATTCTTTCTGAGAAGTAATGTCTCCTAATTTCCATCCTAAACCTCCCGTGGCACAACTTGAGGCCATTTCCTCCAATCCTACTGCTAGTTATCAGTGAGAAGAGGCTGACCCCCAGCTCCCCACAACTTCCTTTCAGGTAGTTGTACAAAGCAATAAGGTCTCCCCTGAACCTCCTCTTCTCCAGCCTAAACAACCCCGGTTTCCCCAGGACTTGTGTTCCAGACCCTTCACCAGCTTTGTAGCCCTTATCTCAACATGTTCCATGGCCTTGATGTCTTTCTTGTACTGACAGACCCAAAGCTGAACACAGGACTCAAGGTGCAGCATCACCAGAGCAGAGTACAAGGGGACAAATAACATCTCTTTTGCAGGATAAATCCCAATAAGTCTCAATAGAGTTACTAAAAAGAACAAGAAAGCAAAGACCTATTTATTGAGATAGGTGTTTATGAGGAAGAAGAGGCAAAAAATCCTTACAAAAAAAACAAACAAACAAACAAAAAAAAAACAACAACTACAAAAAACCACATTTGTTCCAATGTTCTTATTACAATGTCTATATTAGGTATAGTTTTGTGTACAGAAGAATAATACTTCAGTCTATATTTTTTCAATTTTATTTTATTTTATTTTATTGAGAACAAAAAAAAGAACAAAAACAAAACAAAAAGAAGGCCATGAAGGTTCTCAGATGTGATAGTTGGAGAAAAAATGCAAATGAGAGTTCATTGTTGTTTACACATACTTGTCTTGCCTTGTGCCGGGAGTCTGAACTCATTTAGAGGTTTCATCATATTTACATGAAGATTCTTACTTCCAAAAAGTTTGTTTAGTATCTGAAATTTCCAATCTTTCTTGCATTTGTCTGTGTGCATTTCACAGTATATTGGTGCTTCCTTTCCTGACTTGCACACAGACATTTCTTTTACAACTGTTAAGGCTTTTGGACATTTTGTTGTGGTAAATCTCACCAAGATCTTACAAGAGGATGTGTGGATTTTCTGAGTTGGAAGTATGAGTCCTTTGGAGTAAAACCCTTCGACATATGGATTAGTATGAAAGACTCACTTGGCTGTTGAAGGTAAAGACAATTTGTAAAATACAGAGTGACATCCTTGTGATATCTGTTGGCTTGTTTAACATTTTATTATTAAGTGAGCATAATTTAATACAAATATTAGTATTTTCCATCCTAATGGCAAATTGAGAACATTGATATCTTACTTCTGCTTCATACAACAGATAGATTAAAAAGAGAATATTTCCTGGTACTAAATTTCTGTTAGGAAATGAGATTTTAAGGCCAGGCTATAGATTTGTTAAAATAGAGCTGTTAGTTGAAGAACAGTCCTAAAATGTGTATGTTAATGAAAAATATGTTTGACAAAAATGCAAAAACTTTTCCTATATACTTTATACATTCTAAAGCATGTTTACTACATGGATAATCCACAGAGAGAGTGGTTTAATGGAGCTTTTTTTTCCTCCCATGTGCCAGTCCTACCCCAAGCTCACAGAAGCATGTGTTCCCACAATTCATATCTTGTCTTGGCAGTTTCAAAGTTTCACTCCCCCTTTTCTTCTCTTCTTAGATTTGGTCTGTATTTCACACTGTTATTTGCATAACCTTAATATAATAAAAATGGAAACAGAACTTTATGAGACATTTTGAACAGAGAAAATTACAAATACTACCTAGCAAAGATATTGCATAAATCATTTTGCTAATGCAGTGGTGTATTTAATTTCTTTTCTTACAGCTAAAGCATTTGGGAAAACAGACCACTAGAGACTGCATAAAGATGTTTTTCCCTAAGAGACCAATATTCTTTTCAATATTCTTCACAGGCTATACCAAGAGAGTATAAAAAACTAGGACAAAAACTTGCTTTTGCTGTCATTAGTGTGTTTTGAGAACCTTATCTAATCTTCTAATTTTGGAGTTTTATTCCTAATGTGGATTTTTTTTTTAATTTTGAGAGAGCTTTTATTTATTTATTTATTTATTTTTCTTCCAAAAAATCTCATTATATACTGAGAGTATATTTCCGTGGTATAAAATATAATGTCAAGGTTTGATTCTTTGAACCTGTAAGTGCTACAGGTGCTTTGGAACAGAGGAACTATAGGTATCTGTAGATATTTATTAAATGGGATAAGAACAAGACAAAAATAGCTACAAATAATTGTCAGGTCCTTGGCTCCTGTGACACCTATTGGGTCTTATAGACTGAGAAGTTCAATCTAACAAACGTTACAGTACTTTATATCATGGAGTTATATATTTATGATATATGTGTGACCCTGAGCTACTAAATAACTACAGAGGTGGAGGATTTTGAAAGACGACAAAGCTAAAGTTGAATCATAGAATCACAGAATCATAGAATATCCTGAGTTGGAAGGGACCCTTAAGGATCATCAAGTCCAACTCTTGACACCGCACAGGTCTACCCAAAAGTTCAGACCATGTGACTAAGTGCACAGTCCAATCTCTTCTTAAACTCAGTCAGGCTCGGTGCAGTGACCACTTCCCTGGGGAG
>CM021763.1:67369188-67404685 GCA_011075105.1 Heteronetta atricapilla
CTTCCTTAGGTCTATATTGTATTTACAGCATATGTCTGGGAAGTTAATGTCCCCCATGAGAACAAGTGCTGGTGATTGAGCAACTTCTGCCAGCTGCTTATAGAATGTCTCATACATGGTGGTCTATTAAAGACCCCTGCCAGGATGTCTGCCTTGTTGGTCAACCCTCTGATCCTTATCCACAGGGACTCTACCTTATCATTCCCAATCCCAAGCTCTATACCATTGAAATACTCTCTAATATAGAGCCACACCACCCCACCTCCTTAGTTTCCTGTCCCTTCTGAAGAGCTTGTGGCCATCCATTTCAGCACTCCCATCATGGGAGTGGTCCCACAACATTTCAACGATGCTGACAAGGTCTTCGTTTACCTGCTGCACAATGGCTTCCAGCTCATTTTGTTTGTTGCTTATGCTGTGTGCATTGGTGTAGATGCACTTGAGTTGTGCTGTTGCCCTCAACCCCAGCACTGGAACTGCTCCACAAGACTCATCACTATCAAGGCTTATTTTCCCCTTGTCCACTTTCATATCTAGTTTAAAGCCCTCTCAATGAGCCCTGCCAGCTCCTTGGCCAGAATCTGCTTCCCTCTTTGAGACAGGCGGGACCCTTTGGCAGCCATCAGGCCAGGTATGAAGTAAACCTCTCCATGATCAAAACAAACAAAATTCTTGTGATGGCACCAGACTCTCAGCTATGTATTTACCATCTGGACTTTCCAGGTCCACTCAATATCCCCCACCACAACTGAAGGGATAGAGGAAAATACCACCTGCACACCCACTACATCCAGTAACTGCCCTAGTCTCCTGAAGTCCCTTTTGATAGCCTTCAGGGTTCTCTCAGAAATTTCATCACTGCTAGCCTGAATTATCATTAAGGGATAATAATCAAAGGTGCAAACAAGGTCAGGAAGTTTCCTAATGTCCCTGACCAGGGCCCCAGGTAGGTAGCAGACTTCCCTATGGAATCTGGTGGTGTGAGGGAGAAAGGGAAAGAGAAGGCCCAGGGACTAGGTATACCTGAAGCCAGAATTGGTGACAAAATCAGTGTTATTAAATGACAGCCTTAGTTGTGGAGGCAGAGAGGCTTTCATTCTTGCTAGTCATGGTATAACTGTTCTCAGTAGTTAGATTTCCATTTCAAATGGCAACATGTCACTCCCTCTTGTTTTAAATGAGAAAATGTGTAGCTATGTAAAACTAATTTCAGAACTATCCTCAGACTTCAGACACCATGGATTACTTGGGAAAGGAAAACACATGCAAGCAATACCTTCAGAAGTACATCTGAGGAGAGAAAAAAAAAAAAAATACATAAAAAAAAACTTTTTTAATGGGGAAAAGGTAACAAAAAAGGGATTTAAAAATATCTTAACATGGTGTTATATCTTTTAAATGTGAAGCTGGGGCTGGACTTTTAAATAGGTTGTGGATAGATGCCTACTGAGAATTTTTCAGAAGTTTATCTGTAAATAAGCAAGATTCAGTCATAAGGTGTTGTTGAAAACCCAGTTAAGTAATATTATAAATCTTTAGATATACAAATTACTTTAAAAATCTGGCTCTATGTGCATATCCCTCTAAAATCAGACACTAAACTTTAGTATCTCATCCCCCAGTCTGTATGTATAAACAGGGTTACCCCTTTCCAGGTGCAGAATTTGTCACTTCCTCTTGTTAAACTTCATATTGTTGGTGATTGCCCAGCTCTCTAATTCATCAAGATCTCTCTGCAATGTCTATCCACCCTTGACAGTCAACAGCTCCACCCAATTTGGTATTGTCCATGAGCTTGCTCAAGAAACTTTTAAGTCTTATATCCAAATCATTGAAGACATTGAAGAAGACCGATCCTAAAACAGAGTCCCAGGGAACCCATATAGTGACAGGTCACCATTTCAATGTAGCTCCATTTGCTAATTGTTCACCCATCTTATTATGCTTTTATCTTACTATATTCAGGTCACTTTGCCCATAAGGATACTGTGAGACACATTATTAAAGCTTTACTGAAAGCCAGAAAGATTACATAAACTGGTTTCCTTTGGTCAACTAGCTGGGTGATCTTTTCATAGAAGGAAACTAAGCTTGGTAGACTTGACCTTCCCCTAGTAAATCATGTTTCTTCTGACCAATGATCACATTGTCCTTTCAGTAAGTCCCCAGATAATCTTCTCCATAATTTTACCAGTGAGACTGACAATTCTTTTTCTTGTTTGTCCTCCAAAATTTCTAGTCATATAAACCAGGTTAAACAAAGCTGAAAAAGTTAAGGTATCAAATTCTTGCGAGTTTCATAAAGTGGCGAGGAGAAAATTAGAGAGAAATGAAGTGTTGCTTTGGAGCTACAAGTCTCTAAATACATGTTTTGTGCACATAGAAGGCACAGCAAGTACACTAGCACATTCAGGTAATGGTGTGTATATCTGCACATATGCATATGCAAAATATACAGTCACAAAGCCAAGGTAGTATCTCACTCAACCAGACCAAACAAAGAGCTCTGGGATGTAGAAAAATTATCAATATTTGCACTCGTGCTCAAAGCTGAAACAGCCTCTTTTGCAGGATACAATGCCTCACTGCATCATCTGTACAGCAGAATTTTATTTTATGTTTTCTAGAAAAAAAAATCTTAACAGTAAATAAGTAGAAATTGTAGCACAAAAATATAAGCATGTCAGTTTTCAAGATACACTTTGGTGATAGATGACAGCTCTAAATGTGCCTTACATGATTGCAGGTCATTAACTGTTCTATCCACACTTTATAAAAGACATATTTTTTCATATTGCTGCAAACACAACAGCAGCAAACCTGCAGTTCCTCATCTTTCATAGGGATGAAAGTTCTATGTTTTGGCAGCAACAGAGATGTAATGTTACCCATCATAACAATATCTTTCTTTTATCCCAGTCTTAAAACCAAGACTTTAATGAGTTGCAAGATTTACCTTGAGAGTACAGGTTCATTTTTTTTTTTTTTTAGTGAAGTACAATTATAAATAAAATGTTTCACTATCAGTGATTGATAGTTATTATGCAAAGTGCCCTGTCAGACATGTGAAGACCTTTAACATTTTCAGTACTTATTGATGATTATATTGTGAGCCATGAACTAAAACAGTTACAACATATAGACTTTCTGAATACTGTTCAAAGACTGATGGGGACTGAATGGGTTAACATAAAAATAAAATCGGTTTTTGTTTCTATACTTCTCTCACTATGGCAGAACCTGTTTTAACAGGTAGAAGCAGCTCACTTGAAAGAGATTTGTGTATGAGAAGCGGAGAACTGAATGATCAAGGGACTCTCCACCTGTATGTGGAGAGGTATTAATAAGCTATATATCCCTTCTTTTCATTTCTCTCACCTTTCTCATATATCTTTGCTAGTCCCTCTCTCTCCTTCTATTCCTCCTTTTCTGTTTATATTTTTCATAGTACTTATTCATGCAGTGCCATTTCAGAAATGTCAGTTTTAGACCTTGCTATAGGCGACCTTAACTTTGTTTCTGTCACTGAGCAGTTCAGTGAAGCTTCACTTATATTCTCAGAGTATTGCTTCTGTATTGTGACATTTATTCAAGTGCTAAATTGGTACGGGTAGGTGCATGCCTCCATTGAGAAGTCTGTTTAAAATTCCTGTAAACACAAAAGATATATATTTTGTTTTGCATCAGCAGTTAACTATTTTACCTATTTTATCAGATTATGTGGTTATTGTTAGGATTTGAGTGAAATAGTATATATCATCCTCCAGACAAAAAAGGAAGTGTCAAGTGCTTTTATGACTTTATTGTGAGGATTGTCAGGTTTCATTAACCTCTGAGGGACAACACCTGAAAGTAAAAAAAAAAAAAAAAAAAAAAAAAGACTTTTAATGCAAAGAAAAGTATCACATGCAAAGAAAAGCAGAGGTTTCCTTCTATTATTGGAGAAGGTAGTTACAAGATTTGATTCTTCTTACTGGAGGACAGGGACTGGAGGATGCAGACATGGAAATATTGATCTTTTAGCAAATACAGTATCTTAGCACAGGTATCAAGTTACTTGTTAGGGAACTCATTATTAAAGATTTTCTTGAACATTCCTGTTTCAGTTTTGTAGTACGTTAGTATAATGGTTAATATAATGGTTGCATTGCTAGGTTCTCTCAATATGCTGAATTTTACACCAACTGTTTAGGTAAATGGGATAGCAAAGAAAAAAAGTGTTTAATAAGACAGACTGAACTTTCTTTTAGTTTTGTTTCTTCTTGCACTGGTTTTCAGTGTAGTGTTGAGATAAGCCTTTTCTGCTCAACTAATCATGATATAATATTTTTCTTTATTTTAATGATATCCTTATCTTTAAAAGGGGGAAAAAAAAGAAAAAATGCTTTTCTTTTTTGTTTCTTACAGAAAGGAGAAATACTTCAAAAATAATTAAAGTTAAGAAAAAACATCTGACGATCTTATAGACCTTTTTTTTTTTTTTTTTTTTTTTTTTTTAATCTCCTTTATTTAGGATGCAAACATTAAACTCATAAATTTTTATTACCTGAGAGAGGAAAGGAAGCAAAATTGAAAGGAGGAAAACCTAAATTCTAAAGAAAAATAACAGCACAAATCACACCATTGTGTGATGAGAACTGTTCTATTTTTCATCAAAAGAAACTGTAGAAAGGGAAGGATTTTGCATATAGAGATCTGAAATGAGACCCAACTACACTATTTGTAATGAGAAACAAGCCTAATTATATACAATAGTGTATTTTTCTGACTTTTTATTTTTTTTTCTTATTTTTATTTTTAAGTTCCAATCTAGATCTCTCAATGGGTTTTTGTATCAAATATATTTTAAAACTGAATTTTCTGCTGTAAACTGAAGTTTCCTCTTTCAACCTAAAGGCATGCCTTGTCTAAGACAGCTACAGTTTTAACCAAAATTTGATGTAATTAACACATTTAGCTGTCTTCCTGAAAGGAAGGGCCTATAAATAAGGTTTGCTCCAGTTACAATCATTACTCTCAGACAAATTACAGTTCAGAACTGATCTCTTTCTAACACTGGTAATGAACTGTTTAATATAATATTTCACTTGTAATTAGAATATCAAGCATAAAATAGAACTAAAAAAGAAAAGTTGAACAGAGCAGTTACTGATTTTTGAAAAAGTGATCTGGCAAAAATGTTTTTTCTTTATAGCTAGTGCATATTTGCATTAGTAACTAGATACAGATGTCTGCTTATATTTTGCTGATATTCCTTCCCTGTGTGAAACATAAAAGACCAGGTCATGACATTAGTACCTCCTGCCTATACCTACAAGGAAATTCTTTTGCATTTGTTTGTGTTAAAGTATTACATTGCTGTCCACTGCTGAAACCTTTGTGTTCCTTTTTGGAATTCATTTTTCTTATTGACATTTTTCTCTTAGTTTCTGCTTTTCCTTTCATAATAAGAAAAAGAAGCCATTTTAATTTAGGAAAGAAGTATTAAAAATGATTATTTATTTATGAGAATAACCTGGAATCAGATAAACAGCCTAATAAACTTCACAATGTCTGGCAAGGCAAGTTAATATGGTTTTAGTATACATTTTAAAGAGATATAGGGTATTATAAATGCTTCCATAGCTTAAGGTACACACACACACACACACAGACACACGTGTGCATGCGTGCACACATACACACACACACACACAAGAAAGAAAAAAGGGGGTGTTTACTTTCATCTTGGTCTCTAAAAGCAAATGTCGAGTGGACAAATGATACAGTAGAATATCTAGGCAACTTAATGTTGTTTTATTTGTATGAAGACTGAGAAGAACTGCAAACTACAAAAGCTTTGTCAGAAGACAGGTGTATATCAATACTGTAGAAATAGATCAAAATGAATGTTTGAATCTGTGAGTTCAAACGTCATGCACCACCTGAAAGGAAAATTAACTTTTTAACTTTTTTTTTTTAACTTTTAAAACATGAAATGAGAAAATGAGTTTTATTTTAAAAGCTAAGGGTCCAGTTTTGATCACGCTGGAGACAAAGAATAGCTATTGTCTTTACACAGTATCTTTAACACATTTATATGCAAAAGGACAGCCCCATGTTTCAAGCACTATACTATCAACATAATGTGACAGAATTAGAAATGAAACAGAGAAAAAAACAAACAGCTGGAAGTATGAAATTAAGAGTAATAAGGTCTCAGAATTTGTCTTATACATATAATCCAAATACCTGGCTCTTGTGGCTCCTTAAAAATGCTACACTCTGCAGGGTTTTGTGGTTGGAAGTGTTATAAATACCCTGAAAGATGTAATGTACAAAGCATAACCTTCAGATTGAAGACAGACAGGAGGTAGTAGAAATAGGTAAAACAAAAAGATGTACAGATTTAATTCCAGAAAGACAGATTTAATAAGAAACTGGTACTGTGTTAAGAGAGTGGAAATGTTGTCCCTGGTAGGGGGAAAGTGTCAGTGCAATTCAGGAAATACATTTGTGGGAGAACAACACAAAGGAAACAGAAGGGAAAGAAGGGGTGCCTTTTTAAAAATAAATAATCTTCTTTTCTGTTGTCTTCCCTGTGAGAAACATATGCACACAGCCATCCCATCTAACTCTGGTTTAGCGTGGGTATTGGTGAGTTCTGTACTTGCTGCAGCCACAACCAAATTGGGCTTTGCAGCACCCTGCTTCTCCAGGGCAACAGCTGTGAAAGAAGATGGACGTGAATATGCAGAATAACATGCATCTGTCCAGAAAGCTTGGCTAGAGAAGCCTCTGCACTTCCTCAGAAAAAAAAAAAAAAAAGAAAAAAAAAAAAAAAAAAAAATCTGTTCTGTGCATTGAACCCACAGTACCTTTGCCAGTTCTGGGTGCAAACTGGGCATGGTACCCTTCTCCCAGACTCCTTGACCACCTGTTTGTCTCAGTTCCCTTATGAAAAAGTGGCTTGTTTGTTAATCACATTCTGTTATTTATTCATTAGATGCTTCAGGTTACTAACAATGTAGAATAAACTTCAGTGTGACTTATACTACAGCATTTGCAAAAGCATATGATAAGTCCTACATGAAGTAGCACATAAATCTGAATAAGCAGAGGTACACTATGCATTATGATTGAAGTGGATTAGTAGAAAAGAATAATTTCTACTCTCTGTAACCCATCTCTCTGCAGTGTCCATCCTGAAGTAGGTGATTTGGTGCTTACTAAGTGTTCCTAATAATTTATATTCTTATTAATTTCAGAGTTGAGGAGGAGAAGCTGTCTTTTTCTTTGCCTTGAAAAGCCATCTGCTGCATAAATAATCAAAATACCTTTGATTATGTGCACAGGTAGTATGGGGTTCAAAAGGTGGTTTGTTGTAAAAGGAATTACAACCAAAGGTTTCCAGATTACGGATTTGCTCGAGCTTGTAACCTGAAGATATACCTGCAGCAAAGCATTACGTACAATGCTGTCGGTCCTTATAAATGTACTTGCCCCAGTGCTGTCTAGGGTTATTATGGGTTGAGGGATCTTCTGACATTTCCATAGAGAACAGAGGAATTCAATCACCCCAGAACATTGTCCTGGGGCAAAATCTGTGGGATGACGTAAACACATGAGCACATAAACACATAAAGCATAAACTTCAGATTGAAGACAGACAAGAGGTAGTAGAAATAGGTAAAACAAAAAACAAAACAAAACAAAACAAAACAAAAAACAACAACAACAACAAAAAAAAACATGGGCTGGAATATGATACAGAAGGGTTACCCAGTGGGAAAAAAAAAAAAAAGAAAAATCACTACAGCCCATCACAAAAGTAAAAAACATTTCAGACTGTGAAGCACTGCAGTACCAGAGCATGTGGTGGTAATCCTATTCTTCCTTAGCCTCTTCTGGTTGATGAAAACATGGGCATAAAGGAATGGCTTCCTCCCTTGCCCTTACTCTTGCAGCCAGACCTCCACTTTATTATATGCCTCAGTCTTCAGAATGCTTGGCTCCCCCTCTTACTCTATATACTTAAGGCATTTACAGGGTTCATCTTTGGCTCAGGTTGGTGGGAACTGAGGGCAAATCAGGAATCTGCACTTTCAAATGAATAGGTTGAGAAAAGCAATTCAAGTGAAGAAAAGAAACAGAAATTTTTATGAGACCAGTTGTGCACTGTGAGGCCAGCCACAGGTAAAGAAGAAATCTATTGATAGTCCTTGGATTACAACTCTGCTTTTTCAGATTGACTCCTGTCTAATCTGTAGATGTCTGTGGCTGACAAGAACTGCAAAGCTGTGGACCTCAGCAAAGTCACTTTTTTACTGTGATCTGGGATGAGAAGCTCCTATATAGTATGTTTTTATAAAGTTCTGCAGTAACTCAGAAAAATACATCACTGCTTATTGTGTTATAACTAATGTCTCAATGATTCATTTCTTGGAACGGAAACCTATGCACTGCCAAATCACTACAAAAGAAAAATAATTAATACAGGATGAGATTTTTTTTTTTTTTTTAACAGTTATAAAATAAAGATACACAAACAGAGAGATAACATATAAAAGAGATCTTTTAACAATGGTAGGGTAATAAAGCACCTCTATGAGAGTGTTTTAAATGACAATCAAGAATGTGAAGATGAGATTGTATTAGATCCGCTCATAAAAACAGTATTTGGGCTATAGAGTGTCTATGGCTTCCTGAGAGTTTAGTTGCCATGTTCACCTGAGCATATTATGTGCACCTATTAGCAAATCTTGTTCACGGCTCTAAACAGTGTCTGATCTTCTGTCAGTCATACAAAAGAAAATAATCTCAATTAACCCATATATTGAGAATTCAAGGGAAAAAATATATGGATAGTCATTTTCTTAGAAACACACTTCAGCCCTGCATCTTCAAATATACATTTAAATTAAATTATTTTAAATTAAAGCCTGATTCTGTAAACTTGCAAGCATAAAACTGTTAAATTTGTGGACATGAATATGTCTGGTTGTATATGAGAGGGTACGTGAAAAAACAAACAAAAAAACCACAACCAACCAACAACAACAACAAAACAGCAAGTGAGTTCTATGGGAATTTAAAAGGTTTCTGGGATACTTATGTGCAAATGATGGCATTTACTGTTAAGTTGTCCTCAGTGATAAATGGTAACAAAAATATGGTTGAATAAATTCCCCATTATAAAATGAGAAATTATATCATGACTTTGCCCTTTTCATTGCTCCTAGAAAAAGGTGAACCTCTCTAAAAAATTTATACCAGGACAGCTTCAGGTCTTTTGCACTGCTAATGAACTGAATAACTGAGAAAACAGCACTTCTGCAATTAATATAAATGCAAAAGCTTTGCTCCTAGCAAAAAAGAAAGAACAATGAAAGAAACTTTCTAAATTATTAATGCAATATCTAAATAAATTTCCTGAAAAAAAAAAAAAAAAAAAAAAAAATTCTAAGTCTTCCAGTCCTGCAAAGAAGCCATCATCAGTGCTAAAGTTGTATTGAAAAAAATAAATGTAACTCTCATATCTTGGGATAGAAGACATACAACATGTACTTCAAGTACAATACAACATACATATGACAGTAAATTCAGTGAATGGCCTTTTTTAGTCTAGAAAATACAACAGAAAAAAACACTCCTGGTTCAAAAATGCAACCTATAGCAAATAGGATTCTTTAGCTCAAAATACCAAAATGTTCCTCAAGCTATGAGATAATACTGAGAGGGAACAAGGCGGCCAACTGTGTTCAGTTTTGGACCCCTGAGTACAAGAAGGACATTGAGGCCCTGGAACATGTTCTGAAGAGGGCTATGAAGCTGATGAAGGGCCTGGAACACATTCACCACCACCCCCCACCACCACCCCACCACCCACAGTCCTTGGCTTAATGTAAGCACTGCTCCACAGAAATTTAAACATTAGCATGTTATCAATATCATTCTCATCCTAAATCCAAAACACAGCTACTATGAGGAAACTAGTATCCTAGGAAACTCTATCCTAACCAAAACAAGGAAAATGCCATATGTGTCGTGTTAAAGATTCAAGTAATTAGGAGTGATGCCCAATTCGTCATTATAAATCTGGTTGTGTTCAGTGTACTGAACTATCACCACTATGGATACAGAAATAACATAATACACCCTCAATTTATATGATATGCTCACCTGACCATGAGCCAGTAGTGTGCCCAGTTGGCCAAGAAGGTCGACAAAATCAATCCCCGCTTGTATCAGAAATTGTGTAGTCAGCAAGACCAGGGAGGTGATTGACCCCCTGTACTCTGCTCTGGTGAGGCTGCACCTTGAGTACTGTGTATAGTTTTGGGCCCCTCACTACAAGAAAGACATCAAGGCCCTGGAATGTGTCCAGAGAAGGACTACAACGCTGCTGAAGGGTCCAGAACACAAGTCCTGTGAGCAGCAGCTAAGGGAACTGGAGTTGTTTACTCTGGAGAAGAGGAGGGTCAGGGGATACATTATTGCTTTCTACCACCAACTTGAAAGGAAGGTGTGGGAAGCTGGGTGTTGGCTTATTCTCACAGATAACCAGGGGTAGGACTAGAGTGAATTGCCTTAAGTTGTGTCAGGTGAAATTTAGATTGGAAATTAAGAGAAATTTCTTCTCAGAAAGAGTAGCCAGACATTGGAAAGGGGTTGCCCAGGAAAGTGGTGGCATCAGTGTCTCTGGGGGTGTTCAAGGTACAGTTGAACACGATGCTTTGGGACATAATGTAGTGGGTTACATTGGTAGTAGGGTGATGGTTGGACCAGATGATCTTGAAGGTCTATTCCAACCTTAATGATTCTATTTTTCTATGATTCTGTGATTCTATCAGTGTCTCAGCCCTGTACAACAGCGCAAACTTTGGCAGATGAAAATGCCCATGTTAATCTGCTAAGGGTTTGCTTGAAACAGTGGTTGTCTCCAGAAACAAAAACAGTTAGTTTTGTAGGGCAAAGTACTGTGATTCCTGATACAAGATCATGATGATATAGCTGAAGAATTCCTAGGTTTACAGTCGTTTTCACATGTTTATAAAGATAAATAATCCTAGAAACAGAACCATACACTAAAAAGGAAATGAAGGAGCAAAAAATCATAGCAATCTCTCACAGTCTGTCTGAGGTGAAGTTCTCTCTGTTCCCATGCCAAGCAAACCATCTGGGAACATATGATATCTCTGAGGCCAACATTAATAATTTCATATTTCCATGTATACCTTTGTAGGTAGGTAAAATAAATGTAGTATAAGACACTATGCTGAAAAATAATTATTCTGTAGGGAGCAATCCCTTATTGTTTGTCCAACCTCTTTCAATTTTTGTACCTTTACAATCAATGGTGCAACTCACTCATGTGGCAAATAGCAGTCATCCCAGATCAAAGGACATTTATCAGGAAATGTTGTTGTTTCAATGACTGCTTGAATGGAAGTGTAAAACAAATTTAATCCAATCTTCCATTGCTCCTAAAAGTTGCTGTGACTATTTATCTATTTATTATTGTGCTGGCAAACTTAAAATAAAGTACTGTGAATACTACTGCTTGTCCTCATTCACACATATTCTATATTGCAGTAATGTAAAAATAAAATAAATACATAAATAAATAAAAGAATTACTAGACCCAGTCCAAGCACAAATGTAGGTGGGAAGCAGGGAGGGGGAAGGTTTTCAGAAAATAAATAAATAAAAATAAATAAATAAATAAGTAAATTTAATTCAGTGCAATTTCCTGCACTGATATATGTAGAATAGACTCAAACTGCAGTGTAACATTTATCAGTGATTTGCCCATTGTAAATTTTGTGCCTGTCTCAGCATATAAAATTTTGTGATGGTCTCTTTAATCTAAATATATTAAACTGTAAGATGCATTTACAGGAACAGTTTGCAGAACTCCATCTATGACTACAGCAGGTTTATTCCATGAATATGTATTGCAGATAATCTTCAAATTTGCTGTAAGTGCTTGACTATAGAATATAATAAAAATCAATTGTAGTAAAGGAAATCAACTGCACTATTGCATGAAAAGACTCTTGCTTTGAAAAACCAAGATTTTATTGTCTTGCTATAGGCAAGGGATAATGTTGGCAATGGTAAGTTCTGTACTGCAGTAGGTTATACTGTTTTGTGCAAATAGATCCAGACAGTGATATCTCTGAGATTATATTAGTTTAGGGAAAATCACAAAAAAATCTTATGAAAAATTGTTTGAATAGGCCATGCAAAATTAATATTAAATTTCCTGTCATCTACCTCATTACCTTGTTAGATGACTTGTATTAAAAGCAGTGAAGCAAAGAATCAGTAACCTGTGCCTTTGCCATCTCTGCAGAGCTGCAGATATACATTTCACACAATTTATACAAACATTATGTATGTTGAGTGTGCTTTCCTGGAATATAAGTGCATTGGACTAGAAATTATGACTTTATTATGGTATGTCAATGTTCTGCTTCTTGAAATTAGCCTTGAAAATCACTGTTATCAAGACCCAAGACTAGTGGGTATCAAAAGTATTCTTGTTTGTACATTATCCAGAGATAAGGCAGTATGTCTGTATATGTAATATATATCTACTTAAACGTGAATACATAAACATAATACATAAACATGTACAATACAACAATACATAAACATGTTCATACAGACATGATAAATTTATGTAACTATACTTGAATACATAAAAATAATTAAAGTCTTCCAGATTTTGTTGTTGTTGTTATTTTTTTAGAACAAAAATTTGAAAAAAAAAAAAAAAAAAAAGAATTATAATGTAAAATATTTTGACTGACGGTTTAATTAAAAATGATTTTTCTGGAATGTGTACTCTCTTGCTCACAGTGCTTTTTTAAGACCATCTTTAGCAACCCATAGTCTTCTTAAGCAACTTCTTTAGACTTAATTGAGAAATAGGGAAAAAAGGTCTTATAGGCCCAGGGGGTTAAGTGCATCAAGATACATTGATTTCTGTAGTATGGCTGGTTTAATAATACCCCAAATCCTAGAATCATTCCCTTTGATAACCAACCCCACATGTTTATCAATCGAAGTAATTTGGGGGCTACAGGCTACATCATAAAACAGATAGAAAAAGATCATCCAAGAAAGCACTGGATTGTTTCACTTGGTTTACTCCTGGAAATAGGAGGCTATAGCCAAGAAAAGCATGAAATGGAGTATTGAAGAGCTTGGAACGTCTGAATCTTTCTGTCAAAACATCCAGGTTCTTACAGATCAATACCCTGAGAATGCTTAACAGAACCTAGCCTCATAACAAAACTAATTTTAAATCTGGCACTGCATTTTAATTCACACTTTCTCATTTTCCAAAAGTGGAGAGAATATATTTATTTGGTGATTTAAAATTTTAAAACATAATTGCCATGACATTGCAGTTATTTGGGGGATGGAGATAATTATTTGATACTTTAAAAAACACAAGAAAACCCACATTACCTACAGAACATTTTATTTCACTTTAGAAGAAGAAAAAAGAAAAAAAAAAAAAAAACAGAAACAAACAAACAAACAAACAAAAAAAAAAAAAAAAAACCAAAACCCCAAAACCAAAATCATAATTTGGTCTCTAAGATCATCAGTTAAAGAAAAAAGTGCAAATCCTGCTTACTGTAGAGAAAAGACCATTACTTTTTTTGGGGGGAGGGGGAAGAACATTTCTAATTTTCTAATTTCTTCTGGATAATTATAATGATAGGATATTTTCTTGTCAAATCTAGCTTCTGAAAACCATGTGCACATTCACATAATTTACAGGATCTTCTAAGCTTTTCTCTTCTATTGATATACACATAATACAGTACCAGTTTTTACAGAACTGCCTAAATGCTGATGGACTGAAATTACTTAGAAGTGCCACGACTGGCTATCATTTACTAGTTCCAGCTATCATTCTTGCTGTTTCTTAACACCACAAATCACTTCTGCCCTGCTAAAAATATCACATGACATCTGCAAGAAAATATAAAGATGCATTGAAGTATTAACTTATACATGGTTTGCAATTCCCATGAAAATATACCTAAACATGGTCTTATTGTACTCTTCTTTTTAATAAATGAGCATATGCAAAATGTGAAAACTGGTCTCTGGATAACCTGACAGTCTAATTGTGCTTTTACATGCTTAACTATTCAAATGTGATATTTTGATATATTTTATTTCTTTTAATCTCCATGTCTTGACTTTTATCTTCCTTTCCCTCTCCCTATACTTTCTACATCACCATCTACATACCATCTACAAGAAGGGCCAGAAGGTAGACCCAGGGAACTATAGGCCTGTTAGTTTGACCTCAGTGCCAGGGAAGCTCATGGAGCAGATTATTTTGAGAGTCATCATGAGGCACTTGCAGGGCAAGCAGGTGATCAGGCCCAGTCAGCATGAGTTTATGAAGGGCAGGTCCTGCTTGATGAACCTGATCCCCTTGTATGACAAGGTGACACGCTTAGTGGATGAGAGAAAGGCTGTGGATGTGGTCTACCTTGACTTCAGTAAGGCTTTTGACATGGTTCCCCACAGCATTCTCCTCAGGAAACTGTCTGCTCATGGCTTGGAGTGGCATACGCTTCACTGGGTAAAGAGCTGGCTGGATGGCCGAGCCAAGAGAGTTGTGGTGAATAGCGTCAAATCCAGCTGGAGGCCGGTCACCAGTGGAGTCCCCCAGGGCTTGGTACTGGGGCCCATCCTGTTTAACATCTTTATTGATGATGGCTGAACCGATGGGCTTAGGTCAACTGCATGAATTCAACAAGGCCAAGTGCCGGGTCCTCCACCTGGGGTGCAATAACCCCAAGCAGAGCTACAGGCTGGGAGTTGAGTGGTTGGAGAGCTGCCAGGCAGAGAAGGACCTGGGAGTGATGGTGGATAGTCGGCTGAAGATGAGCCAGCAGTGTGCTCAGGAGGCCAAGAAGGCCAACAGCATCCTGGCCTGTATAAGAAACTGTGTGGCCAGCAGGACTAGGGAAGTGATTGACCCCCTGTACTCGGCTCTGGTGAGGCCGCACCTTGAGTACTGTGTTCAGTTTTGGGCCCCTTGCTCCAAGAAGGACATGGAGGTGCTTGAGCGAGTCCAGAGAAGGGCAACGAAGCTGGTGAGGGGCCTGGAGAACAAGTCCTACGAGGAGCAGCTGAGGGAGCTGGGCTTGTTCAGCCTGGAGAAGAGGAGGCTCAGGGGCGACCTTATCACTCTCTACAGGTACCTCAAAGGAGGCTGTAGCGAGGTGGGGGTTGGTCTGTTCTCCCACGTACCTGGTGACAGGACCAGGGGGAATGGGCTTAAGTTGCGCCAGGGGAGTTTTAGGTTGGATGTTAGGAAGAACTTCTTTACCGAAAGGGTTGTTAGACATTGGAAGGGGCTGCCCAGGGAAGTGGTGGAGTCACCATCCCTGGAGGTCTTTAAAAGACGTTTAGATGTAGAGCTTAGGGATATGGTTTAGTGGGGACTGTTAGTGTTAGGTCACAGGTTGGACTCGAAGATCTTGAGGTCTCTTCCAACCTAGAAATTCTGTGTGATTCTGTGTAATTGGGAAAGAAAGAAACTATTACCCGACTCATATTGAAAATGGGCCAGCAAACAAGCCCTTGCAGCAAAGAAGAGCTGACAGCGTCCCAGGTTGCATTAGGAAGAACACTATCAGCAGGTTGAGATCCCTACTCAGAGGCCCCTTCAATCCTACAGGTTTCCATTATTTTAATATGAGAGAAAGAATTTAAAATCACATGCCAGTTTGTGATTGACACTACGAGCTAACTAGAGTTCATCACATACATTTTGTTCCTTCTCTGGGTAAACAAATAGATAAACAAATAAGCAAAAAACGACCAACCACCATAAAAAAATAAACTGATTTAGACTTCCTGTTTTTTTTGTCCATGAGTTCTCAGAAAAGACTTTCAAACTGTGGCCTGTTGGCTTCTGGATATGCAAGTATTATTTCTAAAATGTTTCTAAAGGACTATACTAAAATCAAGGTAATAGAAAAAACATTGTTTCATCTAAGTATACAAAAATTGTAAAAAATTCTGAAAGGATACAAAGACCAAAAATAATGAAAAAATATTCCTAAACTTAGAAGCCTTCCATGTGATGAAACACATCTGTCTGTGCTGTGAAAGACAGAGAAGGTTGTGTGGGGAAGTTTACTGCAGAAATCATCTACTGTCACCATGAGGCTTATCAGAGAGTGATACCCCCCTGTGAGCTGCTCTAGGTTATTTGCTGCTTAAGGGATTAAATTAAATAGAAGGATAAAGGCAAATAACTATTATATATATATATATATATATATATATATATTATTTATATTATTAATAATAATATTAATATATAATAATATTAATATATAATAATATCAATAATAATATTAATAAAATTAATAATAATAATAATATATATATATATATATATATATATATGGATAGATAGATAGACTGAGATGGTCTTAGCTATTCTTATCTATGCAATACCGGCATAGCTGCTGATGTGTTAGAAATGAAAACCCAAAGAAACAGAAATGCTGAAATCAACAATAAAGGATTTGGCAACTAAAAGAAAGTCAACATGGTATAATCTTATAACAAGTACATCCTAAATTCATCAAGAAACATCTCTGGGATGTTTTTATAAATGTAATGACCATAAAATGAAAGCTCTCCGCAGAATTAAAGACAGAAAGTATCTACCATTGTCTAAGGGACTGAAATAAATGACCCATAATGTCCCTTTCGGTCTTGCACAAAAGGAGAGAGTTTACCTCTTTACTCAATTGCTACACGTTTATTGAATATAGAAAAGCAGACTGGGAGGATATGATTAGTGTAAGTAGACTTCCCAATTTGAAAGATAAATGTAGTATCGGAAACTGCAAGGAGAAGTTAAATTTACTTTAATAGGGAATTGCCAGTTACCTTGTACACTAAAATTAGAAATCTTCCTTATTCGCATTGCCAAGTAAAAGAGAAAAAAAACATTACATTTCATCCTATCCATCTTATAAGTGATTTATTTGTTTATTTATTTTTCCAGTAAGGAACAAAGTATATTGTACTGAAAATGAAAAGAATATTCAAATTTCTATTCTTAAATTAGTATAAAGTCATGGAATGTCTTGGATAGGTTGAGTCATTCACAGGACACATTCAGATTTGTTGCTGTTCTTTTTTTTCCATTGTTATATTATTATGCTACTAGAAAAGGCACCTTTTGTCCTTTCCCCAACTGAATTTCTCTCATTTTCCTTTTCACAAATCCACCATTAGCTAGCTTATGGCTTAATATAAAATCATAGAATCATAGAATGGTTTGCGTTGGAAGGGACCTTAAAGACAGTCTAGTTCCAAACCTCTGCCATAGGCAGGGTTGCCACCCACTAGATCAAGTTGGCCAAGGTCCCATACAACCTGGCCTTGAACACCTCCAGGGATGGGGCATCCACAACTCTGGGCAACCTGTTCCAGTGCCTCATGACTCTTACACTGAAGAATTTCCTTCTAATGTTTAATATAAATCTATCCTCTTTTAGTTTAATACTATTCCCCCTCGTCATATCATTGTCCGACCCAAGCAGAGTCCCTCTCCATTGTTTTGTAAGACCTCTTTAGTACTTATAAGTATTCAAAGGCCACAGTGAGGTCTCCCTGGAGAGACCTCCTCTCTTCTTCAGGCTCAACATCCCTGACTCTCTCAGCCTTTCTTCAGAAGAGAGGTGCTCCAGCCCTCTGATGATTTTTGTGGTCCTCCTCTGGACTTGCTCTAACAGGTCCACATCCTTCTTGTGCTGGGGGCTCCACAGCTGGATGCAGTATCTTGTTTTTCAAGTGTTGGGCTTGTGTTTTCAGGAATACAAAGAAAATTTGGTTATAAATATAAATTTGGTGGTCTTATTTAGTGTGGAATATCAGAGACTATTTATTTATAGAGAATTATAAATCATAAATTAAAACTATAAAATGATGGCTAAAGGTGGCCTTTCTCCTTTGGCTTTACTTCAGATGCCATTATTCCTAAATGCTAATATGTGAAAAAAATCTGGACATGGATACACTTCAAATCGGAACCAGAGTTATAAAGGGTGAAGAGCAGTGATACCGCATTTTATTTCCTGTATGTCTCTATCATCAAGAGGAAACATATTAACAAAATGTTGTTATTATTATTATTATTATTATTATTATTATTATTATTATTATTATTATTATTTCTTTACTTTGATGTGGAGTAGATGGAAATAAATAGGCTTTTTTTTTTTTTTTTTTTTTTTTTTTTTTTTTACTGCTTGACATCGTCTCAGTAGGTATTTTGAAATGTGAGACTTGTGAATTTTGAAATTCAGAAATGTGAGACTTTCCATATAGAGGCCAAATTGTCATTTTAGCAATATGAAAAACTGTAAAACATTTTAAATACAATCTTACTAGTATTGCAACATAACATTTTGTTTGTAGGAAGTCTAATCCAATTGACTTGAAATGCTGACCACAAACATTTTATTTCCAGAAGAATCGAAGAAACATCACTGTTACCAAGATCTTTCATACCTGTCATAAGAAAATTTAAAGGGAACTAATATTTAGAAATATTTTGATCAATCACAGTACATTTGTTGTATGCTTTGATTAATATTTCTCAAATATTAATTACCTGTGAATATATTTTTCCAAGATTTGGGAAGATGATGATTGTTTTCCAGATAGAGAATGAACTGTTGCTTTCTTAAATAGAACCTGAGCAAACTCTGCATATTAACTCTTTAGTATTCTGACTAAAACAACATGCAAAGCCATTTTTCTCTAAGGAGGTAAAGTTATACCAGCATCCAAATTCACTTTGAATATTCTCATGAGGAAATAGAGTTATTGCTGAACAGCTGCTTTAGCATTTCAGCAGTTCTGTTCAAGCCCATCATGATAATTGGGCAACTTTAATTTCTCCTTTTAATTGAGGGGAATGTTGCAGTTAATAAAATAAGTAAATAAAATTTTCAGTTCTAGGTAAATCTCTCCGCTTTCAGAAAGAAAGCTTCAGTAGTACTAGTGAATGTAATTTTCAGTGGTTTCCTCTTTTGTTTTCAGTGATAAATTTTCAAGACAGATAATATATTGAATGTTGGATGTTACAGAGTTTCTGAGAACCCTGATATGCAGAGATTAATATCTTATCCTTTAAAAAAAATATATTATTTTAAGACATAGAAGATATAGGTGGTAAAGTCCCATTAGATAATTTACTCTGTTAAAGTGCAGGATATAGTGTCTTGACAGAAAAAGGATGAAGTATTAAACTGTTAGTGAACATGACCTAAGTCAAGAAGTCAAGTACTTCAATCAGGAGTCATTAGCAGAGGAGAAAAGTATAGTAAATAAAATATGGCTATTGAAGATTTTGCCTCTCTTAGAGTCAGCAGTTACAGTCTAAGAATTTGGTGACTGACAGGACTGTTTTTGTTCTGCATCCATTTCATTCTGCCATATGCTGTACTTTTATATTTACTTCAGATGTACTCTTTAAGCATACATTGTATTTAATACATTTCCACTACTTGGCCCTTTATGCATTTATGGGTATCAATTGACCAGGGAAAACTGTAATTACATATATTTCAGTCATTTCTTTGGAGGACTTATTATTCATACTTTTTGTGATGTGTAAAATATATCTTTAATATTGAAAAGACATGGCAATTCCATCTCTTAAGGAATGTCCCAGTATAAGGCAAATAATATAAAATATGCTCACATGGCAATAAGTCTGAAAGACTATAACAGTGCAAGATTTTTACATATTCAATACTTACTTTACTTTTTCCTATCAGTGTTTATTATTTTTGTATTGGAGAGCCAATCAGATTAGAAGATCATAATTCAGCAGTACCCTTCCTGCTGTTTTTGTTCTAAATTTTTACTGCAAATTTTCACATGGGAGCTCAGAAGCTGACTTTTTTTTTTTTTTTTTTACATGGTGATAAATTTCAATTTGGATAATATAAGCCACTATATCATTCTTTAAAATAATTAGATTATGTAGATTATGATTTATTATTTTTAGATACTTTGTCAATACTTCATTGTAGATGAGTTACTAACTAAACTATTCTTCTACTGACATATTTAATTCCTGATGTAATTCTTTTGCAGAAAAACTAATTTACATATGGGATGAATTTTGCTTAGTAGTGTTTTTAAGACTGACTTAAAGATATGAGACACAACAAGAATTTGCCATTCTGAAGACTTTATCCTTAGATATCTGCATTTAAAATACATACGTATGTATAAATATATAAATATATATAAATATAAAAATAAATGTGTTAAGTGAAACAATGTATAAAGGAACATATAAATTTAGCAAGACATCTCTTCCAGTTCTTGTATATTTCTTTCTTTCTTTCCTTTTTTTTTTTTTTTTTTTTTTTTTTTTATTATTTTATGGTCACACATAACATTTCAAACAATGTGAGATATCATAAAAGAGACATTTGAGATTTCTCTTTCTAGATATGCATTGCTTCATTCTTTATGCCTGTATTCTCTCATTTTCCTATTATTTCAGCCCAGATTTTCTTTTGTTTAGCTACAGTATTCTATTTATTGAGTGAATTCAGTATAAGTGAGATTAGTCCTTAAACTAAAGCGTGACTGGAAGAATCAGAATTGGGAGGGAAAAAATGAACTCTAGGTTGTGTTAGGCAGAAGAACAATTCCTTTTAGGGTCTGCAGGGTTTGACCTGTCCCTGTGCAGCTGACCACATCACGTGACACCAGACAGCTCTGCCCTGACAGTGTTTTCTCATGCTGAGATCCAAAGGGGTTATCCTCTACCATGCACCAGGTTATTATTATTATTATTAACAATAATAATTTTGTTTCCCCTAGGGATGAATCTAGCTAAATATGCCATTGATGCCTGGGAGTTTTTTAGTTTAAGCTGTTTTGCTGAAAACATGATCAGTCAGGAATACAGGAAGGGTGTTTTACGCTGAACACCATTATGATAAGCAGTGGTCATCTGTTATGATGGGATAACAAAGACACTTATGGAAAAGTATTTTTCTGTTTTATTCTGTGTTCCCACATGGACCTGTCAAAATGGGATCTCTCACTGAAAACTCTTCAGGGGACATTATTAGAAGACAGGAAGCATCAACTAAATCTCTGTCTTGTATGCCAAAATGTTTGAGTGGTATCACAGAAAACATTGGTAACTTACAATATGCATTCCATATGAATTACAAGAGTGACTGCATAAAAAGGACGTAGACTTTAAATGTGCTATTGAGATTGGTTGGAGGGGATAGCAAACACAGGTAAGTACTCAAGGAGTAATAATGTGTGAATTAACTTGTCATAGACTCTAGCAAACTCAGGAAAGATGAAAGCCATGAGTGAAAAATGAAAGTAACTTCATCTGGTTGAATGTTTAATTGCTTTTATTACATGTTTCATGCTGCAGAGGTGAGAATTTGACACACACTATGTCTATGTATGGTCAGATGCAGATGAATATGTCTGTGCTTAGCATCTCTGCATTGAGTAACAATTAATATTTCTTGAAAAATATTTCCAAAATAAAGGATGTTTTCCAGGGTAAACAGCAATTGTGGAGCTGTAAAAGAAGCTTTTTCTAAGACTGTGTGACAGTTAAGTTGAACACTGATGATGTTCATTGTTTTCTAATGCTGTGTTCAGCATATTTATTTTACAGAAGAGTTAGCCAAAACAATAATTGATCTTTTACTAAGTCATTCAATCCTATTGTTCTGCATAGCTCTCTTAACATTGTCCTTAAATCACATCTACTTTCTGATTTATTATTTTTTAAAAAATAGGGAAAAATTATTGAAAAAAAAAAACAACAAAAAAAAACTAAGAGCTGCTATCTTTTGAAAATATTGCCTATGTCATAAAGATATCATATATCAAGATATAACCTTTAACCAAATTTTCAGTGTTTATAATTACTTTTATGTAAGACTAAATAAATGAAATTTAATGAAATAAATTTCATTTGAAATAATAATAAAAAATAAATAATAATAAATAAATAATAATAAATAAATAAATAATAATAAATGTAATATAATTAAATATATAAATAAATAATAATAAATTTCATAATGAAATAAATTTCATTTATTTAGTCTTTCTTCTCTCTCAGAATGACCCATTCCATGTCTTTTCCTTAGAGATGTTTTTTGCTCAGCAACACTCAAGAGGGGAAAATGAGTAAAAAATGCATGTCTCTTTACTGTTCTTTTTAGCAAGTCATTTCCATTTGCTTAATAACTTCCTGATCTGAAGTCCATTTCCACAAGGACTGGTGTGAGCTTTCTCCTCCAGCAGCTCTATCAGCTCTTAGTCTAGGAAAGGCATACATTAAATTTTCACCTATTCAGAAGTTCATTTGATGCCTAATTATTTAAAATGATTCATTAAACAGGTTTTTTATTATGGTAGGTCAGGTTATAACCACAATACCCAAAAAACTACGGAAGTAAATGGAGAGATAGAGTACGTCGTACCTTTGTCTTCACTAAAAAAATCTAGTGGTTTAAGCATAGTAGTGACAAAATTATACATGTTATTATTTAATTAAATAACAGGACATGGCCAATGTTGAGCTTTGTTCCAGGGCCAAGCACTTAGATCTCAGCCACTTTATACTAACAACAAATGCCAAAACAGTCTAAAGTTTTCTTTCAGTGTACTTTGATCACCAGCCACCATCAGAGGTATGCCAGCTAAGTTCTTACTGCCATATATAGGCAGTAAGAGAAAATTATCCATTATCCATTATGGGCCTTTAGTGCCAGAAATGTCTTTAAAGACACTTGCACCTGGGGGAAACTTTGCTCTCTGATGTTTTGTCTGGTGTTTCTCCCCTGACATCCCAGACCAGAATTTACTAAAATGACCTTCAGTGACTTCCCAGCTCTTTGCCTGCTTGAGTGTTTCCTCCAAAAGTGCAAAAGTTGCAACAGGGCCTGACCCTGTTGAATGTGTACACCTACGGTCATGTTTTCTGTCTGTTCTGTTTGTCAAAGTAAACAAAGAAATTCAGAACGATGTGAAACATCAAGAAATGTAGTCATCTAAGCTGATGTCTTCTGACATACTGGATCAGTTACCTGGAAAAAATGAGATTTGCCTCTGAGCTTTATTCAGCTATTAAAGAGAAACCATTTAATTTGTTAGTGAAACTTAATGCTAACATTGATTTCAAATGACAGACAGAGGCTCCAGCTAAATTATTTTCCTTAGCTTATTTTTTATTTCAATACCTCTGAAACTAAGGCAATTTTAAAGAATGGAAGTTCATGAGGGAAGATAAATTATCTAATAATTCTTGAAGTCTTATATAGATATATATACTTAAATTTACAAATTATTTCATATTTAAAGCATTGACCTGAAAGCAGACAAAATGTTTCTTATAGTAAAATCATAGTGAGTGAAAAATGCATCTTTTTATTATGACTGCTTACATTTCGTACTCCTTGTCCTGAAATGATGTATGCAGATTCGAACTGAGTATGAAAAAGTTTACTAACTAATGGGTTGAAAGCCATGTTAACAACCAGGATATAGAAGCTCACTTCCATTTTGGTCATGTGGACAGAAACTAAGTATTGAGGTAACTGATGACCACAACTTAGCTCCCAGAAGCTTCCTTAATTCTAGAAGAACATAGCTGTACACGAAAAGAAGTGATTAAATTGATTCATAATAATTTTCATGTTTTTGCAGTGGGAACTTGTCATGTCTCTGCAGCCCTGCAATACACAAGGATCAGACATATGGCATCTGTTGCATTTGATTCGTATTCTTTTTTTTTTTTTTTTCAAAGTTATTTGGTCTAGTAAACTCAATTTGTTGTAAAACACATGGACAAGAAGTGAATACTAACATTTACTTATTTATGATAAGACTCTAGAACTTCTTTTAGTTTTCTCTGTTTGTCATATCACGGCAAACATGATATGACAGGACATGAAGTCATGTAAGGACATGACTTCAGGGAGCTGAGGTCAAAACTGTGGCACATGCTATGAAATCATTCTGACCCATAATACAGACTTAGAGTCTGTGAACTTATGAAACTTTATTCACCCCACCCTATCAGCATTTCCACACTGCTTTTTATTATTTTTAGTTGTATCATGTCTAAAGTGGGTTACACAATATACAGGACATGCACTAACCTATTTCTTTTTATTTGCTGTGTAAAGTCAATAACATATTTGCTGGTGCTGAGCAAATAAGCCTTGCAAGTGCACTAAGTAATGTTTTTTGCTTTATCAAGCATAATGACTGAGGATACGTCCCTTTTCCATTTGTTCCTTACATAGGTTCCTTACATAGGTCCATTTGTTCCATACAAAGGTTTAGAGCAATTCAGTACACACCATCCTAAGCATTTTAGAAAACCTAGAAAACTTATGTGATCAAAAAAACAACACTGAAATACAAGTATTTCCCTAAGGTGATTTTTGTCTTCTATATGACTAGAATTACGTGATACATTATATGTTCAGGTATCATAGATCTTCAAAGAAGTACCTTTTTCTACCACATGAAACTTCCCAAGGTCACGTTGTCTCTTCCTCACAAAGACATGACAATCTTTAAAACAAGACATTCTCAGTACCGTAAAACTTGCTGAAAAGCTTCTAAACTGGAAATGCTTTGTAAGATCAAGGAGTCCTTAGTGACACAAAGTCTTCTGAATAGAAGGTGGAAAATTATATCAGAAAACTTAAGATGTACGCAATAAAGTTAATAGCAGGGATCTTGTTCAAAGACAGGATTCAAAAACCATTCAGAGCCAGGTTATCACTGAAAGGAAAGCCAATCAGACCTGTTTCCATGGCACAGAAATTATGGGTTCACAGCTCCGGTTAGCTTGATCATGGTAAAACTTTCTAAACAAAAAGTTTAGCAGATAGGCTGTAGCCCTTTAATGTTAGATTCTGCAGTGTTTTTGCTACATGCCATAGGAACAGTAAAGGTGCAAAGACATCCTCTTCTTTTCTTGTCCTCTTGTATCCTGGATGTCTTAATTTCAAGTTTGATTTTCTGTGAAGAGTTAGAGCGGGGAAGAGAAAAATCTGTCCACAGAAATGGACAAAGAAGAGGGTGTCAAGATGCTTAAGGTTCATTGTTTTTCTTATACATTTTCTGGGTTGCCATTCTTAAACACCATGTGTGTCTGATATTGGAACTAACACTTTGGCCCTTTAAATATATTTGGTCTATATCAAATCAGAGAAGATAATCTTTGCTTTTCATATCTATGGTGTCAGTGTGCTCCCAACAGCAGCTTTGTACATTTGGCTGTGTTCATCATGGTTTTTGTTTTTGTTTTTGTTTTTGTTTTTTTTCTTTCCCAGTTTTTCTTCCTCTGCAGCAGCAAAGTTGGATGTGATTAAGAGTAAATCCCATTTTTATAATTGGTATATTATAGCCCACATTGTACAAAAGGTTTTCTGAATTTAAAAGATGATATGCCAAGAATTAGAAAAGATAAATTGTTCATTCCAGTACAACAAATATCATTTCAGATTATTCTGCTTTTAGGTTTAATAAGAAAATTTGCATCTCAGAAAAAGCATATATTCATATTTTTGAACCTTCTTCCTCCCCCCCCCCCCCCAATAATTCAATAATTAAAAAACTGTGCTTCACAGTGATAATGAGGAATTTACATTCCTGCCTGTTTCACAATAGTTTTCATACTTCATCATACTTCATGGGAGAAATTTGCTTTTGTTCAGAGAACTGGCACAACATCCAAGAACTCCTTAAGTATTGTTTCAAAAGCAAGAGTATTCTTGCCAAGATATTGTCTGCTACAACATACTGTACCCTTAAATTATCAGATAAAATGTTAGTGGCTCAACTGCCATTCTTATCCTAAGATTAATGTCAGATCAGTACTGAAGGTAGAGGAGTTCATGCAGCTGCTGTTGGAGTATAATGCTTCAGTTAAAATGAGTGCTCAGCTGCTTCAGGCATCTTGCAGCTTTTGTCAGCTGTGGCAAAGAGATTAGCATCCATCTGGGGTTCTTAAGACCTACTGTAGTGAAATATTGTAAGAACATTTCCAGTATAGTGGATGAAGAAAAAAAAAAAAAAAAAAAAAAAGGAAAAGGGAGCTGTAGAATAACATAAGACAGACAAGCTAGAAACTGGCTAAAAGAACAAGTGGTGACAGTCTGGAGACAGGGCACGTCACTTTTATTTATTTTATTTTTATTTTTCCTTTAACAATGCTACTTTTGAAAACAGTTAATCCAACTGTTCAATTAACTGAAATGACAGAATCACAGAATGAGCAGGGTTGGAAGGGATCTCTGGCAAACAGGATAACTTAAGAGCATGTTGTGCAGGATGGCATCCAGTTGGGTTTTGAATATCTCCAGAGAAGGAGATGTCCAATTTCATCAGTACTCTCTAGATCACAGTGAAAACACAAACTGCATTTGAATATTTTAAGGCACTATTGCCTAGTAGAGAGTTACCTGAATACACTTACTCTTCATTGTTTTCCTCAGTCCTTATTTTAACCTCAGCTATAATAAAATTTTGCAATGGTTTTAAATGGCATTAGTTAAGCAGCAAAAGGAAATGTTTTAAATATTTTTATATGAACAAAATGATGAATTTATGGGAAATTTTATCCTAAGTAATGAAATGTGAAATATTGACATCAATGAAATCAGGAAATCATACAAAACTCTTGGAGCTCTTCCTCCATGAATTTCAACGTAGAGGCAGCTACAGCATCAGTTTTGCAGAGATCTCACTGAATTGAATGTAGAGAATCTTTCTTTAAAAGTGTTCTAGATTTCAGGGTACAATATAACATTTGTGATTATAAAGAGATTCAGTTTCTTACTTTAAAGAGAAGCAAAATCACTGGAAATAGTAAGGTACAGAACTGACTTCCTCCTATCCATATTTTTTTTTCTTAGTTACTTGATTCATCAATTGCCTACCCTCATTCTCAGAGTTTCAGCTAATACTATTGAATCCAGTAATTATCTGGTGGCTAAGTGTTCTTGTGCATACAAAGGAGAACTTTGGCTTTCACCTTTCTCCAATTATTTTCCAATAAATTCAAAAAACTAGTCAATTCCTAATTGCTCTAAATTCTTGTCTTGAAGGGGCATGTGTGTTCTGTGTATTGTGAATGAATAGTATTTCTGGGTATGTAAAAAATGCATAGACTGAAACGTAATGAATCACTTTTCTGCATGTTCATATATGAAGTCAGTATGTTGTGTCCCAAAGTCTAATATGAAAAATGTGCATTTTTTTTTTTTCCAAAGACAGATGATCTTTGCTGTTGGCAAATGGCTGCTGGTTTTAATTGTAACTCATTTTGTAGGCTTAATTCTTAACTCTGTTGTCCATCTTGATCTCATTGTCCTCCATTATGGAAAATCTTGCTTTAAACTTGGCTGCCATGCCCAAGGATCTTTAGATTGGTATGACATTAGTTGGTCAAACACTTAACTGTTATTCCTGATTTTATTTCCATGACCCTTCCCTGACCTTCTCATACCTAAAAATTTTACTCCAGTGGTGGCCTCAGGCAGCTACACATGTGGAGTTTCCTTTTCCCAGTTTGAGCAACACAGCTTGACTTAATGTATAAAAACTGTTTCACAGCAGTGGTTTAACCCAAGGGTTTATTCAGCTGCCTATTGTATCCACTCTGTCACCTGTAGACTTGTTTCTTTTGCTGGCGGAATTATTCTGATACCTTCTTCAGTTTTTACAGACCAAAGAAAAGCAAACCATCAAAACAAAGTAGATTGGGTTCATGGAGTTTTCCAAGTTTATGAATCATAGTCTTAGAAAATAGACTTTGCCTGCAGACAGTTAATTTATTGATTTTAGCTTTGTCATTTTCTCTTATTTATGCTTAACTCTAACCATTTCACTTCTGATTGGGAGCCAATGCTGTTCTTGTTAAATTTATAATAGTAAGGATTATTATTATTATTTTAGCAAGATGAATATGAACCTAGTTTTTTTCCCCTACTTCTATCCTACTTCTTTCAGTATTCATTTTTTATGTATAAATCTCTCTTACAATGGTCAAATAATTGTAGGATGACAAACTAGCCCTCTGACTTGCCTAAGCCACTTTACCCCCCATTTGTTCACTTTGTGATGTCCCACTTTTAGAGAAAAAATGCTGGAGCTTATAAACCAAAATAACCAATTTGGTTGTTATCAATTTTATCTTGCTATTCTGGGTAGCACTCAAAATCTTTTATGTCACAGTCACAAGACAACACTGAAGTAGACCTGTCTGGCTTTTCTGGCAGATTATTAAGCTTTCTTCCATTAACTAAATAATCTGAAGTTAAGATTACTCTTATATAGACCCATTTTTATCTGGAAGTATCAACTTGTTAAAGCTTTGTGTTTTTTTTTTTTTTTTTTTTCTGTTGTCAAATACTACTTGATACAGTGTGGAAATAAAGCAGCTTCTTGAGATTTGTGAGAATACAGTAACAGATTGAAGAACCATGTAAATTGCAAGTGGAAACTATTACACAAATATTTCTTTCTTTGTTCAGTCCTGTTGTCCACCCTGATCTTATTGTCCTCCATTATGGAAAATCTTGCTTTAAACTTGGCTGCTATGGCCTGCTTTGACTTTTGTGTCTTTCCATTAAGAGTTGTTGACAAGAAGAAATTGTCTCTAATGGAAATTAGAACCGACTACTTGTTTTTATTCATTCTAGTTGCTGTAAATGTACCTTCTGTTCTTTCTTTTGAAAAAGTGCTGCTTGTACAGAATATCATTTAATTTGTAAACAATGACCTATACGATAATGGTCGTATCATAATATAATATTAGGACTTAATGATCATAAATAAACTTGTAATACAAATAGCAGTACCTTATATTAAAAGCTATGTAATTGATTTAAGAAACACATTTATTCTCCTTCCAAATGCATATTAAAGAAAGACCTAATACAAACAATAAGGTGTATTGAAATAGAAAAAATCATGATGCAGGACTGCCAAATTATTTATATTTCATTAACAGAGAAAATCACCACAATTATCTACGCTATATGAACGTATTTGCTGCAAGTTGACATGGAATTGAGCAGTAATAATAATAAAAAATGTAACCCACAACTACGTTGAATATAACCAGCTGCTCAATGCTAGAAAAGGGAATACTGAACAAGAATAATCACTAAATGGTATTCATTCTTGATAGCCAGAAAGGACTATTCATCATTTTGAAGTATAGAAAAAAAAATTATATGCTTGGAACTTAATCAGTGAACAGTTATAATATACATCTTTGTAGATTTCCCGTAAACAAATAACAATTGAGCTGCTTTTTAAATTAAAGGAGCTTGGTGCTTAGAAATTAAGCAGGGCTCTGATGTTTTGTGGTTTTATTCAGACATTTTTGAAAGATTAAATAACATGCATATAACGATGTGATCTCAATTTGCATTTCAAAACATCTTGTTCCTAGTTAAAAACTGTTCAACAGCTGATCATATATCTGAGCAGTGTAGGGTGACACTTGATATAATTCCTGAGTTTACTAGCCTGTAATCAGGAATTACAGTCACCTTAAGAATTATTCATTACCTGTGATTAGTAAACAAGGGTTTCATTTTCTTCTTCATTACCAGCTCATTGGCAGCAACAGATGTGTAGAAATCTAGACATATTTTGAACAGTTTCAATAAAATAAGAAATAATAACTGTGCTTTACACGTTTCCATATAGCTTCTCAGTGATTTCTCTGATACAGATTAGCCAGAGTATAATTAATTACACCATCTCTGGAGTAGAGGTATTCCAGCAGTGGTTGCCAACTTCTGGTAGTGCTAGGGGATAACTGAACCTGTCTACCTATTTCCATGATGTGCTGTAGCACATAATAGGATAAAACCCAGAATATTTTAGACTACTCTGATAATTTTTAGAATATTTAGAATATTTGCAGACCAGAATACTTGTTCCATTAGATTAATATTTTAATATGAGTCTGTGTTTCAAAATGGGATTGAATGTTGACATATCAAATAATAACATGAAAAACATTCACTGTTTTTATCCTGAGAAAAAATTACGATGAGTTTATCAAGGATTCTCAGCCAGAATACTAGAAATTTAGAATCATTTAGAATCATCATAAGAAATTTTAAGATCCTAAAAGTTTGATAGAGTTATAAAATATGTTACAGAAATACAATTTGTAAAATTCAGTGGTATGTATTTCTTTCAAAGACTTAGCAACATTTAATATAGTTATCTGAGGATGGAATTTTCTTCTGTTACTATTCTGCTCTTATTTTTATTGTTGGGCAGATGCTTATTGAAGTAATGGATTTTAAACTATAGCTTCTCTGATGATGATCAAACAACATAAACCTGAACGAAAGCAATTATGTTTATTCATTTATTTATTTGTTTATTTATTGGTGTTTCATTTTCCATTGTCATTTATTAAATGCATTTAAGTATGTGAGAATTATTAGAGATGATTTGGTCTTGCATGTGCAAAAATTAGCTTGTTGGAACCACATCCTCCCTTCAAGCAAAATCTAGAAAAAAAAAAAATATATATTGTATTGATATTCCTAATACTCTGCTTATACAATAAATTTAAATTGTTAACCATAACCTATGTCATATCTTTGAAAGTTCTTCATAGTGGAAAAAATACTTTCAAGGCCCACAACCTAGTACTTTCCATACAGCTAAACATCTTTGAAAAATTGACCTTTCCTGTGATAAATTCCAATAAATAAATAAATAAAATAAAATAAAATAAAATAAAAAATGTACTATCTCAAATGTATTTTCTTGATTCTATCACTTTTAAAGAGTTCTCTTCCTTATATATTCTAGTTAATTCGTATAGATGTAATAGATCAGAACACAATAAACTAGAAATAATGGAGACTTTTAAAAATCATCCAAGTACATGACACATTATTCAAAGTCTGGAAGCTTTCAAGTGCATGAACCATTCCTACCGATTTGTACACAGCTGCAAGTATTCAAATCTGCACTCCTGCAGGCAGTAAGGATTCAGGAAGATGGTTTGCAGGGAGGAGACACCCTATGGGGAAGACAAAAAAAGGGAAGACAGAAAATTCTCTTGACAATTACAGCAGATACAATGAGGTTTATGAATAGCTTGTGTCACTGCAGCTGTGCTCTGCAATGACATTTCAGAGGGCTATATGCAGGATTGCTTCCTCTGCTTTACTTGGCACAATTTTTATTTTGGATTGCCCTAAATTGCTATACTTTAGAACTGGATCGTTCAGTGGGTCACTTCCTACAGCTCAAGTCTACACATAATTGGTTATGTGCAGATTGGTGCAGGAAGATTAAATTTATTATTCCACATCTTAATTTTCCCCAGAGGCATATAGCTTCTCAGTGATTTCTCTGATACAGATTAGCCAGAGTATAATTAATTACACCATCTCTGGAGTAGAGGTATTCCAGCAGTGGCTGCCAACTTCTGGTAGTGCTAGGGGATAATTGAACCTGCCTACCTATTATTCAAGATAGATCAAGAATACCACCTTTGTTTTCATTTGATTTGAGACATTACCAAATTTCCATTGAATGCATAGAACAACACAAGCTTTTATCAGGAAGTCTGTTACTCTTGACCTCTGATTATAGTTAGTAAACTTCAAAGGTAATTTTTTATTGGCAGTCTATAGAAAGAGCTGTTGAAAATCAGAAATTTTCTCCATCTGTCTTCTAGAGGACAGATTTTGCACAGACTTCTCTTATTTAGTTGCTTTTTCCAACACCTTTAAATATTTGCTGCATGGATGATCTTGTGTTTCGTCTGAAGACAAATAATATTTCTTTAAATGTTTTGCTTTGGGAGGAAGGACTGCATATTAAGTGCTTTTCACAACAAGTTCTTTGGAGAATGCGTACCAACAGACTTTAAAATCATTTATGGCTGTTGATGTTGTATTTATGCAGGAGTTAGGGACTCCTGAAAAGGGGGAAAGGAGAAAAAGATGAGAAAGGAGCAAAAACGTCACTTCTAACAAGGTAGATCTAGGTACATAAACATCAGCCAGCAAAGTCAGTTTGGTTTTAAAGTTACTGTTGTTGTTGCCTAGTCCTAGGCAACATATGTGAAGATTGTTACTTCTGAGGGTACAGTGGAGGATCTTTAATGCAAAACAGAGAAATACATTCTTTCATATGGCTGCCTGACTACAAATCCACAACTAGGGCTGTCTTTCAACCAGTACTTTCAGTGAACAGATTAACTTGGGCTTGTATAAATAAACAGACAAAGTTCAGAGCAGTTCTGGTGGTTAATATGAACAATTTGGAGTAGTTCTTATTAAAATAAAGCTGAAAAGTATCTTCCCAGCAAATGCTGACTAAGGTAGAACAATATGTCCTAAAATTGCTTGTATTTTGGTCAAGAGTAAGGGTTGGGATAGGTTGCTAACTGTCAGAGCTTAATCTGAAGCTCCATTTTTCAGCTCAAAATTTTATAGTGGCTATTACACCACAGCTTAAGATGATTTGGAATTTTTGATTTAAGTAAAACTATTTGTTTTTATGATCATAATTGTGCTAAAGTGTATTGGAAAATTAATGCTTATCATGGATTTAAAGTCCTTTGTAGGAACTAGCCCTAGAAAACTGCTTGTTATTTGGTTGTTGTTTTTCCTAATTTTAAAATAATGGTGTAGACTCTGTTTCTGATTCAGAATATAGATTGTTATAAATTATAGGTTGTTATAAATTATGTAGGACCAACCAATCCAAATAGTAGTCATCTGGTTTTCATCCTTTTGAAGAAAGATGCACTGACATGTAGAAAGCAATTATTGCAGGATGCTATTTCAGAAGACTGGATGACCCTGAGTTTTGAGTGTATCTTCTTCATTTGGTGTATACTGGAGGGATAGACAAATTCCTCTAGCTTTACCTAATTAAGAAGTTAATTAGTTTTGAATAGATCATTGAAATAAATTGAACAGCTAGACTATCTTCCATCTGCTACATGAATATACTCAAAACAGGTTTTGAAAAGACTAAATGATGAAACACTTGTGCCTTTGTGAGAGGGTGTTGAGGACCTTAGGACATAAATAGCAGACTATGCAGCTGACCAGAGGTCACCAATATCAAGGTGTTTCTGCTACACATAGGACATGAATTACTTAAGAATTATGAAATGAGTTAGGCACATAACAGAATGAAAAATGAAAATTAGGCCTGTTGACATCATTTTGTCTTTAACAAGCAGTTTGAATGCTGGGACCTAATTCCCTGCCACAAATCTGGAATGTATGCAAATCAACCTTCTGGTCACCAAAATGGCATGTCCATATTAAGTAAGCTCTTCCCACAGGATGCAATAAAAACAACTATGGATTCTACCTGAAGTGAAGCCATTCTACAATTTCCCACTTCACTTTTTCAGTGCTCCACTCAGTTTTCTAAGCATTTCTAAGCATTCCTAAGCTTTATGTTCTTTTCTGTCTCTAGCTTTTTGTTTGCAAGACACCTGAAATTGCACTCATTTGTACACTTTGCTTTCTTAAATGAAAAAACCTTTTCAAATTTTCTACCAATCATTTCCCTTCAAAATAATACAACCACCACACATCTGGTCATATGTACCAGATTCCAATTTAATGCAATTCAAATCGTGAAAAGTGTTGAGGACAGAAGTGTTTAGAGCAAGAATACATATTCAGCTTTACTTTATATACATTCCACTTCTGTCTATAAAACCTAGAATGTGTCATTTATTATAGTACTTGACTGTCCTGAATTAAGTGCCACCTTTAACTGAAAAAGATTTAGCCTCACTGAGAATAAACATTTTAGAAATTAGAGACTAATTTAGATCTTACCCTGCAATCTTGTTTATAAATTGATTTAAACTGATGTTGCAACCAAAGTTCTTAACCAAGCAGAAGCTTACTCAGGCACTGATTCTGATATATGTTAATATTTCAACCCTTGATGCAGTGATGAAGATTTTGAATGGGAAAAACATACCATATATATGATACAGAAATTGATAGCAAAAAATATATTTAACACCATTTTTTTATTTAGAAAATAAGTAAAATATGCTCAGTAAAAATGAAAACTTTCACAGTTGCAATGCTTCCCTTGGAAAGTCATGTTATGCTGGGTGCATCAGGGATCTTGACATAAAGCCTTTTTAATTTTTCTAGGGAAGTGCTGAATGGGGACAAGATTCTGTATGAAGCACTTTTTTCACTCAGTCAGTGAAAAATGGACACAAATAAATTCTGTTTGGTCTGACCAAAACATCTTTTTTTTCAGTGGTGGTTGTCATCCATCTTCTAAGTTCACTAGACAGGATAATATTTGGAAATTTGGTAGCTTGTCTAATAAAAGATATCTTGTTTATTCTGCTTTCTGGGATCATTTTTATTTATTTAATTATTTGCTTATGGTAAATAATGTAAGGTTCCAAGACCAATTTGAACACAAGGTTACTCTTCTTTCGGAAATGTAATGCATGATAAGGTGATTCAGCATTGTATGGTGTTTCAGTGTACAAATTCAGCTCTGGTTTTCCTGACTCTAAGTCAGGCACACATAACCCCAGATGGTGTCAAAACTATGTGGAAGTGAACAGTTTTTGAAGAACTCTGTTAGAATTTAAAGTTAGTGATATGTTTTATCATGTAAGAAGTTCCAAATACAAACTATTTGATTATTGCAAAAGGGCTTTTTAAAGAGCCAGTTAACACTGTTACTTTATTCTTTGCTCGGTTTAGTTGCATAACAGAGCATAAGAATGATGAATGATAGAATATGAGTCAGATTTCTCATAGCAGTTTAACTGTGTGTTGAGGATTACCTATGACAAATGATTGCTATTTTAGAAAAAAAAAAAAAAAAAAAAAAAAATAGGGCTTAATCCAGAGATCTCTGAAGCCAACAAAAGGTGCTTTTTACTTTGTAGAATGAAATGTCCTGCTTTGTTCCAAATCAAGATAAGCTAATTCTGATCAAAAATGTCTCATATGAATTGAAACAACAGTGGGCTCCAAAAGACTAACATCTGGCCCAAACCCTTATTTAGCTTTAATAGCATACCTATTTAGACATCACTTCTCTGTAGTGTCTGAAATAAGTGAGCTTGAATCAGGATTTTGGAAGAAATCTTTGTGAAAACTGAGGTGCGCAGATCAGTTTGGAGACACTGCTGCATGGAAAGTCCTGTGATTCACATTTTTAAAATATACCCCATCAGCCTTTTATATTATATTATATATAATTTAATATATTATATTAAATTATATAATATATTATATAATATATATTATATATTATAATATATTATATAATATATTATATATAATATAATTTTATATTATATTATAAATATAATATATTATATTATATTATATTATATTATATATTATAA
>CM021763.1:67480837-67535815 GCA_011075105.1 Heteronetta atricapilla
TAAAAAAAATGTCCTCAGGTATGGTAGTGATAGGATCATTTAGAAAGGTAGGTAGGAAAGAGATATTTTCTTTGTGTTTGTAAACTTGTTACTTCCTTTCTATAAGAAGGAGAAACAGAAAGGGGATAAATGTCACCAACTAACAGTTAAACAGGCCTCAGTTTTAATATACCCCTTAATATTAATATCCCTTAATGCTGAAAGTTCTTTTTGCCTTTTCTATACAGACATAAAAATTTCCATAAAAATTTTTGTTCTAAAAATTGAATTTTAAAAAAAATGAAATCTAAATCCTTCTTTAGCACTGTAAATATTTCAGGATTCAATTTTTCTTTGAAAGAATAACATATTATCCAAAGTATTTGGCCAAGCTACATACTCTATTTTTGTTTGTTTGTTTGTTTGTTTCCATCCTTACTCTCCCACAGTTTCTGCTTTGTTACTGCATTAAAAATTAATGATACTTAACATAATCGTATTTAATTTAGATTTGGATGGCAAAGTTAATGCCATATATATGAATATCTGTGAAGGAGCTAGAATAACCACTTCAGTGGTTTACAGAAGTGATTCTTCTAGTTATAATGCCAGAGGCTTGAAGACTCAGTATTTAACTTTGTGTCTTAATCTAGCCAAAATAATCTCTCCTTGGCATTAGCCAACTATCAGCAGAAAGATAAAACATGTCAATGAAAAACAATCAGATTACTGAAACAATAGGGAATCTTAAAGCTTCTTATTAAAATGAAAAATATAAAAAGCTTCTTAAAAATGTAAGAAATAATTCCTCTTGACACTTTGATAATCACTTTCATTAAACATTCAGATAGCCTGACAAATATGCCATCAATTTCTTGTTCTCCTTTGATCTCCAATAATAGTTTTAGAAGGGTGAATTAGCACAAACCTTGAGTGTAAGGTTCTTGATTTCTGTCTGATCTTAATGATTAAAAATTATGTACATGAATCACAGTACATAGACAGACACTATTCCTCCATAAATGTTGATGTACACACTGGCAGAAAGGAGTTTGAAAAAAATACCTCATGGGTAATAAAACATCTAATTATGTTCCTGTGGTTTTGTGATAGATGGCCTATCCCAGGCTGATGAAGAGTGCTGAAAAAGACCTTAGCCTTTTCCTCTCATATTTTTTTTGACATATGCCACATATACTATAAAAGCATTTTTAAGTTGTTTCTCGTATTATTCTCCTTCTCCACCTCCCTGACACATCTCCTATTGACCCATTTGCACAGCAGTGTTTAGAATGTGGCTTAGAAAATAAACATCTTCTCATAGGAGAATCATGCTTTCACAATGAACTTCATCTATAGAATAAAGCCTCTAATCTGATGCCTCATTAACAAACTCTTTATATAAACTACATGCTGATGGAAAAGAGTTATTGAGCTGGAAAAGGGCATACAATTGCATTCTCCCAATGTTATAGGTGGCTGCATATGACCTAGAGAGATCTCTTACAGTCAATCTTATTGCAAGTAATACATCAAGTTTCAGGTGAATTATGAAAGATTTTTAAAAGTGTTGTTCCCTATTCTGGCTCATTTATAGTCTGTAGAATTGTGCAAAATAGAAGGGCAGCAGAGGCATAAAATGGTGTTGAGAAGGTGGAACAAGAGTTTTGAAACTGTCCTGGTTTCAGTTAGGACAGACTTAATTTTCCTCCTAGCACTGGTAGAGTGCTATGTTTTGGATTAGGATGAGAAGAGTGCTGATAACATGCTGATGTTTTAATTGTTGCAGAGCAGTGCTTACACCAAGTCAAAGGACTTTTAAGATCCTTGCTCTGTCCTGCCAGCAGGCAGGGCTAGGTGGGTGCAGCAAGGGCTCAGAGGGAACAGACACAGGACAGCTGATCCAAACTGGCTAAAAGGGTATTCCATACCATCTGATGTCATGCTAAACAATATATAGGGGTGGCTAGCCGGGGTGGGGAGACAGCTGCTCGGGGTTAGGCTGGGCATCAGTCAGCGGGTGATTAGCAATTGCATTGTGCATCACCTATTTTGTACATGTTATTATTATTATTATTATTATTTTCCTGTCTTAATAAACTGTCTTTATCTCAACTCACAGGCTTCACGTTGCCACTTCTCTCCCCCATCCCAGAGAGGGAGGGGGGAGGGTGAGTGAATGGCTGTGTGGTGTTTAGCTGCTGGTCGGGTTAAACCACAACAGAAACATACCACAGAAAATGTAGTATTGATTAATGGTTAAATGTTGACTTTGTTATGTCTTTCAGTGCTGTTTCAGTATGTGTCCCACAAGTGCTGCATTTGCATCACTTATTTGAAATCCTTTGCTGTTTCACTGCCTGCTCACTCCCATGGCACAGCTGGAAGTGACAGCAGTGAGATTAACGTGTTACTTCATTAGTTGGATCTTGAAAACTTCCTGTATCAGCTCAGAATTTAGATTTGTTTTCTGTATATCAACAGTGGACTACATATTTTGCAGAAACCCCACTTACATTTACCATTGCACAAAGGAGTTTTAGAACAGGGTTTAAATAGAACTACAAAACACCTTGAAATGCTACATAACAGAAAATGCAAGTGTGTGAATGTGTACTGGGTTTAGGTGTCAATGTCTTGGTACTGGAGGCCTGCAGATATGGAGGTGTTCCATGGTGTAGCAGACATCCATGCAGCAGACTGTGGAGAACCCCCGTGCTGGATTAGCTGGATATTTCCTGAAGGAACTTCAGCCTGTGAAGAACCCTTGCAGGAGCACAGGAAAGGTATGAAGAGGAAGGGGTGGCACTTAGAAACCCTGTTATATACTGTCCATTATCCTCCATTATCTATCCCACACTTGCATCAATAAACTTTGGTAAAGAGGTTGGGAGTGATAGAGTAAAGCCTGGGAAATGATGGGAGGCAAAGTATTTTTTTAATTGGTGAGTTATCTTCTTGTCTTTAATTTGACCCACAAAATTTCTCACATTGTTTTTTCCCTCTGTCCTACTGAGAAGAGTGATTGAGCAGCTGAGTGGACATTTAGCTGTTTAATAAAGTTAACCCACCACAACGTCCTATACACATACATGCCTTATCAGTTTATATCTACTTTTACATCCTAGTAACTAGGAGAGAAACATATTTTTGTTTCAATGGTGAACAGAAAATAGATTTGACTTCTTATCTGCCATGTTCTTCTATGGTCATAATTTCTTGGTGTATCAGGCCTTTCTCAGCAACTATGAACATAACAAGCTCTCAGTTACATTAAATGGTTAAATTAATAAAATAAAATAAAACAAAATTTAGCTTTAATTCTAATATCTTTTTATCAAATGAGTGTGGTAATAAAATCTTTTTCTTTTCTTACTTTCTTACTTTTCTTACTTTCAGTAGCTGAATTAAGTTTTTAAAGGGTAAAAATAGAAGGCTACCTGATACTAAATAATGTATGGAAAAGGAGTACCTTGGCAATGAGTTAATATTTAACATTGTTTTAAGGTTACTGTTTGGATGATATTGATATTTATAGCTTGAATTACATAAAATATAGCTTCAGCCAAGTATCAGCATCTGTACAAACTTTCAAAATATTCAGGCTGGTGAGGATGTGTGGTGGTTTTACCTTGCTACACAGCTGAATTACACTACAAGCACACTCTCATTTCCTTTTCTCAAAGGGAAAGGGGGAGAAAATATTATGTAAAGGTTTCAAGGGTTGAGATAAGGGGAGATCATGCATCAGTTATCATCATGGGCAAAAGAGACTCAGTATAAGGAGATTAATATAATGTATTGCCTATTACTAGCAGACTACAATGGAGAGGAACTAAAAGCAACTTAGAAATGCCTTCTCCCCCATTCCACCCTCTTCTACATCCCCTGAACAGCTCAGGGGAATGGGGAATATGGGTTGTGGTCAGCCCAGGAAGCTTTGTCTCTGATACTCTTTCATGGTCACTCTCTGCCCCTGCTTGCAGTGCCTCTCACAGGATGCTATCCTTCCTGAACTGATCATACATGGACTACCCACAGACAACAGATCTTCAAGAACTGCTCCAAATATGGGTCTGTACCATGGGTCATCCGACAGAGCAAACTGCTCCAACATGTGTCCCTTACAGGTAGCAGCTCCTGCTAAATCACATTCTCCTGTGTGGGCTCCTCTCCATAGGCAGCAGCTCTTCAAGAACTGTTCTAATGTGGGTCTGTACTACAGGGTCCTTCCTTCAGGAGCAAATTGCTCCAGCACAGGTACCCCACAGGCGGCAGTTCTCCCTAGGTCTGCTGCTCCTTTGTAGGCTCCTCTCCACAAGCTGAAGCTCCGGTCTGGGGCCTGTTCCTGAAGGGGCTCTTCATGGGCCACAGACTCCTCCAGATCCCATCCACCTGCTCCATCAGGGGCTCCTCCATGGGCTGCAGCATGGAGATCTGCTCTCCCGTGGTACTCCATAGGTGACAGCCTGCTCCACCAGGGGCCTCTCCACAGGCCGCAGGGGAACCTGTGCTGTGTGCCTGGAGCACTTTCCACCCTCCACTTGCACTGCCCCTGGGGGCTGCAAATCTGGTTCTCACCCTCTCTCCCAGCTGCTGTTGCTCAGCACTTCTTTCCCTTCCTTAACTCTGCTCTCCCAGAGGCACAACCAGCATTGCTTACTGGCTCAGCTCTGGCCAGCAGCAGGTCCCTTTTGCGAACTGTCTCTGATCTGATGGGGCAGCTACTGGGCCCTGCTCACAGAGGCCACCCCTCAAGCCTGCCCACTACAAAAGTTTTGCCACGTAAATCTAATACAGGCTTTTATTTAAAAACCTTTTTTTTTTTTTTTTTTTTTTTTTTTTTCCACAGGTATACTTCTTGCTCTGGAACTGGAGCAGGCTGCGTAAGAGTGGTAATAATTTTATGCTAGTTAGAAAGTAGGAACTGGTTAATTAAGTCAATGTTATAGTCCTGAGCGTCCACAGTGGCAGTCCAAATGATTACAGATAACCGAATTTGCAGTTGCAATTTGGCAGTCCAAATTATTACAGATAACCCTCCTGTATGCAAAGAAGATAGATTTGGTCATCTCGTCAGTGATCATAAGTTTCTGTTTTATTTGTCAGAGTTTAGGGATACAACTGTGAGAGCAATGACCTCTTTTTTTATGTATATGTAAGGCAGTCACAATATTCTAAAACTCTGCCCTCACTGACCTCCTGGATGAAGACACAGATGTCCTAGTGAGAGCTGAAGTTATTAACACCATATGAAGCAACAGAACCAAAACTATCTATTCCACTCTACAATACCTGATAGCTTAATAATTTACTACATTTGCACAACATCAAGTAAATGTGAGATTTCTGTTCTAAGTTAAATTAATCCTTTGTGCAGTTAGGGTACAGCAACTACAATTTGATTTTTGTGGTCTGAGGTTTACAAAACAAGCTCCGCAGGTTTCTAGCTAGTTTTGATCCATTCCAATATGTACTTAACACTAAGAGATTATTTCTAGTTGTGGCAAATTATTAGATGGTGTTTCTTGCTTTTTCTGTTCATGATTATATTTTACAGATATGGATTATTTAAAATTAATTCATAATTTCACTAAAATAAAATATTTTGTTAATGTAAAATAGATTAGTCTGCCAATAAGGAGAAACTGAGCAAGGTGAAATCCAGTTTAGGAGAACACATGGCTTTCACTCTCTCGTTTGTCCAAAAATAAAACAACAAGAAACAACCAACCATATTCCATTCCTGCCAGGGAGTATTTGATCTACTACAAATGATCCTCTCCTCTTTATTAATGAATCCTGACAATTCTTTCTGGCTCTCAAACAAACTACTGCTTCATGTTCAACTAATAAGTCTGTCATTAAACTACCTTAGACCTGAAATTCTTTTGAACAACTTTGCTAAATTTGGAAGATTACAAGAAAGTAGAAACAATGAAGAATTAAATAAAAACTGAGTGAATGAAGTAATACCCATATGAAACAGTTTCAGCTGTTTTCACAGAATCATAGTATCATCAAATCATAGAATGATTTGTGCTGGAAAGGATCTTCTAATTACAACCCTCCTGTCATGGGCAGGGACACATTCCACTAGATCAGGTTGCTCAAAGCTACATCCAGACCAGCTTTGAACGCTTCCAAGGAGGGGACATCCACAGCTTCTCTAGGCAACCTGCACCAGTGCCTCACCATCCTCAGAGTGAAGAATTTCTTCCTAATATCTAATCTAAATCTACCTTCTTTTAGTTTAAAACTGTTACCCCTGCATGTCACTACACTCCCTCACAAAGAGTCTTTCCCCAGATTTCCTGTAGGCCCCTTTGAGGTACTGGAAAGGCACTATAAGGTCTCCTCCAGGCTGAACAACCCCAGCTCCCTCAGACTGCCTTCACAGGAGAGGTGCACCTGCCCCTAATGATCCTCATGGCCTTCACATGGACTTGTTCTTACACGTCCATATCCCTATTACATTGGGCTCCCAGAGCTGAATGCAGTACTCAATATGGGGTCTCAGAGAGCAGAGTAGAGAGGGAGAATCATCTCCCCCGACCTCCCGGCCATGCTTCTTTTAAAGATGCAGCCCAGGATATGATTTGCTTTCTGGCTGCAAGTGTGCACATCATAGGCTCATGCTGAGCTTCTCAGCCAACATCCCCAGGTCTCTGCAGAAGTGTTCCACTGAGCCTGTATTTATACTTAGGATTCCTCTGACTCAGGTGCAAGACCTTGCACTTAATTTTGTTGAACTTCATAAGGTTTGCACCAGCCCACCTTACCAAACCTTCTGAGGATGTGCTCCCTCTGTCTGTGTCACCAACAAAGATGTTTAACAGCACTGGTCCCAATACCAGCTCCTGAGGAACACTACTTGTAACTGATCTCTGCTTGGGCATTCAGCCATTCATTGCAACTCTTTGATTGCAACCTTGCAGCCAATTGCTTACTCACTGAGTGGTCCATCTCTCAAATCCATATCTCTCTATTGTAGAGACAAATTTTCCTTATTTTCTGTGTGCCTCAGTATAGTTTCCAGGAGGATCTGCTCCATGATATTTCTGGGCATAGAGTGGGCATAGAGGTGAGACTGACTGGCCTGTAGTTCCCCAGATCTTTTTTTTTTTTTTTCCTTTTTTAATTTTTTTTTTCCTCTCTTCCAGTCATTGCCAGCTTCACCAAGCTGCCATGAGTTCTAAAATATGGTGGAGAATGGCTTCGCAACTTAATCTGCCAGTTTGCCAGGACCCTTACATGCATCTCATCAGGTTCCATTAATGTGTACATGTTTAGGTTGCTTAAGATCGTCTCACACCTCATCTTCTACAAGGAGCAGTTCATCATTCTCCCAGTCCCTGCTTTCCGTGACCTGCGCTGTGTGGCTAGAGTTCCTAGCAGTGAAGGCTGAGGCAAAAAAGTTACCGAGTACCTCAACCTTTTCCATATCCCAAATACCCAGGTCTGCTCTTTCATTCAGCAGGATGCCCAGTTTTCCTAGTCTTCCTTAAATATTAACTAGCTTTCTTGGGTCCCTCTTCCCTCCATGGCTTTGTCCTGTGGTGCTCTACCAAGCCTGGAAAGGCCAAAGTCAGCTTCCTCAAAGACCAAGGTAGTGAGGTTGCGCTGCTCCCTCCTCACTGCTCAAAGGATCCTAAACTCTGCCATTTCATGGGCACTGCATTCAAGGCTGCCCTTTGGCTTCATGTTCCTTACCAGTCACTCTTTGTTGGTGAGAATGAGGCCAGCATAACACCTGTCCTTTTGGTCTCCTCTATCACTTGGGGGAAGAAGTTATCACTGGTGTATTCCAAGAACCTCCTGGACTGCCCGTGCCCTCCTGTGTTGTCCCTCCAGCAGATATTGGAGTGGTGAAAGTCCCCCATGTGGACCAGAGCTTGTGAATGTGAGGTTGCTTCTATCTATCTACAGAGGGCATCATCCACTTGGTCTTTCTGATCAGGGGGCCTGTAGCAGACCCTCAACTATAACGTCACTTGTCCCTGCCCTTCCTTTAATTCCGACCCATAAACTCTTGCTCAGCTCTTCATCCATCTGCAGGCAGAGATCTATGAACTCTAGCTGCTCACAGTCATAGACGGTAGTGCCTCCTCCTTGCCTCCCTTGTCTATCCTTCCTGAAGAGCCTTTATCCTTCCATTCCAACTCTCAAGACCTGGGAGCCATCCCACCATGTTTCCATAATGCCAATGAGGTCATAGCCCTGCAAGCATGTGTACACCTCTATCTCCTCTTGTTTATTTCCCATGCTATATGTGTTTGAGTTGGGCCCCTGATAAAACTGACTGACTGGCTGGAGTGGCTAGAATTCCTTTGTGCTGCTCTTCAGCTTCTCTCTTGCTGATCCGTGACACCTGTCTAGGCTCTGGGCATCTATCACTAATATCAGACTGATGGGTGATAAAAATTATTTATCTCCTCCATAAAATACAGTAATTATTTTACTGTTGCAGAAGATCAAATAGGAAAGTATGAACATATTAATGACTAATCTCATTATTAAAGCTACAATTAGAATACTGGTAGCATTACCAGCTTAAGTGGAATGTGAAACTGCAGTGCCAAACTCTTTTTCATTGTTGGAGCATCACTAGATATTGATGTACGCAAGTGATAATAGTGTTTTTAAGCAGATATTAAAATTAATGAGAAAGGAAAAATGATTGAAATTATTTATTTAAAATAAGCCTGTGCAGCATCTCCTGAATGAAGTCTTGATAGTAAGTGCATACTAGATTGCTCCTGAAGGTAGGGATAGGGACAAGTCCAATCAGCTGGCGAATCTACAGAGGATTAATAATGGCTTGATCATTTTGCACATATTGAAGGAAAATAACGTCAACACTGTCTTGTTTTCTGAACATGCTAGTGTAACAGATGACTAATTCTATCTGATTTCTATTATCATATTAAGACTTCAGTGTAAATTTATGTGACTTTATTCCATACAAGGCATTAATTCTCTCTGTTAAAATGAAATACAATGTTTATTCTGTGTTCACATCAATACTGTGTTCTATCTTGTGGAGCTGCACTGACATCAGTAAGTTTCATAAAATTGAAAAACATCTGTATTGTACTGGGAGCAAAACTAGACATATTGTGATTAGTCATGTTTACACGTACATTTTATGTTTACATATAAAAGTACAGTAATTATTATGATTAAGCATAATGGTACAATCCTCTATGTCCATGGAAATCACTGACCTTTTTGTTGGAGGTGTCACTTGGGATCTACATTAGTGCCAGCTATGCAGATGGTTTTTATGAAACGGACATCTGTTGATTAAAAGTTGGACTAAAATTAAAAATGTGTTTTTTTTTTTTTTATGGTCGTTAATCACTACTTATCACCCTGCCTCACATTATAACTAGTGATGAGCTCTCGAAAACATTGCTCTGTTGTCATGATAATGGTTGGATTTTATCCTCTCTTGAATATATGCAAATAGTGGAGGTGACTGCTTCTGGCTGTTGACTTCACTGGTAACAGAAACTACTGACTTTTATTGACTTGCATATCACTATACCGATTGTAGAGACTAGATGTGCTTTGTCACCCTCTGTTACCATTTAATTTTCCTTCATTAGTTGCTAATAACTTCAAAACCACCTGTGTGAAAATTGCTTTTGTAGATATCAGATTTTTGCATAAAATATCACAATTTTACAGCAGACTACAAAGTACTTATCTATGTGATACTCAGTTCCAGAGTAATTTGCATATGAGGAAGAAAGAAGATTTAATGGAAATATTGGGAAAACATTTGCAGAAAACATTCAGCTGCAGTCCTGGAAATTAAAAAGTTGAAAAAAAAAAAAGGCAAATATCTTAAAACTAATGTAAGTGGATCTTCTAATATATGTAATCTGGGCAGAAAAAAAATAAATAAGACTCCTACAGGAAAAATTAATTTGTTATAGGACATTTTCAAGTGGTAAAATGAAGTTCTTCTCAAGTCTACAAATTTGGGGACTTCATTTTTTCGGCCTATGGCTTTTTTGAAGTCATAAGTTTTTGTAACCTGTTGTCCAATAATTCTTGTGAAATTTCTGTTTCCTGTTATGTCATTCAGTTTTTCATTCATCTTCAGGCATCATTCTTGGTATAGCTTGCTGGCCTTCAAAGAGGCTACATTACAAGCCTGAAATAATTTATTATTTTTATGGTTGGTAATCCTCCACCAACATACCATTTCTTTGTTTACATGATCAACAGATTAAAAAAATTTCAAAAACAATAGAGTAGCAACTTTTTAAAAGGATGAATTGTTTGATTGTTTGTTTGGTTGGTTTTATATCTTTTTGGACAAGAATACAGAGACGTCATAAAACTTAATTTCCCAGCATATCATTTGCTTCTTCTCTGAGAGAATGTCATTGAAGAGATGCATGAGATCTCTGTTCTTGAATTTGCAGTAAATATTAACTGGACTTTTAATTTGAAGTCTGATCAGGTTTTTTGTTTTGGTTTCTCTGAATATTTATTTAATTTAATTATTTTCCATTACTGAATGCTACTTTTCATGCATTTCCAATAAATGCATCAGATTTAGCCTAGATGGCTCCTTCATCATAAGGAGCCATCTTATATATACTTTTGAGTGATGAGAGGAGTCATAGATAATATGATTTTGGAAGTAGTTATCTTTGAGCTTTTTTTTTTTTTTTTTTTTTTTTTTTTTTTAGCAACCCCACCTTGGTTGGCAGGCAGAGAGATGATATAATAGCACTTTTTTCAGGTTCCATATAAAGCAGGCCACTGAACTGGAAAGTCTTGGAGACTTGGAAGTTTGATCCCACCTCTGGCTTTTACACGCAGCCTGGAGCATTAATGGGTATGTTCTAATGCCTGCTCTATTAATGAGGTGTGTGCTGAGGTGCAGATGCATACACAAAAATATCACTCTTGGACCTCAGCCAGATTGTTACAAACAAAAGCTCTTGAGTAATGTCTTCAGAAGAACACCATTTTGTAATTTACTGGCTAAGGATATAGTTGAATATTACTGACATTTTTTCAGAAAAAAAAAAAAAAAAAAAAAAAAAAAATCCTTTCTGGAAATGCTGTTGTTAACTACAGAAACCCTGAAACCAATCCTTTAAACTTTACTTGATGTGATTAAATTAAAGGAAATAAGGTTTAAAATGCTCTGGGTACTAGAAGCCCAGCTCTTTAGTTAGACTAAAAATATAGTCTAAAAAAGTAATTTGAGCTTGAAGGAAAAAAATAATTCAACTAAATATATCTATTCAGTTCCTTTACATGTGCTGCTTGTTTTTTCAAAGATCAGTCTAGCATGTGAGAGTTATTAGGAACAAATAAATTGCTAGTTAAAGTTAAATTAAATGGAGGGGGGCATCCAAAAACACTTGGTAAAGGAAGGTGACTGAAAAAAAGCATTAACATTTCACAGCAACATTTCTTATTTCAGTTAAATCTATCTCTTCCTCCAATTCTTTATACTGCAATAAAAGAAATTGTTTAAAATTACACATTGATAATAGAAAATTATTATAAAACATGCAACCAGTACAGTAACAGACCAAGTTCAGCATTAGCCTGTTCTTTTAACATCCACACTGATTTCAGAGAGTTACTGTGGTGGGTTAAACTTGCCTGGCTACCAGGTGTCCACCCAGCTGATTTCTCACTCCCTCTGCTTGGCACAATGACGGAGAAAATATGATGAAACAACTTGTGGGTTGTGATAAGGATGAGATTACTCACCAATTAGCTTCAAGATTGAAATAGTCTTCATTTGGGTAAGATTAATTGAATTTATTGCTAAGTAATAATAGTGTAGAACAGTATAAAAGTATGAGAACTAAAATAAAACTAAAACCACTTTATTCTTGCTCCCATTTCTTTTATTTTCTTCCCCCTCTTCTCTTTCCATCCCCAAGTAGCACAAGAGAACAGAGAATGGGCTTTATAACCAGTCCATAATACTTCGTCTCTACCTTTCTTTCATGGTCACTCTCTTCCCCTTCTCCACCGAGGGCTACTCCACAGACTGCAGCATAGAGGTCTGGTCTGCCATGGAATACATGGGTTGCAGCGGGACAGCCTTCTCTGGGGCCTGGAGCACCTCCTACCCTCTGGGGGTCTGCAGGGCTGGTTCTCCCTCCTCTCTCCTGGCTGTTGTTGCCCAGCAGTTCTTTCCCTTGTTTGACTCTACTCTCCCAGGACCCAGGTAATGTCACTCACTGGCTTGACTCTGGCCAGCGGTTAGGTCCCTTTTGGAGCAGCTGGAGCTGGCTCTGATCTGACATGGGTCAGCTGCTGGGCTCTGCTCAGAAAGGCCACCCCTGCACCCCACCCACTACCAAAACATATCCACGTATACCTTCTACAGTTACATACATTTTACTGCACTATTTGCTTTATTTTAATATTCTGGACAGAGACAAGAGTCACAGATTAATTAGAATGCAAAAGTCACAGAGAAGTAGCTAATTTTAGCTGAGCTTAGGAGTTACAAGAACTACTTGTGGACTACTACACTGTAGTAAATCTCCTTCTTGCTAAGTACAGTAAGAAATCATTCTGCAACTTCAGAACTTATAATTTTGTTTCACATGTATATATCTTTTCTTAAACATAGCTCTTACCTACATCTTATCTACATGACCAGTGTGGCTCATGTACCCATAGTCAATAATACAGACAATTGATAATGCCACAATAACTATGTGACTGTAAATTTGCATGGTTTGTTCTCTATTCTGTACATGATTTTTGCTTTTCCACTGATTTCTAACAAGGACATATACCAATTATTTTATTTTATTTTATTTTTGTACAACTCTCTATTTTTTCTTGAATTAAAAAAAAAGTGATTTAGAAAGATCAATAAATAAAACGTCAAAACAGACACAAAGTTCTTTAGCAGGTATAAACAGAGATTTGTTCAATCTGTTACTGATTTAAATAGGACTTACAGGTGCATACACAAGTATAAACATATATAAATTCCATGTATTTTTATGTAATAATAACTAAAGTAGTGATACAGTATGTAGTCTGACCAGAGCCACGGTTGGAGGCTACCAAGATTGCACATAGAGGAAACAAGATCTTCACTGGAAGAGACTTGCAAAGCCAAAGATCTTATTATCATAAAATGCTGACATGAATACTTTTGTGCAACGCTTGAGGAGCATAGTAGTGCATCTAGTCTCGAAGTATTTGAAACTGGTTGCAATTTTTCAACTGATAGGTTATTTCAAATTATTCCAAATTAGAGATGACATGGACAGATTCAAGCAGTTTGCATATAAACTTGGAAACAAGGCAAAATAAATGTGTTAGAAGAAGGAAAATAGAATGTATTTAACAAAATAAGCATAAGTTCTGACAACTTATGATAGCAGTGCTGGACATTAAAAATGAACAAAAGCATAAGAAGAAATTAAGAATATTATACTTTATTAATTTTAAGTAAGAAGTTGAGAGGTGCTGATAATTTTTGGAACAGTACTGAGTAAGAGTGATGATTACTCTGCACTATGATTAGCCCCTGGAGGCAGACACCGTTTTTGAATTACAGTCCTCCCTTATTGTGCATGGAAGTTTCTAATTTACAGCTCTCCCATTCTATTAGTAAATCACAGACTTTCCTTCTCCAGGCTATTTGGCATGCTGTGGGCTGGGAACAAGCATAGAGTTACCACCTGCTCTGTTCTACCTCTCTGCCTCTTTTGGCTTCACACTCCATAGAAGAAAATGGAATAAAAAAACACATTTTCATCTATGTTACTTATATCTGAAGGCTAGTTAACCAGAAGATGGATATAAGACACATGCCAATTCACAATATGATTCTTTATTAGTTTTAGGCTCTTGACATTTTTCATCACATCTATTTTCTGAAAAATTGGGTAAATTGGTGAGTGATATGGGTAACAGGAATGGAAGAGATCCTGGTCTGATCATCTTTGTGACTGTGTGACCAGAACTGGTACAATAACAATTACTGATCACTTCAGAATGATTCATTCAGAAAAAAATTACAAAATAGTCATCCATTGCAGCTTCCAGTTATCACATCTTCTATCTTGCTCTAAATAATAATAATAATAAAGCAACTTTGGCTGAATATGAAAGGGTTAGTTCAGATAACAAACAAATTTCCTAATTCTCATCTTCTTGCCTTTTTTTTTTTTTAAACTAGTATTGTTATTAATAATGTAATCCAAGCAACAAATATTCAAGGTGCTCTGATAACAGAGTTTAGAAACATTTTGTATCATCTGGATCAATTTCCATAAATAACATTTTTGTATTCCAGAAATTTCTTCTTCAAGTACCACAAGCTCACTAACTCCTTTTTAGCAGTCTAAAAATACTTTAAATCTTTTGCTCAAAAACAAAAGCAACAGCAACAAAACAAGCAAGCAACAACAAAAACAAATCAACAACAACAACAAACAGAAGCTACCAAAACCATGTTATAGGATGAGAAAAGGAAAAATCATGAGCATTTCAAATACCTTAGGTCCCTCTGATAGCAACAGTAAAGGATTTGAAATGTTAAAATGAACAAAGAAAGCATCATTCATAAAGGCAGTTAAATTTAGCAATTGCATGCTAAACTGATCATCTGTCTCATAATCACTCCAAAAATATATCGTTATTGCTCTGTTCTGTGTTCTTAACTTAGATTTTTATTTTATTTATTTATTTTCCAGCAGAAACTGCTGGACTTTCAAAACTTGAAGTGATAGAATGCTGAAGTTTGGCTTCATTGATCACAGCCTATATTTGTTTTGCAAAATAAGCATGATTTTGAAAGGCGTTATTTCAATGAAGTATAAAGACATAATTCACATCTCTTGGCATACCATGAACACTATTTAAAGCTTAATAGTCAAGTACATTCAAAAGCAGGAAGGCCAAGTATCTCTTTTTTTTTCCCTGATTAGACTTTGAAGTTCTAAGTGAAAGGCTTGCAATACCTCATGCAAAACATCACAAAAAGGCCTTTTAATATACCTGAAACATTGAACATCTTCAAGGGTAAGTGGTGTTGGCAGCTGTTTCTTTCACTGAAAGCTATGAGCTTGGGGATTGAAAATACAGGTCTTGATTTCAACAAAAATGAGAATCAGTGATAAACATAAAATGTCAAGGAGAGGGGGAGGATTTTTGTTTTGGAACCGTGCACTCAGTAGAACTCTGATTCAGCATCATCATTACTCAATCTACTCCTCATGTGGGAAAATATTTATTCTGATGCTGTTCTCTCAAAATTTTTACTGCACAGAAAATAACACTTGACAGAAAAGTATTTCTTATTGTTTTCTACATTCAATCATTCTCATTTCTTAGCTTTTCAGCACACAGATCATTCAATAAATGTATCAATTAATTCCTTAAACGTACTAAAGAAAACTGTTTTTTTATTTTTATTTTTATATACTATTAGCAACTTTGATGACAATAAAAAAATTAAATTGCATGGAAAAATTGTTTGAATTTTTTCACATTTAATAGTTATATCTCATTGGGCTGAGAAGTGTCTTTGTTGTATCTTAATGAAAAGTATCTATTTGGTTATCTTTAAATCAAAGTTTTATATTAATTGCTAATTTTCTTAAATATTTCATGCATAGTAAGGAAGGAATTCAATTAACTTTTCGTTCATAAAAGAAGTCTGTATTAAGAATACCAATGAGAAAGTGTTGATTTGTCCTTGTCCATAGCATTAAGCTTTTATATTATCACTGGCTGAATCATAAAGGAAACTTGTCTTGCATGTTACATGAAACAGGTTTCAGGGAAGTAAAGAGCTCTGTGAAAATTAAACCTGCTATAGATGCATTGGCACTGGAAAAAAATGGAAGGAACATTAAAACAGCTTTTTTCATTAGTATGTGTTAAGATACTTTTTCTTTGTTCTCTGGACGTAATGCTGAATACAGGATAGGCAGAGTTTTACTTTTAACAAATACCATAACAACTGCAGTAGCTGCATGTGTTAAGTTACTAATACTTTTCATCACTTTATCAGTGTGTGTGCCCCTTTCACTGCCTTTCAGTACTGCCAAGTACTTTTAGGACAAGAAAAGATGAGTCAGATTTATAATTTTATTCCAGATTAGACTTCTCAATGCTAAGAGAAATTGGCATCTTTGAAACAGATCTTCATGGACCTTAATCAGACTTTATTCTAACCAATCTTAAATCACCGTATTGAAAAGGTGTGGTGGTTTTACTTGGGTGGGCGGCCGAGCTCCACCACCACCTCTCTCACTCCGCCTCCTCAAAGAGGAATGGGGAGAAAATACAATATGGGTTTGTACCACGGGGTCCATGCCTCGGGAGCACACTGCTCCAACCTGGGTCCCCCACGGGCAGCAGCTCCTGCCACGTCACCTGCTCCTGTATGGTCTCCTCTCCACAGGCTGCAGGTCTGGCCCGGAATCTGCTCTGGCAGGGGTCTTCCACAGGCCTCAGTCTCCATCGGTGCAGGTCCACCTGCTCCACCATGGTCTCCTCCACGGGCTGTAGAGTGGAACCCTGCTCCACCGTGCTACTCCACGCTGCAGGGGGACAGCCTGCTCCACCATGGTCCTCACCACAGGCCATAGGGGCTGTGGGGCCTGGAACACCTCTCCCCATCCCTGTAGACTTTGGCTCCTGCAAGGCCATTTCTCACTCCTCTCACTCTCCCAGCTTCTGTGTGTCATAGTGTTTTTTTCCCTGTCTTAAATATGCTCTCACAGAGGCGCAAAACAACATCACTTATTGGCTCAGCTCTGGTCAGCAGTGGGGCCTTACCAAGCATGGGGCAGCTTCAAGATCCTTCTCACAGAAGCCACGCCTATGGCCCCCTGCTACTGAAACCTCGCCACGTAAACCCACCCACTACACAAGGTAAATCAGCCTCTTCTGGGAGAAGCATAATCACACCAAGTTTAAATTGTTATTACCTTACATGTGAGTCCTGACCAAGCACTGGCTTGGAAATATCACATGCTCTGTGAGATTGTGAGGAGTGATGTTACATAGTCTTCTTCCAGTTAACAGACTTAAAATATGAGTTTTGTTCAAATAAGAATCCAAGATTAAATTGTACATTTCTATCCTGTGTCACAAAGTATTAACATACTTAACACCAGCAGAAGTCCTTAGTAAGACAGAAAGACTGAACATGAGAGCAAGGACCATTGGGCTTTAAACAGACCTGTAGCTGCTCTTGGTAAGGGTGGTAATTTAAGGAAGACGCATTATCCTGTAAAAAAAAAAAAAAAAAAAAAAAAAAAAAAAAAAAAGTTTCAGATTTATAAGATTCTCAGTCTGAATTGCATACAGATTTGGCATTGCTTTTCAAAGCATATAGAAGCTTGAAAATAATCAATATATTACTATCATCAGACACCTATTCAGAAATGAGAAAAAAAAAAAAAAAGATAAAAAAGATATCTGGCAAATTTATAATCCTCTTAATGTTCCTGCAATTAATTCAGGTGGCACATTTGGCACATTACCAATCTTGAAAACTTAATTTTAAAAGTCAGACAAAGATGTAAGTAGAGTTTTAGAAAACTTTCCCAAAAAATTTCCCAAAGCATTTCAGATTTTTTATTAACCTCAAAGCCTAAGTTTTTCAATGGAAATAGCATTGTATGTTCCTTCATAACATACAAACTGTGTATACCTTTGGTTTAATCAAAACCTTGTGGATTGTGTGTCATGTGTCATAAAGTTTGTATGGCTGCATCTAAAAATATAGAAACCGAAAGAATAATTACAAGATCCAAGCATGGGGCTCAAATTTCCAAGGGATTTTCTGGAGTAGTCACACTACTAATCAATGTCTAGGACATTGATTGTATTCAAAATTCCTTATAAAAGTGAAAAAAAAATAGTTTATGTTTCAGTTTTATTTTATTTTACTTTTGACAGATGTATTAGCTGAAAATAAATAAAAATTTGTAATGACAAGTCACTTGCCACACACAAACAAAAGAGGTTCAATATTATCAAGAACATAGACAACATGTATGCTTCAGTACTGGTGAATCAGAAAAGCAAGTTGGTTTGGATCTGGGTTTGGAAAAGATCCTGAGAAGGAAATGTGCCTTGTCTTAATTCTTTAATCAAGAACTACTTTTGTCAGATTTTAATCCATTATTTGCATGTTGTGAATGTTGTACTAGTTTGCTGCTTTATTTTGTTTGTTTGTTTGTTTTGTTTTTGTTGTTGTTGTTGTTGTTCTGTTCTGTTTTGCCTTGCAGTAATTTATAGACAATGAACTTTTCAGACAAGGAGCAGAATATAACTTAGGCCTGTTGCTTCGTAGTGATCATTGTCATTTCTAAGATCAAATATGAATGAAACTTGAAGAAGCATGACAGGAAGGATGTAATGCTTCTACCAATTACCTATAATGCACGAATTTTCTGATATTCAATTCCCTCCTTCTTAGTCCTACCATCTACTTCATTTAGTAATTATATTTACAAGATTGAGCCTGCTGGCAAAATTTACAGCAAAACTAAGACATTGGGAACACTTTTGGAAATGAACATAAGTGTAAGAGGTGGGGAAAAAAGACACAGATGAGCAAAACATAGAAAAAAAAATGTATTTTCAAACTGCACAGGGATGGAATATTATGCCTTTTGGGGAACTGATAGAGAAGCGAGATTCATCTAATTATTTTAGATGAATTTATAGTCATATCTTTACTGGCTTTTTAGATGCACATCTCACACTGTCTGTCTGCTTCTCAAGTGTGGCAGGTTCTTTCAAAGGAACACATATTTCCAATGATCCTTCTTAAGCTAACAGAAGTCTCCTATTGATTTCTATGGTAAAACTTGGGAGTGGGGTGTGGAGGTGAAAATTAATTAAGTAATGATCAGAAGTTAAGATTTTACATATAAGTGGGCTAGCACATTTACAGCATTTATTTATAACGTAGAGACAGATGAAGTAGGAGAAGAAAATATAAAAAGAACATCTGTGAAGGCACTGTTTAAAAACTGAGTTTGACTTCCAGTTATTATTATTATTATTTGATTTATAATAATCTAAGAAAAAACATCCCTAGACTGTTCTAAAAATGTTTTAGAAAATTGTTTTGTATTTTGGGAAAATGATAATTGTTTGGTAACTCTGGGCAAAGTTTTCACCACTAGTTCAGCTCCTAACTTTAAAAGATCTTTTTCTCCTACCATTCCTTGGTGAATACACTAAGAAACAAGAGAAAAAAAATGCTGATGTATGAGGTGGTTATTATCAATCATCCTTTTGGGCTGCAAAAGTAAGAAGATTGCATCTAATTCATGAAAATTCCTCTACTTCATTATATTTTTCACATCTAGTAAGAAGGTAAAAGCAGAAATAAGCTTTTCATTAACCAAAATAAAATTAATTGAGTGAGTCTCAGTTGCTACTTTGGAAGAATTCCACGTAATGATGACAATGGAAAGATACAGCATTTAGACTTGTGGCCAAGTAATAAGTAATATTCACTTTATGATTTACACTGATGTTAAACTGATAGTGGGAAGGAAAATGTTCAAGAAGAAAAATTCTTAGCCATAGTTAAAAGGATGTCCAGAGGCAGGGAGTTATATCCTCCCAATTCTGGTATTCTCTTTTTGAGTAAAAGAAGAAATAGAAAAGATAAAGGAGTATTTTCTTTTTGAGCATGTATGTGTCCCAAGCACTGAAAACACAGAAATTATGTGATGATTATGGCTATATATAAGTGATGGTGTTTTCATACAGACTGCTATCCACTGGCTGTTTAGCAGTCAAGCAAGCTCTGTGGTGTGCGAGCCAGGATCCAAGTCTACTAAAACCTCCGGAAATCTCTCCAGTGATGCCAGCAGCCTCTCAGAGGCTGCAACAAGCACAGGATGTAGGTTTTTCCCTTCATTAAAAAATAAAATTTCTAAATTCTGTACAAAGTGTTTGAGGTTGCTGTTAATATCTCATAAACCTCTTTTGATGATAAGACATAGCTCAATGCATTTTATCTGGTGGTATTTCACTATTTGACTCTTCATGTTTATAATATGAACTGATCAGATTCTATTCATGTGTCTAGAAGAGGGAGACAGAAAGGCAGATTTTCATATTTGCTATATGAAGAGTGGTGATGAATCAGGGTAGAGAGAATCAAAATAAAAAAAATGTGTTTCCAGACAATTCTAGGCAACACTGGTGGGACATTACAGATTTAACATCCTTAAGTTGGAATTTATTTGAATCAAAGCAGATGTGGCATTGTTTAGCTTCATTAAGTTCTGCATAATTTACTAGAATGTGATGTATATGTATGATTTTTTTTTTCTGTGTAACAATGCCAAATGTTATGCAGATGCTAAGATTGCTGCTACTCTGGAAGAGGGGGAAGGAGTATTTATTTGAAGAAGCTGAAGACAATATAAAAATAATTTTTATGTCCATCTTTTCTTGAACTTAAAATGAATCAATATGAAAGCCTCTGATGAGGAGCAGGATTTCTCTTAAAAGAAATAGATATTTCGTTACATTATTTTCCTCTGGAAATGATCAATTATGAGAAACTGTGGAAGAGAGGGTAAAGTGGTTTTGTCTTCCTCAACTACTTTTTTTTTTTTTTTTTTTCTGTAGAATGCATGCAAAATCTAAAGCCACCACACAGATTTGTTCCTTTCAGCTGTTAGTGACTTGCAGAATAGCTTGACCTTATGCTTTATCTCACTTAATCACAGAATCATAGAATTGAAGGGGTTGGAAGGGACCTCAAAAGGTCATTGGGTCCAACCCCCCTGCCAAAGAAGTTTCCTTAGAGCAGGCTGCCCAGGTAGGCGTCCAGGTGGGCCTTGAATATCTCTAGAGAAGGAGACTCCATAACCTCCCTGGGCAGCCCGTTCCAGTGCTCCATCAGCCTCACCATGAAGAAGTTCTTTAACATGTTGGTGGAACTTACTGTGCTCTATCTTGCGGCCGTTACCCCTTGTCCTGTCCCCATAAACCACTGAAAAGAGGTTGGCCAAATCCCTCTGTTTCCCACACCTCAGATATTTATACACATTGATGAGATCCCCTCTCAGTCTTCTTTTCTCCAGGCTGAACAGACCCAGGTCTCTCAGCCTTTCTTCATAGGGAAGATGTTCCAGGCCCCGTACCATCTTTATGGCCCTCTGCTGGACTCTTTCCAAGAGATCCCTGTCTTTTTTGTACTGGGAACACAGAACTGGACGCAGTACTCCAGGTGAGGCCTGACCAGGGCAGAGTAGAGGGGGAGGATCACCTCCCTTGAGCTGCTGGCCATGCTTCTTTTAATGCGCACCAGGATCCTGTTGGCTCTCTTGGCCATGAGGGCACACTGCTGGCTCATGGTCAACTTGTCATCCACCAGGACCCCCAGGTCCTTCTCCTCAGAGCTCCTCTCCAGCAGGTCGTCCCCCAGCCTGTACTGAAATGTCTGGTTGTTCCTTCCCAGGTGCAGGACTCACTTGCTCTTATTAAATCTCATTTGGTTTCTTCCTGCCCATCTTTCCAGCCGGTCCAGGTCTCGCTGAATGGCAGTACAGCCTTCTGGCATGTCAGCCACTCCTCCCAGCCTTGTGTCATTGGTGTACTTGCTGAGGGCAGACACTATTCCCTTGTCAAGTTTGTCGATGAAGATGTTGAACAAGACTGGACGCAGCACCGACCCCTGGGGAATGCTGTTAGTCACAGGTCTCCAGGCAGACTTTGTGCCACTGATCACCACCCTCTGAGCTTGGCCAGTCAGCCAGTTCTCAACCCACCTTACTGTCCACTCGTCTATCCCACATTTTCTCAGCTTTTCTATCAGGATTTCATGGGAGACAGTATCGAAAGCCTTGCTAAAGTCAAGGTAGATTACATCTACTGCTCTCCCCCCATCTACCCAGCTGGTGATGCTATTATAGAAGGCAATGAGGTTGGTCAAGCACAACTTCCCCTTGGTGAATCCATGCTGACTACTCCTCATAACATTCTTCTCTTCCAATCGCTTGGAGATGGCATACAGAACAAACTGTTCCAACACCTTTCCAGGGACAGAGGTGAGACTAACTGGCCTGTAGTTTTCTGGAACCTCCTTCTTGCCCTTCTTGAAGACCAGGGTGACACTGGCTGTCCTCCAGTCTTCAAGCAGCTCTCCTGTTCTCCAGGACCTTTCAAAGATGATAGAGAGCGGTTCGGTGATCGCCTCTTCCAGCTCCCTTAGCACATGTGGATGCATCCCATCAGGACTCATGGATTTGTGTGCGTTGAGGCACTCAGACGCTCCCAAACAATTCTCTTGTCAACCAGGGGGGGAGCCCTCCATTACCAAGACCTTTTGTCCTCCTGCCAGGGTTGAGGAGTCCCAGATGGGAGTCCTTGAAGCAAAGGCAGAAGCAAAGAAAGCATTCAGCATCTCCGCCTTCTCAATGTCTCCTGTTACCAGGACACCCCCCTCATTCAGAAAGGGACCCACATTATCCCTAGTCTTCCTTTTACTGTTTATATACTTAAAAAACAAACAAACAAACAAACACAACCCCTTCTTGTTATCTTTCATCTCTCTTGCAAGCCTCATCTCTAGGTGGGCCTTAGCCTTCCTTGTTGCATCCCTGCAGGCCCTGACAACACTCCTGTACTCCTCCCAAGAGGACAGAACCTTTTTCCACATTTCATAGATCTTTCTCTTCCTTTTGATCTTATCAATGAGCTCCTTGCTCATCCACGGAGGTTTCCTACCCCCTCTTCCCCGATTTCCTACTCTTCGGGATGCACCGATCCTGAGCTTGGAAGAAGTGCTGTTTAAATGTTGCCCATCTCTCACAAGCACCCTTACCTTCTAGAAACCTAGCCCATGAGATACTCCCAAGAAGGTCCTGGAAGAGGTCAAAGTTGGCTCCTCAAAAGTCCAGAGTAGCAGTACTGCTTTTTGCCTTACTTCTTCCACCAAGTTCCATCTTGAACTCCACCATCTCATGGTTGCTGCATCCCAAGCTGCCCCCAACCTTCACATCCCTAACAAGTCCATCCCTATTGGTAAGGACAAGGTCCAGAAGCACCCCCTGCCTCGTTGGCTCCTTCACCGCTTGTGTCAGAAAATTTTCTTCAACGCATTGTAGGAACTGTTTGGACTGTGCGTGCCTCGCCGAGTTAGTTACCAACAAAGGTCTGGATAATTGAAGTCCCCCATGAGAACCAGAACCCGTGATCTTGAGTCTACTACCAGATGCTTGTAGAAGGCCTCATTGACCTCCTCCTCCTGATCTGGTGACTTGTAGTACCCACAACAGTGTCCTCCATACCAGCCCACCCTTTAATTCTCACCCACAAGCTCTCCGCTTGCCCTTCACCCTCTCCCATGTGGAGCTGGGTACACTCTAATTGCTCCTTCACGTAAAGGGCGACCCCCCTTTCCCCAGCCTGTCTTTCCTAAAAAGGACATAGCCCTCCATGACAGTGTTCCAGTCATGTGAGCTGTCCCACCATGTCTCTGTGATTGCAATGAGATTGTGGCCCTGTGAACGAACACAGATCTCGAGCTCATCCTAATTATTTCCCATGCTCCGCGCATTGGTATACAGGCACTTAATATGAAGCAGATGGAAAATATTCTTCCCCTTTCAGTTCTTCCCCTTTCTTTCCCGTTCCTCCCTTGAAGAACAACCTCACATCACAGTGAGGAACTTCAGTTTTGGTTGGGCAAAATGGACAGAAGCCAGTATTGAAGGGCAGGATTATGCAGGGAGATAATAACTTCAAATGTATCCAACCACCCAGGAGGAGAGAAGAAACAAGAGGAGAGGAGACAGAAGGAGAGGGAAGGAGAGGAGAGAAGAGGAGAGGAGAGGAGAGCTGAAATCTAAGGAGGAACTAAGGAGGAAGTTGTCAGAAACCCCTAATTAAAGTTTCCACTGTTTTTTTTTTTTTTTTTTTTTTTTTTTTTTGACATTTTTATATGAAGCTCTTTCTTGTACATGGAAACAATTTGCCAAGTTTGTACTTTGTAATCCCAAATTCATGTAACTTTCACTTGGCTCTGAGAAAAGGTACTAGCTGCATAACCTTCACTTGAAATAAGCGTCTGAGAAGCTGGGACAGAAGTATATGGCAATATTTCACAACTAAGTGAAATTGCATCTTTTTGGAGATTTTGTTGTTGTTCTTGTTTGTTTGTGACAACAAAGCTAACACTTTCAAGCAAGCATTTGTCTGGAACTCAGCTAGAACTTTTGGCTCTGAGGTGCTTACAAACAAAAGGACTTCTCTTTTGTAATTTACATAAAAGTGAAACCTTGTAATATTATTTTCTTAATCACTGGGAACAGAAGAAATGATGGTGGGATTTCAGTCATTTGGAGGAAAAACAAACAAACAAACAAACAACAACAACAGAAAACCCAGCTAGATGAACTGGAAAGTAAACTTTCATTCTTATAAATTTAAGAATAAACTCATTTTCTGATAAATCTCCACCTGAATAACCTGTATAATCTCTTATTTGTAAGAAGCTAAATTTCCTTTTTTTTTTTTTTTTTTTTCTCTAATGTACCCTTGGCTGTATTTATGATATCAGTATGCTTCCTGCAGTGAAGATTAAACTGATATTAAAGACCAACTACAGCCCAGAAAGGTTGAATTGAAGAAAAAAAAAATCATATAACATCATACAATATAAAATCATATAATAAAATTCCTGCAGTGGCTTATGATTAAGAATAGTGCAGTAAAACAGAAACACATTAATTACATAATATTTACCTCATTATTTTAATTTATTTTATTTACATGTTCCTAGAATTTTATAGTGAACTAAGACCAACTGGGGCTAAATATTTTTAAAGAAAAATCAGCAAAACCACATCTACAAACTACTGAACAGTAATATAATGTTGATACAGCTTCTATTTCAACAGAGAGGGTTATTTTTAAATTAAGTATTAATATATTGAACAGGAACTGTAAACGCTTTATCCCTTCATTTTTTAATCTTTATCTCTTCTTGTATTACACACTTCACATTACAATGGCATACAGCTATGCCTGATTGATACCAGCGACATAGAATATAAGTAGTTCCAAAATCAGTATTTTATCTCCATTGGCCATGAGAGGATTTGAAATTGAATCAGTTGAGAGAAATATATATATTTTTCCATTAAAACCATACTCTGTCAACCTGAGAAGTCCCCACCCCTGGTCTCCTCTCATGCTATATGTATTGCTTTTCTCTTTGGCTGTATTTGATCCCAGCAAACTCTTTGCTTTAATCTCTTCAATATTGTTGTTGTTCTTATTGTTTTCAAAATCAGAATCTATTTTTACAATGTAATTCAAAATTACTGTTTGCTATTCAATGCATGCACAAAAACTTTCTCTAACAAAATTCACAAAATTCAAGTGGATTGGCTTAATTACATGAGAGGAAGACAAACAAACAAAAAGTCTTGAGATCTGAGTATGAAATTGGAAAATTGTAACACAAGAAAGATAAATAATTTGATAGCAAAAGAGGATGGAAGAAACTACAAAGTCAATTTAAATTGTGGAAAATGCTGGATTCATACATGAATTACAACACGACAACAACAATGATAAAAATGCATTATGCTAGAACACATATATGATGTATGAAATTTATGATGTACTCATTCAGAGACCTTCTGAATAGAAATAGCACTGGTGTTTCCAGCTTCATTTCAATTTACCTGGCTAAGATCAATGAGAAAGCTGCTAGGGTAGTTTCCAAACTTTCAAGTGTAACAAACAAACAAGCAAACAAAACCTTCTGTTCTGACTGTCCTTAGTCTTAATAGAACGTTTATTATTATTGGTAGTAGTAGTAGTAGTATTTAGTGACGTTTCAGATTTAAAGTGATTAATTAATGCGTAAAGGACACTTCTGTTACAACAACAACAAAACAACCTTTGTGACAGCTTCATTATACATCTGCCATCTAAGACCTGTTCTATGATGCTTTCCCACTTGAGTGGTATGGTTATTTTCAAAGATACAGTTTTATAAAAAATAATGTAAATCTTTCTAGGTAAAGACATGAAAAACAATGTACTTTTTCTAAAGAAGGTGACTGACTTTCTCTAGGTGCTTTTCTCCCTTTGGTGTACTTTATTTTCTGCATGCTGTTTTCTTATTTTATTCTCATAGCAAAGCAAATGGGCGCTTTATGTGTCCTTTTGTGTGCTGGGTCTGGCTGGGATGGAGTTAAATTTCCCTGTAGTAGCTCATACAGTGCTGTGTTCTGCACTTGTAGCTAGAATAGCTTTGTTATCATTGGAACAGTGCGACCTTTGATTTTTATTTATTTATTTATTTATTTTTCCCCTCTTCCTTTTCTCTTTAGTTAAATCATCCTTATCTCAACCTGTGAGTTTCTGAGTTTTTTTTTCCTTTTTTTTTTTTTTTTTTTTTTCTTTCCAGTGTAATTTCTTCTTCCCCTCTTCCTCTAAGGAGGGGGAGTGATAGAGTTCCTGAACACCTGAAGTACATTGATAACATCATTGTCTGGGGTGACACAACAGAGGAAGTTTTTGAGAAAGGGAAGAAAATAATCCAAATTCTCCTGAAAGCTGGTTTTGCCATTAAACACAGTGTGGTCAAGGGACCTGTACAGGAAATCCAGTTCTTGGGGGTAAAATGGCAGGACGGACATCGCCACATTCCAATGTATCAACAAAATAACTGCTATGTCTCTGCCAAGTTGCAAAAAGGAAACACAAGCTTTCCTACGCTTTATGGGATTCTGGGGAATGCATATTCCAGGCTATAGTCAGATTGTGAGAACTCTATATCGAGTAACTTGAATGAGGAACCATTTTGAGTGGGGCCCTGAGGAACAACAGATTTTGAACAAATTAAACAAGAAATAGCTCGTGCAGTAGCCCTTGTGCCTGTCCATACCAGACCAGCTGTGCACAATGTACTTTATACTGCAGCTGCTCCAGGTGTACCTAGATTGGGGATGCAAGGGTGACATGTTTGTAGCTTGATAGACCCATGAAACATCAGGACATCTGGGGAGGGATGTAACATAAAGATGGACTCATGATCAAGGGGTGGACATGACCACTGAGGACATCACATAGGTCACCCATGAGTGTGAAACCTGTGCTGTGATCAAGCAAGCCATGAGGATAAAGTCTCCCTGGATTAGGAGGTTGTGCCTTGGATTTCAATACAGGGAGGCCTAGAAGATTGACTATGTAGGACCATTCCCTCAAACCCACCAAGGCAAACGGTACATACTCACCATGGTAGAGGCAGCTATTGGGTGTCTAGAAATATAACCAGTAAACCATGCCACTGCCTGAAACACTATATTGGGCCTGGAAAGGCAGGTGTGGTGGCACCATGGTACACCAGAGAATTGAGTCTGACAATGGGAGTCACTTTGGAAACAATCCTGTCACCTCCTGGGCCAAGAGGCATGACACAGAGTGGGTGTATTGCATCTCCAATCACCCACAAGCCTCTGAAAGTGTTGAGAGGTAAAATGGATTGTTGAAGACCAAGTTATGAGCATTAGGTGCTGGTACATGGAAACACTGAGACATAAATCTACCAGAAGCCACTTGGGTAGTTAACACCAGAGGGTTTGACAGCTGTCCTGGTCCTGCTGAAACAAAACCCCTACACACTCTGGGAGGAGATAAAATCCCCATAGTGCAAGTAAGGAAGTGGATGTGGGTTACTCCTGCCGTGGGAAAAGGTAAACCCACTCAGGTGATTGTCTTTGCCCAAGAATGAGGGTACACCTGGTGGGTCATGCAAAAGGATGGGGGTATCAGGTGCATGCCTCAAGGAGCTTTAACCTTGGGAGAAAAGTAATCTGTAATCTAAGTTCTGTGTTGTAGGAAGACACTGCAGAACCAATGAAAGGTCAGCTTCGCAAGGAGCAATGACTTGAGCTAAGCTGGTGTTGGCGTCAAGAAAACCAACTCCGCTTACTCTGAGTGAATACTTTGGCAGACGAATCTTAAATCATCAACGGTTCTTATAAACATTTTGGGGAGAGGTCTATAGATTGAAAGAAATTTCTTTGCTCTCTGTGTACTGCATGGCCTTTTTTGTTTTTGTTTATTTGTTTGTTTTTCCCTCTTCCTCTTCCCTTCAATTAAATCATCCTTATCTCAAAGCATGAGTTTTTTTCTTTCCAGAATGTTTTCATCTTCTAAGGAGTGGGAGTGAGAGAGTGGTTGTGGTGGAGTTCAGCTGCCCAGCAAGGTAAAAAACACCACATCAGCACAGTTTCACATTTGACTGAGAACAGAAGGCAAATGGAGAAATAAGTTTTGTTTTTCTTTCTGGATCATTACACTGCAGTTCTTTTGTGTTTGACATGTAATACCTCTTTAGAATCTCCCTTATCAGACCCATCATCTGCCACTGCCTCATTGATTGACATTTCCCATCCATTTCCAGGTCTGACACTCAAGTGATCTAAATCTTTTGCAACAGACTACACAATATTTTATTATTTTTTTAAGATATGAATCAGCATTCATATTTGTCCACTTGTATAACGCATACAGTATTACTGCTTGTATGGAAAAGAGACATCTATTGAAACTAAACAACACAGTTCATAGAATGAATGACCTATTAGGTTAGTTAGATGCAGTGACTTTCAGTGTCAGGCATTAATAATCATTTCTCATACTTCAGCTTCTGACAACTACAACTGAAGGTTTCATAAGAGGGAGTGGAGAATGGAAGCAGGTTCTGGTTTGGCACAGCAGGCAAACCACCCTGCTGCATACCTCAGCCTCCCAGCTGCCCAATATTGAAAGGAACAGGAAGACACAGCAGATCAATATGTGGCTTCAAGGCTGGTGACAGCAATTAGTTTTGGGTTTCTTGATCATGGGAAGGTTTATATAAGGTTTTATGTAACCTCTCAGGTTTTTGGGCTTACCGGATAGCACCTTTCTCAGAGGAGGAAAAGGATTTTTACCCAGGAGTTAGCAGGGCTGACTGACAGAACTTTAAACTAGATTTGAAGAGGGAAGGGACAAAAACAGGCCCACCAGTGGTAAGCTATGGGACTGCATGCCAATAATTGAGGGACTGCATGCTAATGATACCCTTCAGTCTTTCCCACTAGGGGCTGGGTTCAATGAAACACATCTGAAACAGTTCTATACAATTGCATGCAGCCTGAGAAACAAGCAAGAGGAGCTAGAAGCATTGGCTCAGCCACAGAGCTATGACATCATTGGCATAAGAGAAACCTGGTGGGACAAGGTCTGCAACTTCTGTGTTGCGATGGACAGTTACAGGCTCTTCAGAAGGGACAGGAAGGGCACATGAGGTGTGTGTGGGGGTTGCACTCTATGTAATGGAGGCACTGGACTGTATGGAGCTTGCAGTTGGTGAGAACACAATTGAGAGCCTCTGGTTAAGGATCAAGGAACAAGCAAATATAGGGTGTGTGGTTTTGGGAGTCTACTATAGACTACAGAGCCATGATGGCAACACTGATGAACTATTCTCTAAAGAACTGAGAGATACTTATAGATCAGCTGCCCTTGTCGTAATGGGGGACTTCACCCTGCTAGATGTCAGCTGGGAATATCACACAGCTGACACAAGCGAGACCAAGAGATTCCTGAAGCACCTTGATGATAACTTCTTGGTATAGGTACTAAGAGAGACAATGGGGAAAGGTGCCCTCCTGGACCTGTTTCTTGTAAGCAGGGAGAGTCCAGTGGGTAAAGTGGTAATAAGTAGCTGCCTTAGCCATAGCAACCATGAAGTATTCAAATTCAAAATCTTTGGTGATAGGAGGAAAAGTACCATCAAAACTTCAGCCCTAGGTTTTGGGAGACCAGACTTCAGACTGCTTATGGAACTAGACAGTAAGGTCCCCTGGGAAACTGCTTTTAAAGACACTGGAGTCCATGAGCAGTGGTTGTTTTTTAAGCACTACCACCTCAGAGCACAGGAACAGGCAATTTCAAAGAGTCAGAAGTCAAGCAGGAGGGGCAGAAGGCCGGCTTGGCTGAGTAGGGTTCTCCTTCGAAGAGCTCAGATGGAAAAAGAAAGTTGTATGGTGGTTGGAAGCAAGGTCAGGCAACACATGAGGACTACAGGGATGCTTCTTGCCTTTGTAGAGAGAGAGAGTCTGTATGGTCAAAGCTCAATTAAAGTTAAAGCTGGCCAGCAGTGTAGGGGACAATAAATAAAAAAAAATAAAAAGCTTTTAAAAGTATGTTAATGAGAAAAGGAGGAACAGAGCAAACATTGGTCTGATACTTGATAAGGATGATGACCTCACAAACAAGGACAAAGCAGAGACATTTAATGATTTTTTTTTACCTCTGTCTTTAACACCTGTGATGGCTTCTAGGACACCAGCTGTCCTGAGTAGGAGGACTGTGACTGCAGGAATGATAAATTCCCAGTTAACCCTGAACTCGTGCAGGATTTGCAGCTCCACCTGCATGAATACAAGCCCATAGGGCCTGGTGGGATTCTTCCTGGAGTATTCAGAGTGCTAGCTGATGTCATCACGAGACCTATCTCAATTATTTTCCAATGGTACTAGAAATCTGGAGAAGTCCCAGTTGACCGGAAACTGGCAAATGTGGTCCCAAATCTTAAGAAGGGCAAGAAAGAATATTGTGGCTATTACAGGCCTGTCAAATTCATTTCAGTGCCTGGTAAAATTATGAAGATTATTCTCCGTAATTTATATTTATAATATATTATTATGGAGAAGATGATCAGTGCACCTGATCATCCAGAACTGGAACACTTCTCCTATAAAGAAAGGCTGAGAAAGTTGGAGCTGTTCAGCCTGAAGAAGATAAGACCTCATTACAGCTTTTCAATGCTTACAGGGGGGCTTATAAAAAAGATGGAGAAGAACTTTTTGCTCAATCTGATAATAATAGAACAAAGGGGAATGGTTTTAAACTAAAAGAGGGGAGATTTAGATTAGAGGTTAGGAGGAAACTGTTCACTCAGAGGGTGATGAGGCACTGGAATAGGTTGCCCAGACATATTGTGAATGTCCCATCCCTGGAGGTGTTCAAGACCAGGTTAGATGATGCCCTGGGCAACCTTATCTAGTGGATGGCATCCCTGTCCATGGCAGGGGTGTGGGAACTAGATGACCTTTAAGGTTCATTTCAACGCAAGACATTCTATGATTCTATGATTCTTGGAGTTATTGAAAAACACCTGAAGGACAGCTCAGTCATTTCTCAGAACCAACATGGGTTTACTAGGGGAAAGTCATCTCTACCAAATTTAATTTCCTTCTAGGAAAAGACCACCCAGCTAGCTGACCAAAGAAAAAGGGTTGATGTAATCTTTCTGGATTTCAGTAAAGCTTTTGATATTGTCTCTCACAGTATCCTTCTGGACAGAATACAGTTAGATAAAAGCATAAGAAGGGTGAACAACTGGCTGATGGTTGAGCCCTAAGGGTTCTTGTAAGTGGAGTTACCTCACGCTGGTGACCTGTCACTACTAGGGTTCCCCAGGTTTCCATTTTAGGACCAGTCATCCTCAAAGATTTCATAAATGATTTGGGTGAAGGACTTGAAGGTTTTTTGGGCAAGTTTGTGGATAATTCAAAAATGAGTGGAACTGTTGACTGTGTTGAGGTTGGTGAGGCCTTGCAGAGAGATTTTGAGAAATTAGAGAGCTGGGCAATCACTAACAATATGAAGTTTAACAAGAGCAAGTGGCGGATTCTGCACCTGGAAAGGGGCAACCCTGGTTAAACATACAGACTGGGGAATGAGATGCTGGAAAACAGCACTTCAGAAAGGGATCTGGGGGTTTTGATTGACAGCAACCTGAACATGAGCAAGCAGTGTGCCTTGGCATCCAGGAGGACCAACCATATCTAGAACGGTATTGCTAGTCGGTCGAGGAAAGTGATTGTCCCACTCTGCTCTGTGCTGGTGCAGCCTCACCTCAAGTACTGTGAAGTTTTAGGCACCACAGTATAAGAAAGATATAAAACTGTTAGAGAGTGTCCAAAGAAGGTCAACAAAGATGGTGAATGTTCTAGACGGGAAGATGTATGAGGAGTGGCTGAGGTCACTTGGCATGTTCAGCCTGGAGAAGAGGAGACTGGGGGGAGGCCTCATTGTGGTCTACAACTTCCTCATGAGGAGGAGCAGAGTGGCAGGTGCTGAGCTCTTCTCTCTGGTGGCCCGTGATAGGACCTGTGGGAATGGTTTGAACCTGCAACAGAGGATGTTCAGGTTGGATATCAGGAAATGATTTTTCACCAACAGTGTGGTAGGGCACTGGAACAGGCTCCCCAGGGAAGCCTGCCAGAGTTCAGGAACTGTTTTGACAATGCTCTCAACCATGGTTTTTTTTTTTTTTTTTTTTTTTTTTTTGGTGGTCCTTACAACTCAGATATTCTATGATTCTATGATTCAAATTCTATGATTTAATTTCTTATTCTTGCTACAGAAATAAAATAAAAGAGATTTGCTGGTCTAAGAGAGTTGTTGTTAAGCTCTATTTTACATAAGATAGACAAAATTCAGATAATACTATGGCTATGACTAGTAGTGTGTGGACTTAATGATAGAATGATAGAATGTTAGAATGATAGAATCACAGAATGATTTGGGTTGGGAGAGGGACCTTAAAGAGCATATATTTCCAACCTCCCTGTCATACATGGGGACACCTTATATTACTAGATCAGGCTACTCAAAGCCACATCCAGCCTGGTCTTAATCACTTCCAGGGATGGGATATCCTCAACTTCTCTGAGCAACCTGTTCCTCTGCCTCATCACCATCATAGTAAAGAATTTCTTCCTAATATCTAATCAATATCTACCTTTTTTGTTTGTTTGTTTGTTTAATACCATTACTTCTTGTCCCATCACTTCACTCCCTCATAAAGAGTCCATCTCCAGATTTTCTGTAGGCCATCCTAAGGTCTTAGGACTTAAAAATATCAGTTCTCATTCATAATTACTGGCTTTTCTAATAGTACAAGACTTTCATCAGGTGTTACCTGTGTAGGATACAATTTCTAAATTGATCTGCATATTTATTTTTGAAACAAATTCAAATTAAAAAAAAAAAAAGCATTCCTCTGCAAATAACTTGAAAAATTCATCGAGCTATTTCTGTGCAAATTGCAACTTTCCTTTTATACATTTATACAACTAAGTGTAAAAACTATATCCTTAATTGGGAAAACATTTTAAGCCCCTATGCAACTTCAAGCACATGTATAGAACATAGTAATTTTCTTCCAATTCTCATTCAATTGAAATGAGTTTGTTTGTGTGTTTTAAGGCATTTCTTCTTTTACCAGCAGCAGCACTCACACAACTTGAAATCCTTTTTCCTTATCAACCTTGTCACACCTGTATTGTATGTATACACAATATCTATGTGTTCCTCAGAATTTTCTCTACAGCTCGGTGTTACGTGCCATGGCCCTATATAGCACATGTAGAAGTTAAGAGCTTCAGAGATGTTATGGGAAACTTTTACATGTCAAAAGGGGGAATAGCACATGAAGAGGTAAGTAACTGAATAGGTGGTGCAATCCAGCACTCACAGTGACTGACAGATTTCCTGTCCACTGACAGATTTCCTGTCCACTCCCCAGCAATTTCTGCACCTAGCTCAGGGCCTGGGTTCAGGGTACAGATTGGGTCTCAGCAGGCTGAATGGTGCTTATGGAGATCCAAAAGTGGGAGACTGAGTCTGAGTCTTCTTATGATGAGGAGAAGGTGTAACAGACCCTCAGCTTTTCAGGTATACAACCCTATAACTTAGTTATAACACTTCTAGAACACAGACACCTCCTGTGCTCAGGCATATTTTCTTTAAATGTGGACATTGTCATCTGCCAGAAGAATATGTTCAAATTGGATTGGTTTGTTAGTTTATCATTTTGGAACTCTAACCAGCCTCTGCACTAGCTAAATCAATTGTATTCCAGTACTGACCTTGTCATAACTACGCTCAGGCAAGGCTGAGTGTTTAATTGTTTAAGCTAGTGGGAAAATAAATAAATAAATAAATAAATAAATAAATAAGTAGGAGGCCAAGTGGTGAAACTATTAATGTTTAAAGAACTTTAGTTTTCTATGAGCAAACATTCTCAGGATAGCCTGGGTGGGCAACTCTGGGGATGCAGGTCTGCCTGGTTGTTTTTCAGATGCCAGTTTTGAGTATATATACCTAAAAAACCCTTAAATATTTTATATAATAATATCAGATAACAGACTAAGACAACAACAACAAAAAATGATATGTCTGTTGTTTTTCTTATGAGATCCCTTCACATCTAGCCCATACAGCAAGCTATCAGGATATAGCAAGCTATAAGAAACCTCTGAAATATCCTTCATACAGGAGAGGTTTGCAAGGTATGGAGTGATGTCCTGGTTATAGGCATATGCTGGTAGAATTATTTTACATCATTCCAGATGGCAGCCATGAAAATTATTGGTTAAGATAAGACCTCCTTAATCAGTCTAGAGGTATTTTCTTTTATAATCTTCCTATCTTATTATCTTTTGTCATAATCAACAAACCAAAGTGTAAAATACTATCATTCTTCTCACAGCAAGATGTTGCTACTCAATTCCAAAATGTTATTAATAGTATAAACTCTTTTTTAATTATATCTACAAGCTATATATACTGGTGTTGTACATCAAGAACATATCAAAATTGGGAAACTCTTTATTGAGATGAGTTTTGCAGCACTTATTAATGCATCTTGCTGTAAAAAAAATCATCCTGGATTTTACTGTGCCAGCCAGCAGAAACTCAGCAATCCTGTCACGGCAATTTTCAGCTATTCATCAACCTGGTAATGCACACCCACACTTGGCATGGAAAATGTGATGTGAAACAACAGCAGATGATGGATTATGATGATGGTAAATAACAATGATAATGGCTATTGATTTTTTTGGAGGGACCCTTCACTGCATATTGTATGTGTAAAGAGTGACACAAACAGCTGGTGTTACTAGATATGGTAAATTCATATAAAGAAAAAAGGAAAAAAAAAAAGTCAGATGTGATAATTTCTGTCATCTAAATATTAAAACTATGATTTGGGGATTTGTATGAATCTCAGAGAGTATGTATCAATTTCCTAGTGCTCAAAAGAGCAAAAAAAAATCCACCTAAGTTATAGTAAAGCATATATTTGGTAAAAATAATTGACCTTTCTTGCCAGTTCAAATTCCTTTATTTTTAAAAATTGTATAGCACTTAAGTAATGTGCCCCAAATATAAAACCAATAACATTTATAATATGATATGTACTATTAGTGCCTAAACCAGCATTCAAAGCCAACATGTGCTTGACTAACATGCTTCTGATGAGATAAAAACTGTGTGAAATTAAAATGAACATCAGTTTTCTTGGTTAATTCCCATAGTCCTCAAGCTGTAACTTTAATGGTCTGTCCTATCTGACTCCAGAGGGACTGCTTAAAATGAAGGATGTAAGTAAATGTTTGGAATAGCAAAACTTCATTAATAATGTTTGTGGAACATAACTTTTATCATTTCACCTTCCCTCTGCCTGTTAAATAGTTTCTATTAGGATTACTGATACTGTTTTGAACTCTGAGCAACTGCGTTCTTTTCCATATTACCTATAATTTTTTTTTTTTTTTTTTTTTTCCCACAGTGTCTAATCTTTTTTAAGTGCACCATGGTGCTTTAATGATGAGCTGAGGCAGTACCCTTCCTCACTTCCTTGCTCCTACACAGGATCTGAAGAGTAGTAAGAAAGGTTTCTTTGACCTGGTGAAGCTTAGAGTCTTATTAGGCAATGGAAATGAGTTTCCACCACTAACATGCCACATTGAAAAAGTGCTCAACCCAGAGGGCTAAAAGTCCAATCTACCCCACCCACCAAAGGCAAAAGATGTGTAGCCATCCAAACTGCTAGCATCAGCCCCAAACCTTTGAAAATGTTGGCCTCTGTGGAAAACAGACAGATTTCCCATATTAAATGGAAAACAAAAATGTTGAAACAAATGCAGCATTTCCCCACCTCCATGGGAGAACAAAGATACTTGACTAGAGCTCTGCTGGAGGCTGACTGCTTATATATCTTTAAGGGTCTTTCAAAGTGGCTGGAATCTTTGATGTATGATCATTTCCTCTGAACTCTAGGAAAACTACAAGCTTGTTTGTGTTGCTGATTTCCATCTACTACTTGTAGATGCACTTCCTTATTTTATAAGGGGGAGGAGAGACTCTTTATATGTATATATATATAAATTATATATTAATTTAATATAATAAATTATATATATATAATTTATATATATATAAATTTGTCATATATATATGACAAATTCCCATGCTTTGAAAAAGGGTACAGACCTTTGTCTAAATTATTTCTTTATGTTGGCTAGAATAACAGGATAATTTTCTTTTACTGAAGTACTACTTTATGTTTTCTGTTATGAGGAAACGGTACGCTGAAAGGTACCAGTGACAGCATATATTCCTGAGGGTTAGCTGAACTATTTATATTTTTTCTATGTATCTTCAATGACCAAAATAAATAAATAAATAGCAGGAAAGGAGAAAGCAGAGGCTAAGCACTGCCTTGCTTCAGATTGACTTTTAGCTGTTAGCTGGGAGGAAAAATGAAATGGGAAAAAAGGAGTGAGAGAGGAGAAGTAAAGGGAAAACATGCATTAAATAATAAAACTAGAAAATAATCATCCAGCTCCATGTCAAAGCCCACAGACTTCCAATCTACAAATATGTAGGACGGTGAAACTGGGTTGCCCCCCACCATTCCCATTTCCCTTTGAATTAGTTTTTCATATCACAACATGCAAAGCCTCCACTTGGTAAATGATAAAAGATCTTTTACTGTATCCCAAATAAAACAATTGTTGCAGAAAATGTGCATGAAAATTCACATAAGCAAGTGGTTCATGTAGGTGGGTCAAGTTTTTTAAAAATGAGTGGGAGAGCAAAGTGGTAAACCACAAATCGGAACAGAGTAAGAAAGCAAGTCCTACAAATGGGATGACATGAAAGCAGACTGAGGAAGAAATAGGAGACCTGCGAAGAGGTATTGCAAGGAGGCAAGGGGAGGACAAGGGTAATAAGGTGTGAGGAACTGGAACAGAATTTGTGCTATGACAAAAGGTTTCTATCCTCAAAGCTTTGGATAAGCTCCCCAAATCTACAGATTTATTTCTGTACTGCTCTCAAGTAGTTATGGAAAATGTGCATGAAAATTCACATAAGCAAGTGGTTCATGTAGGTGGGTCAAGTTTTTAAATATGGCCTCTGGACCTGTTGCAGAACTTCGCACATTAATCTGTGTGTATAGGTAGTCCCTTTAAAACAAAATGTTCCTCTGAGTGTAATGTGCTCAAGTATTTGTTGGTAGTAATCATATTTTCAAAACTACAGAACTTTTAAAAAGTGTCATAAGTGCAATGGGAGCTCATATAACCTTTTTTATTTCTGAAAGCCAACTGTTCACTAAGCATTTTGGTCCCCACTTTTAAGAATGACCTTTTAGCACATTCTATTCAGCACACATACTGACATCATTTGCACACTACATAGTGTACTATATATATAATAATAATAATATATACTATATTATACTATATATTTTTTTACTCAGCATGGACCAAAGGATTCCATAATGAAAGACTCTGTCTTTTGAAAGCCTTCACCATAAAGAAGTAAATCTCAGACCAGATGAGAGAGGTAAAAATTTTCGTCTGTGAATCTTTGTGATTTCATTGTTTTCATGAAAGGTACCAGTGGTAAATGTTGTGGTAAATGGAGTCAAATCCAGTTGGAGGCCAGTCAATAGTGGTGTTCCCCAGGGCTCGGTGCTGGGGCCGGTCCTCTTTAATATCTTTATTGATGATATGGATGAGGGCATTGAGTGCACCCTCAGTAAGTTTGCAGATGACACCAAGTTAGGTGCATGTGTCAATCTGCTCGAGGGTAGGAAGGCTCTGCAGAAGGATCTGGATAGGCTGCACCAATGGGCTAAGGTCAACTGCATGAAGTTCAACAAGGCCAAGTGCTGGGTCCTCCACCTGGGGCACAATAACCCCAAGCAGAGCTACAGGCTGGGAGATGAGTGGTTGGAGAGCTGCCAGGCAGAGAAGGACCTGGGAGTGATGGTTGATAGTCGGCTGAATATGAGCCAGCAGTGTGCTCAGGTGGCCAAGAAGGCCAACAGCATCCTGGCTTGTATAAGAAACAGTGTGGCCAGCAGGGCTAGGGAGGTGATCGTCCCCCTGTACTCAACTCTGGTGAGGCCGCACCTCGAATACTGTGTTTGGTTTTGGGCCCCTTGCTACAAGAAGGACATCGAGGTGCTTGAGTGAGTCCAGAGAAGGGCGACGAAGCTGGTGAGGGGCCTGGAGAACAAGTCCTATGAGGAGCGGCTGAGGGAGCTGGGCTTGTTCAGCCTGGAGAAAAGGAGACTCAGGGGTGATCTTACTGCTCTCTACAGGTACCTCAAAGGAGGCTGTAGCGAGGTGGGGGTTGGTCTGTTCTCCCACGTGTCTGGTGACAGGACGAGGGGGAATGGGCTTAAGTTGCACCAGGGGAGTTTTAGGTTGGATCTTAGGAAGAACTTCTTTACTGAAAGGGTTGTTAGACATTGGAAGGGGCTGCCCAGGGAAGTGGTGGAGTCACCATCCCTGGAGGTCTTTAAAAGACGTTTAGATGTAGAGCTTAGGGATATGGTTTAGTGGGGACTGTTAGGGTTAGGTTAGAGGTTGGACTCAATGATGTTGAGGTCTCTTCCAACCTAGAAATTCTGTGTGATTCTGTGATTCTGTGGTTCTATGAAAAAATCATGAAAATCAGAAAAGGACTGACATTTTGTAGTGTTTCTCCTGGGGGGTGAGAGGGGAAGAAAGCTAAAGCTAAATGTCTACTGAGTTGCAAGGCTTTGCAAATAACAAACATTTGAGGTGCTCAGCAGAGGTTTGTTAGATGGTTAGATGCTGGCAGCAAAATCTGCCAGGTTTCTGTTGCAGCAAAACTGTGCCAAGATAGGATACTGAGGGCTTAGCAAGGCTTAGCTTGAAATTATTCCAAGTGGCAGCCAAGACAGATTAATTCTGAGCAGGAAAAAAGAAAAAAATCATAGTCCTCCTTCCTAATGAGTGGGAGAGCAAAGTGGTAAACCACAAATCGGAACAGAGTAAGAAAGCAAGTCCTACAAATGGGATGACATGAAAGCAGACTGAGGAAGAAATAGGAGACCTGCGAAGAGGTATTGCAAGGAGGCAAGGGGAGGACAAGGGTGATAAGGTGTGAGGAACTGGAACAGAATTTGTGCTACAACAAAAGGTTTCTATCCTCAAAGCTTTGGATAAGCTCCCCAAATCCACAAATTTATTTCTGTACTGCTCTCAAGTAGTTATGGAAAATGTGTGTCAAACCTCCTGGGATCTAGATTACACTTGCTGCCAGTACTGGTGTTAGTGCAAACAGGAGAGGGAGAGAGAGTTGTGATTTGCATCTAATCTAAAGGATTTTAGACTGCTGACATGGAAGTCAAAATAATTCTTCCTGATAACATTCTTTCTTCTCCCCTCCCCCCACCCTACCAGTTTGTATTTCTTTAAAACTCTAAATGTTTGTCTACGGCTGTCTTTGAAACACAAACCAATAATAAGATCAATATGATTGTGTAATTAAAGATTATACAAAAAGATGCATACACATCCCAAAAATGAAAAATGAAGATTGTACACAAATAATCTTAAATGTGAGAGCCTTTATGTTTTAATTTCTTTACTTTGCAACTTTAATGATTTTTGTGCTCTTTGAGTGTCTTACTACATATATATTTCCAAACAGAAAAAAATAAAGAGTTGCTTATTAACAGCTACAGAAATATTTTTTATTTCCCATCTTTACCAACAGAATCAGGTGGCTGGGAATGTCTACTTTCCCGAATGCGCCTTGAGGAAATATTCACAATGAATGAACAGATTTTGTTTTCTCAGTTAAATCATTCATAAAATTACAAGCAGAGTACTGTGTTCTGCTTTGATGTATCTCAGTAGTTTCATACGGCTTTAAGTTTGAACACCTTTTTTTTTGTTTGTTTGTTTGTTATTTTTACCAATCTGTCTGCTGCTAATTCTCAGCTTGTGGTAGAGGAAATGAGAAATGAACATATGCTCTGAAAGAGAGGTTCTTTCACGTTTGAATTTCAGAGTTCTGTTGCTCCTTGAGCCCAATAACCTCACAAATTAATTCCTTTTGCTTGCAGTGACATCTGTTGGTGAGGGCAGGGCTGATTAACTGCAGGGCTGGCTTCACTGATGGCATCAGCCAACAAGCTGTTTTTAAATGCAGCAGATGTTTCTTCTCTCATCCCACCATCTTCTTTCCAAGAGAGAGGAAACATTTTTGGAGGAGTTGATATAAACCTTGTTCACACTGATAAATTAAATCCCTAAATCTGAACATCTACTGTTGCTTCTAACTTTGGTGCCTAAATGACTACTTAGCCTATGTTATTAGTCACTAAGGAGGCCATAAACACACGAACAGTTCCATTTTGCATAGCCCAAGAAAGCACAAAATAGATTGGTATAATTAAAATATATTTCTGGAAATATATTATATAAGATAAGGAAGGGGGTCGAGCAGGGTAGGGTAGGGGTTGGAGACAACAATATCCATGTAGTAAGCATCAATTAACAATTCCTGTCATGCCTGAGCTCCAGTGCACAAATAAAAGGGACTATACATGGAAGAAATTCATGTTTGTTTTACATGTTTCATGTTTCTTTTTTTCATGAAATTCATGTTTCCTTTTTTCTTTATACATTTGGCAAACTATATAAACAGTTGACTTATAGGCTTATAACAGTTCAAGTTTCTGTGAGATTTCTGTTGTTAAACTCTCTTACAAATAACTTACATAAATTTTAACAAAAATTCGCATGCTGGGGGCTGTTAGAGTCCATATACTATTTCAAGGTCAATGTCATCCATCTTCTTTACTTTGATATATCCAAGTGTACAGCTCTACCGTAAAAATAAATAAGTACAAATATGCAAAATGTTCCTGTGTATAGAAGATTCTTCTTTAAACAAATAGCATGGATGAATGGTACAATATAGTCTGATTTAAATCTTGGTATATTGACAGTTATTTAAACTATCATCTAATGCAATCGATTTAATTGCATGTGCATTGGCTATAATTGATTTATGCTATTTCAGGTTAATAATGAAATCAAAATCCATGTTCCCTTCCAGCATGTATCTCCTCAAGACATTAGAGAGCTGTTGAACATCAAAGCCAGTAAAATATAAATATGTGGTACAAAGAGAAGTGAGCGCTCTTTATTCAAAGATATTCTATGGAATATTCTTTACAAAATATGCTGCCATTGGCAATATCTTTGTCTATCCCACATAAATCTCACAGTTAAAATACCTAACAGGTGATCAAGTGTACAAAAAAAGAGCTGATCTATTTTCTTGGAGGACATGTTCACAAAAATGTTATATGTCTAAGTACATAATGAAACAGAATATTGGCATTCACATTCCTTAAGCAGCCATAGTTTTAAGGGAAAAGCAAACAAACAAAAAAACACTGAAGTCGCATAAGCATGTCAATACAGTGAAAGAAAAATGACAGAAGGCTTGATAACAATACCACTACCAACATATATCACAGACAATATCCTTGTGCATGATATTGTTCAGCACAAATTCTCATTTGGATACTTGAAAGTAATGTTTACTCAATATTTATTTATTAATTAATATATTTAATTGTATGGTCCTGTCCACAGGAAGGCAGTTGTTTGGAGATTTCATTGAATTGCTCTTTAGCCATTTCTTGCTAAAATATATTTTAAATGGCACCAGGATTTGATAACTTAATATGCTTTCTCAAAGTATGAAAAAATACCTATTTCTAATGAACTTGAGAAACCTCTGTTCAAGTTCTGATACCATAAATTAAGTCACACATTTTCCAATTTGCGTAAGCGGTATCAGTTCTTAAGGGGAATTCAAGATTTATATCCCTCCCTCTGTCTGCTCTTGATGCAATGGATCTTGTCACAGTTAGCAAGCTACTTGCTGTGAAAAAATAGGGAAGAGTTTGCAAGAAATTTCATTGTGACTGTCCCAAGACTCTGAAACTTACCCATGTGAAACCAGAAAGTTGTGATAATTATTTATTTATTTATTTTCCAGTGGGCATTTGGAGAAGTTCAAGTATGATGAAACTGCAAAAAGGACAATGTCATCGGCCACATTGCTTAACTGCACATTTAACATGTCTGAGATATTTGCCATTTCATTTTAATATAGTCACTGTGTGTGGCATGGGTCTCCCTGAAACATGAGGGAGCGCATCAGTGGAGAGGACGTGGTGTGCTCATACACCTTGACTGTCACATGAAGATTCCAGATAGCAAGATGCTTAGTGACAGCAATTCCTCTCAGTTATCTCAAGCTTACCTTCAGTTAGCTTACCATCAGTTTGAACATCTTTAATTATTAAGTGAATTAATGTCCCTCTTTATTTCTTTTTCCACTGACACTAATGTCGTGGTTGTCTCCAGAAGTAATTACCTAAAGCTGGTTATTTGTGCTCCTTGGCCAGCTCAGGCAGCGTGTGTATGCTGGTCCAGTTGGCAGATGACACCTACTTCTGATTTGTAATCAGAATGTACAAGATCCCTCTCAGAACACGGGTGAGGCAGCCACAGATACCTACCTGCATTCATGTCCTCTGGTTCAGCCATTACAGTATTACCTGCTCATGAGATGGGTGACAGAGTTGGGCATTTGAGCCTTATTCCAAATGCAACTGGAAAAGATCAAAGGCTGAAAAAATGAACCTAGAATAATTGACAGAAATTGTCAGCAATTTTATTCAAAGAGCTACCGCCACTGGCCATCTTACATTTATGTGAATCTTTCCTGAGCTATATTGTTGCTGTTACTGACGGCTTAGACTGCATATTTTTCTTTCATCTTCTGTTTTCAGATCTTTTCTGTTTTCAGAAAAAGAGAAATTGAAAAGTCATTGTTTTCCAATTCCCTTTCTTTGTCAACAGAAAATTGTAAAGTGCACCTTAAATATCTTTGACATTTTCAAGTTGTTTTGAAACTAATTTTTCAAGTCTGTGGTCCATTTTAGGTGAGAAGAGAATGTGTTATTTCCAAAATAAAAACTCACCAATCTAATGTATAATCTGTATGAATACAAAAATTACTTTGCATGTTACATACAATAAAGATGGAAGGATGTTACCCATCAAGTACCATTTATATTAATTAAGAGATAATTTTGTGCTAATCATGTGTCTTTTCCCCACAGATCATGGTAACACCAAAACACACACATTGCAGAAGAGGTGTGAATGGGCCACAATTATATATATTTTTTAGCCTGATAAGACAGTTAGAGATACTTCAATTAGCTCAATGAAGCTGCCTGCTAGAAGAGAATGAGAAAATAGCACTATATAAAACTACTACTCTTGTATGCTTTTGATGTAAGAATTTAGAAAATTACATTGTTTTAACTTTCTAAAGTAGTTAAAATTCACTTTCAAACACCACTTGATAGTTTTGTGTGAAATTAACTCATCACATAACTAATATTTCAGTACTTATATTTTTTAAAAGATACATAAATAAATATAATCTATTCAACTTTATTCTTTCCATTATTTGAGTGGATAAATTAAAAATATTTTAGGATTTTCTTTAATTTTAAAATATACAATATTTTCAAATTTCATACAATTATAATAGATTTGAGGAAATGCAAGAAAAGTAATAGTAGCTGCATTTAGATTTCAATTATATTAGCAAAACTATCTGTCCATCCTCAAAAGGGTCTGGGGGATTCTGTTGTTGCCAGAATAAACTAGAATTAGAAGATGTTAAATTCAAACTGACCTTTCTCCCTTGAACTGTGAATATTCTTATTTTAGAAGTATGAATAATAGTCTAGTTCATTTCATACATATTTATGAAAACAACTGTATACCTATCATAGCATTTAATTCCGTTAAGGCCCATAGGATGTGAGCAGGTGTTTAACTTTCTTAATTAATATTCCTCACTTAAGTCTTTTGACACTTAGCCATCTGACCATTTGTGAGTGAGGAGAGAGAAAAAAAAAAAAAATGCAAGTTCCAAAAAAGTTCCTCAAACCAGAAACTTTCTCGTAGTTTCAATTTACTAAAGAGTGCTGGTTTAAATCTCTTGAAGACAGAAACTAGAACCCAGGCCTCCTACACAATAATAATAATAATAATAATAAACAACCTCTAAGAAAACACTGGCTTTGCCATGGGTTCTCCTTCTTTGTAGCACTATATTGCTCCTGGTTATGTTATATTTAAAGCTGTGTATTTTAATTTACAAATGCACTAGTGCAGAATTTTCCATATGTCAGTAATATTGAGATGAAGAGAAATAAAAAAAAAAAAAATACAATTCACACACAAATGAAGTCAGCAACTGAAAAGAACTGAGAAAATAAGAGGGATGCAGACATATTTTGTGTTGGTTCATATGATTAGAGCAATTCCAGTTGCCAGAAAAAAAAAAAAAAAAGAAACAGGCTAGCAGAGTATGAAGCCAACATAACCCCTCTCCCCTGAACTTTCTTTTTGAAGGTGCAAAAATTCTTGTCTCTAGGATTTCTCATTTTCAAGTCAGGAAATGTTATGAAAAAAAAAAAAAAAAAAAAATACAAAAAAAAAAAAGTTGCTGCCATCCAGTCAATACATTCACTGTTTATACAGGTGGGCTCCTGCTGCTTTTGGCAGAGTACAGAAGGAATCTAACTCTAGTTATGATGAATTCTGGTTCTTCTCAATATTTTAGTGGGGGAGGAAGTTTGAGAGTGGGGTCAGGAAACTTTTGTTTCCCAATCATTATTGGAAAAATGAAATAGACCATGTTTCAGCAATTTAGATAATCAGTAAATTTATCATACATGCATTGAGCTCCGCAATTATATTTGCTAAAGTATAGCATTGCAACATTGTTTTGCAGGGGCAATGGACAATGTCACGATCACATATGTCTCTTACGTTGGGGCTTCTTGTTGTAGCTACAGTTTTTTTTAGATATTTCACCCCACCAACTAGCTAAACCTTTTTTGGATAAGGTTTGTTTGCAGTCTAGTTGAGGAGGAACTGCAAAACTGTGCACTTGAATAACATAGGGGCAATTTTGCTTTTAAATGTAATCACGTTTTAATTTCCATAATTGTTTAATACATAGCTAGAATTTGAATTTCACTTAAATTCCTGATACTTCAAGACTAACACATTTTTCTCTCCATATCTTGCTATATCTCTGTCATTCTCCTCTTCCTGCCACCTCAAAATTTTAGATGAAGATAGTAGCCCTGAGGATGAGAACAATGAGTATCACCAGAGGAATGATAAGACAGCTATAAATAGTGTGAACAGGTCTTTACTGCTATCCTAGGTCTTCTATATATCTGCACAAAACAGGGTATACTTACAGTGTTTTTTAGAAATATATCTGAACTGGTCCTCTATGATCAGAATTCAGTTTTCTCATTACTAAGACACATTACCTTTGTAATACTTTGGGATATCTTGTAATATATATTTCCAGCAATTGAAAGTCGGATCAAGCAAACTTGTCTCCTCTGAGTTTTCATTTGTTTAGGGTTGGATTCTACTTGTTTTCGTTTATTTACTTTTCTGAAGAGTGCTTTTGGGAAGACAGGATGTTTTTCAACCTGGCAATTTGCTCAGAAAAGGCAGAATAGAGCAAAGCTCCAGCAGCTAATATCAAAGGCAAGGTTTTTGATGATACCAAACTGGAAGTCTCATTAAATAATAAAGGACAATGCAAAATGTAATCAGATTCATAATGACTAAAGTCATTTAGGTACCTGCTTAATAGAGTGCAAATGGAGTTCACTGCAGATTCAAATACGAGTAAATTCTAGAGTAAAGAACTACAAGATATGAATAAATAGTAACATATGGTAATAAACCAAACAGGAAATAGATTTTAATGAAAGTAGAGGAAAATGCTGTATTAAAAGATATCAAACTATCAGTTGCAATGAAGAAAACAACCAGGAATATTGCTTTGAGAATACACAAAAGAAAAGGTCCAACAAAAAATAAATACTACAAAGAACTCTGTACACTGCTTCTCACCAAGAATACATTTATCTATCATATAAATGTATTTATATGTATTTATATATATAATCCCTCCCTTGATTCATGATATAACAAAAAATTGAGAAAATTGAAATAAAGAAGAGGAATAATATTTTATAAGGTCTTAATTTCATGTTATTGAATTTGTAAACAAATTGATAAAATTTATCCCCATGGTAATTAGCAATTATATTTTAGTCTTGGAGAAGTTTTCAATCTGAGGAGTAATAAATTACTAAAATTAATGTTATACCCCAAACAACTCTTTATTCAGAAATTGATCCTGAAAATAAGAACATTTAAATGATTACCTCCTTGAATGTACTCTCTGCTCTTTCCTAAACTTGTACATGAATAGACATAAGTTTTAATTGTCTTATTACTGTCATGTACCATTTCATTTTTTTGTCAGTTTAAACAACTGGATATCATTGTTTCTGGTTCTGGTTCGAACTTTCAAATTAAAATGGACTGAAAATAAACTCATATGGTGTCTAAAGGATCTAAAAAGAAGGAACTTGGAGATACCATTTACTTTTCAGGTATAACAGGAAGATAGGTACTCAGAAGGTCTGCATTTGCAATTATAATTACCTGCACCAGTGTAAACTTTCCATATTTTCACAATGAAAATTTGCACCAGGTTTGCTGCCTGCTAACACTTGTATTGCAGACTGTACAGTGCTGGAGGGTTTCATGTGGAGTTACATCACATCTGTAAGACTCCACTCTGGACAGGGTAGACCAGTATCAAAAGAACATTTTGGAAGAAAAATCCTACAGTCTTTTCTATATAGACACAAGCTATAAGATTATTTATTCATTTATTTATTTGGGGGGTGAGGGGTTGATTTTGCTTTTTTTTTGATTGTTTGTTTTTAAGAAGAGAAACATTAAATCACTCTCATTCAGCATTTTGGAGTTCTCTAGGTATGCTTCTGCAAGATTATAACTAAAGGGCTATAGTGAGGATGAAGTGATAAGAGACGCAAGGGTTGCAGCCGAGGTTATGTCCACAGGATGGAGCTGGGAAACCCATAGCTTTAGTGCAAAGAAGGGAAGGCTTGTAAAGAGACAGCAATCTTTAACAGTCAGTCACTCTGGATCTAAACATGGTTACTGAGGTGGACATAACAGGAGGAAATTACATGCATTGGAGGAGAATAATAGCAAAGGAGTTAGCAAACATATTAGTGCATAAATTAGAGTAGGTCCAGGGTGTTAGCTTTTTTTTTTTTTTGTTTTCAGACAAAAAGTGCTTCTGCACTATGTCTGTGGTTCTCCTTATCCAATAGCACCCAACTGCTTTTTCCTAGTTATTGTTGTCTTTTAGTTGGTTTCAAGCTTGAATACCTATTAAAATGATCCAGAATTTGAATGATTTTTATTTATTTATTTATTTATTTTTATTTTTAATGACCATTTGGCAGGATTTCAGCATAAGGAAACATTAAAGAAAGTTGCAGGAATTTGTTCCAGCTTGGCAAAGGAGTGTGCTCTACAAATATCAGTGGGAAGGAGAATCATTTTGTTTCCAGACTAATAAGAGACTTGTAGGAAGAAAAATACTTCTTATAGATCAATTTCCTTACAGCAATAGCAATTCAGAGTCAAGGGTTTTCTTTTTATGTTTCAGATATATGAAGTTTTCTCTTTCCCAACTTCTTAGTCATCAGCAATAATCCTCTCTACATTGAGACGGAGCTTTTAGAAACATACAGGAGACAGGACATTTCCCATGCTGGAGATGAATGGACTCTTTTCCCTCTAGCAAGCTGTTTGAGTGATATCTTAACTTCTTATTACACTGTGCTACTTTAGGTACAGTTATTTCTGCAATGCTTCCCCTAAAGGGGGACAGACCACTTCATTGTAGTTTTCTAGACTGGTTTAGTTGTGTGTCTGCATGTGAGCAAAGTGAGGAAATCAAGTGAGGAAATACTATTTTGGAATTTGTAATTGAAGATTTGGAGTGTACTTAGGTAAGCTTAGGTATAAATGAAAAGTAGACATTTGTTTGCCTATGATTACATTTGTTCTTAATTCACTTAATTATCCATCAATAAAACTATATTTGATAATGCTTTTGAGGGTACAGCTCTTTTGTTTTTGGATGTTGATTACCTTTGCCTTCCTAATTCTCTCATACAGTTGACTAGAAAGGAACACTTGAAAAAGAATAAATAAATAAATAAATAAATAAATAAATAAATAAATAAATAAATCACTCCCTTAAAACAGTAAATGTCTCACCTTTTCAAAAAGTCATGCACATAATTTGAAAAAGAAGGATTCTGCTAGACTGTCTATGGTAAAATGGAAAGAAGAAGCTTGGAGCGTCTCAGACTTTATTTTCTACTGGTAGTTATTTGACAACTGTGTAGTATTAGCTCTGAGACTGAATTTCTTTATACAATTCTTTTAAATGTATTTACTTTTGTATATTTTGCAAAACACTAGAAGCAAAACAGACATTGAACTGTAAATAAATGGGAAATTTTAAATCTAAAAAGTTAAATAACAAATTTTTCCATTATCTTTGAGAATCTGTTGTTTTTTAGTTTATTAACAGCACTTTCCCCTACAATCAGAAAGCTCCTTCACTAGCCTCAGATAGCCAGCTGACATTGCAGCTAGATTTATAAAGCCTGAGGGAGTCTGGGCTTGCAGGTGTTTTGTCCAGAAGTAGTAAGAAATATTTATGTATCTTGTCAGGAGTGGAAGAATTACAGGCTATACGTTGCCAGATACATTGTTTAAAGTTGCCACAGAACAAGGTTCCTGTGCTGTCAGAATAATCTCATAAGAGCTCAGAACTACCACTTTTATCTTTCTTCATTTTTCCCTTTCCCTCTCCCTCTCCCCCTTCCCTATCCCCTCCATTTCCCCCCTCCCTCTCAACACTTCCCCCCTGCTCTGTCTTCTCCTCTGGGAAAGGGGGGTGCCTTCCCCCCACTCCTTCTCTGCCCCTCCCCCATCCTCTCCCTCCCCCACTTCCTCTTCTCATCTCCCCCTCTCACCTTCTCTCCCTCTTTCACCCCATTCCCTCCTCATCTTCCTTTTACCCTTCTTCTCCATTCTTTCTTCCCCTCCCTTTCCCCCTTCTCCCCTCCCTCTCTCTCCCCCTCTCCCACTTCCTTCCTCACCTCCTCCTTTTCTCATTCCCTATTCTTGCCCTGTTCTTTCTCTTTCCCTTTCCCTTTCTTCATTCCTCTCTCTTCCTCCCTCTCTCTTTCTCCCTCTCTCTTCCTCTCTCTCTCTTCCTTCCTCTCTCTTCTTCCCTCTCTCTTCCCTCCCTCTCCCTTCCCTCCCTCTCTCTTCCTCTCTCTCTCTTTCTCGCTCTCTCTTTCTCCCTCTCTCTTTCTCCCGCTCCTTCCCTCTCTCTCTCCTCCCTCTCTCTCTCTCCTCCCTTTTTCTCCCCCCCTTTGTCTCTCTCTCTCTCTCTTTTTTTTTTTTAATGTTAGAAAGTAAGTGAAATAGTCCTGCATTTAGTAGCTGTAGCTATTCTTTGTTGTTTAATTAAGATAACCCTCCTTTTTGAGATTGCTGATGAAGAGGAGTGTTTTGAGCTTTTCTTTATCATCTCCTGTGTGCCTATGGTTTTCATTGCCTACTTGACCTCTCTTTAAACTTCTGGAAACAGTGTCAATGTTGCCAACTAATTAATATTATTTTCCTGGTTTTACTCCTTCCATTGCTAAGCAGATGTGTAATATTTATTTTAGAATATAACCAGCAGGTGAAATAAATGAGTTAAGCTCCCCTACCCAGCAGTTGCTATACCACAGCTGGGGAGCTGTATCCATTTGTGCATTCTCTGATGCAAGAGAAAGATCAACAGAGTGGAGAGCCCTGATGAACCCTGTGGAGGTCCCTGATAACAGTGATGATAGGGAGCTCATGGTGTGGGCCAAAGGCTTAGGGAATGGGGCTTATTTTGCTCAGGAAAGAGAAGGCAAGGGAGGATTAAATAACAGACTTTCTCTTTCTAAAATTGGGTTAGTGCTGGTAAATAGAGAGAATTTGAGTCCTTGAATATTTAGTAGTTCTATAAAAAAAGATCTAGAGGAAACAGCACACTGAACTTCCACTGGCAAGGTGGTATGGTGCTATTTACACACCTCCCCCGCCCCCATATTTCTGTGATGCACTACCAACTTTTATACAGGACATAATAAGTAGAGTCTCTGTTGTACTTGATGCTTTGAGGTCTCAGCTTGAGAGCTTGTTCTCTTTGGAGAACTGTGATATATGAAAGAGGTAAACAAACTGGAGAGACGGAAGAAGTCAGAATACTGGAGGTTTAGGAAATATATACTTTGAGGAAAAGTTGATGGATATTCTTTATCATCTATCTGGGATGACAACTGAGAATTCCAACACATTTAGTGTGTTGTAATAATGCACTACAGAGAACATTATGCCAAAGGTAGAGTACTCAATTATTTTCTGTGGGGGAAAAAAATAAATAAAAGAAAGAAAAAAAAATTAAAAAATAGAGTAATAAAAAAGAAATAAGCTTAGTCTACAAAAGAGATTCATCTTAAACCTTAAGAATTACCCAATTCTTTAAGAGATTAAATACTGTTATAGGATATCCAGGAAAAATGGATATCCAGAAACAACAGATGTTTTTGACCAAAAATTTTTAAGTACAACTTAGACAAATCTATACTTTGAGTTACATAGATAAAATTGGGCCAGGTAGTTTGTTATTTTACACATAGTCGTACTTATGATTATAACCTTGCCTGTGATGTGACTTGTGGAAACTACATATACTCTTAGAATAGTCATATACTCAAAAAGTATCAATTCTTTCTATATATACTGATTGTAAATTTAGAAATACCTTAGTAATTTCATAAAGATTTTAATAATTCTGCAGACTTAACAGCAGTACAATTTTCCAAGAAACCTAGCAAGGTTTCAGAACAACATCAGTGATCACAACAATACAATACTACTTTTATGATTTAAATATATATATATATAAATTAAAAAAATAACTTTGCATGAAAGCCTAGGAAAATTAATTATATTATATGACAGCAAGATTAGCTACTTACATCCAGAAATTATGTATTCAATGTATACAGTATACGTGAACAATGTAAATGTATGAAGTGATAGAATTTCTTATGTTAACTTAAAATATGAACAAGAACTAATAAAGTTATCAAACTAATATATGATATATTCATTTTAAAATCCTTTAAATCCATCATGAGATCTTTCAACTTACTTGGTTGAAAGTACAACTTATTTAAAATATCTATCAATTTTCAAAATATGATTTAATTTTTTCAACTCTGGTTAAATAAATGTAACTTCAAAACTGAAAGAAATTTCAAGGAATCTCTATTAAAAACTATATTTGATTCTGGTCAAAAGCATTCTCATAGTTGTCATTTCATAATTAATTTCATAATTATTTTCTTGCCTAATGATTGTTTGAAGCTTGTTTACACAATTAGTTTTCTCTGTCATCCTCACTCCCAAAAAGTCTGTCAGCTATCCCAAGTAAAACAGTCACTTAAAATAACACCATTTTTCTCAGAACGTGGAATTCTATGAAAAACCGTTTTGATATGCCTTCACTAAAATAGTCATAATGTAATACAAAATGACCACTGCCAAAGAGGTAATGTATTTGCATTCATAAAGCTCCAGGCAATTTTTTATTTCCCTCTCTCATGAGTCAAACAAACATGACATTCAAAATTGCATGCTATATTGTGATTATCTGGGGACATAATTCAAGTCATCACACTAATAGGCTAACAAAGTCATACAACACTTGTTGTGGAACCAAACTTAGACTGAGCATTCATAGAAGTGTTTGAGTTACAGCCGTGCAAAATGCACTATAAATAGTACAATTACAGACCAAATTATACTAAAGAACATTATGCTGAATAATCAACCTTCCAGAACTAGCAAATTTCATATTTTTCAGCTAATTCTGCAAAGCCTGAATAACAGGCTTCTGTATTTTCTCCAAGAACAGCACAGATTTGTGTTTAAGTACTGATGGTGCCATGAAGCCATGGGTGAGTGATTTGCATTGGTCTCTTTCCCCTCCAGAGGTGAGAGACACAAAGCTGAATCCTAGACATCATTCTCAAAGACATATGCTGACATTTTTCTGCTCTCAAAAGAATTTGGCTTGTTTGATGTTGTGTGTGATACTGGGTGAGGAGGGGCTGCTGGTGCCTATCTCCTAGCTACAGACCAACAGGGCATCACTATCTGGAGAACAAGTAGGATTTGGGATATCTGGTGTAGCAGATATCCCCAGTTGTGCTCTCAACATCCTTGTCACACTGGGTATTACAGCCATCAAGTAGCCCCTGTGCAACACCCTGTCTCTTTCATATCAAGAAGATTGCTGCAAAGTGTCCGATTATATTTCCATACTACCACTATTTCATTTTGGAAAGAAAAGAAATCGTTCAAGTGACATTAGATATTAACTAAATTTAGTTAGCACACAAAGGTGAGAATGGGTCAAATGCACCAGGAGGTAATTTAAGAGTTTCATAAAGGAAATTTTATCCTCAAACCTTTCAATAAAACATTAAAAGATCCATCTTCACAGAAATTTATTTGAGAGCTCCTAAATTGTTCTGTAGTGGATGAGTGACATTTTTCCATGAGACTCCTAGGCAGCCATTAATATACATGTATACATGTTTTATTTTATTTTATTTTATTTTATTTTATTTTATTTTATTTTATTTTATTTTATTTCATTTTATTTCATTTTATTTATTTATTTTTTCCAGATAGGTCAGTCTGTTCTCTGCCCCCTTCTGTTGTCATCTGCAGCTAGGAGGACAATGTTTTGCGTTTGGCTGATCAGCCTTCCTCTCACAACCACACAATAGATATCTTTATAATCACCAATATATTACATTAACCAATGCATCTTTACTTACACTCCAGAATATTTAGTGTACATAACTTCTTTTTACTCATCTTTCACTTCACATATTACTGATTTATTATTATTATTATTATTATTTCCTCTTATGCTCTGTCTTAGCTCTCAGGAATGCTTAAGCATAATTAGACATTTCACAGAATCACAGAATTTCTAGGTTGGAAGAGACCTCAACATCATCGAGTCCAACCTCTGACCTAACCCTAACAGTCCCCACTAAACCATATCCCTAAGCTCTACATCTAAACGTCTTTTAAAGACCTCCAGGGATGGTGACTCCACCACTTCCCTGGGCAGCCCCTTCCAATGTCTAACAACCCTTTCAGTAAAGAAGTTCTTCCTAAGATCCAACCTAAAACTCCCCTGGTGCAACTTAAGCCCATTCCCCCTCGTCCTGTCACCAGGCATGTGGGAGAACAGACCAACCCCCACCTCACTACAGCCTCCTTTGAGGTACCTGTAGAGAGTGGTAAGATCACCCCTGAGCCTTCTTTTCTCCAGGCTGAACAAGCCCAGCTCCCTCAGCCGCTCCTCATAGGACTTGTTCTCCAGGCCCCTCACCAGCTTCGTCACCCTTCTCTGGACTCACTCAAGCACCTTGATGTCCTTCTTGTAGCGAGGGGCCCAAAACCAAACACAGTATTTGAGGTGCAGCCTCACCAGAGCTGAGTACAGGGGGACGATCACTTCCCTAGCCCTGCTGGCCACGCTGTTTCTTATACAAGCCAGGATGCTGTTAGCCTTCTTGGCCACCTGAGCACACTGCTGGCTCATATTCAGCCGACTATCAACCATCACTCCCAGGTCCTTCTCTGCCTGGCAGCTCTCCAACCACTCATCCTCCAGCCTGTAGCTCTGCTTGGGGTTATTGCACCCCAGGTGCAGGACCTGGCACTTGGCCTTGTTGAACTTCATGCAGTTGACCTCAGCCCATTGGTGCAGCCTATCCAGATCCTCCTGCAGAGCCTTCCTACCCTTGAGCAGGTCGACACACGCACCTAACTTGGTGTCATCTGCAAACTTACTGAGGGTGCACTCAATGCCCTCATCCAGATCATCAATGAAGATATTAAAGAGGACCGGCCCCAGCACCGAGCCCTGGGGAACGCCACTAGTGCCTGGTCTCCAACTGGATTTGACTCCATTTACCATGACTCTTTGGGCCCGGCTATCCAGCCAGTTTCTAACCCAACGAAGCGTGTGCCAGTCCAAGCCAAGAGCAGCCAGTTTCTTGAGGAGAATGCTGTGGGAAACAGTGTCAAAAGCCTTGCTGAAGTCAAGGTAGGCCACATCCACAGCCTTTCCCTCATCCACCAAGCACGTCACTTTGTCATAGAAGGAGATCAGGTACATCAAGCAGGACCTGCCTTTCAGAAACCCATGCTGACTGGGCCTGACCGCCTGCTTGCCCTGCAAGTGCTGCGTGATGACTCTCAAGATAATCTGCTCCATGAGCTTCCCTGGCACTGAGGTCAAACTGACAGGCATGTAGTTTCCCAGATCAGTCCTCCGGCCCTTCTTGCAGATGGGCGTCACGTTTGCTAGCCGCCAGTCAACTGGGACCTCCCCCGATAGCCAGGGCTGTTGATAAATGATGGTAAGTGGCTTGACCAGCTCCTCTGCCATTTCTCTCAATACCCTTGGGTGGATCCCATCTGGCCCCATCGACTTGTGCACATCCAAGTGCTGTAGCAGGTCCCCAACCATTTCTTCGTGGATAGTGAGGGCCACATCCTGCTCCCCATCCCCTTCTGCCAGTTCAGGGTACTGGGTATCCAGAGAACAACCGGTATTGCCTCTAAAGACTGAGGCGAAGAAGGCATTAAGCACCTCCACCTTTCCTCA
>CM021763.1:67542295-67562967 GCA_011075105.1 Heteronetta atricapilla
TTTTTTTTTTTTTTTTTTTTTTTTTTTTTTTTGTTGGTTGTTGTTATTTTTGTTTTTGTTTTTCAGTGTTGATGAACTCTTAATCTGATCATGTCCTCACCTTCTATCTTCCTCCAATGTAGCTCTAAGAATGGATCAGATGGATATAAGTTCTTGGAAGGGCAAGAAAAAAAAAAAAAAAAAAAAGTCTCTCTTTTGTTTTTCTTTTTCACCTATTCAGAATAATAGAAGTAAATGTAATAATGACTCTAGAGTGTCAGCAGATTAATTATAACATTACAGAATTTCATCAGTGAATTTAAGTCAGTTTTAATGGGCCACACTGATGCCATATGATGATACCAATTTTGTAGCTCATGTGAGATCACACAGTCACAGAAACATTGGCTGGAAGTCCAAACTATGCTCCAAGCAGAACCATTACCAACACTGTACTTCAGTGTTGTTAAATCTTGAATAAGATGGAAGCTTCACAAACTTTCTGGGTGACCAGAAAATGCTAAAGGAGGCAGCATCAGAGGCCTTATTAAAGTCAAAATATTCTGTGTTCACCAGTGTCTCAGTGTCTTCAGTGTCAAGCATGATTTCTTATTGAAAAATCCTTGTTGATTGCTTCTAAGTTATTTTGTGTACTTCGTGTATATGTAAACTTCCTACACAAAATTGTAGGGTCAGCTTACCTTTCATTGACTCAAAATATATTCTCTCTGTCTTAAGCAACAAGATCAAAAAGCACTAGGACTGCAGCTGCGTTGTTTTGTGACCAAGTGGAAATGTGTGTTTTTCTCAGTGGGTCAGATATCCTCAGATTCATATTGGTGAAATATCAGTGCAAATTGTCAACCAAACATACAATGAGCAAGACCACTAGAGATAATCTCTGTTGCTCACCTCTGTTTCTTCTGTTGGATTAGGCTTTTAGGATTGTAGGAACACAAAATAATTCTTGGTTTCAATTATGTCAGCTGATGCTAACGCAAATGATTCGTGTTTCCAGGCATTTTGCTAGGGCAGATAAATACAGAAATCCATTTGTTTTAGTTGGTAGGAGAGTGAAACATAGAAAGAAGGAGAGTGAAGTATGACCATTTTGTCTGCAGTATATTAACTAATGTGGTGGAGTTATGGGTTATTTGGGGTCTGTAAAATGTGCTCTGCTGCTTTTTTATTGATCAATTTTTATGATGTGTTACAGAAATGCACTGTAACTTTTTAATCTATTGACAAATATATGAACAGTGTTATTATAAAATCAAAGGTAAAATTCAGTGTGTTGTACCTTCTCTTCAGGTTTTTTTCTATTATCAGTTAAGAATAAGACTACCTTCCCAACCGAATAACCTTGTTATAATAACAAATTAACAAAAATATTAACATCATAACTGCATTCAAAAACATTCTCACTATTTTTTCAGATTTCAAGTGCGGACAAAATAATGTCAAGAGCCCACTTTACTGAATGTGTTGTTGTTGTTGTTGTTATTTTTTTTTTCTCTTTTTTTCCCTGCATTGACGTATTTAGATACTTGTCTTGTAGCCTTGTAGATTGAATGAGGTAGTCTTACATTTCATTTCAACTTCAATCTTGTTGCTAGTTTTTAGAGAAAAAAGAAAGGATAATATTAGAAACACTGGTGCCTTACACATCATTAAATGCTGTATTTGTTGCCATAATTATATGCAGAGTTTTAACATGGGATTAGGTTTGCTTAGGCTTGTGCTCCATGAACAAGAGATGTGCGAATGTACGTCAGGCACAAAGGAGCATGTCTGCATGAAATTAGTGTGTCAAAAAGTTTTGACCAAATTTGAACTCACAGTGTGGATTTGCAACAGATCAATGATTTGTGTTAAGCATCTGCAGCCTCTTTGATCTGATGTTAAGAGACCTAAAAGTGGATATTCCTGAACTACATCCTGAGTGACATTCAGATTCCTTTCCTTAACTTATTGGTGTTTCTTTTACTACTTATTTTTGTATAAAGGGACAATTGTTAGATGTAAGCTCTAATTCAGTTGTCTCATTGATGTCTGTGTGAAAACACTCAATATCTTCTTAAGATTCATTGGCCTAAACACAGGAAGATGGAGTATTGTAATTTCTTATTTGGATATGGAAAGTTTACCCCCTCTTCTCACTGCCTGGTTTGGACTAGTGAAAAGGTGTACATAACAGTTTTTAAGATTTTATAAGGTATCAGTGCTTCTCTGTCTCCTTGAATGGCTATTAAAAAGTCATAATGTTTTTGGGTAACTCAGCAAACCACACCGTGTACATATACACACACTACACAAGGGGATGACAGACACCTTCCTACAACCTTGGTGTGTAGATATGTGCACTGCTTTCAAAAGTGTCTTGCAGGACCAGAAAGACACAGATCAGTTGAGATTCAATGGGACATGTGTAAGAAAAAAAAAAAATGTGAAGAAAAATACTAACTCCTCATCCAGAAAAACACTCAAGAAAGCTGTTGCAGGCATCCAGCTTTCCTAAGCAAGGGAAAGATGATTCTGATACATGTGCTAGCATGCCAGCCTCACAGTGCTCCTCACAGTGCTCATTATTAGGAGGAGACATGATCAAGGTTGTTGGGCTGCAGCTGGCACTGGCCATTATAGAAATACAGACTTGCTAGTGGAGAAGATTGCATGCACACACGTGTGCACACATGCTAGATATAATCTGAAATTCACAAAAGGAAAGCACTTCAGGGAGCACTCTACCTTACAGATCCTTAGGGTGCAGTGAGAGAAGTACATAATTCTGCCTTATAAATTCTCCAGATAAGTATGTGACAGTAGAAAGCAACACAATTTTTCTATTGGTTAAATTTCTATTGTCATTTGAGAGCACCAAAGGTCCAGAGAATCATAAGGCTAGAGAACACTGTGTGCTATGATACTGTAGGTAAATTCATTTATCACTTTTTCTTTACTACTGTTTACCAGTTTACACTAAGCTGTTTAATACTTTTCTCAAATCCCATCTTTCCTACCCTTTAAAATGTTAGTTTCTTGATTTCAACAAGTTTAACAGGATACTTTGGGGAAAAAAAAGTGCATATAAGGTATATTTAGTATGCAGTTTATTTTATTTTTTAAATTAATTTAATAGTCCTTTTTCTGTTTTCTTGTTGGTGTGCTCATTTCTATCTAATCTGCATAAACCATTTTTCATGTGTGATAGCTATCCTAGCCAACAGATGGTGCTGTGTATAACATTTTTATGATATTGTATAACAAAAATATGTTACAGCTAAACTGTATAGGTAATTACTTTGTTAGACAATAAATGTGAAATTGAAGTTCACAATAATAAATGCTTACCATAAAAATTAGAAGAAAAACAATAAGTGCTGAGGGCCACTGATGAATGTTTACTTCAGCATGCAAGTTGGGAAAGATACATATGTAAATCTGCATGTAGCATCAACACTACTGCTCTCAGACATGAAGATCTTTTGAAAAATCAGGCCTGCAAGATAGTAGATTTTAAGCACATTAGAATTATCACTGTCTGGTCTGATTCCTGCTCTCTAGAATTAATATATTTTATCTAAATTGAAACATAAAATCTAGTAACCCATAGGTACATGTATAACTTATATAGGACTACTCTAGTAAATAAGACTTATGAAATACAATTTTAATTAAAAATCACTTGTATCAAGTGTACCACTGTGTATGTGTATAGTAGTGTATGGTAATGCTTCAGCAAGCAAACAATTCAGTAAGTGAGTGGTATCACACAATATATTAAATTAATCATGTGCATAATGAAACAGAGAACAGACTTTCAGTATTTTCTGTGGGCCCGATCTTTCTCTTTTTAAAAGAGATGGGAGCATCACTGAATAAGGCATAACTAAGCAGAGTACAGTGAATATATTCAAATTTCACCAAGCAAATATTAGGTAACATAATAATGATCACAAATCACTGATTTCTGTATAGTTACATACGAACATAAAAAATTATCCAACAACATATTAGCCAAATGTTAAATACCAACAGCAGCACTGAATTTTGGTAAAGTTGTTATCAATATCACCTTTTGTAAACTCTTACCTTTCTAATTTAGATTTTATCTGTTTATTTATATATTTATTTTTCAAAATTCCTACTTTTTTGGCTAGATGACAGTTAATCCTGTTTATTGAGTCACAGTAATCTTGCTGAATTGAAATTAATGTATATTTCAGTCAACATTTAAATTACATAATGAAAATGTGAATACTTTTCCAACATTAAAAGAAATACAAAAATCCAACAAGGAAAGGAACATATTTTATCTATTTATTTATTTATTTTGTTGGTTTTGTTTTGTTTTTCAGGAATTTTACATTAAAGACTGTGGAATCCCATTACTTTTACAGGGCACAGCCCACATATCAGCGAATGCTAAAACAAGATGCCTTAAGTCTGACAAACATCAACACTCAGGTTCTTGTCTGGAAGGAGAGACGTATTGTATTTCTAAATTTTGAAGTCTTCAGCTTCTGTCAAGAACACCCGAAAGTTTGGCAAATAAGTCTTCACTTTAAATTTTTGGAAAACTGAATTACTGATGATAATTACTGAAAATACTTCAGCCAGTTCTATACTTTCTGGTGATAGTGACCAGTTGTTTGAATATCTATGTATGTAAGCAAATACTCTTAATCAAACATTGATCATTGCTGTTAAAGAAGTTATAAAATAGACATTTCCTTGTTAAGGAAAACAAGGATCATTTTATAAATTTGCAGCAAATATTTCTCCCCTTTTCTTCAATAAAAACAAAAACCCTAAATACACACACACAAGCATCTGCCTTTTTATTTAACTTTATAGATTTTATTTAATCGTATATTGATAAATGGTTAAAGATAACAAAATGCTGCAGTGATTTGGCTGCATGCTGAGAGATTTTTTAACTGAAACAATTGCTGGAGGAAAAATAGAATATGCTTTGTTTTGAAAAATGAAAAAAAAATGAACACTATTATTGAGTGAAAATTATATAACCTTAAAACCACTTTCAGTATGGCCGCACACAAAGTGTTCTTCAAACATTCTTTCCCTCTTTCTCACTCCTTCATGCTCCTCTTGTGAGTAGGGGAGTACTGAGTTGCTATATCTCAACTATTCTTTTGCAGCCTTTATTCCTGTTCACCTACAGTTTGTCACAAAAAGTTCTCAGTATTGCTTTCCTGAGAGAATTTGGAAATCAGGCAGCGATACTGGCTGCTGGTACTTAGGCTATATAATTTTCCATTTCAACCCAGATCAGTGAGAAAACTGTCTCTCTGGTATGTCTGGTGGTTGAGTGATAGTGGACTATCTCTGAAAGTGAAAAATACCATTTTGCCACAACAGGGCAATAAATGGGACAGGTTCACTTATGAAAGGAAAGAAGCACGGACAGCTTAGTCCTCAGTAGGATTGTACAGGGAAGTGAATGTAGAAGCCTAGGATGAGTGTTGGCAGTAAAACTTATGTAAAGCTGGTAAAACAGTACAGGGTGTTGTAACCTAACTAGTAATCTGACGTTTCTCCTTTTGCAGTATCAATAGCATACTTTTATCCATCATCTAAATTTTATGCTGCACTGTTCTGAACTACACTATCCCATCTTCTCTGTCTCTTGTCGTAGAAGAATCCTACTGATATAAAGGCTCAAAGGCAGTAGTTACTGCACAGGGTTGTACAAGGACAGGCTGATAGAATTTGGCCTTTTTATCCTTGAAGAGAGAAGACTGAGGGGAGATCTCATCAATATGTATAAATATCTAAGGGGCGGGTGTCAAGAAGATGGAATTAGGCTCTTCAGTTGTGCCAAGAAACAGGATGAGAGGCTATGGGCAAAACCTGAAGCACAGGAACTTACGACTGAATATGAGAGAGTATTTCTTTGCTGCAAGGATGACAAAGCACTGGAACAGGTTGCCCAGAGAGGCTGTGGAGTCTTCTTCTCTGGAGATATTCAAAACCTGCCTGGATGCCATCCTGTGTAATGTGCTCTAGGTGATCCTCCTCCGTGGGGGGGGGGGGGGGTTGGACTTGGTGATCTTCAGTGGTCCCTTCTAACCTCAGCCATTCTATGATTATGTGATTTACTATAACAATACTATCAGAGAGCCATCCCCTCATGCTCCTAGAATGAAGGTTTCAAATATTACCAGTCATGCTGAAATTCCCATTCTTTCTCTTAGAGATTCTAGCTTTTAATTCATGGATCAATTACTTTGAAATACATTTAACTACATGTCTAAAATGCAGTATCACAGCTATTTAACCCAGTGGTAAAATGTAAGCTAAAGTTTGAGAGGAAGGAGATATCAAACACATTGCATAGATCAATAGATACACTGGCGGAGCACTGGTATTTATGTCTGCTTCAGCCAGCTGAGCAGCCCTAACTTCATTTCAGTAAAAGTGTGTCTTACAGCTGTGTTTAAACAAATAGCTTCCATCCTTCCTCCTCACTCATTCTATGCCTCAAGCCAGATATGTCCTCACCGTGTTTCATTTGCACCATACACCTTCCCAGCCATCAGCAACAGATAATTGGACCCCCCAGACCCCCGCATGACTTAGAACATCCTTGCTTTCTTAACACCTATGTTGAATTTGTTCTATGGCTTTTTGTCTTCTTCCTGTTACCTGTGGGATGCACAGGGAAAACATCAGCCCACTTTTGGATAGCCCCAGAACAAGCTCCTTCAGTGGTCCAGTTGTGTATTTGTGGCCAGGTAGGCAGAGATCAAGTGGCATGAGAAAATGGTTGTAGTACAAGTCATTTTGTAGCACAATTACACATATAAGAAAGATGATGCAGTATTTCTCCATTGTTATGAGATATATAGAGCGGAGATTCTGGGCCTCATCTAGTTACTCTAGTTACTCACACCAGTATGAGAGCATTGAATGCCCTGTGTAGGAGAGGGACCCATTAGTTCCCAAGCTCCATGTGGGACCATTGCCTGACCTTGCACAGCTTTATCCTGCCCCAGTTCTTCTGTTTTTATTCTTCTAGCCCTTTTGGCTTTGTTACCTTCATTCAGGACTCAGTTTCATCTAGGAAAATAGCTACCATCAGACTGGAATGTGCTGCTGGGCTAAACAAAGATTTATGAAGAGCCTTTTAAATGAAAGTGTAGACAGTCATCTTGCAAGCATTTATGCACTTATTCACAATATATCTATTTTCTGAGAAATATTTCATACTGCCAAGAACTGTCTTCTACCTGAGTTGCTCTAACTACATTATTTCTTATGTACTTATTGAGGTCACAGCTACAATATGAAAGTCTTGATTTTCACAGAGAAAGAGAGCCTTTGCTCTTGAAAAACATGAACTAAGATTCATTTTTATTATCTGATTTTCTTATTAAACAGCACTGTCTACATGAATAGATATTTGATGATTCTGATGACATAGAGGATTGTCTTAATAAGGGAAGGTCTTAGTTATGACTGCCATTCCTCATTACATCATCTTGTTGGACCCTAACAGGAGCAAAACCAGGAAGAATCACAGGATATCTTGAATTCCCTGTAAGCTGGATATGAAATGTCAGCAACTTTAACACACAATACCACTGCTTTGTCAAAATTAGTTATATGTGCTATTGTGTTGAGAATATTTGACTGATATGGTTGCCTTTATAATTAGGAGTCTGTCACATTTCAATTATATATTCATACCACTTTTTCAAAGGTTTATAAATCAGATAAACACCATGCAGGCTGAAATGTGCCATGATAATTAGTGCAGGGAAAAATTTGTTTATGTGTTGTTGTCCATTACTTTGCTACAGGATTATAATAGAAATAGGGTAAGTTTATTTGTAATCTCACATCTTAGAAAGTCTCTACTTCAACAACAACAAAAAAACCAGGGTTGGTATTTTCACTGTGGTATTTTCACTGTCTTCTCATGGAAGACAGAGTTTTACCATCAATTTAATTGTCACTGCAACATCCTGGCAATGCTAAGTACTTTCAAAAAGCCACTTGAAAGACTAAAGTATTATATGTTACAATACTGAATAATGCTGTCTTAATAAATGGTTGAAGGAAAAAGAAAAGCAGACCAAACTTTAAAGTGTCTTATTTGTGAAAGCCATTCTTAGCAGCAATTCTTAGCAAATATAGAACATGTCAATGTTCAATGTAAAGCAGTTGGATAAGTTGCAATTTCTTTTAATTAGAAATGTATCTTTGGAGCTTGTTTGTGGAAGCAGAGCAATTAATGACTTGAATTTAATTCTTCAAGTAAGAGTCTTTAGTAAAAACCCATTATGGTCTCCAAGAAAAACCCTTAAAAACATGCAGTGATGCACAGATATGCTGTGAAGTTCTTAAAATGTGAGCTAACTTTAAGAAGATCCTCACTGAATATTAAACAACCTTGGAAACTGATGCCCAGAAATAACATTTTATTCTCTGTTCTCAGTATTGGGGGTGGAGTGCCAAGATCTGATTTTGTCAGAAAAGAGGCAATTATTTTTTTTTTTTTTTTTTTTTTTTTTTTTTTTTTTGGCTAATTAATTTACCCTTAAAGGTAAGTTAGGCTACTACATTTGTATTTATTGCTTGTTATCAGATAAGGACTAGTGTTTTTAAGGTTGTGTCATGCAGAATAAAGGAATAAAGGCCCTTTGAAGTTTGCCTGTATTCATCCATAAATATTGGAATAAATAAAAGCACAGTCTGGGTGGCATTTGCTTGTCCCAGCAAGAAACGTGCTAGGGACAGCTCCTTCAGCATGCAGCCTGACTGCTCCCAGTGACACCCTTCTTCTCCATGGAGAAGGTGTTACTGGCAGTGTAGGAAAACAGGCTAAATAGATATGAAAAAAAGGGTACAGGGTGATAACATAAACAGATATACTGAAATTCTATTTTCCTATTAGTAATCCAAACAGAAACTGTGTGAAATGGCAGGGTTTTTTGCTTCTCACATGAATGGAAGCTATTTTTTCAATCAACAATATTTCTCTTTTGGCAGCTTGTCTTGTTGTTAGGCATGGAAAAATTGTGAATGTAGAGGAGAGTGGAGTAAAGGAGCTGTGAGATTGTTTAGATTAGGACACTATTCATTTTCTAACAGGTCACATAATTAGGATGCATCTGTCCTTGGTGTAACACTTCACATTTTATGGGACTAGGGTATGTTATTTAACCACTAGCACATTTCCCTATGTGATTTTTTTTTTTTTTGGGGGGGGGGGGGTCTGTAGTACTCATGGAATCAACTTCTCCACAGTATTTGGAAGATAGCCACGGGTAGGGGCTGGTCTCAGTGTGCGGTTGGATGTGGCCAGCCTAATTTTTGGGAGAGAAAACAAGCTCATATATACAGAGATGAGCTTTGCTGGACACCTAGTCCTCAAGCCCAGAAAATGGTCTCTGGTCTATTTTATCAATTATAACAGGTGAAAACAACAATACCAAAATCACAGGTCTAACAACCAAACAGAATTAAGTAAGGAGAGGAAGGAAATCACCTCATTCAAGAGATGATTTCTGCTTAAGCGCATAGGTGTGTGCTTATGCTCTTTTGGAGATCAGAATGTACTGAAGTCCACTTAAATTTAAATACTTGCTTAACTGTAACATCTAAAATAAGATTTTTCTTTCAAATCAAGATGTATTATAAGTGCAATTAAACTGTTCATTTTCTATTGTACTAACAAGGCAAATCAGGATTTCTCATGCAAGATTTGCGTTTCTTCATGTATAGGTCATCTGTTTGCCCTTTAAAACAAACAAAAAAAGCTTTAAAATCAAAGAGGAACAATTTCCTTGTACTGTTCCTTCACATCCTGCTAAAAATCAGGAGGAAGACAAACAGGTTAAGTTTCATATTTCTTCGTTTAGGTTCTGTAACTGAGAATTTCTTCAAACTTCATTAACATAAGCATATATTTGCATATATTTATTTGCATTTAAATACAGTAAAATATTTGTTGCTAAAATTTCAAACTAAACCATGAAAAGTGAATTTCTTAGGTGCATAATAACTTGGTTTGACCTTCATCTCTAAAATATCTCTTCCACCCAACTTCCAACAGATGTCAGAAAATTTTCTTCATGTTTTCTTTGGTTAATTACCAATAGTATTACAAAATTTCCTTGTTAATTTATAAAATTATTTCTTCAATTTAGACAAGGGTGTTGTTTTTGTTTTGTTTCTATCACACCTAAAGTGTACATATGTTGACTGTTGTGCTGGTGTTTATTTTACAAGTCAAAATGTTTGTACCTGAATTTGTATGTCTGTCTGTATGTGCAATTCAGACTGAGAACTTTTCCCAGAAGATTAACAGAAGTCTTCTCTTTCTCTGTTCAATAATAAATAATCAGAATCTTGACAGCAGCCAATGCCTGCCTGATGACAGTGCCAAATAAGAGAGCTGTCATCTGGAGAGACATTTTTCTGTTCTCCAAAATGAAGGTGATTGACTCCTCTGACATGCTTCAGTGTATTCTAGATCACAGGGATCAGTTTACAGTTCTTCAGTCGCCTCTGTCAGAAGCAGTGCCTCTGCTAGATCAGGCTGCATCACGCTATTCTTCTTGGCTTCTCACAAGCCCACCCCTGTGAGACACTCTTCATTTACAATTGAATTCAATTCAAGGATTTGTGGTAGGACAACTGTTCTTTTCAACAGGTTTCAGTCAAGCAAATAGAGGGCAGAAGGCATTTTGATCTTTTATTTAGGACTTTGAGATTTGAGTTCCTTCTTTTATATGGTTTTATATGGTTTCTCAAGATTAAGTAAGTTTACAACCCTTTGATGGAAAGCTGGATTTAGAATTTTCCCTGAACATGTCTGGTCCACTGTCCTGGTTTCAGCTAGGACAGAGTTATTTTTACTCCTAGTAGCTGGTAGGAAGCTATGTTCTGGATTAGGACGAGAAGAGTGTTGATAACATGCTGATGTTTTAATTGCTGCAGAGCAATGCTTACACTAAGCCAAGGACTTTTCATTTCCTCGCTCTGTCCTGCCAGCGGGCAGGCTGGGGGTGCAGCAAGAGCTGGGAGGGGACAGATCAAGGACAGCTGACCCAAACTGGCCAAAGGGCTATTCCATACCATCTGACATCATGCTGAACAATATATAGGGGTGGCTAGCCGGGGTGGGTGGCTGGCTGTTCGGGATTGGGCATTGGTCAGCGGGTGGTGAGCAATTGCATTGTGCATCACTTGTTTGTACATATTGTTATTATTATTATTATTATTATTATTATTTTCCTATCTTAATAAACTGTCTTTATCTCAACCCACAGGCTTCACTTTCCTGTTTCTCTCCCCCATCCCAGAGAGGGAGAGGGGAGGGTGAGCAAATGGCTGTGTGGTGTTTAGCTACCAGCTGGGTTAAACCACCACACTCCTTTTGGCACCCAACGTGGGGCTTGCAGGGTTGAGATAACAACAGATCTGACCAGAGTATGTTAAACTAAAATTGGTATAAGTATTAGAGCTGCTTAATAGTTGCTAATCAGAATGTTGATTGCTTTAATCTCAAGTCTGCTGTGGCTGTATTCCAAACTGAATTTTATAGCACGTTGCTTTCTGTATATGATCCCCATTGTGCTGTTTATCCTTTCCGGGCCCTGGTTTAAGATCATGATGGTACTGTGCGATGTGATAATAGTTTACTATCATAAACTATTAGCGCTCATCCGTACAAGGAAGACGATATGGTGGATACACACCTCGTGCTATCCTGTGGTTTTACCTACATGACCATGGAGAGGATATGAGAAAATGGGATGGAAAATCCACCGCAACCCTAGAGGCACGGGTACGTAAGTTGCAAAAGAAAACAAGCGGGAAAAAGGGGTTCCCTGAAAAGTTTGTTGCTCTAACTTCCAGCAGGCAGTCCCTTAAACACAGAAATGAAGATTCTGACCAGGATTAGAGGGGCCCTGCCTCCAGCCAGGGGGAGGAAAGGGACAATCGAGTTTATTGGACTGTGTGGATTCGATGGCCTGGCACGTCAGACGCACAGAAGTATAAAGCTTTAGTAGATACCGGTGCACAATGTACTCTAATGCCATCAAACTATGAAGGGCCAGAGCCCATCAGTATTCATGGAGTGATGGGGGGATCCCAGCAATTGACTGTATTAGAAGCTGAAGTGAGTCTAACTGGGAATGAGTGGCAAAAGCACCGTATTGTGACTGGCCCGGATGCTCCGTGCATCCTTGGCATAGACTATCTTAGAAGAGGATATTTCAAGGACCCCAAAGGGTTCCGCTGGGCTTTTGGCATAGCTGCCTTACAGACAGAGGGCATTAAACAGTTGTCTACCTTGCCCAGTCTCTCGGAGGACCCTTTTGTTGTGGGGTTGCTGAGGGTCGAAGAACAACAAGTGCCAATCACTACTACAACTGTGCACCGGCGGCAATATCGCACCAACCGATACTCCCTGATTCCCATCCATGAGCTAATTCGTCAACTGGAGAGCCAAGGAGTGATCAGTAAGACTCATTCACCTTTTAATAGTCCTATATGGCCAGTGCAAAAATCTAATGGTGAGTGGAGACTAACGCTGGACTACTGTGGCCTGAAAAAAGTCACACCACTACTGAGTGCTGCAGTGCCGGACATGCTAGAACTCCAATATGAACTGGAATCAAAGGCAGCCAAGCGGTACACCACAATTGATATCGCTAATGCATTCTTCTCCATCCCTCTAGCAGCAGAGTGCAGGCCACAGTTTGCCTTTACTTGGAGGAGAGTCCAATATACATGGAATCGGCTGCCCCAGGGGTGGAAACATAGCCCTACCCATTGCCATGGATTGATCCAGTCTGCGCTGGAGCAGGGGGAAGCTCCTGAACACCTTCAGTACATCGATGACATCATTGTGTGGGGTGGCACAGCAGAGGAAGGTTTTGAGAAAGGGCAGAAAATAATCCAAATCCTTCTGAAGGCTGGTTTTGCCATAAAACAAAATAGAGTTAAAGGACCTGCACGAGAGTTCCAGTTTTTAGGAATAAAATGGCAAGATGGACGTTGTCAAATCCCAATGGATGTGATCAACAAAATAACAGCTATGTCTCCACCAACTAGCAAAAAGGAAACACAAACTTTCCTAGGTGTTGTGGGGTTTCGGAGAATGCACATTCCAAATTACAGTCCGATTGTAAACCCACTCTACCAAGTAACCCGTAAGAAGAATGATTTTGAATGGAGCCCTGAGCAATGACAAGCCTTTGAACAAATTAAGCAGGAAATAGTTCATGCAGTAGCCCTGGGGCAGTCCGAACAGGACCAGATGTAAAGAATGTGCTCTACACTGCAGCTGGGGAGAATGGCCCCACCTGGAGCCTCTGGCAGAAAGAACCTGGGGAGACTCGAGGTCGACCCCTAGGGTTTTGGAGTCGGGGATACAGAGTATCTGAGGCCCGCTACACTCCAACCGAAAAGGAGATACTGGCAGCATATGAAGGAGTTCGATCTGCTTCTGAAGTGTTCGGTACTGAAGCACAGCTCCTCCTGGCACCCTGACTGCCAGTACTGGGCTGGATGTTCAAAGGAAGGGTGGAAGGGTCCCCTCTACACATCATGCAACCGACGCTACGTGGAGCAAGTGGGTTGCACTGATTACCCAGCGGGCTCGAATAGGAAACCCCAGTCGTCCAGGAATCTTGGAAGTGATTATGGACTGGCCAAAAGGCAAATACTTTGGGATGTCAACAGAAGAGGAGGTGATCCATGCTGAAGAAGCCCCACTGTACAACGAGCTACCAGAAAATGAGAGGAGATAGGCCCTGTTCACCGATGGGTGCATTGTGGGAAAGCATCGGAGATGGAAAGCTGCTGTATGGAGTCCTACAGGACAAGTTGCAGAAGCTGCTGAGGGAGAAGGTGAATCAAGTCAATTTGCAGAAGTGAAAGCCATCCAGCTGGCTTTAGATATTGCTGAGTGAGAAAAGTGGCCAGTTCTCTACCTGTACACTGATTCGTAGATGGTAGCAAATGCCCTGTGGGGGTGGTTACAGCAATGGAAACAGAACAACTGGCAGCACAGGGGCAATCCCATTTGGGCTGCTGCGTTGTGGCAAGATATTGCTGCCCGGGTAGAGAACCTGGTCGTAAAGGTACGCCACGTAGACGCTCATGTGCCCAAGAATCGGGCTACTGAAGAACATCAAAACAACCAGCAGGTGGATCAGGCTGCTAAGATTGAAGTGGCTCAGGTGGACCTGGACTGGCAACATAAGGGTGAACACCCATTTGTTCCAGAAAACATTGCTACTTAGTTGTTTTTTTTCAGCACCTGAGGACACAAAATTATCCTGGATGTGCCCTTCTTTTTTATTATTATTATTTCCAGCCACATTGTCTAGAAAGTCACATGTATTTCAACTGGCATCATCCAGAAATGAGCTCTGAGTGCTCTGACAGACAAAGAGCAGAGGAAGATTTTCTAGCAAATTTGTAAAAAGAACCTGTGTCTCCTACTATGGGACACCTTCCAAGGTGCAAAGAGCAATGTAGGTTACACACCCAAGTTACCTTAAGAAGGGTGACATCTCAGGGCCCTCCAGTTGTTCCAGAAAGGATCTGTGAGGAGCAACCTAATAGCAATGTCTCTAATCAAGTGCCTTGAGGATAAGTGAAAAAACTGCAGCCAGCATGGGAAAAATTCTGGAAGCTATTATCTAACCTATTATTTAGACCTACTGTCTACTGTGCCTACTGTCACCTAAATATTAACTTTAAGACCTGTTGTGGCTATTTTGTAACAAAACACAAGAACATGAATAATCAAGTACCTTTAGACTCCATTGCCAGTGTATGTGGCATTCCAGTAACTCAGAAATACTGGAAAGTTTTTCACAATCATGCTATCCACTGAAAAACTGACCAAGAAAGAGAAAAGTCAAGAAAGGCATATTAAACTGTGGAATTTCATAATGTTTCCCACCAAGGACCAAAAGAGAATATGCATAATTTAATTGATTATCTGAAATGATAGTACATTTTTTTTTTTTTTTTTAAATTTATTTTCATTTTTGTTTTAAACTCATGTTAAGATTCAAAATATAACACTTTTCTCCTAAATTGAAATTTGAAATGTGTGGTATTGCAAACATTTTAGCAGTTACACAGCTTTCAAGCATCCTCTTAATTCAGAGGGTGGGAGGGGACAGCAGAAATATATCTGATATAGAAAGCATTTGAACATAACAAGTCTAATCCCTGCTTACACAATATTCAAAAAATAAAAATAAACAAAAAAGTTCATGTTATTGCAGCTAGCACTCTGACCACTTTTACTTTCTTTTACTTTTAGCTTTAACTACAGAAGTAGTGATATATTTAACAACCAAACAGTTCAGCACGAAGATGTAACTTATATAAATTATATGTTTGAAACAAGTTAGGAAAGCACTTAAAGTGAAGTTGTCTTAAAAAGACAACATTAAGTCATTATAACCCAACCCTGGAAATACTGAGTGCTTACTTTCACAGGCTCTCCAGAGTTTTCAGAAATGGCAATCACAGTGCTTTCCGCTTGGCACTAAAAGCTCACTATTTTCCTCTTAAAGATAAACTTGTTGTGAGAGTATGGGTAACACTACAGTGGATTCCATTTTAGACAATTTTGTACAATTTTTGCCTGAGAATTTGTTAAAGGACCAATGCATAATCTGCATATCTGAAGCATACAAGAAATTAAAAAAAATAAAATAAAAAAGAGAGAGAGAGAGAGGGAGAGAGAGCAAGTCCAAAGGGCAAATTACAAGAGCATACCTTTCATAAAATAAATAAATAAATAAATAAATAAATAATGTTGCTTTAACTATATTTTTATATGGTCATTTCTGGGAATAAGTTTGTTTTTGCTAAGATTTCATACAAACCTTGGTATACTTCATTTTGTATAATTATTCCTGAGGTGTATTAGAGTAAATTCAGAATTACTCCAGAATTACTATTATTATTATTATTATTATTTTTCCATCTCTGTTGCCTGCTGCTTAGAAAAACTATCCCAACAGATGTACAGGATCATTCAATACATAGCAGCTTGCTTAGATTTCTCTAGTTCAACCACTTTGGAAGAGAGTATTGCAGAAATATTCTTAAAGTTTCCCAATAAAATTGCAGAGCAAATTAATTATTTTAGTGATACTTTGGATTTGTTCATGTATTATTTCTCTTTCACTCTTCTGACACTTCATATGTCACTTTTGGAAAGTATGTATAGCTTTTTGGCTTTTTTTTTTTTTTTTTTTTTTTCTCTCTTTTTGGACTCACTTCATTTTTGGGGGGGGGAAGGCAATATTTTCAAACATTTTTACAAACATCTGTTTCTTCTGTGACACGTTCTCATACTGTCCAAGTTACTGGTTGTCCTTCCATTATTCTTATCTCTCTTAAATGTAATGTTTGGAAATTTAAACAAACAAACAAACAAAAAAACATACCAAAGTTCCCATTCTCATCCTCAGCAATTTTTGTGTTTTATGTCCATTAAGTCCAAGACATCCTTTATTTTTATTACAAGTTATAAACTATAAGTTGTTTCTTCATGTAGGTAACACCAGGTTAAGCAGTTGTCTTAAGGAAAAGATGTAGTCTCCATCATGGCATTTTACCTTTCTAATATGGTTAAAGCTTTAGTTCATACTATCTTTTCAATAAATACATTTGCCCTTCTTATTTAACCTGAATATAGTTGAGATGTATACTGCTTTCACTTATATTAGAAAGTGCATATAAGGGTTTAGCTACAAAGTTGGAGGAATATGCCAGTAGATTAAGTTCCTGGAATTAACAACAAACACTTCCACCTCATTTGGCATTTAAGTTTCCTCCTACGGCTCTTAGAACATTAAATTGTTTTCAGTTTTACAACGAGAGGAAATGTAGAGACCTAAGTTTTCAGATGATTAAAATTAAAAGAACAACAACAACAAGGAAACAAACAAACAAAAACCAATTTGATTAATCCCTTCAAACAGCAATTAAGTGCTGATTGCAAATCCCCTCAAAGGTAATAACATATTTCTTTACAGAGGCTTTTGCTTTTCAGAATTCTAAAAAGAAAAACAAACAAACAAAAAAAAAAAAACAAAAAAAAAAAACATAATTTTCCCGCTGCTATTTCTCTGTTCTCATATGTCAAGTGTGAAGGTTACTTCATCACACAGAAGTGTTTATCCTTAGTTTGCAACCGAAATCCACAGTAGATACAATGTTCACAGGTTGATTACTGGCTAGAGGATGGTCTAAAATATTGATGTCATGTAGATAATATAGGAATTTAAAAGCATTTTACTTTCCGACATATGCTTTCAAAGTTGTAAGATACTGTTTCTTTGGTTTTTTGTTTTGTTTTGTTTGCTTGTTTTTACAGTAAATAAATTTATTTTCTAGCCTAGAAATTTTAAGGTGGCAAGACATTTTTGAGAAAAAGTACACATACTTTTTTTTTTTTTTTTTTTTTTTTAATATATATATCATAGCAAAGTGCACAACTCTATCTCATTCTTCATTCAGAACAGTCTTGGAGATTTTAGGATTTTGAAATACAAAGAAATGGAAGTGAGAGTTATTGTTCATGATAAGAAGACTGTTCAAAAGCTGAAAATTTTAACTAAGAGCCTTGACTACTCATAAAACAAAGTGAACAACCTGCCTCCAACCACCACTTACAAAACCACAGACATATTTTCAGTGAAGCTCCCCTCAATTTGACTAGTGTTGTTACTTAGAATGTTCATGTTATTTTTTTATTAGTGACTGAAGTCATGCCTATATTTCAACCTTGATACTAATTACCTGTATTTTTCATCACATTCGTATTCTCAAATATCTCTTTTTTCTGCCTGTTCTCAAAACCAAGAGCTTATAAACACCTTGCTAAAATATCCAGCATTTGAGTCAGCATTTGGTGTTTAGCCAATTTTGACAGCTTAATAAATGACTTGCATCAAGCCATTGTAACTGGACATGCAGTGCTTGCCACAGTCTGGAAGTAGCCCCAGACCTTCAGTGTTCAAAGTAATCTTTGTAAGTACAGACATGAAGACTTGGTGGAAAAAGACCAAAATACTACACAGACGTCTTTGGCAAAACACATGGGAACCTGTAGATATATTTTATAGAGCTGAGAATTAAACTGAAGAAATGTGATATTTGGAAGGAGAACTCACCCACCCCCCCAACTCACTCTCCCCACTCCCCAGCTCTTCTGTGTACAGAGCCCCAGAGAATTATGTGGTTCTCCCCACCTGCCAACTTGTCCAGTGGAAGTTAGCACTCTGTTTACTTTAAACTACAGTAGGTGTATGGTCCCAAAGAGAAGGGACTCTTATACATTAAATATAAATGTTCTCTTATAACTTAGTTGATCAGTTTGTTGTTGAAATTTAACTCCCCTCAGCTAAATTTTGGATAGCAAAGTGCATGTATGCAGATCACAACAAATTTTTAAATTTTACAGACAAATGTATTTAGCTTGTTATGCCTAGCAGCCCATACTCCATGTTTAAGTTCTTGTTGTCTAATATTTATCAGTCATATTCTTGGACAACGGAATCAGGTTGATATTCTGAGAAATATATGAAATTCTAAGGAAGAACTAGTCTGGATAGTTTACCTCCTCCTGCTAAATGGTTGGCTCTTCTGTATGAAGGTCTTGTTCTGTGTCAGAGCTGAAACACTGTCATCACCTCTGCTTACACCTGTTGACATGCATGTGCCAAAAATATTAAAGGCAAAAAGTTATAGAAAAGTAAGAGTTGGTAAGTGTTACTGTCTGCCAGCAAGACAGGTTTTATTGCAACTGGTGAATGCCATTAAAACTGCTTTGAACATAAGTAAATACAACATGTAAATTGAGAGCATAGCCTGCCATCACACAGTGAGCATACAAATGATGAGATAGCCCAAGCAGGGACTTGGCTGAATGGCAGACAAGGGTTCAGCAGGGTTTAAGGAACACTTTGTGCACTTTTCCTGAAAAGTTTTCAACTGGTGGGAAATATATATCTGTGGCTGATAAGGATGCCAAAGCAGGATAGAGAAGATGAAAGTTGGGCTGAATTTCATGTTCCATATCACAGTGAACAGGTTGTTGAGATGTGAAGGGTACTAATTTGCAGGTAAAACTCCACTCCAGAAAAGGTTCAAGCCTATGATTTAAAAGTATCAAATAGTGAATATCCTGAAAGTAACAGTCAAATTAAAGATGACTCTTCTGAAAGAAAGAGGCCTTGGTAAAATAACAGATGGATGCATCAAAAGCAAAGATGTATGTTTGCAAAGGTGAACAGATTGATGTCAAGACAATGATACCATGGTGAAATACTGCATTTCCACTGCCAAATATAGTTCACCAAAAAGAGAAAAAAAAAAAAAAAAAAAAAAAGCTGTTAAAAGGAATTGCCTATGAATTATATCAATTTAACATTTTTTCCAAAAAAAAAAAAAAAAAAAAAAGAAGCAATATTTTATGTTATCATCCTTATGTTAAAATGTTTTTAATTTTTTAGATGTTTCTGTTGTTGCAGAAACATCCTTCAATGTGACAGGGATGAGACAAACACAGAGTAAACCAGTTTCAATGAGTAAAATAGTCTGTTCTGACAGTGAACAAGTAGCCAATTGAAAGACCAACACTTACTTCTCCAGGTGGACATTCCTGTGCAAAGTATCTAAACTAGAAATGATTCTATTGTGCAGTGGGATCTTTCTGCCAGGAAACTTTCTTGCCATTTTTGGCAAAGTTTTTTCCAAAATTTTTGAAAGAAACTTTCTTGCCAAGTTCAGGCAACATCTGCCAGAACTCTTTGGTTCTGGCAGATGTCAGAGAAACTCTGTTGTACTGGATAACTCTAAGTTGGTTCATCAGCTTAAACTATTGCCTACCTTGCTTTAGATTTTGCCCATTCTTAATTATATATCACTAATTTTGTGTTATGCAACTGTTTCTGTAAAATCACAAGCATGTTATTTCCATTGTTGGTTAAACTTACCTGTAGGTATAAGTATATCCCTGATGCCCAAATTCTTTCCTTTTTTTTTTTTTTTTTTTTTTTTTTTTGAGAAAGCACTTGGATAACATATGCAGGATCAGCACCTCTCTCTAGAAATACAAAAATACACATATGAATTTGTCTTGCAGTGCAAAACTTCCACCTGAATTATTCTTGTCTGAAGCATGGGACCTGGTGCCCCTCAGATAGCTTAGGAGCATGTGCAGGGCATGGCTTACAGTTCTAAATAGGCTGTCAGACTCATGGGGCAGCTATTGTTCAAGACTTAACAATCATCACTAGCCCACAAGTTAAAAACATGAATCAGAAATCCAGATGTAACCAATGTTTTTAAGTTTAGCAACCATTTGGTATGCATAACCAGAAATAATCACAATATATATATATTTATTGATATTATTTATTATTTTTATTTTATTATTATTATTATTTTCCAGTACTTGGAGTACTGATTATCTCTAAAAAGCAAATATTAACTCAATTCTATTTACCCCCTAGGCTGTGCTAGAGTATAAGTGTATATGGTGTACTTTGGAACTGAAATTTAACACCCATTTCTTCCCAAATTTGGGATAAAACAGGCCAAATGAATAATGGTGTTTTTGACAAGTGATCTTTAAAAACATTTTCAAAGGCTGTTCTCTGGAAGGGAAG
>CM021763.1:67572967-67601615 GCA_011075105.1 Heteronetta atricapilla
AAAGAAAAAGAAAAAGAAAAAGAAAAAGAAAAAGAAAAAGAAAAAGAAAAAGAAAAAGAAAAAGAAAAAGAAAAAGAAAAAGAAAAAGAAAAAGAAAAAGAAAAAGAAAAAGAAAAAGAAAAAGAAAAAGAAAAAGAAAAAAAACAAGCATAATGATAGCAAATTGATCACATAAAAATAGATAGACTTGGAATTGTTAAGTGGTAAGAAAACGGGGTGACTGGACATGAAACAGTCTCTCAAGAAAAATTACAAAAACCCTTAACATGTAAGTGTGAGTGTACAGAATGTTAAAGAATTTGACAATGATATTGGGATGGACTGCACAAGCAGTTGCTATTAGTTTCATTCATAAACTCTTTCTGTGGCTCCAAGAATGCATTCAAGAAATCTACATTTTTACTTCAAAATCTGCCATATAGCCCTGTCATATATAGTTGGCCCCTTAAAAGCTTTTATGGCTGCAAGATCTGCCATATGTGTTTATAATCTAAAATGGAGACAAAAAAAAATCCACAGAAATGGAAAAGATTTTATGAGTCCAGTGCATTTTACCACCAGAAAAACACCACATCCAAAATAAAAAATATGCTAAGTTCCATTTTAAGACTAATTAGATTTTGTCTCTCTTATTCCATCCAATAGGTACTGTCCCAGAACCTCACTCCTCTCTCACAAACCTCCATCTAATTTCAACCCATATTTATTCATGACTGTTATGCTCATTTGTTCTTGTGCCAGCACCATCCTTCTGTTTAAATAACTCTTCTCTTCCCTGGTATTTTTTGAGACGACAATTATGCTCCCTTTTCTTCCCTTGTATTGCTGGTCTAAACAAGCCAAGATCTCTTACTCTCCTCATCAGTTCTTTGATCATTTTAGTAGTACTGCTTGGCATTTTTTGCAGCTAGAGTCCATCTTTCTTTCATGTGGGTGACCAAAGCATACATAGTATCTGTGATGAGCTTTTCCTGATGCCTAATGCAGAGGCTTTTATAGGTTCTCTGTCTTCACTGGGAAAGCCATACTTGATGAATTTCCTTTTTTCATGACCACAGCAACATTTAAGGCTTCTAGCTGTGCTGTGGTTGATTAAAATACTAAATCTTTCTTTTTGTCTGCCAATTCCAATTGATGAGTTGCCTGTTTGTATTAGCAGTTCTTGCTACTTTTTTTTTTTTTTTTTTTTTTTTTTTTTCCATATGTATGAGACGGCATTTTGCATGATTAAGTTTTATCCTAACTCAGATACCTCTGTTGACCAGGTCATTCAGTTCTTTCTCTATGATATTCTGATTCTCCTGTGTATTGATGATGTCTCTCAAATTTGTGCTATCAGTATATCTAATTATTACACTCCCACTCCTTGTTCCCAGGTCATTACTATTGTACTGTCTGTGCAGCAGTCTGAGTTACACTAGTAATTTCTGCTGACCCCTCTCAGTAAAGTCTGTTATGATTTCTCTTTTGTTTTCTTTTATAATTTCCTATAGTAACAACAATTTCAATCATAAACTAATTACTTCCCATGAGATATCACTCCATGATATGCTGTATTGAAACCAGGTGATGAAGTCCATCACTCACCCTTTACTCCAGAAAATACATCTTGTCAAAGGGATATTTATCATGACTAAAATCATCCTTTCCAATGTTTTTGTATGGTTTTTGTCAATCTATTCAATTCAACTTGTATTTCCATACATATATACATATATACATGTATATATATATGCTTTTTTAAAAATGCATTCAAAAACACTGTACAAGACTGATGTTGGAAAAATTGGATCATGTTTGTTCTGAATAACTTTACTTGGTATGGATGTATTTGCTGCTCTGCAGTCAGATAATATCTTAATACCTTTTTAAAGCTGTAAGATTAGTTATAAAATCTTTGTAGTGGACTTAGCATTATGTATCAGACCATATACACTCTGGAGAGTTTATCTGCCTTCTCAGTCTGTGTACATTGGCTTTCTTCATACAGGCAGGACAATATCCAATGTTAAGTATCATTCTAAGAAAGAAAGATACTCTTCATCTGTAGAATATCAGATAATAATCTTTTTTAAACCTAAGAGGACTTTCCTGAGGCACCCTTATTAGGATACATAAGTATAAAAATGCTCTCAAGAATACAAGAGGCCTGAGGTATGTATAAACCAGGATCTGTTCATTCCAGAGAAAGAAGAGATGGCTGGGAAGTTTCAAGTGTGCTGAAGGAACAAAATAGCACAAAGAAGTGGACTGAAAGGAGAAAAATGGAAGATTTGGGTATTAGCTGGGATTTTCCTCTACAGATGACTTGATAAAAGGGTTAACATTTATCATAGTCGTTAGCAACATTGTCACATCTCAGAGAAAAATATTTTGTTTTCTCTGTATATGACATCCAGGTAGGTTTTCCTTTTAGATGGTTTTGTGGCACCCACTGAAAGAGATCTTCCTTTCTGCATTCAGAATGCAGAAAGACTGGAACAGATGAAAAGCAGAGCAAGAATAGCTGAGGCTTCCAGGGTGAGGGAGAAAAGAGACACTGAAGGAAAGAAGTGTTTGATAAGCACATAAGTGAAGACTGTGTCCTGGAAGGATGGAGAGAGAGAGAGTGAGAGCAATCACAGTGAATATCTGGAAAGAAAATATATGCTATTCTCAATATTTTCCTTTATTTTCTTATGAAGGACCTTCTATGAAAGTGATTTAAATCATGAATAAAATTAAAGATCATTATATCACTTGAATCTGTATTTCATCTGTTTACTCTCTGTCCTTTCTTTTATCAGTTTTAGTAAGACTGTGCTGTCAAGAAAATTCATCACATCATACTTGGGAGAGAGTTGGATGGAGATGGGGCATAGGGGAGCTTTTGTCATCTCCTTGTTTTCATGACATGGTCTCCTCTAGGTGGCTTGGCCTGCTGACATGTATAAATTATCATCAAAACTGAGACATAAGTTCTCTTATATATCCTCCATTGAGGTAAAAGAAAGACATAATTGCTTAACTAATAAAAGTATAAGAGAATATCTACAAATGAAGCAGTAAGACCCTTCCATCCTTTTGAAAAAAGATACCTTCTCAACCTGAGAAACTACTTGCTGCATGTACCTCTTAAGTGTGCTTTAGAAGCGTTAGAAGCTTTAAGTCTGATTGAATGCCCACAAATGAGGGCTGAAGGATGCGTTGGTCCTGGGACTTTCCTTGATGAATAACAACATAGCCAACATGGAGTGTGAGCCTGGAGATTCATGGGGCTAGAAGGAATTATGCTACAGAGGTCTTTTAGGTACAGATCCACCTATATGGTAGTCTTCTAAAGTCAGAACTGGAAAAGCAAGATAATAATGTCCTGCTGGAAAGGGTGTTAAACTACTGTTGAAAGCTATCCCTGTGGTGGATGCATAAAAAGTACAGGAAGGATATTAGGTATCCAAGCAAATTACTTGCAAAATGATTACCTGGAGCTGTACCAGCTTTTGTCTGTTTAGCATTCATTAACATTCACAGAATTTTTATTTATAGGTTGGAAGAGACCTCAAGATCATCGAGTCCAACCTCTAACCTAACCCTAACAGTCCCCACTAAACCATATCCCTAAGCTCTACATCTAAATGTCTTTTAAAGACTTCCAGGGATGGTGACTCCACCACCTCCCTGGGCAGCCTGTTCCAGTGCCTAACAACCTGTTCAGTAAAGAAGTTCTTCCTAAGATCCAACCTAAAACTCCCCTGGTGCAACTTAAGCCCATTCCCCCTCGTCCTGTCACCAGGCACGTGGGAGAACAGACCAACCCCCACCTCGCTACAGCCTCCTTTGAGGTAGCTGTAGAGAGCGATAAGGTCGCCCCTGAGCCTCCTTTTCTCCAGGCTGAACAAGCCCAGCTCCTTCAGCCGCTCCTCGTAGGACTTGTTCTCCAGGCCCCTCACCAGCTTCGTCGCCCTTCTCTGGACCCACTCAAGCACCTCCATGTCCTTCTTGTAGCGAGGGGCCCAAAACTGAACACAATACTCGAGGTGCAGCCTCACCAGAGCCGAGTACAGGGGGACGATCACTTCCCTAGCCCTGCTGGTCACACTGTTTCTGATACAAGCCAGGATGCCGGTGGCCTTCTTGGCCACCTGAGCACACTGCTGGCTCATATTCAGCCGACTGTCCACCATCACTCCCAGGTCCTTCTCTGCCTGGCAGCTCTCCAACCACTCATCTCCCAGCCTGTAGCTCTGCTTGGGGTTATTGCACCCCAGGTGCAGGACCTGGCACTTGGCCTTGTTGAACTTCATGTAATTGACCTTAGCCCATCGGTGCAGCCTATCCAGATCCTCCTGCAGAGCCTTCCTACCCTCGAGCAGATCAACACACGCACCTAACTTGGTGTCATCTGCTACAGTTCTGTCTGCAGGCTTGTGTTAAAGCCCACATACATGCCAAGAAAGAAAAACCTGAGAAAGTGAGAGAAGTGAGAAAAGAGAGAAGCCACAGGAGCAGAGCATGGCCATTCACTCCAACCAAACCAACCCTGCCCAGCTTTCCCAGAGCAGAGCCACAGAGAGAAAATGAAGAGAAATTACAATGGCTACACAAATCAACCGCACAAGATTTCAAAGAAACTGTCTTGTGTGATGTAGAGAAAACGTAGGAAGATCCATACTATTACTGTGAACCATGTATATGTACACATATGTACACATATATATGTACACATGTGTATGTACACATGTATATGTACACATATGTACACATATATATTCCTGAGTACACAGAAACAGAGGATAACCAAAATGAAGTAGCATGTATGACAATGAAAACAAAATTGTTTGAAAGGAAATTACTTATTGTTGTGGTTTAACCTGGCCAGCAGCTAAACACCACACAGCCGTTTGCTCACCCTCCTCCCTCCCTCTCTGGGATGGGAGAGAGTAAAGAGGAAAGTGAAGCCTGTGAGTTGAGATAAAGACAATTTATTAAGACAGGATAATAATAATAATAATAATAATAATAATGTGTATGAAACAAGTAATGCACTATGCAATTGCTCACCACCCGCTGACCGATGCCCAGCCTATCCCCAAGAAGCTGGCAACACACCACAGCTAGCCACCCCTATATATTGTTTAGCATGATGTCAGATGGTATGGAATACCCCTTTCACTAGTTTGGGTCAGCTGTCCTGGGTCTGTCCCCTCCCAGCTCTTGCTGGACCCCTAGACTGCCTGCTGGCAGGACAGAGAGAGAAGCTGAAAAGTCCTTGGCTTGGTGTAAGCACTGCTCTGCAACAATTAAAACATCAGCATGTTGTTAGCATTCTTCTCATCCTAATCCAAAACATAGTACTCTACCAGCTACTAGAAGGAAGATTAACTCTATCCTAACTGAAACCAGGACACTTATTCTGTTATCTTTCACTTTTAAAGTAGGAAATGTTACTCCATTCCTTTACCCACTGCCTTCTATGGGAATGTCTCACGGATTTGTAAGAGCGCAATACTTACTTTTAGGATTCTCCACCTCCTATGATGTTTGTCAAATGTATCTTCCTGAATACTGTGTGAAGGAAATCAAAAAAACTTTTATTCAGACAAAAAATCCTTAGTGATAACCTTCACATTTTCTCTGAAGCAAGGACTGTGTACTAGCTTCCCCAAGACACTAGGTTCCAGTCTGTATGCATTGAAAACCTCTGCAGCCACCCAGGGGGACTGGAAAACAGGGATGTTTGAAATCAGCAAAGATTCCTATTAGCAGAAGTAGAATGGTCAGGCATGCTTTAGGGGAGGGGAGGTCTAGGATAGCAGACTGTTTATTAGGACTGTAATCTTGCACAGGTTTTATTGTAATTTTAGGGAAGACAATTTTAAAATCTTGTCTAATATTTTTGTAAGTCTTTCTTTTAAATTGATAGGGAAAAAAATGAATGAAAGGGGAGGAGGGGAATATTTTTATTTATTTATTTATTTATTTATTTATCTTTTTCAGCATGATCAAATAGCTCTTAAAATCTGGATCAAATATTATGGCAACATCAGTTCTAGACAAAACTCCACTCTTGGGTAAGGAAGGAAAAGAGGGAAAGGAAAAAGGTTGGTGAAATATCTAGCTAAAGAATACAGTAATTTACCTTTAGGATTAGTGATTGTCAAGAAGGATTTCACAGAGGGGACAAAGCATGCAGTAGTAAAGAAATTGAAACCTAACACTACCTGGTGTAGGATATAATCTGGGTTACTTTCAGCATATCCTTAATCCTTGCCACATGCCATCCTGATGCCACAATCCAACAGAAAAAGACCTAGAATATAGTTTTCCTAATCAGAGGTTCATTCCTGCTTCACTCACTAGCTTTGCTGCCCATATATGTAGCAGCAGATGATGGTATTGCTTCAGAGAAATATTCCCAGCCTCCCCTGACAGGCAGCCAGCAGTAGGGCAAGAAAATTTGTATCTAAAAGGCTGAGTAACACATATTGGAGAGTTAGAAAATGATTCAGGCTTTCAAGCCCAATGAAGGACTTGTGGCAATGACCTGAACAACTCTGATAGGAAAAACTTCTGTTTTCAATTTCATTTTCTCTAAGCAGGAATGTTTCTATATGGTATTCTGTAAGGTCATATACTGCTGGAATTTTAAATAACAGCAGAAAAGTATTTAGTTTAACTTCAGTGTTGCTAAATAGAGCAAAGGAAATATTCTTACACATAGTAATCTGAAAAGAGTTGTAACTGCAAGTCAATAACACTTTATCCCAAAAGAAAATGTTAGGTTACACCTGGAACACTGTTTTTCCCCACCACCACCAATACCCTTTCCCCCAGTTCCAAAAGACTGTTGGGAAAATAGAGAGGATTTATAAAATCTCTTTTCCCTAACAGGGAATTGAGTAGCAGGGAGATGCACATTGCAACCACTGCTTTTGCAACACACCTTTTTTCATTAGACTGTTGTTATTAATAGCATATAACTGTTCAGACACCACTTTCAGTTATTCCCTCATGAAGTAGGCTTACATGTTCACTCCTAGTTGCCCTCTCAGAGCAGCAGTGGGTAGGCCAACCCCAGCAGCAGACTCACAAGCTGATGGTCATGTTACTTTCAACATAGCTCTTTGGAAAAGTCCTCTGGTGTCCTTGTTTTATCAGGTATGTATATAGCCCTGCACATACCAATGTTTTGTTTGTGGTCCAAAGAACATATATTGCTGATGGTGCTGGTGTGCACTGGTGGCATCCAGCATGTCTGACTGATTAGTGGTGTCCTGGTCCATCAGTTCTTGCAGATTCAATAGGACTTAGCCTCAAGATCTTGTCAGTCTTTCAGAAATATCTTATTTCTCAGCAAGTACATTACCTCTCTTTGGCCAGGTCTTCTCTGGTATCTCTTTTTCCTTCCAAACCTGTGAGTACCTGTAGAACCCATTCCCACCAGCTCATGCAGAAGGAATTTCTGTGGTGGAGCATCAAGCCAGGAGTCACCAAGAGGCCTGAGGGTACATGTCATAGAAGGAAGGGGTAAAAAACAGAGGTAGAGTTTCTTTGACCTGACAAAGAGGAAGCTAATGGTGGCAACAACCTTCAATACCGGACAATTACTACTCGAAGCCACAAATACAATTGCGTTTATTTCTATTTAGTCAAGAAAGACAGCTAAGCAAGGAGTATTGTCCATAAGTCTTCTTTTGAGGTATTTAGGGTGTGCGCTGGGTAAAAAAAAATAAAAAAAATAAAAAATAAATCTAATTGGAAAGGTCATTGGAACAGGCTATGCAACATGATTGTGCACTTGCCATCATTAGAGGTTTTCTACACCCAATAAGATCAAGCCACAGTTGATCTGATTTACTTTCAGCTACCTGCCTGCTTCAAGCAGGAGTTTGGGTTAAATGACCTGCAGAAGTCCAACCAACATTTCTATAATTCTATTAAATTTTAAAGCATGCGCTCTTAAATGTTGTTAAGGAAGAGGTCAGCTTTCTCTCTTTGATGTTTTCTGCAGTGCATAAACTCTCTTTGGTCAAGGAATGAGAGAAAGAGAGAAAAAAAAAAACATCTCAACAAAACTTTCACCAGAACTAATGCATTTTGGAAGTATATATTTTGAAATAAAGCAATATTTTCTGTTCTGGGAAAAAATAAAAAATAAAATAAAATAAAAATTCTATCCAGTTTAAATATGATCAATTGTATAGTACTATTGCTCAAGTCAGCTATAAAACACTTCAGACAACTTTGTCAATACACTTATAAACAGTGCATACTTTGTGATTTTTTTTTAATAAAAGAAACTGATCTTCAAATATGTATTTTTTGAATTTCCTTACTTAAGACTATAAAACAATTTGTAATCAAAATTCATAACATAAGCCATTTTTCAGCCAGAGTTACAAATCTGTTTTCTGAACTGAGGACTTAGTCTTGGTTGAATCACTTTTATTCAGATTTTCCTTCTACTTAATGTTAAATGGCACTATTAATGCAAGTATTCTGCTGAGTGGGGAACATGAAAATAACTTCACTATTTGGATTTCATTATGGAAAGTTTGTTCATCGTTGTTCAACCTAATGCAATACCTACCAAATCACCTTCTGACGGGTTCCTGGTGAGGAACTAACAAGTCCAAAGAGAAATTTCTAAGAGGAGTAAAGAGAGCACAATTAATTTGGGGAAGACAGCAATTAATAGATCAATAGTAATTCATTTGATATCTTGGCAATAGTGTGAGGCATGATCCTCCTCCTTGTTAAAAATTGTGAATATAAGCAGTGTTGATGTTCATTAGAGAGCTCTGCTCCTTTTCAGGGCCTCAGAAGCATGGGGTATGGGGGCAGGTTGTTTTGTGAGCTTCCCAGAAACTCCAGGCTGAATTTGAGCTCTGAAATACAGTTTCATATTTCAGTTTCAGTTCTCTGCTGTGAGCTTCATACCATCTCAGTGCTACCTCTATATACCTGGCTGCCCTAAGGCACGTCACCTCTGTAAGCAGGTGGAAGATACAGTAACAATTTGGGCGCATCTGATGCAGATTTCTTATCTGCTGCAATTTAACAGAGGAGAACATAGTGTAAATACCTATTCTGAGTTTACTTTCAAAAATCAGTGAAGGTCCAAAACATTTTTTTTTTGCCCCTGACCTTTTTGCAGGACAGAGATGTATGCTGGGGGTGATTGCTCCTCTGTGTGGCTGGTGGGTGGTTTTGGAGAAGGGCACATAGAGTTTCCTCTGACTCAGGATTGATGGCACTGTGATAAAAGTATAGATTCATTACAATATGTGCTTTTTTTTCACTCTTGGCTCCATGAAGACCTCCCTGGGTAGAGCATTTCCATTAACCTTCAATGAGTAAGGCTTGAGTTTTTCAATTTAATTTACAGCAACATTTAGAGCATATAGTTAAATTTCTCTACTTTTTATAACTGTTTCCCTGGAAAGAAATACCTTCTAAAAATATAGTGTAACTGATTGCAAGACTTATCCACTTTAGGAAACTGTATTAATTTTAGTGAGAGGAAGGAGACTGGTGTCCTGGTCATCAGATTCCCTCAACAGCTTGTTCTGCAAGCAGCTGTGACAAGCTTTTCCACACAGATACTCAGTAATAGATGTCAGACAGTGAAGAATATATTTAGAAAAACTGTGTACAGAACTGTTGAATCCTCACAGCTAGAATAACGAATGTCAGTGTTTGCCGTTTAAGATGCTAAAGTCTTGACAAAGCAGAATGTTTTCCTAAGGAATGATTTTGTGTCACTTTTTAGTTATTAAAATGAACATATTTAATTTTGCAGTCTGGGTAACATGCAGAACAAAGGAAATCAATGTAACAAAGTTAATAATTTTGATTCTGTGACTCTTCTATTGAACAATAATTTAGCTGAAAGTAGCTGCTCTGATTAGGTGTACAAATATAGAAATGTATTGATTACTGGACTGAAATTCCTTGAAGTGTTCCCTAAAAGAGACCAATGTATCTTTTAAGAGGAAAAGGTCTTACTAATCTTTCCACTTACACAAAAGTTTGTGAGTTGACATTTCATTAAGTAACAGATAATTATTGACTTCTTTATGAGCTATCAGCAAACTTGGGTGATATTATGGTGAAGAACATTTATCAAAAAAAAGTACAGAATCATAATTTGTTTCCAGCTCATAGGTGTAAATTTTGTTAACTGCCAGAGACTGAAGCAGCAGAGTGAATTGTGAAACACCTGAATAAATAAATTAATAAATAAATGAATAAATAAATAAAGTCTGATCCCTGGAAATCTCTGCAACCTTGCTATCTCTCACACTGATATTATTTTTTACCTCTATTCCCCTTTTCTGAAACAATGAAATAAAAATTAATCTGTCTCTCAGGATCTTTTACAACTGCTGCTTTGGTGTTCATGCACCAGGCTCCACCCTCAGCCTTTAAGTCATAAAATCACATCGTATTTGACCTTCCCGCTCTGTAATCCCTTGAAGAATGTTTAAGAGTTCACCCTCTGCTGGATGTCCCTTTGGTGTGATCAATACAGAGAATCCCTTTAAAAAGGCTTATGTCACCATTCTTTGTTTTCCCATGGTAGTCTTTTTTCCTTTCCTGTTCATACCATGAGGAAACAACAGAACACTGCATTAGCACAATTCTTCTCAATAATTCTCATTCAAAATAGATACATAGAATCAACATTATAATTTGTCTTCAGATCCTTCAGGAAACACTGTAAGAAAAGCATGTGTCCCATCCCACATTTGAATAATTTCAATAATCTGTATGGAAATCCTGGTTGAAGCATTTCTTAAATAACAGACGGCAATATATATATTAAAAAAAGCTTCATCCATTTGACAACAGTTTTCAAACTGAGAATTAATTCCATGGTCAATAGAAGTCGGAGATGGATTTTCCAATATTCACTGCAACTTCAAAAGCCATACAAATAAATTCTCTTGGGAGGGTGAGTAGGGAAAGTTCTTGTCCTCTGTAGATACTTGGGATGGGTGGAAGGTGCCTGTACCTTTTAGGTATAAAGAACATATATGAGAAAGGAGAGGTCTATCATATCTATGTACAAGATTAATGCAAAATAGTCTAAGGCATTCAGTTACTCTAAGTCAGTGAATGTACCTTCATATGATGACTTCTTCTGCCTTAATAAAGGTATATAAGCCTATATTTAATCAGATATTTCTTTAACGGATTGAACATGAAGAGTGTTTGAGGGTAACTTGAACACAAATTTATATTCAAATTTCAAATTTGACCACACATTACATCTACAGAGACAACATGAAATAGTTTAGTATTAACAACCAACTTCTCTTCCCTCCATGTAACAGCAATGAAGTGCTAACAAGGATCTTTGTGACAGTGCTGTCTCAATCATGTTCTTTTACAACAGAATTCTAGTAACCCAAGTTCAGATGATGTGGTGGTTTTACTGTGCTAGGCAGCTGAACACCACAACCACTCTCTCACTCCCCCTCCTCAGATGAACAGGGGAATAAGTAAAGGAAAGAACAACTCATGGGTTGAGATAAGGATAATTTAATTAAAGAGGAAAAAGTAATTATTAAGGAAATATTATTAATTAAACAATTTAATTAAAGGGAAAATAGGGAAAGGAGAAAAGGGAGGGAGAAAGGGAAAAACAAAACAAAACAAGTAAAGGTTATGTGGAAGTGCAAAATTACTCTCTACTTCTCACAAATGAGCAATGCTTGTTCATGTCCTTGAAGCAGTGCCTCAATGTGTGTAGCCAGTGTTTGGGAGGAGGACAGACATTTTCACAACGAGAGCCCACCCCTCCCCTCTTCTTCCTTTTTCCACCTTTTCTTGCTAAGTGTGACATCATATGGTATGGAATACCCCTTTGGTTGGTTTAGGTCAGCTGCCCTGGTGATGTTTCTTTCTCACTTTTTTGCCCACCCCCTAGGAGGGTTAGAGAAAGTCTTGATGCTGTGCCAGCATTTCTCAGCAGCAGACACAACACTGGTGTGATACCACTGCTGCTCTAGCTACAAGTGCAGAGCACAGCACTGTATGGCTTGCTGCAGGGAAATTTAACATCCCAGCCAGACCCAGTACAGATGAAAATGGAGAACGATGCCCAACTTGTTCTAATTTATCACAAGTAATACAAGTTTAAAACTAATTAGTTATTTGATTTTCTTAACTTTTCTATTTTCTCTTTATTATTATTTTTTTCTTTTTAAAACCGAACTATGCCAAAATTCATTGAAACTTATTATAATTTGTTCTTTCTTGCTTGCAGGAATAAAAACATCAGAACATAGACGCAAATGTGCATAACACTTCTTAGAAGCATTAGTAGAGCTTTCTTTTCAAAGTAACATAATCAATGCTTTTCAGTCAATAGATGGACTTGCAATTTTATCAGTCTGTTATTACACGTTAATAGGAATTAAAATACCCATGATTATCTTGACACAGACACTACATTTTGCCTACATTTACTGGTAATTGCAGAAAATTGTGAGAGGTGATTCTTTATACTTGAGAAGCACGGTTTCTGGGAGAAAAAAAAAAAAAAAAAAAAAAAAAAGTGTGTGTTGGGGTAGGGGACAATTTAGCTCTCTGATTAACTTATATTTAAATAGACCAATGTGACAATATGAAGCATTTTGATGCAAAACATTTTGAAATGCATTTTCATAAAACAATGATTCTTAAGAAAAAAAAATGTTGATTAAATCTCGTTCTATTTTCATTATATTTCTCCTGAAAATGCAGTAGCTAGCTGTAGGAAAATGTCATATTATTACATTTGTTTTCTACTTCCTTTAAAGTGATAGGTTCATGGGTTCATGACTTTCGCTTCTAAAGTTGTTTACTTTTTTTTTTTTTTTTTTTTTTTTTTTTTTTTTTTTTTTTTTAGCTATCCCATAAGTCTATGCCATCCTCTATTCCTGTATCAAATGGCTGTTACTCAGGATTCTTCACTGCACTTCATTGGGCAAACCATCTCTCTCTGCTTATCCCAAATGTCCTGTCATGTGAAGTCCACTTCTCTTCTTCCCCTGCTCAGGACACACTGCTAATCCTGTTCATGCAGACATGGTGAATATGTATGAGGTCCATGTCTTCACACTTTCCTTTGTGTATGCTGCTCTTCCTCTCTGAATATGTTGTTACTTATATATTTCCAAATCCAAATATAATAGGAAGTATCTAACTGTCTTGCAGATGCATCTGACAAATACATTTGACAAATATATTTGACAAATATAATAGGAAGTATCTAACATTTTGCAGATGCATTTGACAAGGGTATAGCTTCTTCCTGTTCTTGTATGCAGCAATCATCACTGTGTATTCATAAAGCAATTATTTACATGCTTGCACACAAGTGGGTTAACTACCAGTATGCCTACTACCCCAGTAAGACACCTGAGGAGTCTTTGCTGAGGCAGAAGACAAATTGTCCCTAACTGTTTTCTTGGCACAGCTTCAGTGCTTCTCTACCACCAAATTTCTCAATGGCCTGTTTTTTCCACTTAGATTTTTTTAGATTTCAGTTTTGATCACTTCTTCTCAACTCTAGAGCTAATAATCCCTTTCCCAAAAGTTCTAGCTCTGTAATTTTACCTTTCCTACTGTGTATGTCTGTCCTGGTTTCAGTTAGGATAGAGTTAACTTTCCTCCTAGTAGCTGGTAGAGTGCTATGGTTTGGATTAGGATGAGAAGAGTGCTGATAACATGCTGATGCTTTAACTGTTGCAGATCAATGCTGAGGACCAGCCAAGGTCTTTTCACCACCAAGCCAAGGACTTTTCAGCTTCTCGCTCTGTCCTGCCAGCAGGCAGTCTAGGGGTGCAGCAGGAGCTGGGAAAGGATGGACCCAAGACAGCTGACCCAAACTGACCAAAGGGGTATTCCACACCATCTGACATCATGCTAAACAGTATATAGGGGTGGCTAGCTGGGGTGGGGGAGCGGCCTGGCTGCTCAGGGATAGGCTGGGCATTGATCAGCGGTCAATGGTGAGCAATTGCATTGTATACCACTTGTTTCATACTTTATTATTATTATTATTATTATTATTATTATTATTATTATTATTATTATTATTATTATTATCCTGTCTTAATAAACTGTCTTTATCTCAACCCACAGGCTTCACTTTCCTGTTTCTCTCTCCCATCCCAGAGAGGGAGGGAGGAGGGTGAGCGAATGGCTGTGTGGTGTTTAGCTGCTGGTTGGGTTAAACCACACCAGTTACTGTGTCCTACAGACTTGCTTACAGTCGTTCCTCACAAATTGGAAATTTCCTTAGCATCCTGACCCACAGTTTTACTTGGCATAGTGGATCCAGGTCATTGACCATGGCGTGTTGGTGGCTGGACCCTCAAGGGAGTGCTGGGAGGTCAGAGAGGAGTTCATGGCTTCTGGCTGGGGAGAATGTGGCAGAAAAAAAAAAAAAAAAAAAAAAAAAAAAAAAAAAAAAGGAGTTAAAGGATGATGGCACTGAGGCCTGTTTTTGCTCTCTTCCCCTCCAAGCTTCTGCTACTTAATGATTATATTCTTCCCTCATAATTTCCAATCCAGTTGACTTCCTTGAACTTTATTCCTCTGCCTGCTCAGTCCATTCAAACATGGACAGCTCTACTAACTTCCCATTTAAAGTCTTTTTGCTGTTTCAATGTACTACTTTGAACACAAATCCACCATCGTCTTCTGAAGAGGCAGAATGTAAAAGAAAAATAGAGAGATGAAAATACAATCCTGTTCACACAGAAAATATAATCTTGGCTGAATTAATGAAGGAAACGGGAGGGATGGATGAGGAATGATATAGTGAACCACAGAAGTACTGAAGAAATTTATTATACAGCCTGGCAAAATGCACAAACAAACAAAACAACAATAAAAAAGAAAAAGCGTAGTAGTAAATAGCAAGCCGTTTTCCAAACGGCAATAAATGATAGTAGCAAGTAACTTCAGAATGTCCTTTTCTAAAAGACTTCAATTCATCCCTCTAATTAAGAAGGAGGAAAAGTGAGGCTTAGAACTATTATTATTATTATTATTTTAAGAAGTAGCCAAGTAATATCATTGAATCAATCCAAATTTCAATGAGTGTTATGAAGGTTTTATATATATATATATATATATAAAATAATAATAATAACTATTATTATTATTATTTATTCTCCTTTTCCTTGTTTCTTTACATTCTCACTTGGTTCTGGCATGCAGAGGGATCAAAACATTTTATTTATATTATGCTTCTGATCTTGATAGAACTGAAAAGAGGAAGAAACAAGAGGAAGAAACAATTATTAATTAGTAATTACTAATTGAAGGCTGTGTTAATGAGACCTAAAACTATACAGTTATATAAAGTTACTCAAAATCTGTTTAAATGTACGTTAAACACATTTCTAAAATGTCAGTTGAAGCTTGTCCTGCTGCTGTGTCATTTCTAACATACAGAAATGAATTATATCTACTACCTTTGCCTAATTTTTACCAAGATCATGTGAAAGTCTTAAGGACAGAGAGGAATGCTCTTTCTTATTAACATGAAACTGCAAGCAATGTGGTAACTGTAAGGAACTGAAAAGAGCCTTTATGTCATCTTTTCAATGTATGAAGAGAACTAAAGACCTTTCACACAAGATAAATTATAACAAAATATAACCTGTATGGTTAGTATAAAGTTTGAATACTGCATTTTTTTCAGACTCCTTTCTGACTCTTCTAAATTAATTAATAGTAATTTCAGAATAAAGTCTCCAAATTATCTCTAGACATATTCAACTGCATTTATTGCATTTCAGTGGAAAGATTTTGGTGCACAAGTTTGTATTCTTTATCAACATAACTGACTTTTTCAGCAATAACTTCAGAATTCATACTGCCTTTTACTTACTCATGAGGCTACCAGTAATGTTATAATTTCAGATCTTAATACCCTTATATTTTTTTGGGGTCAAAAAAAAAAAAAAAAAAAAGAAACTTTTAAAAGTTTTCTCTAAAAACTGAATTAAATTTGTGAAGTGCTACAACACACACTGGTAAATCTATTCTTTTATTTTTATTTTTTCTTTTTCATTTTTTTTTAATTTTTTTATTTTTTTCTTGTAAGAAAACATTCTGTAAATTGCAAAATCAAACAAACAAAAAATAGTTTATTTTGGCCATATTTTTGGTATAAAATTCCTGGAATATATCATAAGCTATCTGTGCCAACTAAGTAGGAAACATTTGTCTGCCCTTTCCCTCTCTGTCTTTGAGATCAATGATTGTTCACTGTTTTGAAAATGCTTCAATATAGCATTATATTTTGGCAGGCAGGAAGGCTTAGAGGTTTAAAGTCTCAAGTGGGCATGGAAATCCCACTGAAGATGTTTGTATGCTGTAGTATGGTAACTGGGATCTTTGTTTATCTGGGGAGCCCTAAAACATATTTCACTAAAGACTGCTTTTTGCCAGTTTTGTCATTTTAAGAGATCAGGGAGATGACTCGTATCTAAACCATGATAAATTGTTTTTGTTTTGTTTTGTTTTTTTTTTTTTTCAAATCCTTCAATCCAGACTGGAAGGAAAGCATCCTTGAATCTCTGCAATAAAGATTGGCAGATAAACAAGAATTCTGTTCTTTGAAAAGACTAATGGTTTTATTCCAGAATCGGATATTGACAGTCAAAGAGAAATTCCAGGGGTACTGGCAATAGAGAACTAACCAGAAGACCTAGAAATCTAGATCCAAGTCCCTATTCAAAACAGACAATGTCTCTTGCCTTTGTTTTGAGCTGAAACTCCACCTAGAAGCTGTTTTGTATTTATTTTTTTTCAGACAGAAAACTTTGTTTCTAAAACACAATCCAGTAAAATTTTTATTCTTTATGTGCCTGGAATACTACTTCTGTATTTCATTGTTATCATTTTAAATCAGAGTGCAAAAGAGGCAGGGATTCATATTTCTTGGCAGTGATACTACTGGGAACTTGGGTCTTGTTCCACTGTAGCACTGTGATGCAATTTTTTCTTGTATTGTTAATATTAATCTTCATTATGAAATTTGTATTGTGTTTTAAAATTGTTAGCTTGCTTAGACTCTTCTTATATCTTAGGAGATAAGCAGATACCACAGCTGATCCAAGAAGAAAATGCAATTATTCAGGGTGGTTTTTCATTTGTTTGTTTGTTTGTTTGTTTGTTTGTTTTCCAGGCAATATTATGTGCATATGTAACTGTTCATTAAGAGGTTAAATTTAGTTCTTCGAATACAGGGCAAAACCGTAGTCTTGTTAAAATCTACAAAAAAGATGCCACAAACTTAAGACATATCAATACTTCTGTTTGCCACTTTAAACTCTTAGAAACAAAAACTGAAAATAATTTTCCATGAGTATTATGTAATTTTTGCTTAAAAACTGACTGTACTAGCTAAAGATTTCCATCAAGCTCATTGCTGTATTTACAAAAAGCAAACATGATGTGATAGGAACACAATGAAATGAATCATACTTTACAAGTCATTTTAACTAAATAACTTTTTGCATGTTTTCTCCAATCCTGCCATCCCTGAGATATGGTAAAGTTTGTTAGTCTTTCTACTGAGTTCAATGTGTTTTGGATCTGGTAAAATGAATAAAATTAACAGCTTTCATCCAAAGAATTTCCAATGTTAAATTAAGCATCATAAAATGCTAGATAGAATCATAGAATGGCTTGGACTGGAAGGGACCTTAAAAATCATTTAGTTCCAACACCCCTGCCATGGGCAGAGACACCTTCCACTAGGTCAGGTTGCCCAAAGCCCTATCCAGCCTGGCCTTGAACCCTTCCAGGGATGGGGCATCCACAGCTTCTCTGAGAAACCTGTTCCAGGACCTTCACTCACTTATGAGTGAATAATTTCCTCCTAACCTTTAATTTTAATCTCCCCTTTTAGTTTAAAACCATTCTCCCTTGTCCTCTCTTTATCTGAATGAGCAAAGAGTTGCTCTCCATCTTTTATATAAGCCCCCTCTAAGTACTGAAAAGCTCTCCCTGGAGCCTTCTCTTATTCAGGCTGAAGATGCCCAGCTCTCTCAGCCTTTCTTCATAGCAGAGGTGCTCCAACCCTCTGATCATCTTATGGCTTTCCTCTGGATCTGCTCTAACAGGTCCACATCTTTCTTCTGCTGGAGGCCCCAGGCCTGGACACAGTACTACAGTCAGAGCCTCAACATGGCAGAGTAGAGAAGGACAATAACCTCTCTCATCTTGCTGACCACTCCTTTGTTATTGCAGCCCAAGATGCAGTTGGGCTTATGAACGGCAAACACACACTGCTGCGTCATGTTAAGCTTTTCATCCACCAGAACCCCCAAGTTCTTTTCTGCTGGTCTGCTCTCAATGAGTTCTTCTGCAAGTCTGTACTCATGTCTGGAACTACAGGTCCACCATCCAGGTGGTGGAGAACACAGCCATTCTCTCACATTCTCCCAATCATCTCCTGATGATTTCAATTACAATTAGTCTTCCACCTGCTACCTATGCACACATTACATTCCAAAGTTTAGCTTAAAAACCTTAACATTTAAAAAACCTCCTTAGTTGCCTCCTGCTATTATAAGTAACTACTACAGGGGTAAATGAATGAATGAATGAATAAATAAATAAATGGATGAATAAATAAATAAATAAACAAATGAAGAGTGAGCAGAAGAGGAAGATTACCTTTTGAATACAGCTTCAATGCGATCTGCAGCTGAAGTACTCAAGTACCATGAACCGTGCATCTAAGTCCATTTCCTGGCCTCCATTTTGTGGCCTTGTTCTACCTGCTAGGTGACTAAGTCAGAAAGTCTAAGACTAGCATTGCTTTAATGTTTTGGTGAAGGCAGAGATACAGAGTGATTAGACAGTCACAAGTGAATGCTTCACCCTGATTCCTCTGTTGTTACCAAATGATCTTGCTGCCCTGTGGTTATGTGTGACATAAAGTCCCTGCAAACACTTGGATAATTGATACCACCCGTCTTCCCTTTTACTAAGTAAAAATGAACAAAAAAAAAAAATCCATTAAGGAATGAGTAGACAAACATCAGAGCTGCAAATAGTTGAGGAAGGGAGAGCAGGGAGAAGGCAGGTGTGTACTAATGAATGAAGTAATGGGAAGACAGCAGAGTAGACAGGGAAAAAGGAGAAAGGCAAGAAAATGTATGTGTGCAAACATGAGAGAGCATAAGTCTAAGAGACTTCTCATCCTTTCTAGAAATTGAAAAGATGAGGAAAACTAAATGAAAGGAAATATTGAAGGACTGGCTAGAAATTAGAAGTGTAAGAAATATTTTCTTAAATGTGGACTCAGACAAAAAGTTACAACTATATAGAGACTGCAGCAAATGTTTGGGGCATGCCCATCAATACTAGTCATTTTCCAGATGTTTCTTTTCCCTACTTATAGATTTACTGAGATATTTATAATTGCTTTCACCACAAAAACTAATGAAGTAAGAACAGTGGGAGAGGGAGGGAAGTGAACACGTCTGATGACTTACATACAATCATAGAATCATAGAATATCCCAGGTTGGAAGGGACCCATAAGGATCATCAAGTCCAACTCCTCGCATCACACAGGTCTACCCAAAAGTTTAGACTATGTGACTTAGTGCACAGTCCAAATGTTTCTTAAATTCACACAGGCTCGGTGCAGTGACTACTTCACTGGGGAGCCTGTTCCAGTGTGCAATCACCCTCTAGGTGAAGAACCTCCTCCTGATGGCTAGTCTAAACTTCCCCTGCCTCAGCTTAACCCCATTTCCACAGGTCCTATCACTGGTGTTTATGGAGAATAGGTTACTTGCCTCTCCACTCCTCCTCACGAGGAAGCTTTAGAGCATGACGAGGTCTCCCCTTAGCCTCCTCTTCTCCAGGCTGAACAGGCCCTGTGACCTCAGACACTCCTCATGTTTTCCTCTCCAGGCCCTTCACCATCTTTGTCTCCCTCCTCGGGACACTCTCCAACAGTTTAATGTCCTTTTTGTACTGTGGTGCCCAGAACTGCACACAGTATTCAAGGTGAGGCCGCACCAGTGCAGAGTAGAGTGGGACGATCCCTCGACCAACTAGCAATGCTGTGCTTAATGCATCCCAGGATACGGTTGTCCTTCCTGGTTTCCAGGGCACACTGCTGGCTCATATTCAACTTGCTGTCAACCACAACCCCCATATTCCTCTCTACGGGGCTGCTCTTCAGCGTCTCATTGCCCAGTCTGTATCATGTTTGCCGTGTCCCAGGTACAGGACCTGTCACCTGCTTTTGTTAAACTTCATGTGGCTGGTGATCGCCCAGCTCTCCAACCTGTCCAGATCTCTCTGCATGGCCTTTCCACCCTTTTCCGAGTCCACAACTCCTCCAAGTTTGGTGTCATCGGCAAATTTGCTCAAAACACCTTCTAGTCCTACATCCAAATCATCTATAAAAACATTGAAGAGTCCTAAAATAGAGCCTTGAGGGACCCCACTAGTGAACATCTGCCAGCCTGATGTGGCCCCATTTACCACAACCCTTTGAGCCCTGCCCGTCAGCCAACTGCTCACCCATCATATGATGTTTTTGTTAAGTTGTATGCTGGCCATTTTGTCCAGTAGGATACTATGGGAAATCATGTGAAAAGCCTTGCTGAAGTCCAAAAAGATCACATCAGCTGGTTTCCCTTGATTGACTAGATTGGTGACCTTATCATAAAAGGAAATCAAATTTGTTCAACAGGACCTACCCCTCATGAATCCATGTTGGCTGGGACCAATGACTGCATTGTTCCCCAGGTGTGCTTCAATAATTTCAAGGATCATCTTCTCCATAATTTTACCAGGCACTGATGTGAGACTGACAGGCTTGTAATTGCAATGGTCTTCTTTCTTACCCTTCTTGTTACTGGCACAATATTTGCCAGCTTCCAGTCCATCGGGACCTCTCCACATTCCCAAGATTGTTGAAAAATAATTGAGAGAGGTCCTGCGATGACATCAGCCAGCTCTTCAAGCACCCTGGGATGAATCCCATCTAGACCCATGGATTTGTATGGATCCAGGTGGAGCTGCAAATCCTGCACACGTTCAGGATCGGTTGGAAGTTTGTTATTCCCACCATCACAGTCCTCCAGGTCAGGTCACCCTGGGTCCTGAAGCCCATCATCAGCGTTGAGGACAGAGGCGAAGAAGGCATTAAATGTCTCTGCTTTGCCTACGTCATTGTCTGTGAGACCTTCCCCATCAAGCAGCGGACCTATGTTTACTTTGGTTCTCCATTTTCTGTTCACGTATCTAAAAAACCTTTTTTATTTTCTCCCACAGACATGGCCAGCTTCAACTCTAGTTGGGCTTTGGCCACACAAATTTTCTCCCTACAAACACGAACGGCATCCCTCTATTCCTTCCTTGTCACCTGACCCTCCTTCCAGCAGCCATACACTTTCTTTTTTTGTCTAAGCTCCAGTAGAAGATCCCTGGTCAGCCAGGCTGGCCTCCTGCCCCACCTGCCCAACTTCTGATATTTTGGAATTCCCTCATCTTGTGCTTTTAGGAGGCAGTGCTTAAATATTGTCTAGCACTGGTAGATGCCAATGACTTCAAAAGCAGTTTCCCAGGGGACCTTGTGGACTTGCTGTTTTTAAACTTCCTGCCTAGCTATCAAATCTGTCCACATCTCTCTGAAAAGCTTTTCCACCCTCAGTAGAGTCAACAACACCTCCAAGTTTAGTATCAGCTGCAAATTTGCTCAAAATACTTTATAGTCCTACATCCAATACATTTATGTAAACATTGAAGAGAACTGGTCCTAAAATGGTGCCTTGGAGGACACCACTGGTGACCAGCTGCTAGCCTGATGTAACCCCATTTACCACAATGCTTTTAGCAGTACCCACCAGCCAACTGTTCACCCATCATGTGATATTTTTGTCTAGCTGTATGCTGGTTATTTTGTCCAGTAGGATACTATGGGAAACTGTGTCAAAAGCTTTACTGAAATCCGAAAAGATCACATCAGCTGGTTTCCCTTGATCAACTAGATGGGTGATCTTATCATAAAAGGAAATCAAGTTATTTAAACAGGTTACCCCTCATGAGTCAAATCAAGTTAGTCAAATGGTTATCACTCGTGAAACCATTTTGTCTGGGACCAATGACTGCATTGTCCCCCTGGTGAGCTTCAATAACTCCCAGGTTAATCTTCTCCATAATTTTACCAGGCACTGATGTGAGACTGACAGGCCTGTAGTTGCCAGGGTCCTCTTTCTTGCCCTTCTTGAAAATTGGTACAATATTTGCCAGCTTCCAGTCAGCTGAGACCTTTTCAGATTCCCAACACCATTAAAAAACAATTGAGAGAGGTCCTGGGATCATGTCAGACAGCTTTTTGAGCACCCTGGGATTTATCCTATCTGGACCAATGGACTTGTATGGATCCAGGTGGAGCAGCAAATCCCACACATGTTCAGGGTCGGTTGGGAGTTTATCATTCTCACCATCATGGTCCTCCAGCTCAGGGCACCCAAGGTCCTGAAACCCACCACCGGCATTGAAGACAGAGGCAAAGACATTAAACCTCTCTGCTTCGCCTATGTCCGTGTCTGCGAGGTGACCATCCCAATCAAGTAATGGACCTATGTTTTCTCTGGTCGTCCTTTTTCTATTTGCATATTTTAAAAAGCCTTTTTAATTATCTCCCACTGACCCGGACAGCTTCGTCTGTAATTGGGCTTTGGCTGCATGAATTTGCTCCCTACAAATGCAAAAAGCATCCCTGTAGTCCTTCCACTTTGTATGACACTTCTTCCAGCAGCCATATACTTTCTTGTTATGCCTAAGCTCCAGAAGAAGATCCCTGGTCAGCCAAGCTGGCTTTTTGCCCCACCTGCTTGACTTCTGATATTTTGTAATTGCCTGATTCTGTGTTTTAGGAGGCAGTGCTTAAAGATTGACCGGCCAACACCTTCAAAAACAGTTTTCCAGAGGACCTTACTAACTAGTTCCCTGAGCAGGCTGAAGGCTGCTCTCCCCAAATCCAAGGTTGAAGTTTTGGTGGCAGTTTTCCTCCTATCCTCAAAATTTTTAAACTGAATCACTTCATGGTCACTATGACCAAGACAACTACCAATTGGCACATCCCCAGCAAGACCCTCTCTGTTCTCCAGCAACAGATCTAGAAGAGTATCTTTCCTAGTTGCCCCCCCTTTCTCCCTTTTGCACCTGCATCAAGTTATCATTGAGGTGCTTTGGTAATCTCCTGGACCTGCCTGTGTGCTGGCTTTGTGGTAATCCCAGTTGAAATCTGGCAAGTTGAAGTCCCCCATAAGGACAAGGGCAGTTGATTTCAAGGTATTTCTTAGTTCCTCAAAGAATAATTCATTGGTGTTGTCATCCTGGCCAGATGACAACATTAATTGATGTTAAAAGCATGCTTTAAAATGATGTGCCGCATGAGCATAAGCATAGTACAACTTCCCAGATGAGTACTTTCTTGTAATAGACAAGTTGCCCTTGATGTTCTGTTCTCAGATGAAAAATAAGAAAGGCCTGTTACAGAGAACATCTCTAAGTTATTCTGGGAGCAATATAGTTCCCAGAAACCTATTTATGCTCCTATCTGGGTTGTGGGGCTACACAACTAAAGTCTGTAGCTGCCTAACTTTGCTGAAAGCCTTGGGAAACAGCTCTTGTAATCATGAAATACATCCAGGTGAGGACTCTGAACTCATACCAGAGGATGAGAAACAGCTCACTGCTTAGTTTTATGAAAAAAGTGCTAGATGCGGAAGTGCAAGAGTACAAGAAGGATTTCTGCTTTCTCTTGAAAATAATAATAATAATAATAACTTTTGTTGAGCCAATGCATACACAAATGGGGGAAGTAGGGGCTATTCACAGAAGTGTCAGGTGGAAATTCAGTCTCCATAACCTCCTTTTTAGCTCAGTGGGAGTACAGATGCATTTCAGGGCATAGTTCTGAGCAGGAGCCTTTGTTAGATGTGGTAGGCTGGTCTAAAATAGTCATTCAGACAGTTGCTCTTCCATTCATCATAAATTATAGCTAAGGTATATTAGATTCCATGTATGGCCACCAACATACCTTTCAAGGAATATATTTACATGATAAAGTTTAATACTGTTTCAGGAAGTTGCTTCTGTGGAAAAGGTCAAAGAAAACTCTTTCTAAAGTACAGAGCAAGGATTTTGCAGCAAACACCAAGAACTCTATTGGGAAAAAAAAAAAAAAAAAAAAAAAAAAAAAGTTGGAGTAGTATGCTAGATCTTAAATGATACAATAAAAGAAGATTTAAAACCATTTTGGCTCTAGTCTCTTTACACATCACTGATATCTACTGCTTCACATCACTTCAATTCAAACATTCCAGCACTTTAGCTTAAGTTAAAAGTTTGTCTTGCTTCAAAGAAAGTATAAAATGGTTGAACAAAAAATATTAAAATGTTATATTTTAAATAGTGCTGAAACATAGGGCAGGTTAAATGGTATAGAGAGAATAAAGGAAGAGATTAAACTGAAATTCATTGCTTTCATTCTACTGTATCCTTTCTTTTTTTTCTTTTTTTTTTTTTTTTTCCCTCAAGCAACTACTTGCAAGGTCCTGCTTAACTGAAATTGGTGGTAAATTGGTGGAGATTTAGACCCATATTTACATGCTGGTTTACCCTCTTGTCCCTCAAGGGGATCTGGTTTATTCAGACATGTCAAAGGATTGTTCCATGTTTCAATAGGAACACTTGCCACTTGCCCTCTTCATGCTTTATATATGCACATATATATACACATTTATATGTATGTATATATATATATATTCAGAATGGAGTTACAATATATATATTTGAAAATAAAATTAACCCTAAAATTTTTTAATCATGCTAACTGCCAGTTGCATATCCATAAAGTTGAATAATACCTTAGCAGGGAAAGATAAGAAATTTTGGTCATTTGTCAAACATCTGAATAGCTTGCATTCACTTTGTCAAAGTGAGATTACAGTTTGTTTTGCATTAGAACATATTGCACAATCAGCAGAAAAGATAAAGTAAAAATGGAAGCAGTAAAAATCGGGTACTGGCAAAAACTAGGAAAAGCATTAAGAAGTGAACAGGATTTTCAGGCTGTAAAGCTTTAAAGAAACATTAGTACATTTTCCTTCATGTAGAAATATGAAAGGGCATTAGAAATGCAATACAGAGGTGAATGATTCTGAAAAGACATAAAAAATGCACTATGGATGGTGATTACTCATTTTCTTTAAATCATTTTAGTATGAGCAAAAAAATACAGGTTATTTTTCTTATTTATTACTGCTTACTACAATGTCATCTGTAAATGAATTGAGTGAAAAGCTTTTCCTTTCTCTCCTTAACTGTTCAATTAAGCTGTTGAGTATTTTATTGATAAAGAAATTTAGACAGCTGATACAAGATTTTAGTATCAAACTAAATTTATTAACCATCAAAATTCTCAACAACATTTCTCCTATTAACTTTAATGTTAATTGAATTATGAAACATACATTATATTTACCTAGTAACTTACAAATAAATTTACTCAGAATATGCTAGAATTCCAGGCCTTTGTCAAACAAGCCTCATGAAATTCATGAGTTGATTACTTGAAGAAAAAAAAAAAAAAAAAAAAAAAAAAAAAAAAAAAAGAGAGAAACTAGCTGACTAAAAGACATTTGCAGAAACATGTTACATGTTGTGGATACCAAGAAAGGCCTGTTTCTACCTGCAAGAAAAATAGATAGGCCTGTGAGATGTCTGTGGCTAATAAAAATAAATGCTTCTTGTCAACAATGTTGAGTGGAATGAATGTAAACTATTTCCTAAAGACAATTTTTCACTATAAATCTGTAAAAATCTATGTAACATTAATGCAATAAAACAGTGACTACAGACAGTACTTAAATTTTAAATCAAATTTTTGCAAAGTTAGGACAGTAATGATGTAAAGTAGAGGCAGTACAATGTAAATTTTTCTCATAGATATCTAGCATATGTTAGTAATAAAATCACACATATAACAGCTTCTCTGTAAGAGAGATTCTTTGTCAATTACTTTATTAACAAAGACAAAGGCATTTTGCCAATATCATGAAAGGAATAAAAACTATGTTTTCAGTCTAGAACATTATGAATAAAAGTAAAACATTAGCCAACAGGTGTCTCATGCTTTGTGAGCTTTGTTTCACAATGTAACTGCTGTCTGGGGTTTATTTTACTTCAGTACAAGCAATGATATGTCAGCAGCTTCAGAACTGAAACACAACTAAAATATTATTGTGCTGACTGTGTTATGAAGACTTTTGAAGGCTAAGAGAAAATATTGAAGCAGTTTCTTTCCACTTGGAAAATGTAAAAGAAGATGTTACTGCAAGAGTAGTCTGTTCAGTATGCTCTGTCTGAGCCTGTACCATGTGTTTCAAATAAAGTGAAAAGAAGTCTTTCATTTCAAAATCCTACCTTCCCAAAGGGGAACTTTCTTCCTAACCCACATCACTTCATAGTAAGCTCATGCCCTGGACTGTTATTCTGTATCATAATTTCTATTAAAATGGCACATTATTGTTTGAATATCTGGAGTAACCAGGGTAAGATTTCTAGTAATGGAATTGCTTTTTTTTTTTTTTTTTTTTTTTTTTTCACTCATTTTCTGTGCAAGGCTCTCATGGAGTACTGAATTACTGTGTAATTACAAGTCATCTGAAAAAATTCCTTTTTTTTTTTTTTTTTTTACCACTTCTAGAAAGATGATTGTGTATCATACATATATAAGTGCATATCTCCTCCCCAAACCTCTGTTGTCTTTGATTTACTTACCTCTTTTGCTTTCCATTCTTTCTTTTCCTGCTTGCTGTGAATAGTTTAACCTTCATCAGAGGAAACTCGGAGACAGGAGAAGACATGAGACTCTGGAACATCCTATGGATGCTTGTTCTCTTGGTTTTCTCACTCCTGCACTCTGTATGATATTGGGTGATGCCTAGAAGTGTAGTAAGTTTCCTAAGAAGCTGTATTTTCTTTTTAATAATCTGCTCTGATTTATCCTTTACTGAATAAAAATAATTCAATTCATATATTATACAGTAACTTCCACATGATTTGGAGAGTTAATTCCAAAACACTTCTGTGTTAGGTCTTAGGGACAAATTCAGGCTGGGAGAAATAAGAAGTAATTCTGCTAAGTATATTGAAAGCACAGATGCCAGCTCAGTGTCTGAATTTGACTTGATATGCTATTATTTTTAAACTCTTTATAGGGGTTTATGTTTTTACGGACTTTTAAAATGTGGAACATCACTTCTCAATGCATTTATCCTTCTGATTTGTCCTAATTAGCAAGCACATACAAGCATACCTGGAGGAAAAAACAGGCAGAAACTACTTAACATGTCATAACGTTTAATACTTCTGAAGACTGATCTTCAAAAATTGGCTATATGTGACCATATGGAAAGATAAAATATTTTTCTAATATTAGTTGCTTTTATTTGTAGATTGTCAACAGAATATTTTTTCACCGCTCTAAGAATAATTTAATGCAAGCCCCCCAAAATTCATCTTGATTAATGACTTGATCTGAAGAAAAATATATTAAATTAATGAATATTTTTCATCTTTCAGTTTCAGCAATCACTCCAAGCTTAGTACTAATATTTGAACAGCATCATTAATTGTTAGACATACCGTGTGCTTGTGGTCCCACTTATACAAAATGCTGCTTTCATGAATGTCCACAGTTAAAAGTACAGTGGTATTTTTTTCAGAAATTTTCTGTCAATGTAGAATGTTACTATACCTAAATTTTGAAAGCATAAACAATATGATGGTACAGTACATTAGGCTTACATATTAACAAAGCAATTCAAAATAGATTTACAAACTTAAATATAACACACTTTGGTTCATTCAGCCAGAAGCTAAATTTTATATGAGTACTTAAAAAATAAAATAAAAAATAGCCAAAGTATCTATTGTATGATATTGAAGTGTAAACAAAGATTTCCCATAACTGTTACATTTATGGATTAAAACAGTGAATTATATATTTGTGTAAAGCAAGGTGAATATGTAAATATTGTCATTGTTGAATAATGTGTGGAAAGAATACAAAGACATTATTTAGCATCAAGATTAAGGTTAAAAAAAATATATTTAATCAGCAAGTATAATAAATCAGAAAAATCCTCGTTAATAAATAAAACCAAATTTTGCTCACGGAATGAATTGATACATAGAGTTCACAAGCAAAACACACGGGCTTAATTACATCATGCTGTAACTGCCACGAGTAGAAAATCCTATTGCATGCCATAGTATAATTTGAAAGGATATAGAACTGTTGAGCTTAAGAAAGAAAGAGAGTGAGAAAGAAAGAGACAGAGTGGGGGGGAGTGGGAGGGCAGAGAGAGGGAAAGAAAAAGAAAGAAAATAAGAGAGAGAGAGAGAGAGAGAGATGGAAGGAAGGAAGGAAGGAAGGAAGGAAGGAAGGAAGGAAGGAAGAAAGAAAGAAAGAAAGAAAGAAAGAAAGAAAGAAAGAAAGAAAGAAAGAAAGAAAGAAAGAAAGAAAGAAAAAGAAAGAAAGAAAGAAAGAAAGAAAGAAAGAAAGAAAGAAAGAAAGAAAGAAAGAGAGAAAGAGAGAAAGAAAGAGA
>CM021763.1:67617807-67662355 GCA_011075105.1 Heteronetta atricapilla
TCCTTCCTTCCTTCCTTCCTTCCTTCCGTCCTTCCTTTCCTTCCTTCTTTTCTCTTTTTTTTCTCTTTCTCTTTCTCTCTTTCCTTCTCTCTTTCCTCTCTTTTTCTTTCTTCTCTCTTTATTTGCCTCTTTCTTTCTCTCTTTCATTTACATCTAAAAAAAACCCCTAAACTATATACCCATTTCAAGTAATGTAATAAAATAATAATATATTAGTGTTTATTGTAATGACCTTTTTTTCTTTTCTTTTTTTTTTTTAATTTAACATATAAGTTCAATATGATTTTTTAATGATCTTCAAAAGAATTTTTATAATTTAATAGATAAGTCCAATTATAGTATCTTCTATGGTGATGATATAATATTGAAAATTATATATTTTCTTTTACTATATTCTATGATATTGCCTTAATAGCCATTATACAGAAGGTCAGCAGTTATCTTTTCACGAACACTGACATTAGCAGAGTGCTCCAAACAATTACTTAAACAGTTATTTCTGGATGCTCTGAATAATACATGGAAATGGAGAATGTTTCCAACAACACTCAACAAACACTTTTTATATGATGGCTAGTGCAAGTACTGGAAGAAGCTCACATTGATGCTATCATCTGCACACAAATGGAGCTAAAATGGGCTCCATTGCCTGTGAAGAAATTGATGAAAAACGATGATGAAACATTTTTCATCATCACAAAAAATGACAACAGAAAATCATGAACATACAAAGATTTGAGATGTGTTAGGCTGTAACTGCTCTGTTTCCACCGTTTCTTTTTCTTCTCTTCCTTTAGAAAACTATTAGCAATTTTCTGATACTATGCAAGGGCTCGGCAGGATGAATACATTATAGATTAGACCTTCATCACACCCCTCAAATTCCCATTTTCACTTTCTCATGTGATATTCACCCATAGGTTGTAAACAATGTGTTTCTTTGTTGTGTAAAGGAGACTCAGAATCAGCATGAGACTGTCAAAATTAGTTTGTTAGTTGTTTTTTGTTTGTTTGGTTGGTTGGTTTTTTCCTTGTTCACTTTTAAAGCACTGTGCTTTAGAAAGTGTAAGAGAGACCCTGCTAGGTAAGGTTTAACAGATCATGTTTAGAAAGGGAAGAAAAGAAGAAAAAACTAACAAGGTTTTGCAGACGAGAAAGCAGAGGAATATAAGTTAATAAAATGGAAGAATAAAAACAACAGAACTTAGACGTTGTAGAGAGGCAAAATATTTCACCAGTTTTTAACCTAGATACTGTTCAATTTATTTTACAGTCTAGCAGACTAGTACCCATCTCCTCCCATTTCACAGAAAGACGTGAATGTCTGGACAGTTAAATAGAAAAATTGTCAAGTATATAGACTCAATTTTTAAAACTCAACATGTAGCATGATTTCTATCACTAATATTTATTTTAAATATACTTTTTATTCATGAAACTCAAACCTTGGACTGTGGGAGATATTCTGCTTGGTGTGGAACTTGTAGACCATGTGCGAATGGGATGAGACCTACATGTTAATATTTAGCAACTAGAATGATCTAAAATGCTTTTCCAACATTTCAGATAAATTTATTCTATAAAAATTTTGATTTTTGAACAGCAACTTTTTCAACTTTTTAATTATCAAATAAATTAATGCATACTGAAATCATAGCACATGAATGTTCGATGTTAAATGCATATGGAAAGCATACAGAGAGAAATGGTATCAGTGTAACTTGAAAACAGATAAATGATTTTATTTATTTATTTATTTATTTTTAAGGAGGAAATAGTTATTGGCTTAAAAATTACCATTACAGACAACTGAGAAATTGTATTTAAAAATAACAGTAAAGAATAGATTCTGAATGGGAAGAAAATATAAATAAGTTCTACTAGTAAATGTCAGAAATGTCTTCATATAATACCTTCATATAAAGAAAATATATTCTTTAGATACTATTATTTCAGTGACATGTTCCTGAGTTCTGTAGCTATTAGTAAATAAAATACTAAATTAACAAGACATTCTATCTCATTGGCAACCAGTTGAAATATCACTAAGCTTCATGACTGAAAACTGAATAGACCGCAGTACAAAATTTATTATCATGTGGGACACTTTGATTAGTTGCCTTTCTCTATACATTTGATGTCTATTACTACATTTTAAATATCTCTATGTCACAGAGATTTATTTGGAAGGTCTTACTTCTTTCTTTTGTGTCAAAACAGTATAATTTTAAGGGACAACTAGAAATTCCAATGAAATATTGCAACGGAAGTTTTCTTCCTAAAAAGGTGTTTGAACTAGCATATGCTGCTGTTGATGGCCCATAAAGAAACAAACAAACCTGTTTTAAGTTATATTATAGAAAGTGGGAGGGAAATTCTGTTGCATTCCTATCATACATAACAAACAAAAAATTCTTCAATTATCTATAATATATATATATATATTTTTTTTTTTTTTTTCTGGCATGATTTTAATCTTTATTTTATCCTTCAATAAACAGTGTATGTAGTAGGATAACTGCATTCTTCAGTAAGTATAATATGGATCTTAGAAAGGCATTTCAGTTCATATTAGTGTGAAACCAGATTTAAATACAAAGAACACTCCACAGGAAAGATTTCTGGGTGTTTTCTCTCAAACCAATATTTCCAAAGTTATACTCAAAGGAAGAAATATTACATTTTCAATGCTATGTGTTCATCTATCCATGTTTTAAGACTTTTCAGTTGTCTGACATTATCACTTGACTGAGAGACAGACACACAAGTCCAATGTCTGTGATTTTGCTCTTCAAGTCCTTGTATTTTTCTGACTAGAAGAAATGTCCACTAAAGCATAACATGAAAACAAGTGGAAAATAGTATATTATAAATGAAGACAACTAGCAAACTAAACATTCTTTTTCTTTCTTTCTTTTTTTCTTATTAAGATGAAAAGTTTATACATTACACTGACCAGCACGATCAAAAAAAAAAAAAAAAAAAAAAAAAAATTTAATAATAATGTTGACAAGGGAAAGCTTAATGAGAAATTGAAACTAGAGAACCCAGAGATAATATATGGACTCCAGATGTGTAAGAATTTCTTTGACTTGTTTTTGTTTTGCAATATGATATTTCTTGAAAGAAACAGTTAAAAATGGCAGATCACTGAGAAAGTTGGCTTGATTACTATTGATTATCTATTTCCTGTGTTTTGTATGTGTGAAATAATTTCATCACAGTTTGTAAAAGGCTAAAATTGTGAGAGCCAGCAGCACCTTCTCACTCAACCATTTCTTATCTTGGAGAAGACCAAGACAAACAAACCCAGTAGTCTTAGTCAGAAAGTCTCCAACACTAGATAATTATTCCACCTATTTCTCTGTGCCATCGTTTAAATTTATTTATTTATTTATTCATTCATTTATTTATTTTCTGCTCCTCCAGACACTGTTGAGAGTGCCCATTTGGAACTCACTAACTCAATGAAGCAATGTGAACCCATGGATGAAGGACAGATATCAGGAAAATTTTGTGAATTTATCACACTGGTAAAGATGCTTACCCTGATGTTTATGGGAGTGCACTGAAGTTACATCCAGAGTATGGTGGAAAAAAGGGAATTCAGGAAATAAGTTCAAGCTCATGGCTTCCATGAGCATGTGGGCACTCTTTGGAAGCACTTTCCCTCATATTCTTCATATGATGGCACTGTAAAGGTGTCTGAAATATGTGGTGTTAGTCACAATGTGTGGCTTTTCCAGGTTCTAGCGAATTCTTGGACCACTGTACAGAGAAACTGTAACTCCAAAGTTCCATTCTACCAGATGCCCACCCTAGGCTTTCTGAAGGCTTGCTACCTCTATCAGTACTGAGTAAAGCATCATTTTTATGTCATTTCAGTGTCAATGCCATACTAATAGCAGAAAGTACATGATCTTTACATGTTCAGTATTTGTATGACCTGGGTCTGGGTTAGTTAGGCCAAATATCTACTAAATTCAGAGATGGTTATAATTCCTTCACATTAAGACTCTTTCTGTTGCACCAAATTCCAATTAATGAGTTAGGACATTGGAAATGTAATGAACAGTGAACAATATGAATAGAGTGAGCAGTGTGACATAAAGATTACCCTGATTTTTATTTATTTATTTATTTTGTACCTGAGTGCAGAAGCAGCTTGTTTTCCCTTTGGTTGAACTTGGTAATTATAACAAATGGCACTGAAATTTGTGGGAATGCTGATCCTGAACAGAAAATTTTGCTATATGATTGTCTTAGCAAGGACCTTTCAGAAAATAAGTTGTGTAAATATGGCGTGCTTACTCGATGAATTCCCCAGCATTTTCCCAGTTGATAATTCAAACTGGGCTTTCTGAGGAATTCTCCTTCATAGAAAAATCTGACTTATCATCTTTATTACTTATTTGTCTTCAAGAAAAAAGAAGTTGAGATAGTAAACAAAGTAAATAGTAAGGATGCTTCAATTACATGTATTTCCTTGGGGATTCACTCAGTTCTACCAATCTGATGATGACGAATGTAGCTAGACAAAGGACGTCATTACTAGATAATGGAGCATGTTTATTATTTCTCTTGCTGTTTTGATATTTCCTTCAGTAGGCTGTTTTCAAGGTATAAGGTTTCTATAGCCCAGCTTTTTTTTTTTTTTTTGCTTTTTTTTTTTTTTTTTTTTTTTAAGGGAAAAACAGCATCCACGATCAAAAGAAGCAACTTAAAGCTAGAAAGCTTTTAGAAGTGCATACACTTTCTAATACACCCTTACATCCTGGAAGTTGGTAAGCATCTCTAACCACTGGTAGTGAAGGATTTTATCAGTTGTATGCATACCCATAATAAATTTATTCAGGAGTTAACAACTACAAGGAGCTTAAAAAATATGTGTGTTAGACCCAACAATCCCATTAGTGGTGGTCTACACTATGTGTCATGTGCTCCACAGATATGGCTCCAAACGGCATATCTGTTGTCTGCCCTGCTTAAAGGTGAGAAGAGCCCTTTCTTCAACCTGTCTTGTACTGAACCTAGTAGTTCTACCATATCAGCAGGCCCAGCATTTCAGAACTGGTTTTATTGGGCTGTTTCACTGGCCCTTCTCTGTCTGTGACTTTGCGGAGTGAGGAGGAGGTACAAAGGACTGGGGACAGCCCAATACACCCTTACCTTACATTAGTAAGCTTGGAGGTAGCCAGCCATCCTCAGAGACCTAACTCCAAAAGGCAACACCTCTTTTTCCTTGCTCTACAGGCTCTGAAGGTCTTTGTCCTGTGTCTAGTCCCAGGAACATATACACAATACTGAGCAGCAGGATCTACACTTAACTCCACTGAACTTGAATAAAAGTATACTGCCTTGGAAAAAAATTCTAGCACTTCATTTTGGGTAGTGAGAATCATATGAGTTAAAAAAAAAGGAAAAAAAAAAAAAAGTTTGTGTGCGTAACTTCTGATTACCACTGTGGTAGAGTTATTTGCTTTTTTCTGGTTTTGGTCCTAGTTTTTAGTTTATTTTTAAGCTTTGTGTATTACCAAGTGTCCTGTTATGGATGAGTACATAAAAACTAATGCATTTCCACTTAAGGAAAAGATAAGTCATATGGGATGAAAAAACAGACCTGGATTTTTAATGACATTTTATGACAATTTACTGAGAACATAATTCTTCTTAAATTCTGTGAAGTGTTTAATACTGGGTAATGCATAAGGTCTCATCTTTAACATTTAGCCCCAGAAACCTAGATAAAGTAAATATTGTTTGTGGTAATACTAGGGAGAAGAAATTCCAACTTCTGATCTTGCTTAATCATCATTGAGTGTTGAAACCTCTAAAGAAGCAATATTTAAACTAAGCGAATGCTACCTTGCTAGAACTCCTATAATAAGCTCTATGAAGTATCAGGTACTTGCATTTTATGTGGTTAAGAAGGGGTGGAATAGAGAATAGGATGGAATAAACAAACAAACAAAAATCAGCAGGAGGTAGCATGCTCTTCTACATGCTGTTTAAAATTGAGGGTTACAGTGCTTGAAGAACTCTATTATCTATCATTAGGAATACACAGTCCATCTCATGAAGTATATAGCAGGGGGATATTTTCCACCTGTCAGTGTTAAGTAGAAATACAGAATAATTTGAGATTGCAAGGTCATTCATGCACACAGTAGTAATAAAAGCCAAAAGCATAAAATAAAGAGAACAGCTATTGTTCTTCACTGTTGATAAAACAAAATTGGAAAATATAGTGTCTATTTAGAGACATTTAAAGAAATAAATTCCTGTGAGAGTCATGTTTTTCATTCTGGTTATGTCAGAATCTACCCTCAGCTTTCATTTTTTGCTTATTTATCATGGTAACTTGTCACTATACAGGAAAATTTTCCTTTGATTTCTGTCACCCAGAGAATATGCATAAATTCATATTATATTTTCCTTCTTCTTGAACCTTTAAAAATAGAATCTGTCCTTCAGAGTTCATCAAACCAGTGTCTCACACCTTTTTCCATAAATACTTCACTACTTACTATGTTAGTAAAAATAATTGTTTTAAGAGTTTTAAAAAATGCTGTACTGCACGCCTTCCTTTCTCTTAATAGTATGGACTGATTTAAGAGTTCACTGAATTTATCTGCAATTAATTGGGGCTGGGAGGGGGTGGGGAGCTGCTTGGGGATGGGATGGGCATTGGTCAGCAGGTGGTGAGCAATTGCATTGTGCATCACCTGTTTTATACATATGATTATTATTATTATTTTCTGTTCTAATAAACTGCCTTTATCTCAATTCACAAGCTTTTACTGTTTTTCCAATTCTCTCCCCCATCCCACTGGGGAGGGGAGGGTGAGAGAACAACAGTATGGTGCTTAGCTGCCAGACAGGTTAAACCGTAACAACTGGTATTTGTCAAAGATGTTGGAAAAAAAAAAGAAAAAAAAGGCCACCACTCAAATTCTTGGAAAACACCTTTCAGAACTGTAGGGTGTAAAGAGAAAGGAGAGGTATATTTGTGGTGACTGCTACACATCCACAAAGATATAAGGAAGATATGTCACCATTTTAATATGACTGGAAGAGGAATCTGAAGTGAAAGGTGTATGAGATTTCAGTGGAAGAAAAAGAGACAGTATATAATCTGTCATTTCAGATGACTTTATTTAAAGATACGAGTTGAATAGGAGAGACGAGAGTGAAAGCAAAATCACAGTAGAAAATGTGTATACGTGAGGTGAGGAAATACTACAAGGAAAGGTTAATGGTGGAATTACAGATTATGTGTATAGAAGCCAGCAACAGATTTTTAGACAACTTGATCACAGAAATTAAAGGCAACTGACCAGATGAAGTAGAAGAAATTTCTGGTTCTGTTGAAATAGAAAATGAGGAAGCTGAAGGTCACTGAAGTGTTCATTTGAGAAAGTCATGAAATGCCAGTGGAGAAGGAGCCTTTAATGGCTTTAAGGTTGTTTTAAGCCAAAGCAAGTGAGGATGTCTGAACAGAAATTGATAACTGAATTTGAAACAGAAAAGAATGTATGTTGATGGTTAGAGTTGAAAATGAGTTCAGTAGTGAAAGGAGGAAATTCAAACATGAAGAGACAAAAGAGCAAAAAAATAGGAAAAAGTTGAAAGTAAAAGAAGACTTAAACTGAAGTTGATGTCAGAAAGTTGAAAAGTAAAGTTAAAATTGCAATGCATTTTTGAATCTCTTTTTTTTTTTTGAAAGAGAGAGAAAGAAAAAGAAACAGAGAAGGAGAAAGAAAGAGAGAAAGAAAGCTTCTTTCCTTCTTTCTTTCCTTCCTTCTTTCCTTCCTTCCTTCTTTCTTTCTGCCTTTCTTTCTTTCAAAAAAAAAATTCAGTTGACCAGGGAACTTCATTCAAGATTCAGAAATTCCCATAACAAATATTCTGGTAATGATTGGAACATTTCCAAGTAAGCAGTTCTGTGGGCGAAAACATATATATATATAAACATATTTTTTACTGATTAATTAACATGATTTTTGTGCATGCATTTGTATAGCTTTTGGTCATATATAAAGTAGAACCAGTCAAAGTTTTCATTACAATATATCAATGATGATCAAAAGAATTAAATATTTTGGTATGTATATTTGTAAACATATTTTTTTCTTTTCATTCTTTGTGGAATAATTAACAGAAGCATACAATTTCTGTGTTGTTCAGGCCACTTTTAATAAATGTACAGCACTGAATATATTGCATGTTATGTAGTAATGGAACCTTATCAGCTAATACATTCAAGTGGTAACATTGGTGTTCTGGTGATTTATCTGTGAACAAATAAATTATCCATTTACTGCAAACAACTTTTCTGATTATCTACAATTACGGATTAGATAGTCATTATTGAAATTATTTTCCTATGATCTAAAGATTATATTTTCTACGATTTTTCAACTCAAAATAATTTGGCTTTTTTAATGTGGCATTTCTAATGAAACTAGCTTTTGATCATTGGACAAAATATACATAGCTTCATTCAGGTCTGGCATAGTGATTTTATTCCTGTCACGAGATCTTTCGTCAGAAATATCATTTGCTTCTGATGATCACAAGCTCTTATTTACTCTAAAATTAAAAAAAAAAAAAAAAATGAGGGGAAGAAGGAACATGGAACAGAGAGATCTCTTGGGAAATCATGTAAGAGTCTTAGCTGAAAAGCAAAGAAGCCAATGTAATTTTGTCTGTATAATCCCAAATTGTCCCTCATTATGAAAGATAACAATCACTTTAGAGTGAAACTTACTGCCATCTTTCTCAAATGTATGCTTTTTTATCATGCATTTACAATTACATGAATTACCCACAGTTATTTTTTGCATGTTTTCTAATTTTGGTAATATAAAATCCAAATTAACATGCTTCCTTAAAATTCCAGCTTATCGCAGAGGCTTTCCTAACCTGAAGAGTAGATTATGTGTACTTCGTATTTGCTCAGCTTCTCTTTAAGAATGCAGCCTTCTGTACCATTTTTTGATTAGAAACAAATTGAAAAAAATCTACTATGTTAAATCACAGAATAATAGAATGGCTTGAGTTGGAACAGATCTTAAAGATCACCTAGTTCAAATACTCCTGCTATATTCAGGCACCTTCCACTAAAACTGGTTGCTCAAAACCCTTCAACATTCGACACTTCCAGGAATGGGGCATCCACAGCTTCTCTGGGCAACCTGGTCCAGTGTCTTAACACCCTCTGATTAAAGAATTTCCTGTTAACATCTAATCAAAATCTCCCCTCTTTTAGTTTAAAACCATTCCCCCTTGTTCTGTCCATGTAAAAAATCACTCTCCATCTTTCTATAAGCTCTCTTTTATTACTGAAACACCAGAGTGATGTCTCCCCAGAGACTGCTCTTTTTAAGGCTGAACATCCCCTGCTCTCTTAACCTGAACAATAGGAGAGCTGCTCCAGCTCTTTTGGCTTCAGCCTGTAGCATCAAGACCAGTTGTTCTCCACGTACCCAGCCCCCGAGCTGGTAGTTAGGGATAGGGAGCAGCAGGAAGCCCTCTAATCCATGAGGAAATGGCAGTGACCGCTTAGATGCACAGAAGTCCATGGGGCTGGATGGGATCCACTCGTGGGTATCAAGGAAGTTCATGGAAGTGCTTACCAAGACACTTTTGTTAATTTGCCATAGATCTTGGCTATCAGGAGAGGTCCCAGTCGACCTGTGGCTAGCAAATGTGACATCCATTTACAAGAAGGTCTGGAAGGAGGATCCAGGAAACTAGAGGCCTCTCGGTCTGAACTTGGTGCTGGGGAAGCTCATGGATTAGATTACTGTCTCCCACAGCATTCTCCTGGAGAATCTAGCTGCTTGTGGATTGGATGAATGTACAATTCATTGAGTTAAAAGCTGGCTAAAAGACCAGGCCCAAAGAGTGAAAAGAGTTAAATCCAATTGGAGACTAGTTACTAGTGATGTCCCCCAGGGCTCAGTACTGGGGCCAGTTCTCTTCAATACTTTTATTTGGACACGGGCATTGAGTGTACACCCAATAAGTTTGCAGACAACACCAAGTTAGGTATGAATGTTTTTTTTTTTTTTTTTGGGGGGGGGGGGTGGTGCTGAGGGCAACTTGAAGTTCAACAAGGCCAAGTACTGGGTTCTGCACTTGGGGAACAACCCCATGCAACACTACTGGCTGGGGGAAGATTGGTTGAAAAGCTGTCTGGCAGAAAGGGACTTGGCATTGGTCAATAGCCAGATGAATATAAGCCAGCAGTGTGCTCAGGTGGCGAAGAAGGCTAACAGCATCGTGGTTTGTATCAGGAATAGTGTGGCCAGCAGGACTAGGGAAGGGAATGTCCATCTGTACTCAGCTCTAGTGAGGCTACATCTCGAATACTGTGTTAATTTTGGGGCCCTTCAATACAGGAAGGACATTGAAGTGCTGAAGCATGTCCAAAGAAAGGCAATGAAGCTGGTGAAGGGTCTAGAGAACAAGTCTTATGAGGAAGACTTGAAGGAGCTGGCATAGTTTAGCCGAAAGAAAAGCAGGCTCAGGGAAGACCATATTGCACTTCATAGTTACCTTAAAGGAGGATATAGCTTTACAATTACCTTAAGTGAAGTTGTAGCATGTTGAGGATTGGTCTTTTCTCCCAATCACTAAGTGAGATGACAAGAGGAAAGGGCCTTAAGTTGCACCAGGGGAAGTTTAGACTGGATATTAAGAAAAAAATATTCATGAAAGTGTTGTGAAGTATTTTAACTGGCTGCCCAGGTATGTAGTTGAGTCACTATTCCTGTAGGTCTTCAGAAAACATGGACATGTAGTGCTTACTGACATGGTTTAATGGTGGACTTTGCAGTGCTACGCTAAAGGTTGGACTAGTCTTTTCCAACCTAAATCATAGAATCATAGAATGGCTTGGCTAGGAAGGAACCTCAAAGATCAACTAGTTTCAACTCCCCTGACATAGAAAGAGATGTCACCCACTAGAGCACGTTGCTCAGGGTCTCATCTAGCCTGGTCTTGAACACCTCCAGGGATGGGGCATCCAGCAACATCTTCCAGTGCCTCACTCCCTCTGAGTGAAGTATTTCATCTTAACCTCCAATATAGATTTCCACTCTTTTAGTTTAAAACCATTCCCCTCTCTCCTCTCCTTACCTGATTGAGCTAAGAGTTGTTCTCCATCTTTTTTCTGTCCTCTTCAAGTACTGAAAGGTTGCAATGAGGTCACCCCAGAGCCTTCTCTTCTGTAGGCTGAACACCCACAGCGCTATCAGACTTTCTTCATAGGAGAGGTACTCCAGTCCCTTGATCATCCTTGTGGCCTTCCTCTGGACATGCTCTGGACATGATCAACATCTTTCTTGTACTGGGAGCTCCAGACCTGGATGCAGTACTCCACGATGGGCCTCATGATGGCAGAGTAGAGGGGGACAATCACGTCTCTTGACTTGCTGGCCGCTTCCCTTTTAATGCTGTGATTCTAAGATCCTATCTTTGTGTCCCTCTGCTGGACTTGCTCTAACAGGTCCACATCCTTCTTATGCTGGTGGCTCCAGACCAGGATGTAGTACTCCAGGTGGGGCCTCAGGAAGGCTGAGTAGAGGGGGACAATCCCCTCCCTCAAACACCAGAACCTTCAAGTCCTTCTTTGAAGGGCTACTGTTAATGCATTTTTCTCCCAGTGGTCCTCATATCTGGGATTGCCCCCACCTAGGTGCAGCACTGTCCTGGTTGCACCTGGAATAGAATTCATGCTCTTCATAGGAGTTGGTAGGTGTCATGTTTCAGTTTTAGGAGAAATATAATGAATATAACATACTGTTTTAATTGTTGTAGAATGGTGCTTACACAGAGTCAAGGACTTTTCAGTTTCTCAGACTGATGCACCAGTGAATAGACTGGGGATGTGCAAGAAACTGCAAGGGGACAGAATCAGGACAGCTGATCCAAACTGGCCAAAGGGATATCCCATACTATATGAGATCATGAAGTACAATAAAAACTTGTGTGGTTGACATGAGGTACAGAGCTGCTGCTTGGTGTCTGGCTGGGCACCAGTCAGCAGTTGCATTGTGCATCACTTGCTTTGCGTATAGAGAGAGATTTGAAGGGGGAAAGACCTGCCAGTGACAAGCTATGGGACAATATGACAAAATCTGAGGGACTGCATGTTAGTGAGATCTTTCAGTCTGCTCCATGAGGTGCTGGGTACAATGAAGCACATTTGAAATAACTCTGCACGCTGTATAAAATAGAGGAGCTGGGATGCATGGAACTTGCAGTTGGTGATGACACAATTGAGAGCCTCTAAGTATTATGGGAAAAGCAAATAAAGTAGATGTCATTGTGGGATTGTACTATAGGCCACCCAGCTTCCAGTATCATGTGGTTCAACCATATCCCTACTATCAGTATCACCCACAAAACCATGTCCCTAAGCACCATGTCCAACCTTTCCTTAAACATCCCCAAGGACAGTGACTCCACCACCTCCATGGGCAACTCATTGCAATGCCTGACTATTCTTTCTGAAAAGAAGTTTCTCCTGATTTCCAAACTAAACCTCCCCTGGTTTAACTTGAAGCCATTCCCTCTAGCCCTATCATTAGTTATCTGTGAGAAGAGGCCAATACCCAGCTCCACACACCTTCCTTTCAGGTAGTTGTAAAGAGCATTAAGGTCTCCCGAACTTCCTATTCTCCAGACTAAACAATCCCAGCCACTCCACATAGGACTTGTGTTCCAGATCCTTCATCAGTTTCATAGCCCTTCTCTGGACACGTCCCAGGGCCTCAATGTCTTACTTGTAGTGAGGGACTCAACTGAACTTGACTTGAGGTGCTGCCTCACCAGAGCAGAGTACAGGGGGATGATCACCTCCCCTGTCCTGCTGGCTACACTATTCCTGATATAAGCCAGGATGCCATTGGCCTACTTGGCCACCTGAGCACACTGCCAGCTCATGTTCTGGTGAGTATCAATCAGCACCCCCAGATCCTTTTCTTCTGCACAGCTTTCCAACCCCAAGCCTGTAACATTGCATGGGTTTTTTTGTGCCCCAAGTGCAGCACCCAGCACTTAGCCATGTTGAACCTCATCCTATTGGCCTCTGCCCATCAACCCATCCTCTCCAGGTCCCTCTGCAGGGCCTTTCTACCCTTTAGCAGATTGACACTTCTCCCCGCCATGGTGTCATCTGCAAACTTTTTGATGGTACAAACAATTCCCTCATCTAAATCAACAGTAAAGATATTAAAGAGGATGGGCCCCAACACCAATCCCTAGGGAATCCTTGCCTGGTCACCTGCTGGATTTCACTCTGTTCACCACTACTGTCTGGGCCTGGCCTTCCAGCAAGTTTTTAACCCAACAAAGAGTGTACCTGTCCAAGTCATGGGCTGCCAGCTTCTGCAGGAGAATACTGTGGGAGACTGTGTCAAAGGCCTTGCTGAAGTCTAGGTAGATTCCTCAAAACTATTTTGGAAGGGCACCTGGGAAGGTGAGGTGGGAAGGGGTGGGACTTGCCTGTGATGTTGAGCCTGTTTCCATTCCTCTCCATCTCTCAGGTCCCCTCCCTCTGCCCAACAGTGACAGGGCAGGGGGTCCACCACTTTTTGGGGTGTATCACTCCGGTGCCTTTCTCAAAGGCCTGGCAGGGAGTTGCTCCACCAAGGAATGTTCACATTCCCTGATGGTCCTTAATCTCTCCACCTCCTCCTTTAGCTCTTCCACCCGGCTGATCAGATTCTCCACCTGCTAACACCTCAAGCAGGCAGTATCTTTGTCACCCTCCACTGGCAGTGACAGGCTCAGGCACTCACTGCATCCAGAGACCTGAACAGCCACATCTTTGGGTAGACACTCAGTCTGGGTTGCTGCACTCTTTTTGGCAAGAGCTTTCTGCCTGATGGAGACCAGTGTTGGGTTTGCCATCTGTGAGGCAGCCGGTAGGTGAGCTTGTCTCCTGGGTGGGGAGGGATCCTTTGCCGTCCCTGCTCATACTGCTGTGAGAACTGCTGTGCCACACCTAGCTGATGCCACAGGCCCTGTTTGCCTGTCCTGTTTACCATGCTCCAGGCCGCTCGCACTCAGAGGCTCTCTTTGTATGATAGAGTGGGGGCGCTCCCTGCCAGGTCCTCATGTCACCCTCAGCTGCCTCGAGCAGCCTTGATGTAGGGAAACCCCCGCCCACTGCCTTCCTCCACTTTGCTGCAGAACATGTCTGCCCCAGAGATCTAGGCAAGTGACCTTTTATCTCTGTTGCAACATTATCATTTGTTTTTAATAATTCAATTTACATAGATAATCGAGAAAACATTTTTTTTTCAGTACTTTTCACATCAAAAAACAGTTGACAACAGTTATTTTTCTGTAAATAAAATAGAGTTAAAGGCTCCAGACAGCTAATGGTAAAATGAAGTATGGTATATTAATAGATGCAGAAGAAAATTCCTAACTCAGGGATAGAATATAAATGTATCATTGCAGAAAATTATGAATATTTTCTTCTTTATTTCTAAGATAATTTATATGACATTAGTTTTATTGCTGAAGTGCATTCTATTCTGAAAACTGGTGACATATAGAATAATTTTATTCTGATTGACTACTGTTTACCCCTAAGTGTGTATAAGTTTTGCAATTATGTTTTTAAAAGAAAACGTGTTGTACAAGAGAAATTTCCAGTTATGACTGATTAAGAGATGAAGTTCATAATTGATTTTCAATTTGTGTAATAGACCAGGTTGTTAGAATGTATATATTAATACACATGATATTTTTTGGTCTCAATTAATATCAATATTAATTGTCCTGTAAGAGAAATCATGATCTTAGCTTCATCCTAGCCAATATTTACCTTTGAGGTCAGTAAGTGTTCATGTCTTTTTCTGAAAGAGTCAATATTCAGTTATTGTAATAATGACTTCAAAACATGTATATAAATTTGTATTAAAACACAGTGGCAAACATGAAAAAAATCAAGAAAATTGGTTGTACACATGCAAAAACATAAATACATATATATATACTTAATTATAGTCCAAAATTTCTCCTTTCTAACAAGAGCTGATCAGATGTTATTTGTTAGGACTTCTATCTACTTTTTGGTTCCTGAACAGCTCACAAACATATAACAAAATTATTTTACTGTATTTATTTTTAACATTTACACATTTTTGCTGAAAATCATTTGAGCCATTCTCAACAATAATTCAGTGTATAAAAATTCAAAGTAAAACATGATTATTGCACACAGTTACCTTAGCAGGAAATAAAGTTTATTTTTTTCTTTTGCAACAGGATGAGATCAGGCCTTTCAAAGGTACACATAGACGAGAAGTGTGACTAATTCTAACACTAGTGGGCCTTTTTCCTTCACAGGGTAACTTGACCAGCATTGACCTGCACCCTAGAAGCTACATATCTTCTCAGAGAGTTCCCAGTCTCACTGATTTTCATCAGTCATTTCACACATACAAACACACACATACACACACACACACAAAGATAAATGAGTTCTTTCTCTTTTGGGTAGCAGATGTAGATACACAATCAAAGGAAGATCACAGGACTGTATTTACTCTCAGTGTTTGTTTCATATCATTTTCTTCATCACTGTGAAAAAAAAGTTATTAGCTTTACTGAGTATTTATCAGTTGATAAGGATTGGAAGGATTGTTTTTTAAATCTTCAAGCATCACAAATACAATACTGCAGGCTTAAAATCCGTGTCTGTGATATTTAATGGTGACATTTAACATTTGAATTGACCAGGACTAAAATTTACTTCCATTTGACTAACAGGTTTGATTTTGCCAGGAGTGTGGCCAGATCAATAGGGGGTGATTAAAATTAATGAAGCTTTGAAAACCTTGAAAGTCTCAGTTAAAGAGAGAAAGTTTAAACCTGGTGAGCTTTCAAGTCTAAACAGAGCTTAAACAAAATTCTTGCCAAACTCCTCACCCTAGCCCACACAAACATTTAAAACAGCTGAGCTCCATTCCCAGCATACTTTTTCTGTACTGCAGACAAAGTAATATTTTTCCCTAACAGATTTCATTCTAAGATGAAACAAGCAAATCTCTGGAATGAAGCATTCACAGTTTTCAGGCTATAATTTCATACTGACAAGTAAGCATGACAGTCAAACAGTAAGGAGTTTGTGAGCTCTTCTTCCACGCAAGACTCATAAGGGTGATAGACTGATAGTGTGACTTTTGATGATTCACCAGTCTGACTTCAGTGGACAGTGTTAAATCATCACCAGCCTACACACATCTAGACTAGGCACATCTGAACAGCATAATGCCTTAAGTTTAGATCCAAAAGTTATGCTATGTCTCTATAAACAGCATAAGTCATTCTTGAGCTCCAAAAACCACTTTGCTGTTTCTTGCTAATTTTTTAAGCAGGGGAAAACTTTATTAATGGAGTTTGGGCTCTCATCTACAGTCCTATACGTGTCAAGATGGGGGTCTTGATATTCCTTATTGTGGCATGGTGATAGAAATAATACCAGGGGTCAAGTCCTGAGCAGAAGTATCTTTTAGTCCTGACTATCCTAAATGTGACTATCACTCTCCAAAGTCTTTTGTTCAGTAAAGTCAGAAAAGCATTCCTATTAAATGGCAATATAGTTCCTTGACAGTAACAGAGGAAAATGAGAGCTTGGTGCCCACTTTAATATCTTGGAGGACCTGCTGAAGGCATACTTTCTATACTCTGTGATTAGTCTCTAAGAAGGCAATACAAAAAAAAATAATAATAATATTAATAAGGTATTTTATTTTTTATACCAGAATATAAACCATATATACCACAGAGTTCAAAAAACTTGTCAGAACTAATTATTTGAAGTCCTTGGTTAAAATGATGGATTGTGATTACCATGGAGATTTTTCTTTTTCTTTTCAGCAGTGACAGCACTTGGCTGGAATTAAAACTATATATCATGTTTTCTGGTGAAAATAATTACATTGACGCTAGAAAATCACCTACCATGTATATGGACCTTTACATATAGATGCATGGGAATGAACAAAAAGTTCACATGCTGGAGTCTGAAAGCAAATCTGAGAGCCATGTGACATGTTTATGAAGTACATACCATCCTAAGAGCAGTTTGGCATACAGACAGTTATTTTCACTCTATACATACTGCATACAGCAGGGTATCCATATATGTTAAAAGCATGCATTGTATTCTTCCTTTCTTACTGTGACTGTGAATTAATAAGATCCAGCATAATTTCAATTATGTTATTAAAAAGAGATTTCCAGACAGTAAGATCTGTGCTACTTCACTAGTGAAGAGTCTGAATATCAAAATGGTTCTTCTGATAAAAATTAAGTCTACAGTACTGAACCTTAAACCTTAAAGGAGGATAAAGTAGGTCTGAATTTCATCTGTTGTAGCATCCAGAAAATAGTTCCCAGATTTGAAGACCTACATGCAATCCTTTAAAAATCTGGATCTGATTCCAATTTTCAATGTAGTGACTCATGCTCAATTAATCTTGTTAATATGAAAGTTAATACGAAAGCTAGAACATACCATCTACCACAAACAAAACTAATTGAGGAAGAAGGCCTGGTACTGTCTTCTCTTAATGCTTTTAAAAAAAGAATTCTTTGACTTTACTACAGTTTTCTGAAAGACTTCTGCCTTCTTTTACTTTAAAGCCATTATCCCCTGTCCCATCACAATAGTCCATGATTAAGTGTCCCTCCCCACCTCTCCAGGAGGAACCCATAGAGTACTGGTAGGCCACTATAAAGTCTCCCCAGAGCCTTCTCTTCTCTAGTATAAACAGACCCAACTTTCTGAATCTTTCTTCATAGTTGAAGTGCTCCAGCTCTTTGATCATCTTCATGGCCCTCCTCTGGACTTGCTTCAACATCCATGTCTTTCTTCAGCTGGCGGCCCATGAGCTGAACACCATACTTCAGGTGAGGTCTCATGAGAGCAGAGTAGAGGGAGAAAGTTACTTTCCTCGACCTGTTGGCCACACTTTTTTGATGAAGCCCAGGATATGATCGGCTTTGCAGGCTGCAAGATTTCACTGTCAGCTCATGCCCAACTTTCCAGCTACCAAGATCCCCAAGTCCTTCTACACAGGGCTGCTCTCATTTCATTCATCACCCTGTACAATCTGTGCTGAAGTTTGGGATTGCCCTAACCAAGGTGCAGCACCTTGCACTTAGACTTGTTAAATTTCATGAGGTTCATGTAGGCCCACTTCTCACACTTGTTCAGGTCCCTTCGGATGGCATCCCTTCCTTCTATTGTTAACTATACCACTCATCTTGATGTCATCTGCAAACTTGTTGAGGGTGTGCTTGATCCCACTGTCTATGTCATTAATAAAGACATTAAACAGTACCATTTCCAGTACAGACACCTCGCCACTGACTTACATTTTTCACTGAAGCTAGTTAATAAGCAAATGGATACCAAAATTATACAACTGCCTGCAAATGTGTATACCCTGACAGATTTTGCAGGATTCATTTTGGCTTCTGTTACATTTTCCAGAGAGATTTAAGCATATCCACTTTAGAATACACCATTAAGGTAATGTTTGTTTAGTAATTGTGAATTTATTATGAATTCAGTTTTCCTTGAGATGGAATTTAGATAAGGTTCATCCCAAAAGTTGAAGACCGTAGGCAACACAAAGTTCAGCTGAATGCGCCCTGCATACATTCATTACTAAGAACTTTGTGTTGCCTGCAGAAATTTAACATTTTTACATGCAAATCTTTTTTTGATTAGGGAGAAACATTATGGTGCTAAATTTGTACATGGAAAATCTCTGGTCAATGTTCTGAATTAATGTGTTCAGAGGCACTGAAATTTGCTGCACTGCATTACATGGAGGTCTGTAACTCAAAATCACACTTTAAAATTAAAGGATAGAAATGGATATAATAAATGTCTTTCTCAATTTTCCATTAAATAAAAATTCAAAGGTTCTGAACACAATTTTCACCAGCTGATTAGAAGAATTAATCATAATAATAACTTTACAGAGAAGTTCTTAATTTATATCTCACTAATTGAAAACATATTAGCATTTTAGAATGAAATTTCTGTTTTGGGAATTTTATAGACTTTGATCTGTTAGTGATTATAAAGATAAAAAATAAGTATTCATAAACCATGCTGATGTTTCTTTCATAGTTTTTAAGATGATAATTTGATATTTTCTTCAATTTGTAAGATTTTTTAAAAATTATTATTACTTATAATAACACCAATCAAATATATCACAATGATATGTATTGTAAATGATTTAGGGTTTTCAGGATTCCAGAAAAAAAAAAAAAGGGGGGGGGGGAATAAAATTAAAAAAAAGGTCCAAATTACATTGAAGACACCCCTATTGAAGTTTTCCTGAGCAGACAGGAATATATTGTAAACAGTGCAGATGGTTTTGGCTGAGAGTCTCATGCATGTACACAGACATATGTAAATCTTCTACCAGAGACTTGATGCTTTCAGGCAATGAGAATGTCCTCCTATATGGTTAAGACCTGAAGTCCATATTCAGCAGAACTACCACTGTAATCAAGGGATTTAATAACTTCAGAGGAATTTTTGTTAGGAAATGTGAAGAAGGTATTATTGCTGCCTTGTGAACATATAGGAAGAGGCTAGTAACCTTCATATAAGGTTTAACCCTATCATTTTTTTTTTTTTTTTTAAGGAAATCCTAGGTATTATTGTGTTTGCTTCTGTGACTCTGGACTTCTTGCTCTGCCAAAATTTCCACTGTAAATTTTTCTTGGATTTTATATATCTGTACTAAAATTTTTACTTTGCACAGAAATTTAGTAGTTCAGACTTTTTTTTTTTTTTTTTTTTTTTTTTTTTTTCTGATCAGAAGAAGGGTAGTTACTTCTGAGTTTTAAAACTGCTACAGATATTTTAAACTACTTTAGTTAAACTTATTTGTACTCCATAACTACAATATGAATAGTAGAATCACAGAATCACAAAATGGTTTGTGTTGGAAGGGATCTTAAAGATCCCTAATTCCTTTTCAATGGGCAGCAATGCCACTCACTAACTGGGTTGCTCAAACCCCATTCAACCAGGCCTTGAACACCTCCAGAGACGGGGACATCCAAAACCTCTCTGTGTAACCTGTGCCGGTGCCTCATCAGACTCAGAATAAGGAATTTCTTCCTAATATCTAATCTAAATCCCCCCTCTTTTAGTTTAAAGCCATTATTCCTTGTCTGATCATCATGCTCCCTGAAAAAAAAGTTCCTCCCCAGCTTTTCTGCAGCCCCCCTTTAGGTATTGGAAGGCCACTATAGTCTCCCCAGAGCCTCCTCTTCTCCAGGCTGAACAACCCCAACTCCCTCAGCCTGTCTTCATAGCAGAGTTGCTCCAGTCTTCTGATCATCCTTATGGCCCTCCTCTGGACTCCTAATAATTCTATGTCCATCTTGTGCTGGGGGCCCCAGAGTTGAAGGCAGAATTCTTGGTGGGGTCTCAAGAGAGCAGAGAGTCACAATCACCTTCCTCAACCTGCTGGCCACACATCTTTGATGCAGCTCAGGATGCAGTTTGGCTTCTGGGATGCAAGCACACAATACAGGCTCATGTTCAGCTTCTTGTCAACCAAGTCCCACTCACAGCTACTCTCAATCCATATTCCGCCCAGCCTGTATTTGTGCTTAGGATTTCCCTGGCCTGGATGTAGGACTTTGCAGTTGGCCTTGTTGGGCTTCACCAGATTCACACAGGCTCACCTCTCAAGCCTGTCCAGGACCCTCTAGATGGCATCCTCCTTTACCCAGAGATGAACCGTACCCTTGCCAAGGGTGCAATTCAATTGCACTCACCTCACCAACACAATCAGCTCCAGGCCAGATGTTTTCACCAGAAGAGTGGGGATTGCAGTTTGTGAGAGTTTTCCTCCATTGAACCTACTTGAAGTGGCCAAGGGAGCCAGCAAGCCTCATGAGAGTGGCTGATGAGGCTTGGGTGGAGCCAGGAGCACTTGCCCACTCCCTTGTACACAGGTAGCCGCTAGGGAATGTAAACGACCTGGAGTGTGGTGACCAGGACAAGCAAACTGGTCATTGTGCATCAGTCTGGGCGTGGCAAGGCAGTTTGCTTGGCAGTTCATGTGGGAGGGTGCAGGGAGGGGCCTGAATATTGGCCAGCTCCATCAGTAAGCAATGGTATCCACCCAGCAGAAGTCAATGGCCTCTTGGATCTCAGCACCCCCAAGAGACACAGCTTCTCAGACAGAGCTCTGGTAGAAACACACTGCCAAGCATGTCAGGTAGAAGAGTGTGCCCTACTCTTATGCCGTATCAGGACACCAGAAGTGAGAAGACCTGTGGGAGGTGCACCCAGATTGAGACATTCCTCCAGCTAGTGACAGGGCTCCAGGAAGAAGTGTTGTGGTTTTACTGAGCTGGTCAGCTGAGCTCTGCCACAACCACAATACTCCCCCTCCTCAAACAAAAAGGGAGAGAAAACACAACAAATAGGTCTCAAGCTTTGCAATAGCGTTGGGAAGTTCACTCAAAAATTATCATGGTGGTCAAAACAGACTCAGCGAAAGGAGATTAATGTAATTTATTGCATATTACTATCAGGCTATAGCAGTGAGAAACTGAAAGCAAACTAACCCACCCCACCCCCACTCCCCTCCATGCACTCTTTTCTACGTCCTTCCTCTGAGCAGCTCAGGAAAACAGAATGGGAGCTGCAGTCAGCCCATGATGTCTGCCACTCCTTCTTGGTCACTCTCTTCTCCTGTGCTGTGGGGTCCCTCCCATGGGATGCCGTCCTTCCCAAACTGAGCCTGCAAGGGCTGGCAACAGGCAGCAAGTTCTTCAACAACTGCTCCCACATGGCTCCATACCGTGGAGTCCACCAGGAGCCAGCTGCTCCAGCATGGGTCCCCCAAGACCAGCAGCTCCCCCCAGATCCCCTGCACCTGCATGGGCTCCTCTCCACGAGCTGCAGCTCCGGCCCAGGAGTCCCTGCCGGACTCAACAACCAAATCAGTATCTGGCTCCTGCAGGGACTCCCCATGGACCTCAGCCTCCTCCATGCCACATCCATCTGCTCCACCGGGGGCTTCTTCACAGGCTGCAGCATTGAGATCTGCTCCATGTAAAACCCATGGGCTGCAGGGGGACAGCCTGCTCCACCAGGGGCCTCTCCAGAGGTCTCTGGGAACTCATGCTGTGTGCCCGGAGCACCTTCTGTCCCACTGACTGTGGAGGCTGAAGGACTGGGTCTCACTCCTCATTTTCCCAGCTGATGTTGCCCATATATATATCTATGTATTTTAATTTCATTTCTTAAATCTGCTCTTGTCTGTCTGCTACTAAAACCTTGCCAGGTAAACCCAATAGCGGAAGTGAATAGGCTGAGGAATATTTGGGAGTTTGAGAGGGAGATAGACTACTGGAGTCACTCCCTACCTTCCCTGAGAAAGGCCCAGCAGACAGAAGGGGAACTCCATAGATTTCCCTATCCTCTCCACTGATCTAGAAGATAAGGGGCATTGGCAACAAGTCCCTGACCAGTGGGTCAGGCACATCCCCCAAGGCACTTCCCCGCTTTTCCAAATGCCCGTTTACAATAGGTATGAAGTTTTGCAGATTGATCAGAACAATACTGAGGAATACAGCCTATCTGGCTTGGAGATGATGCCAAGGTCACATCAACCTGTGCCCTGCATTAAAACAGTTCCCACCAAGGAAAAACAAAAGACAGGTCCCTGTTCTGGGAGACTCTCTTCTGAAGGGAAGAGAAGGCCTAATATGCAGAACAGACCCACTTCACAGGGAGTTCTTCTGCCTTCCTGAGGCCCAGATTAGGAATGTGAAGAGAGAGCGTCCTGCCCTGGTTCGGCCCTTAGGCTGTTTTATTACCTGTTATTGTTTTTTAAAGTAGTCAGTGATGAAGCTTCACGATGAAGTCTGAGGGCAATAAAAAGAGACTTCAGGGTCTTGGGGCAACTAGTTAAGGGGTTAGAAACATAGGTGGTGGCTTCCTCTATCCTTCCAGTTGCAGGGACTAATGAGGTGTGGAACAGAAAGAACAACCAAATCAGTATCTGGCTCTGAGCCTGGTAACCAGCAGAACTTCTGATCACAAGTCATTTTAAAAGACACCAGGCCTGTTGATAATGGACAGGATTTATCTGTCTCTAAGAGGGGAAAGTATCTTTGCTCAGGAGTTAGCATGTCTCATTGACAGGGCTTTAAACTAGATTTGAAAAGAGAAAGGGACAAAAACAGGCTTGACAAGCCTAGGGATAGTATAACAATGGTTAAAGTTGCTAGACCTTGTTCTTGTGGGGGATTTCAATTTACCAGATGTCTGATGGAAATACAACACAGTGGAGAGGAAACAGGCTAGGAGGAGGTTTCAGGAGTGTGTGGAAGATACCTTCCTGACAGCTGTGAGCCAAATAGGAATGCTGCTCCACTGGACCTTTTGCTTGAAACTAGTGAAGGACTTGTTGTGAAGACTGGGGGCTGTCTCAGGCACAGTGATCATGAATCAATAGTGTTTTCACCTCTTGGAAAAGTAAGGAGAAAGGTTAGCTGAACTGCCACCCTGGAGTACCCTGGAGGGTAGACTTTGGCCTCTTTAGAAGACTGGTTGGTGGAAGCCTCAGTCTTTATCAGCAAGTCCAGTTTTCCAGGGAACTCAGCCCCCTGTGCTGGTAGATAGAGACAGGGAGCAGAGTAAAGCCCTCATAATCCATGAGGAAATGTTCTGCAACCTGATACACCACTTAGATATATGCAACTCTATGGGGCCAGATGGGATACATGTGTGGGTACTGAGGGAGCTGGTGGAAGTGTTCACCAAACCACTTTTCATAATTTATCAGCAGTCTTGGCTATGAGGGGAAGTCCCAGTCAACTGGCAGCTATGAAATGTGATGCCAGTCTACAAGAATAACTATAAGGAGGATCTAGGAAACCATAGGCCTGTCAATGTGACCTCAGTGCCATGGCAGCTCAAGGAGCAGAATATCTTGAGTGCCATCATGCATCACTTAGTTAGTTAGGTCTGAGTATTGATCTGCTGAAGGGTAGAAGGTCACTGCAGAGGGATCTGGATAGGCTGGACTGATGGTCTGAAGGCAACTGTGTATGAGACTCAACAAGGCTAAGTGCTGGATCCTGCACTGGGGCAAAACAACACCATGCAACATTACTGGCTGGGGGAAGAGTGGCTGGAAAGCTGCCTGGCAGAAAGGAACTTGTGGTTATTGGTTGATAGGTGGCTGACTATGTACCAGCAGTGTGCTCAGGTGGCCAAGAAGGCCAACAGCATCCTGGCTTGTATCAGAAAGAGTGTGGCCAGCAGGACTAGGGAAGTGATTGTCCCCCCGTACTCACCTCAGGTCTTACGAGGAGTGGCTGAGGGAATTGTGGTTGTTTAGCCAAGAGAAAAGAGGCTCAGGATATCATTGTGGTAGAGTCATGGACTTTAGTACTAGGTTCAAGTTTGGGCTTCATGATCTTAGGGGTCTTTTCCAATCTGAATGATTCTATGATTCTATAATTCAATCCCACTGTTCATGTCATTGACAAAGGTGTCAAACAGCACTGGTCTCTATACTGACCACTGAGGAACACGACTTGTTACTGATCTCCACTTGAACATTGAGCCATTGACTGCAACTCTTTGAATGTGACCATCCAGACAATTCTTTACACACTGAGTAGTCCAACTATCAAATTAGTATCTCTTCAATTTAGAGGCAAAGTTATCATTGGGGGACAGTATCAAATGCTTTGCACAAGTCCAGGTAGATGGTATTAGTTACTTTTCCCCTATCCACCAATGCTGCAACCCTGTCGTAAATGCCACCGTATTTGTCAGGCATGATCTGCTCTTAGTGAAGCCATGTGTTGCCTCTCTCCATGTTATCCCAGCCCAAGAGACAACATCTATTGGCTGCATAGACATCTGCTCAGCAAGCAGGGACACCAGAGATGGACACCACGTGTCTAGATCAAGTGCCAATTTATTGCTGCGTAACATTGCCTCTTACATCCGTACACGTGACTGCCCCGGATATTTGTGGCCCCTCGCTCCACCTGCTGTCCCTCCCACTTTTCCTCCCACATCTTCCCCCTCCTTATGCTGTATCACTCCCCCTTTTTGTCATACCCCCTTTTTCCTGTTGCAAAGTGCATTATCATAGTACAGCTCTAGCTATAAGTGATCATTCTCTTCTTCCTGTGGTAGGTGCTGTCATCCGTTATGGAGAAGCAGGTTAATATTCACTGTTTACAGGACTAGATTTTCGAGCAGCTGTTGCAGTAGTTGAAAAAGCAGGGGCAAGAGGAGTGCACCAGCAAAATCAATGCCCACAATGCAGTTGACAAGAAGGAACTTAACCATGAGCCTGGTGTCCCCAGCCAATCTAAACAGCCCTTCCCCACCCAGTTTCAATTAATGTGATCTCCATACATGCTCTCCAACAATTTTTCAGTCGCGCTCTTGGCTCGTTCTATAGCCGTTGTCACGTTCTTCCAGTTGATAACAACAGAACCCTTTGACACCAGCATCTTTTAGCTCAGAGCAACCGATTCCTGTTTGAGCCAGCAGCATTTTGTGTGTACGGTGTAGCTAAAATTTATGACCTCCATGGGGTCTGGAGCTTTCAAGATATTGGGCGTATCCTTCTCGCCCCTGATTGTAACCACTGAAATGTTAGCAACTGTGTTGCCACCTCTATTCCCAGGTACACTTTATAGGTGCAGAATGCCAAAGAAAGTGAAAAAGGATCACCCATTGCCGTAAGAGCCAAGCAGAGCATCGCATCCATGTGGCTAGTCAAATTCACGAGTTGTTGCCAGAAATTGCTAGCACAGCAGGATGGTGGCAATAACAACAGCCAAGTCCATTGGTGCTGCAAACAATAAGTATGAGGCCATTACAAGACAGTCATTGCTGATGGCCTCCCAACACCCTTTCTGCTGCTCACAAGGGGAATTTGCCCCCCCGGCACAGGGTATATATGTCAGGCTGGCAGCCAGGTCAGACCAGAAGGGAGTTGCACACAAGCATAGCCCTGGCCCAGAACCAGTAGGGTTACTGTGTCTTATGAACATTGGCCTGCCGCTGTCCACATCAGGGCTATACCAATGGGCGTTGCAGAGTCCCGAAGGTGGTCATTAGCCCATCCCTCTAAATGGTTCAATGAGAAGAGAGCTCGCAGAAGCAAAGCATGTGGTCATAGCTTCAGAGTATCCAATCCTCCCCCCTCCTTAAGTGCCCGAAGATGCTCCTTGAGGGTCCGCTGCAGCTGCTCCATGATCACCTGACCTTGACTGTTGCCAGGGATACCCCTAATGAGCTTAATACCCCATGCCGCACACCACCAGAAAAAGGCATGACTAACATAGGCAGGACCATTGTCGGTCTTTAGGATGGCTGGTGCTCCTAGGACTGCAATGGCCATGCGAAGTGTGGCAACATTGTTTCATTTGCTGGCCCATACTGGTGGTAGCCCACATGAGACCACTGCACATATCAATGGCCACGTGCAAATATTTTAGCTGCCCAAAGGGCGCAAACTCTGTGATATCCATCTACCACAGCTCATTCGGGCAGAGACCATGAGGATTAACCCCAGCAGGCATGGGCGCCATGGTATTATAAGCGCAGCAAGCTGCCACTTCGCTTCAGATAGCGGCAGATTAAATTGCCAGTGCAAAGCGAGGGCAGACTAATGGAACTGGTGGTGGGACTGAGCTGCCGCCGCTCAAAGGTCGAGCACATAGCAGGCAGCATCTACCTCCCAGTTTCCCTCCGTGATAAATCCAGGGATCTCGGTGTGACTGTGTACGTGTTGGACAAACATAGGCCAGGGTCTTTTGAGAGGGCATTGTACAATAATGTAGCAGTGACAGTGTGGGGTGTCATACAGGAGCAACACAACTACGCTGCTCAAAAGCGGCTAGCGGGACCACCAGCAATATGGTAATAAATTTTGCAATCATCAACTAAGGGGAGGTCCGCGTGGCTTCCTCCTGACCAGGATACCCAGCCAGTGTGGCCTGGATTGACATACTATTATGCTGCAACAAGTCCAACAAGATTTCAGCTAACTCACATGAAATTGACACGAGCTCTACACCAGAGCATATGACTTTCTTTGTTCAGGCCCACTGTATGGCTAGGGCAAATAGGTCCTCCCACTGCGGCAATGCGATCTTTGGGGTTGCACAGTACCCAAAGAGCAGCGGGCATTGACTGTCCCCTTGATAAAAGATTATGACCACCCCCCATGCTGTAATAAGATGTGTGCCCGAATTTCCTTCCCCAGTTCTAGCCTTGCAAGTCCACCCGCCTGCACACGCGAAAAGAAAGACTGCAACAACTTTTGATGTGTAGGCAGCAATCATCGTGGCGCCGTCAGATCCGTGTCACCCTGCAGCAGGTCCATGAAGGTCTTCATTTCATTTGGTGGTAGCAACGCAAACTGTCGTAACCATTGCATTGAGCCTACGAGCAAGCATCCAGCCTCCACAGTCAACCCATTGTCCACTCAGGAGAACATAATGGGGTGTCTGCTCTTACTGCTGTACCCTTTCCCACCCACGCCCTGTACAGATGTCAGGAAAGGACAAAGCAGCCAACTCCTGGGCCATTGAGCTCTGGGAATCGCTGTGACATCTGCCCCTGTGTCCACCAACGCTGGTAATTTCACAGAGGGTGGTATAGGATTGAGAAGGCCAGCGATCACCAAAGTAATGTTGATCTGGGGGCGAGTGTTGACTCCCATGGTCAATACTATCAAGGGCACATCCCCTGCCTGCTGTGTTGGTAATATATTACTGACGACTAAAACTCGCCCTTCCTCCAACTGTTGGGGAGGTATTTCAAATCCCTTCTCTAATGCCCCACTCCCCACAGCCCATTTCCCTCACGTTTCAGACCCATCATATTGACAAGTAAATACCTCAGGGCCTGCTGTTGCACTGTACCCTTTTACTCTTCGACCTGATCGAGTTCAGGCCACAGCATCCTGGACTGCGGATTTGTTTGGGAGCTCCAGGTTGTCTGCTGGGCGGGTGCTTCCCCGCCTACCTGAGCCCCCCCCGTTTCCCTGCAGCTGTGTTGTGTCTTTGTGGCTGGGACAAGTTCTTGCAACGTGGGGCCTGCCGCAGACCGAACAGTGGATGACTCTCGGACGTACACCCTGAGTCAGCTTCCTTTTTGGACAATCTCGCTTAAGATATTCCACTGCACTCAAAACAGTGCGGTTGGGCCCCCACTCCCCGTCATGACTTGCAAAGCTGCAAGCAGCGGTTGTTGAGCAACATGGACCGCCATAGTCAATGGTTCCACTTCCTCTCAGCGTCCCACTCTTCAACCTGCCTCAATCATTTCAGCTGCACTACAGGGAAACATTTCAAAATGTCTCCCTATTCTCTGACATCAGACATTCTTTCAGCACGGGGCCCTGAGCTTCTGGAGGGATTTCGCAATCCATAATTGCTGTTTGTACCCTGTCTGCAAATTGACTAAAAACCTTCTGTTGGCCCGTGTTTGATACGAACGAAGCTGGGGCCCGCCATAATGATAGAGTCTACCATCTCGAACGCCCACCGCCCTATTGTGGCAGACGTCACTAATACCCCTCCCAATAACTGGCACTGGTCCTGCGGGGAAAAATGAATGAATAATTTAAAATGAATGAATAAATTCTTTCAGGAACTGATCACTGACAAAGGTCTTTTGTCAGTCTAAAGGAGGTCTAAAGGAGTATTTATACAAACCCCACATGTTATTACTAAATGGCCATTCATTATTCAAATGGCAAATTAAATATTTTAGTAAGCATTGTTTATAATTATTATTATTATTACATTTTCAGTCAGCACTTGTTTGTTTCTTCCTTCAGAAATTGTTTGCCTTTGCACTCATTATTTTGTGGAGATTCATTCAAAGGTATTCTCAATACTCCATTGAAAAAGTGCTCTAATGAACAGCAAAGCGGTGCCTGAAAAGTGTAAGCAGCAGGTAGTTCATAGATAAGATTGAAACATTACCTATGTCTTCCAGAATTGAGGCAGGATGGTCTTTCAGAAGTTCTGTCAGAACATCCTGTTGTGCCTAACTGATACAGGAATATATGGCATTTGAATTCCTCATCTTTCTTGTGTCATGTCTCAGTCTTTTAATAGAGTCTTGTGGAAAAAGAAGACAGAGCCAGTGAGCTGCTATAATCTGTCTGCCCTGAATTCAGGTCCTAAGCAAAACAAAAGTTTGAATAAATAGATCCTTAGAACCATTCAAGGGCTATATATTGTAATGGTTTAAACACGAATGGGTTAAAACAACTGGCATGTCTAAAGTGTTACTTTTTAAGTACGAGGGCAGATGTAGCACAAATTTATGCTTTATATCTTGGTGTGAAAATAATCAGAAAACAGACCATAAAACAGATCTTTTTTTTTTCTTTTCTTTTTTTTTTTTTTTTTTTTTTTAAGGTTCAATTAAAACATGAAAACATGTCTGTATGCATTTTTATCAATTAGTTCTTTTCTCTTTGGGCAATCCTTGCATTTAGAAAAAAAGGGTATTAAATTCATGTAAATACCATTCTCGGCCGTAGATGTTGAAAGAGCATTTCCTGAATACAAATATGGATGAGAATTAATATGATTTTTACTATTTGCACTTATATTCTGATTTTATTGTCAACATGTCAATTGCCTGGATTGTCTGCCAGAAAGAAGGTCTTTGAAAAAAAAAAAAAAAAAAAAAAAAAGTATTCATTTTATTCATTTCCTAATAGCCATTAAATCATAAGCAGCACATTTGAAGAAGAGAGACAACTAAGAAAGGAGAAAGAATAATCTTGCATTTGGTATGATAAAACTATTAAAATTGGAAGAAAATTGCAGTCATATTACCTGGACAGTTAATATAATGCTTTTAGGAATGGGTGTGCTATCTGCAGTAACAGCTCTGCTAACCCTTTTAAACCTGAAATACACTTTAAAATCCACTTTCTGACACTACTGAAAGGTAAAGAAGAGGATTCGTATTCAAATGTTTTGTTCATAACGGAGCAAACTGGGACCTCAACAGTTAAGTGTGAGTAAAGGTAACCATGCAAGTATATTATTGAAGTTCATCCTTGTGTAAGTTGCATCCAGGGTGCAAAACAAAAGTCTGCTCACCCCCATGGCCAGGGTAAGCTGAGGGTAGGAGAGCCCATTCACCTTCACCACTGAAATGCCAGTGAAATGGCAGATGCTATTTCAGCCAAGCTGAAAAGTGTGCTGGTGCTGCTCTAGAAATTCTGTTTTCTCATATTTTCAAAGCCTTCATCTGCTCTGTGCTCAATCAGCCAAGGATACAACACGAAGCAAATCACCTAATGGATAGATAGCATATGATTAATGAGAGAGGATAGAAATAATTGGATTTCTTTGAGTGGTGTGAGTGTTGGAGAATACTTCTTGCTGTACAAATTAGCTTTCTAGAAGGCAGACATTTGATCTGCTTCTGACCACAACCAGTATTGTAAGACTGGTTGTGCCATTTACTTGATTTGTCATGGAAATTCCTGTGCTCCTCCCAGAAATACAGTGCTACTAAAAACATTCTGGGCATCCACGTCACATTCTCTGACATCTACAGCTCTTCCCAGCTGCCCATTTTTGGAAGATTCAGCTCTATTTCCTGAAACTGTGTCTCTCTCCTTGAAGATATTTGATTTAGTAGGAGGAAAAGATCTCATCTCCCATAGATTTGTGATCATTTACTTCTTTTCAGATATGTACCAGAGCACTCAGAAAGGTACAATGATAAATCATTGTCTTTCATGCCAGAGTTCCACCTAGCAATATTGAAAGTAATTTCTTTGGCCAACCTGTTCCAGTGTCTCACCACCCTCTGAGTGAAGAATTTCCTCCTAATCTCTAATCTAAATCTCTCCTCTTTTAGTTTAAAAACTTTCCCCTTTGTGCCCTCATTATCTCAATGAGCAAAGAGTTGCTCTCCATCTTTTTTATGCCCCCCTTTTAAGTACTGAAAAGTTGCAATGAGGTCACCCCAGAGCCTGCTCTTCTGCAGGCTGAACAGCTCTTTCCGCCTTTCTTCACAGGTGCTCCATCCCTCGGATCATCTTTGTGGTTCTCCTCTAGACCCACTCAAACACTTCTTGTGCTGGGGTCCCCAGACCGGGACACAGAGCTGCAAGTAGGGCCTCTGGATAGCAGAGCAGAGTGGGACAATCCCTTCCCTCAAGCTCTGGCTATCCCTCTGTTGATGCAGCCCAGGATGCAGTTGGCCTTCTGGGCTGCAAGCACAAACTGCCAGCTCTTGTTTATCATTCGGTCGACCAGAATTTTCAAGACTTTCTCTGCAAGGCTGTTCTCAATGAGTTCTTTTCCCAATCTGTCTGTCACATTCTTGTCTGCCATATGTTTCAATCTGTTCGTGGAAACAGTACATGGACATTGAAATACAGTGTAACATATATAGCTTATTATAATTGTCAGGTAATATCCCTATATAATAATGGCAGTTATTCTGATTAAATGCTTGCAGAGTGAATGATGTACACTGGTGTTTTCGAAGTGGTAACTTCCCATCCCTGAAATCCATGCTCTCATTTAATCTGGTTGAAGTTTAGAGTATGGATTTTGCATTAAAACAGTAGATATTCTCAAACTCTGTAATATTACATTTGGTATTCTGGATTAGGACTTCTGAATGTTGCATTACAGCAGAGAAATTGCAAGCTAGAAGGGCAAATAAGAAACAAATAAAGAAATTGAGGTATTTTTTTTATTATTTTGGGGTTCGTACTCCAGGAATCTTTTTGATTTTAAGTTACACAATCATTGAGTGAAAACTCCACATACTACTTCAGGTGTAGACAATTGTTAAGTCATTTTTTTATTATTTTTTTTCCCAGATAAAATAAACTCTGCACAGCTATTCCTTCTTCTCTCCTGCCTGAATGAATTCTATATTCTATATTATGTAAATTGCACAAGATGGGAGATTTTCTCTACCTTCCTCTCAGCCAAATCTAGAAAAGCTGATTAGGGGCTTCACTCAAAAGGGTAAGAATATAAATTCCATCAACCTAAGACTAAAACTACTACCTGAGTAAAGGTCTTGACCACATGGTTGCTACATAAGAAATGTGCAACATATCTTCTCCAGCAATCATTATTTAAAAGAAAAAATTCTCCCTTCCAAGTGAAAAATCATGCATGTTCTGAACAGAGGGAGTTCCTTACAATTGTTTGGCAGGTATCTGGATCTTGGAACCGGTGAGATTACAGACATAACTTCATGTTTGCTTTTTTCATTAGCTAAACTGAGGCACTTTCCCACTCAGCATGTAGGGAAACCAATCTGAGGTGTCTGCCCCATTCTGTAGATGACAAGGGGAGTTAGATGCACCTTACATAAAGTTCTCTTTTTTGGGGGATGCTGTTCTGGAGTTCTGGAGAATCTCGGGCCTACTGGCCTACTGTTTTTTGATTGTTTGTTTTTGTTTTTTAATAGGTACGTTTAAAATTGGCATCCATAAGCAAAACTTTTATAGGTTCTGCTGCTGTCACATGTGTAAATGAACTTCATACAAGACCAAACTTTGAGGAGTCTAAAGATTGGCAAACTTATGGTGACAATGAAGTTCATTTTTTGTCCTTTTAATTACAAGCAATATTCATCTTTTAATTACAAGTGATTTTCATCCTTTTCATTCGTCTTCCTTTCATAAAGTCAGGTCTTGCACTAAGAACAGTCACATACTCATGTGCTTGTGTGTGACTAAAACATGGGGATGACAAGCAAGGGTACAGATCTTTCTGAGTTGCTAAGAGGAGCTCTATGCTACCCTCTTGCCTCCAGACACTGTATTACTGAGGAGACCTGTTCCCGTATGTAGCTGTTGTTACACAGGTCTAGTGTTCACCAGGATCCAGACCTGAGATGATATCTCATTATTCATGAGTATTTCTACTTTTTTTTTTTTTTTTTAGGATAGCTATAATGTCAATATTGAAAACTAGTTTGAGGTTGCATGTGGCTAAAGAATCATTAAAATATTTTATATTAAAATCAAAAAATATTTTATATTAAAATAAAAAGCCCTCCTCCTGTCAATTTCAGTAGGATTTTGTAAAGTTGCTGAATAAATATACTAACAATTCAAACAGAATGAAGTTATGTTAGTAAGAGAGTTAAATATGAAAAACAGATACCTACAGATAAATTGAATGTTCATATTCCAGAAAACAAAGCAGAAGACACCTGACAGTAAACAAATACAAGTAAATAATTCCATATATATATATAAAAATATATATATATATATAATAAACTCACAGAGCCATGAACATTAACCTTTTTTTCTCTCTCCTTTTTCTGCTATATTAATTCCACTAGAAAACAGACTTTTGTTAGGTCTAATGGTTTCAAATAGCATATCCTATAATTTCACAGATGTGCCTCTTTTTTAATGATCTTTGATGTGACTAGCTTCCAAAAGCCATCTACAATCCTCCAGTAGCTACAAAAAACTCTGATTCTAATCTAAGAATTTTTATATAATGAGAACATTCAGCATCACACCTAACCCTCTGTCATGCTGTACTGCCAAATTAGGAAAAGCAGCTCAGCCTTCTAATCTTCTTCTCTTTAATCATAATCTTTATCTGGCAATGGAGAAAGTCATCAAACTTAAAGGATATTTTTTTTCAAGGAAATGCAATAAATTCTAAATATTTGGACTATGCAAATTAACTTAAGACAAACTACTATCAAAGAATCAGTAATTATGCATTCACAAGCATTTTCCCTCTACATTTATTTTTCACTCATGAATGACCTCATCATGGTACGGAATTAACATAATTTATATCAATTATTTGCTGCAGTGATGTGTGAATTAAAAATAGTTATCCTATTTTTGTTGTTTCTGTTGTTTTAACAACTGTATTTTTAACAGTGTGCTTAACTTAATTTACATTTGGTATTACAGGGTTATAACAGTAATATAGATAACCTTGCCGAGGTGTTCGGCTCTGATGCAGACGTGATCTGCAGCAGAGCAAGGGATCGAGACAGGCAGAGCTTTTTTTCGGCAGCCCTCATGAGGGATGCTGACAAAGCATAGGTGGAGCCAGCAGTGCCCCCTCCCCGGCTGTTCAAAGTCGCCCCTAGGGAGCGCAAGCGACCAGGAGGGTGGCGACCAGGAGGGGCAACCTGGGCATAGTGCGTCGGAAGGGCGGGGCGTAGCAGTTTGCTCAGCAGCCCGCGCAGGCAGGGCGAGCAGGGTGGGCTGCTCGCCGCTCTTGAGCAGCAGTCTTTCCCTTCGGTACTTGTAACCTGCTTGTGAGGAACATGGCCATGGTGTCAATCAAGGCAGAAAACCATGGCCTCCGCGTCTCTTGCGGCTTCTCCAGCCACAGTCACTGATGTGGCTACTCAGACAGAGGGCTCGGGGAAACACACCACCATCCAGGTCTTGGGCTGCAGGGTGTGCCTGAGTCTTCTGTCGGTATCCGACAGCAGCAGTGGGGAGTATACCTGTGGGAGGTGTGCGCAGATTGAAGAGCTGCTCAGCCAGATCATGGAGCTTCGGAAGGAGGTGAGCAGGCTCAGGAGCATCAGGGAGTCAGAGAGGGAAAATGACAGGTGCAGGTGTACTCTACCCTCTCTGAGACAGACTCATGAGCCTGCCACAGCACAAGTGTCTCCTGCTACACAGAAGGCAAAAGTTCCCTCATCCTGCCAGGCAGCAAGAGGAAACCTAGGCCAAGGAGGGGAATGGAGGCAGGTTCCTGCTCGGGGTGGTAGGCAAGCCCTGTCCCTGCCCACCTCACCTTCCCATCTACCCTTATATAACAAGTATGAGGGTCTAGAATATGACAGTCAGAACAACGAAGTAGACGAAAACCCATCCCAGTTAGAAAGGGTGCCTAAGGCAAGGCAACCTACCCCCTGCATTGCTACATTATCTGTCAAAAAAGAAAGAAGGGTTATTGTCATAGGGGGCTCCCTTCTGAAAGGGACAGAGGGCCCAATAGTCTGTTGTCTCCCTGGGGCTCAGGTGAGACTTCTCTAAGAAAGTCAAGTGCCTGGTACAGCCCACCAACTACTACCCACTACTGGTCTTTCAGGCTGTTAATGACGAGGTAGCAATAAGAAGTCCAAGAACGATCAAAAGGGAATTTAAGTCTTTGGAGTGACTACTTAAAGGATCAGGGGCACAGATTGTGATTGCCTCTGTCCTTCCAATAGGGGGGATCAATGCTGACAAGCAGATTCATCGCATTAACACGTGGCTTTGGGACTGGTGCAAATGGCAGAACTTTGGTTTTTTTGATCATGGGAAGGTCTATGTGACATCAGGCCTGCTGGCATCAGATGGGACGTGCCTCTCTTAGAGAGGGGTAAGGATTTTTGCTCAGGAGTTGGCAGAGCTGATAGATAGGGCTTTAAACTAGAGTTGAAGGGGGAAGGGGATAAAACCAGGCATGCCAGTGATGAGCTAAGGCCTGGTGCTCTAGAATCAGAGGGACCGTGTGCTAGTGAGGTCCTTCAGTCGGCTCCACAAGGTGCTGCATGTAGGGAGGCACATTTGAAGTTCTACACAAACACACGCAGTATGAGGAATAAAAGGGATGAGCTAGAAATCTTGGCCCAGTCCTATGGCTATGACATCATTGGCATAAGTGAAACATTGTGGGATGAGTCCTGTGGCTGGTGTGTTGCAATAGATGGTCACAAGCTCTTCAGGAGGGACAGGCAGGGTAGGCGAGGTGGTGGGATGGCGATGTTTGTGAAGCATGGGCTAGACTGTGTGGAACTTCAATTTGGAGATGGCAAAGTTAAGATCTTCTGGGTAAGGATTAAGGGATGAACAAATGAAGGGGATGTCATTGTGGTAGTCTATTACAGACCACCTTGCCAGGACGACAACGCTGATGAATTATTCTTTGAGGAACTAAGAGATGCCTCAAGATCAACTCCCCTTGTCCTTATGAGGGATTTCAACTTGACAGACATCAACTGGAATCACCACACAGCTGACACAAGCAAGTCCAGGAGGTTCATAAAGCACCTAGATGATAACTTCTTGGTGCAGGTGCTAAGGGATCCAACTAGGAAAGGTGCCCACCTAGATCTGTTGCTGGAGAACAGAGAGGGTCTTGTGGGAGACATGGCAATTGGCAGCCATCTCGGTCATAGTGACCATGAAGTGGTTGAGTTTAGAATTTATGGTGACAGAAGGAAAACTGCCACCAAAATTTTAGCCCTGGATATGGGGAAAGCAGACTTCAGGCTGCTCAGGAAACTAGTCAGCAAGGTCCCCTGGGAAACTGCTTTTGAAGGCATTGGCATTCATCAGTGCTGGTCAGTCTTTAAGAACTGCCTCCTAAAAGCACAAGATGAGGGAATTCCAAAATATCAGATGTCAGTCAGGAGGGGCAGAAGCCGGCCTGGCTGACCAGGGATCTTCTACTGGAGCTTAGGTGAAAAAATAAATTGTATAGCTGCTGGAAGGAGGGTCAGGTGACGAGGAAGGAATAGAGGGATGCCGTTCATTTTTGTATGGAGAAAATTCATGTGCCCAAAGCCCACCTAGAGTTGAAGCTGGCCATGTCTGTGGGAGAAAATAAAAAAGTGGGGGTTTTTTTTAGATACGTGAACAGAAAATGGAGAACCAAAGAAAACATAGGTCTGCTGCTTGATGGGGAAGGTCTCCTCACAGACAATGACATAGCCAAAGCAGAGATGTTTAATGCCTTCTTCGCCTCTGTATTCAACACTGATGATGGGCTTCGGGACCCAGGGTGCCCTGACCTGGAGGACCGTAATGGTGGGAATGACAGACTCCCAACAGACCCTGAATGTGTGCAGGATTTGCAGCTCCACCTGTATCCATACAAGTCCATGGGTCTAGATGGGATTTGTCCCAGGGTGCTTGAAGAGCTGGCTGATGTCATCACAGGACCTCTCTCAATTATTTTTCAATGATCTTGGGAATGTGGAGAGGTCCCGATGGACTGGAAGCTGGCAAATATTGTGCCAGTTTTCAAGAAGGGTAAGAAAGAAGACCATTGCAATTACAGGCCTTCAGTCTCATGTCAGTGCCTGGTGAAATTATGGAGAAGATGATCCTTGAAGTTACTGAAGCACACCTTGGGAACAATGCAGTCATTGGTCCCAGCCAACATGGATTCATGAGGGGTAGGTCCTGTTGAACAAATTTGATTTCCTTTTATGATAAGATCACCCATATAGTTGATCAAGGGAAACCAGCTGATGTGATCTTTTTGGATTTCAGCAAAGCCTTTGACAGAGTTTCCTATAGGATCCTACTGGACAAAATGGCCAGCATACAACTTAACAAAAATATCATATGATGGGTTAGCAGTTGGCTGACGGGCAGGGCTCAAAGGGTTGTGGTAAATGGGGCCACATCTGACTGGTGGGTGGTCACTAGTGGGGTCCCCCAAGGCTCTATTTTAGGACCAGTCCTCTTCAATGTTTTTATAGATGATTTGGATGTAGGACTAGAAGGTGTTTTGAGCAAATTTGCCGATGACACCAAACTTGGAGGAGTTGTGGACTCGGATGAGGATGAAAAGACCTTGCAGTGAGATCTGGACAGATTAGAGAGCTGGGCGATCACCAGCCACATGAAGTTTAACAAAAGCAGGTGCAGGGTCCTGTACCTGGGATGTGGCAAACATGGCTATACATACAGACTGGGTGACAAGATGCTAGAGAGCAGCCCTGCAGAGAGGAATCTGGGGGTTGTGGTTGACAGCAAGTTGAATATGAGCCAGCAGAGTGCCCTGGAAGCCAGGAGGGCCAACCGCATCCTGGGGTGCATCAAGCATGGCATTGCTAGTCAGTTGAGGGAAGTGATCGTCCCACTCTACTCTGAGCTAGTGCGGCCTCACCTTGAGTACTGTGTGAAGTTCTGGGCACCACAGTACAGAAAGGACATTAAACTGTTGGAGAGTGTCCAGAGGAGGGCGACAAAGATGGTGAAGGGCCTCGAAGAAGGAAGACATATGAGGAGTGGCTGAGGTCACAGGGCCTGTTCAGCCTGGAGAAGAGGAAGCTGAGGGAGGACCTCATTGCAGTCTACAACTGCCTTGCGAGGGGAGGTGGAGAGGCAGGTGACTTATTCTCCATAATCACCCGTAATGGCACCCACAGGAATAAAGTTTAGTCTGGACATCAGGAAGAGGTTCTTCACTGAAAGGGTGGTCACAAACTGGAACAGGCTCCCCAGTGAAGTAGTCACTGCACCAAGCCTGTCTGAATTTAAGAAGCGATTGGACTGTGCACTTCATCACATAGTCTAAACTTTTGAGTAGACCTGTGTGGTGCCAGGAGTTGGGCTTGATGATCCTTATGGATATTTTCCAACTCAGGATATTCTATGATGATTCTATGATTCTATTATATAACTGTCCAGGTGATAGAATTATTATGTATGTTTGTTATTTTTTTGGAACAGCATCTTATCTGTCTATACTGAAATGGCCTCAGCTTGTACCATTCATTTGTCATGATTGTTTTCTGATTCTTGACTGATTGTTCCTAAAACTTGACTCAAAAGAGGTTTAGGACAGACCACAGGATTTCCAAGAGCTAACTGGGTGAACTTTGTCATTCCCTCTGCCTAACAGGTTCATCTGATTTGTCTTTTTCAACGACTTTTTGACTTGTATTCATCTGCATTCTTTTCATGCATTGTTTCATTTCCTTTTACTGGAGATCACTTTGGAATGTTTGTCATGAAAAAAGTGACATAAATATTAATGTATTGATAGTGTTATGTTTTTTTGAGACTATTTTTCATTTTGTGGGTTTTAAGAGCTACAAAATGTACTAAATATATGGAAAATATAGTATAATGGACTTTCTGAAATGCCTTGAATGAGACAAAATATATGAATTATTAATCCCATGGAATTCAGTTCTGTCTTGCATATAGACAAAATTTTCTGTGCCAATTTGAGATTTTGCTTCTTTCTATCACTGTGGTAGAGTTGTCATAAATATGTTTTATGGCTCTGGTATGCAAGTAAACATATGTTCCTAATTACATCCTAAAACAGTGATATGAATACATTCCATGTGCACAGTGTCATCATCAGGATGCACTTTGAACCTCCCAAAACTACAGGGAATCTGAAGGTAGCATTTGCACTAGACTGTCCCTCCTCCACCAAAGAAGAGCAACTTCAAATGCCCTTTGGGGTGCATGCTTTAGGGATACCTTAACTCATTTTATTCCTCATTCCTCATTTTCCGTGACCTGTTGGGGGGGGTGAGGTTTGTGTGCGTGCATGTGTGTGTGTGTGTATTCTGCCATCTGGGCTCAACAGTGAAGTTATAAGCTGTGAGTCTCATTTATCACTCCATGGGAGGGAAGCCATCACAATCTGTAAATCTGCAGCAGAGCATCTAATACAAGCTAATGAAAACAAATGGTGCTCAAGGTAAAGGCTACTCTCCAATCTTAACTCATCCAGCTGTTTTCAAAATCATGAAGGTTTAAGTGCCCTGAATCTTAGATAGACTTTATAAAGTAGTTGTCAGATTCAACTGAACCAGATGGAGAATGCATTAAACCTAGTCTGTTGCCTTTAATTCTGATTTGTATGAGTTGTAAAGTTGGTATGAGCTAAGTTTTCCTATTAAAACAAAATTCCAAACATTAATGTTTCATACTGAAGAAAGATCTGGAAAGTGTTGAATTACTTTTTTATTTTCCACTGGTTCAGTTGCAATCAATTATATCCACCTTTTCATAGTTCAGTGTCTCTTTTCACCTTTGCCCACTGTCCTGCAGCCTCATGGAATGTATTTTACAACACCAATCACCTACATATATTGTGCATATTGTACATATATAGTATATCTGACAAAGGCACAAGATACACAGTATGCTCATGTATGCTTTTGCATATACAGAAGCAAGAGACACATACATAACATTTTTCTACATCTATCTTCTCGACAACAAAGGTAATTTGTACTGGAAACCAACAACTAACTCGCTCACAAGCTGGGCAACCAAATACCAAATACTAAGAAATCTGTATTTGCAGGCAGTCTGCAGCAGTGTAACTTACACTATCATCCACCATCAGAGCTCAAATTCATTGATCTTCAGAGCATAGAGCAAAATTCAGCTACTAACTCAAGTGATTGCCTAAGAGATACTGGAATCAATGTGATTACGAGAATCTATTTAAATTTTAATCCCTAAACTTTCTCTCAGAATGTGTTAGATAAGTGCATTTTAGAAATCAAACAATAAATAATTATGTCAAACTCACTTCAAGGGCAGAATGTATACTTCCCTTTGAGTCATAGTTATGTTGCACTCAGAACCTGAGACAAATGGCAAGAAGCTGTACAGCAGGACGAGAAACCTAAGAAACAGAAATGTACAATTATTTCTTTCCTTTTTTTTTTTTTTTAATTGAAAAATGTTGCAAGCAAGACAATAAAGCTGGAAGACTGCAATATTCTGCATATTTGAAATACATAAATACATGGCATCTTTACTTTTAAGCTTTCACAGAATCATGTATCTGGGTGTGACAGCAAAATATTTTTTTTTTTTTTCTGTTGTTTTGCTGGTTTTCCTGTTATCATGCCCAAACCTGGAAGCCAGTTGCAGCCTGGCTTTCAAAGCTTTCTTTTATCTTGACAGGATTTTTATTCCTTCTAATAGTAAAATCATGTGAAAATAGTAAAATCTAAAATCAAGTTATGGAAATATTGTGTTCCATGCTTTTTTGTTCAAAGGTTATTTATGGGGAAAACAAAACAAAATAAAACAAAATAAAACACCACAACTCTCAAGCTGTTCAGATTTAAATTATGGATGTTTTGACAACATCTAGAGCATGTGCAGAAGATTACAAGTGATGGTCAGCTCTATATTTTTAATACACTTTTAAAAATCAAGGCTTTTTTTGTTTTTCTCTTTTTTTTTTTTTAAAGTGAGTTAATTATTAGTGAATTATTTAGTTTGTGATGAGAAATATACAAAAAAATACCTGGCTACAGGGAAGTCTACATTTATTTTATTTTTATTTTATTTATTTCATTTATTTTATTTTATTTTATATTTTTAAAACTGTAAGAAACATTACCTTTTAGTCTGAACTTTTCTTTATGAAATTGATACACAGGAAATGCTTTGCATATCTACTTTGCCTTAAAAGAGGTGTCTTTTTAACAATCTTATACAAGACACAAATATCTAATCCAGTCTAAAGTGCTTTGAAGTTTTGTTTGGTAGCTATCCTCCAAATTGAAGATGAGAAACAAACAAATCATTAAAATATCCTAGGTCTCTGCAAAGGTACAGGAGCACATTCCCAGAAAACCCCTGGTTTGGGACACTAATACACCTTTAAACCATGAAGTTGTCTTCATGGAATACGTTTTGGTTTATTTCTGTTTCATACATCAAGTCCATGTGTGTTGACTTAATGTGTTGAAGCTCAGCAAAAAAAGGGCTTTGCTGAGTAAAGATTATGACCTTTACATCTCTCACTTTTCTGCCAAATTTTATGAACTTCCTAATTGATATTTTTAGCAGAATTTTATTAAAGTTAGTTTCTAAATCATAATGACATTTTTATTATTTCCCACTGAATTTTTACTAGGAATATAGTTCAAGTTGTTATACCAGTGGCTTGCTTGCCACTTGGATAAATTTCTTCCCATTGTCCTATGACTTGTTAAGCTCCGGTATGCTCACTTTGTGACCTGGCAAAAAAGCCCATGCAGTCCTTTTTCTCAAAATCAGAACCTCATTCATAAGTTTTGGAAGAGAAGAAAGAATAATTTCATTTATTATGGTAGAAACATTTTGCTACCAACAGAAATAGTGTATACAAAGATAACAAATAAATCACCAATGTGATGACACTAAGAAAAAAAAAAAAAAAAAAAAAAGGAAAAAAAAGAAGGGGGAGGAAGGCAGGGGGTGGACTGTAAACAATATTGATCATGGAAGACCTGTGCAAGGCTTTGATTAGACCTCATGTATAAAACTTGGCATATTACAGGAGAAAGAAAGGTGAATTTAGCCTGGTCTGTGTGCAAGTGGAGTAACATCATATAGAGATTGTTCTACAGATGGAGATTAATCAAGTATGGTACATTTTAGACTGTTAAAACACAGACTAAATGAATATGAGATTTTATGAATACATCTTCAATCCTGAAGACCAGAGACCTAAATCAAGGACTTTCTAGAGCATAACCCAACACTCTTTCTGGCCAAAATTTTGTTCTAATGGAAACCAATGTGTAAAAAGAAGGGAGAGAAAGAGAATATTGTATGTGTCTGAAATGAGGACGTGCATTTGAAATTAGGAATTAGGAATGTGTGTCTGAAATTAGAAATATGCATGTGAACCCAGTAGCTGGAAAGCATTTCTGGGTACAGATACGTCCAATAAGAATATTGTGATCAGAAAGACACATGGAGGAAAAACATGTTTAAACTAAAGCACACAGCAAGAATGAGATCTAATGGTTTTAAGCTGATTATGAACACATTTTGGTTGAGAACTTGGAGGCTTTTAACCAACATAACAATGAAGTTTAGAAAGCTTTTAAAATGAGGGGGAGGAGGAAGGGTGGAGGTAATTGCATAAATGAAGGGAGAAAATAGGAAGCTGATCTAGTCTGTCGGGAGAAATCACAATGGTACCTTGGATGGTGCAGGAGATGGAAGATGACCTCCACCACTCAGACCTTCTCCTCAAGTCTTGTGCTTCTTCATCATACATGTAAAGTATCCAGTAGGCAAATTCCAGAGAAAATTAATATTGGCAAGCATAACTGAGTGAGAAGGGGAAGAGCTGTGAAGGAGGTCATTTATGTCTGTGAATTAATTTAATTACACTGAAGAGTTTCAGTGTAAAAGAATTTCAGCTAGAAAGAAGAAGGGAAGAGTAGGATCTTTGATAAGAAACAAATCTCACATTGGGAAAAAAAAAAAAATGTCACCACTTTGCTAAACAGTGATATCTTTCTGTTCTTAGAATTAGAGATGAGGTATAAATTTTGCAATGCTTGACCCATGTACCACAGTGACCACACTCAACAGAAATAACTTCTGAAACAGCAACAGAGCAAAGCCACCCAAACTCCAACCATAGTGCTCAGTCCTGCCCAAGGGGCATTCATTCTCACCTGAAGTATTGAGCCAGGGGGCCATACTAGGCACCTCTCAGTAGTGCCAAGCACAGCCTCTGCTAGGCCTCACCAGCAGACGAGTGCCTCACACCAGGGATTTTTTGTGGAAAAGTGTTTTGTGGCCCTCATCGTGGAGATATAGGTGAGCAGCAAAAGGCTCTCCAAGCCTGCAGATGCCTAGATGTTGCCTGGTGTTGAAGGGCAATGGATGAGAAAAGAGATGATACAGTGGGGAAAATCTCATGGCTAGGCTGTGTAGAGAGCAACATTTAAAACTGACTGGTTTTAACCAAATGAAATCAGAGGGTCCACTTTTGGTTTATTTTTTTGGTCATGCAACACAGAAGCTTTTGCATATGCTCAGATATGGCCATGGGGAAAAAATTAATTAATTAAATTAAATAACAGCGGAAGGTGTTGTGGTGACATTTTTCAAAGTGGTGTATAAGCAAATGCAAATGCATATATGAATCTGAAAAGAGAATCAATGTATATATTTCAGACTTAATGTTTTGAATAGTATGAAACCTCTGGGAATAGCTTTAGGAGATTTTTCAGACAGAGTTTAAACTATACTTGCAGGAAATTTGGTAATACCTATGAGGAATGTATGTTTTCTCTACATACTATTTTATATTGATTTTTAATTCAAGAAGACCTGGTCCCAGACTTCTTCTTTGGCCAAAACTCTATTCTCTTGTTACAAACTTTGTCTGACTAAAGTTTAATTTGTTCAATGGCTTCATTCTGAAGCTCATTATGAAAAGCTCACCATGAGCCATCAACATGAGCTTGGAGCCCAGAAATCCATCTGTATCCTGGGCTACACCAAGAGAAGCATGGCCAGCAGGATGAGGGAGGGGGTTGTCCCTCTCTACTCGGTTCTCCTGAGCCCCCCCCCCCCCCCCCCGGAGCGCTGTGTTCAGCTCTGAGGCCCCCAGCACACGAAGGACATGGACCTAATAGAGCAAGTCCAGAGGAGGGGCATGAGAATAATCAAAGATGTGGAGCACCTCTCCTATAAAGACAGACTGAGGGAGCTGGAGTTGTTCAGCCTGGAGAAGAGAAGGCTTTGGGGAGACCTTATAGTAGCCTTCCAGTGCCTACAGGAAAGGTGGGGAAGGACTCTTTGTAATGGTGTGCAGTGATCAGAAAAGGGGTAATGTCTTTTAAACTTAAAAAAGAAGAAGAAGAAAAAAGTAAATATACTTTGCTATGAGCAAGGTGATGAACTGGAACAAGTTGCCCAGAGAAGCTGGGAGAAGGGGAGAAGAAGGGGAGGGGAGGGGAGGAGAGGAGAGGAGAGGA
>CM021763.1:67669047-67686604 GCA_011075105.1 Heteronetta atricapilla
AGGAAAAAAAGAAAAAGAAAAAGAAAAAGAAAAAGAAAAAGAAAAAGAAAAAGAAAAAGAAAAAGAAAAAAAGAAAAAGAAAAAGAAAAAGAAAGAAAAAAAGAGAAAGAAAAAAAGAAAAAGAAAAAGAAAAGTAAGGAGAAAAGGGAAAAATAATAAAATAAAAATAAAATAAAAAATAAAAGAAAATGAAAAAGAAAAAGAGAAAAAGAAAAGGGAAAAGCAGTAGTGGAAGGAAACTTAGAAACATATTAAATACTTTGTAGTGCACAACACCTAAAATGTCAGGAATTCTTGTGCAATTTCCAATATTCATTAACCATCAAGCTGTTAGGAATGACATCAAAAAATGAAATTTTCTCTGCATAAATAAGTGGCTTCCTCTTCTCCATGATCTACAGAAGTTATTATCACTGGTTGTGTCCTGTAAGGAGATCTTGAGTCCTTTATCTATGAAGACATTAACAAGGATAACGATTTCCTGTAAATGGAGTTCTTACTCCCTGTACTTGTGTCTATTATCTTTGTCTATCTTATCTAGACACCACAGAAATTGAACAATTTAGCCATCTGTTCTTTCCCCATAGCAATTTTTTTTGCAGGTCTGAAAGTTACAGACAAAAGGTTAATGGGGAAAGATGTATTCTCCAGTCTTACTAACTGTGAGATAAGCATTAAGAACGACTTCAACAACCTGGTAAACCTACTAAAAAACTAAAAACTAGAGAATAAAAACAAATACCACATAGCTTAGAAGAAGAGGTATGTGGTTGTGTAAGTATATTCAGAGGTCAGTTATCTTATCTCTTAAGTCTCTTGTAACAGTGCTATAGCCAAACTCCATCAATCAGTGGTCTGACTTATGTTTAAGAAACATGGTATGCTTTCCATGTATGATATCTTGAACTGTGGCATGAATCCATCAGGATCTGTCCATTATTTCAAGTTAACTACATATAAAGTTTATCACATCTTTCACAACCAAGGATATTTGAGACCAGAGCCCAGTATGAGCTCACCACTTAATTTTCCTAAAATAATTTTCACTGGAGCTCAGAAAGCTTATTTTATCCTTTGCATTTAAAAAAGTAGTGTTGTTTGTTTGTTTGTTTTCTGATCTTTTGTTTCTCTGTAGGATCAGGAAAGATACATCATATTCACTGCAGGTATGTAGAAAGGTGTTTCGACCAGCTAAATATGTACTATTTCTTTCCTGGTTTGTGGAGAAGAATGTGAAGTCCTGAGCTCACATTCTGGTAGACAGGGAATAGAAGTTTAGAAGTTGGAATTTTTAACACCAAAAATGACTTTTATAACTGTTAAAAAAGGAAAACGTTTTCCTTTTTGAGTGTTTATGTTCTTCCATTTTTGTAAAGCCATAATTATTTTCACCAAGTATTACTTTTACGATTTGTTGCCAAAATTTTTAAACATCTTTGTTGTTGTTTGTTCTTAAAAACAAACAAACACGAAACTGAGCATTATTTGGCATTTTAAAGTTTTAGTAGTAGTAGTAGTAGTAGTAGTAGTAGTAGTAGTAGTAGTAGTAGTAGTAGTTTTATTTAAAATATTATTTACTTATCATATGTATGGAATAATAAGCCAACCAGACAAGTTTGTTTGTTTGTTTGTTTGTTTTCTCCCCTCCTAGGTCACCTTCTAAACAAAGCAGAAAGTATAATGTCTAAGCAGAGGTGGAACAAAGAGATGGCTTTGATTATGAACCCACAAATAAATGAGGGATGTTTGAATGTATGTAAATGTCACTTCTGGCTCTGTTGCAGACACTTTTTATTCTTAGATCTCACAATATTGGTGATGATAAACAGCTGATATATTTTATCATAATATTAATCGATAATAGTGAGTTTTAACAGAACTGTAATTGTGTTATGTGTATTTTATCTTAGCATCAGCATGACTATTAAGAAGTCTGTTGATTGCCTTCATGGTAGCATAAAATAGACCAGCATGTGAAAACGCATTTGTGCTACAAGAAATAGTGTTCATACAGAAGTAAAAAGAAATTAAAACTGCAAAAATATGGCTTTGCCTTACCATATTTTCATTTGAAAGGATGCATTTCTTTGAGTGTTGGGGAAAACCTTTCTTTTTAAGAAGCAAAGCAACCAACTACTTGAAATAGAGCTGTCCAAAGTCTCTACTGAGATTTTTTTTTTTTTTTAATTAATTTGAAGTTTTTCACGAATCTTTATATCTGGCGAACTATCTAATAGCTGGTTCAATATGACCGCTGTATTGGACTTCTGGAGGGCTGACTTGGAGTTGCTCAGGACTCTGGTTGGTAGAGTCCCTTGGGAGGTGGTTCTGAAGGGCAAAGGAGTCCAGCAAGGCTGGGCGCTCTTCAAGAAGGAAATCGTAACGGCGCAGGAGCGGTCTATCCCCACGTGCCCAAAGACAAGCCGATGTGGACAAAGACTGGCCTAGCTCAACAGAGAGTTGCAGCTTGAGCTTAGGAGGAAAAAGAGGGTTTGTAATCTTTGGAAAAAAGGGAGGGCCACTGAGAAGGACTATAACGGTGTTACAAGGCTGTGCAGGGACAAAATTAGAAAGGCCAAAGCTCATCTGGAGCTCAATCTGCCTACTGCCGTTAAAGACAACAAAAAATCTTTTTACAAATACATCAGTGCAAAACGGAGGACTAAGGAAAATCTCCATCCTTCACTGGATGCGGTGGGAAACCTTTTTACAAAAGATGAGGAAAAGGCTGAGGTGCTTAATGCCTTCTTTGCCTCAGTCTTTAGCGGCAATACTGGTTGTTCTCTGGATACCCAGTACCCTGAACTGGTGGAAGAGGATGGGGAGCAGGATGTGGCCCTCACTATCCACAAAGAAATGGTTGGGGACCTGCTACGGCATTTGGATGTGCACAAGTCGATGGGGCCGGATGGGATCCACCCAAGGGTACAGAGTGAACTGGTGGAGGAGCTGGCCAAACCGCTTTCCATCATTTATCAGCCGTCCTGGCTATCGGGGGAGGTCCCAGTTGACTGGTGGCTAGCAAACGTAACGCCCATCTACAAGAAGGGCCGGAGGACTGACCCGGGGAACTATAGGCCTGTCAGTTTGACCTCAGTTCCAGGGAAGCTCATGGAGCAGATTATCTTGAGAGTCATCATGCAGCACTTGCAGGGCAAGCAGGTGATCAGGCCCAGTCAGCATGGGTTTATGAGAGTCAGGTCCTGCTTGACGAACCTGATCTCCTTCTATGACAAAGTGACGCGCTGGGTGGCTGTGGATGTGCTCTACCTTGACTTCAGCAAGGCTTTTGACACTGTTTCCCACAGCATTCTCCTCAAGAAACTGGCTGCTCTTGGCTTGAACTGGCGCATGCTTCGTTGGGTTAGAAACTGGCTGGATAGCCGGGCCCAAGGAGTCATGGTGAATGGAGTCAAATCCAGTTGGAGGCTGGTCACTAGTGGCATTCCCCAGGGCTCGGTGCTGGGGCAGGTCCTCTTTAATATCTTCATCGATGATCTAGATGAGGGCATAGAGTGCACCCTCAGTAAGTTTGCAGATGACTCCAAGTTAGGTGCGTGTGTCCATCTGCTTGAGGGTAGGAAGGCTCTGCAGGAGGATCTGGATAGGCTGCACCAATGGGCTGAGGCCAACTGCATGAAGTTCAACAAGGCCAAGTGGTGGGTCCTCCACCTGGGGTGCAATAACCCCAAGCAGAGCTACAGACTGGGAGAGGATTGGTTGGAAAGCTGCCAGGCGGAGAAGGACCTGGGAGTATTGGTTGATAGTTGGCTGAATATGAGCCAGCAGTGTGCTCAGGTTGCCAAGAAGGCCAACAGAATCCTGGCTTGTATAAGAAGCAGTGTGGCCAGCAGGGCTAGGGAGGTGATCGTCCCCCTGTTCTCGGCTCTGGTGAGGCCGCACCTCGAGTACTGTGTTCAGTCTTCTCTTTTGTAGGCTGAAGAAGCTCTTCCAGACTTTTCTTAGAGGAGAGATGCTCCAGCGTCATCATCATCCTCATTGCCTTTCACTGGAGTCTCTCGAGTATGTTGAAATCTCTTCTGTGCTGATGAGCCTAGTACTGGGCACAGCACTCTAGGTGCATCCTCAGCAATGATGAGAACAGGGGAAAGATCACCTTCTTTGACCTATCTTGAGTGTGATGAAGGCAAAACCCATCCTTGGTGACTAGAGAATATAGGATGAAACATTCAATATTCTTTTTTTCTTTTTTTTTTTTTTTTCAGCTGTATGACTCGCAGTTTTGTTGTTGTTGTTTTTCAAATAACCAATAAAATGTCTGAAATAACATTTTACATATGCTCATGAATGCAGATCTCAGAAATGTAGTTATTTTACCAGTCAATATGTATTGGGGATACCTATTACACATGAAGAATGGAGAATGGTTTGGATGACTGCATAGGAGAAGAGGAATAGTCATTGTAGGGAGCAGATCAGAAAGTACAGACTGTAGAAGAAATACAAGCAGTTCGGTGTCTTGGAATTTGGAGCCATATTTTTTTCCTGGAAATACTCCTATTTAGCTTTTTTATACAGCATGCCTTTGTCACCTTTTTCATAAAAAATAAAATAAATTTTTTAAAAAAATGATATATATATTTTTTACTATGTTAAAAAAAAAAAAAAAAATTCAACAAATCCAGATGGCACTGGTGCACATACTTGTACCCTAAACAATACATGAAGAAGGTACTTCAAACACAAAAGCAAACTGAGTGATGAAAAGTGTATCCAACCAGAATAATTGGCCCTGAAGATCACAAGGTGGTAAATGTCCTTGGGTAAAAACACAGTAGACTTTCTCCTCATACAGAATCATAAGAAGCAATACAGATTTCCAGGACACTAAAGAAAAATTGCATGTTACTTTCTATTGTTATTTTTAATAGCAAGGTTGTGTGAGAGATAAAGAAAGTATAGTGTTAGTTTAATAATTAGTAATTATGTCAATTTCCTAATGTGTATAGAAGTACTAATTTTTCTTCTTTCTAATAACCTCTAAAATTTGATCTTGGAATATATTACATAGCAAGAGGGGTATGCCTCAAGCAAAATATTATAGCTGTTGGTTTCACTTTCAGGCAAGGAACTACTTCCCTACATGTATATATTAAAAATAATGGGTAACTCATAAAATTTTGAATTTCAGAAGCACAGCGCTTTCAGAACATCTGGGCTAGAATTTTGCAATTTTTCTGTATACACTGTGTTCCTATCTATATATACTGTAGATATGTTGTGGTTATGAGTAGAAACTCTTTGCTCAAGTCTTCCTGCTGTATCAATACAATAATGGGATAGCATAGATGCCGTTGTTCTAAGTCATAAAAGGTTATGGTATAAGGAACATATCTCTTGATTTCACTTTAGCATGCATTCTTTTATACTAATAAAAACTCTTTCCTAGGATTAGAAACTATGATTTCTACTTCATGGTCTGTGGTTTTAGGAGGGGCTTTTCTCTAATTTTTTCTAAGATGCATCCAGAGGAGTACAGCAGGGCAGCAAAACTTGTAAAAGGGCTGGAAGGCATGTCTATAAAGAGAGACTAAGGACACTTGAACTGCATAGTTTGGAAAAAAGGACAGGAAGCAACCTCACTACTCTCTACAGCTTTCTGAGGAGGGGAAGTGGAGAGGGGGTGCTGGACTCTTCCCCCTGCTAATCAATGATAGGACATGAGGGAGTAGCGAAAAACTGCACCAGGGAAGTTTCAGACTAGATGTTAGGAAACTTTTCTTTACCATGAGCATGATCAAACACTGGAACAGGCTTAACAGGCCTATCAAGGTGATTGATGCCCCAAGACTGAGAGTGTTCAATAGGCATTTGGATAATGATCTCAATAACATGCTTTAAATTTTGTTTAGCTCTCACGTGGTCATGCAGTTGGACTTTATGATCTTTGTAGGACCCTTCCAACTCAATTATTCTATTCTATTCTATTCTATTCTATTCTATTCTATTCTATTCTATTCTATTCTATTCTATTCCATTCCATTCCATTCCATTCCATTCCATTCCATTCCATTCCATTCCATTCCATTCCATTCTACTCCATTCTATTCTAGAAACAAATGTTTAAGTGGTCAAGAGTCACTTAAATATTATTTGAATGGACATGAAAAGAGGTGTTTTAAGCATTATGGTCATTAGACAGAATTTCTCAAGGTTTATTTGTTTGTGTTTTTGTTGTTGTTGTTGGCTGTTTGTTTCTTTGTTTTGTTTTTACTATTTAATAAAACTATTTAATTTCCCCTGTTGTTTAACTATAAGAAATCTGTTGATTAGTTCTTATGATCATTTTTGTAGATAAGTAAAAGATAACATTTCCTGTATCGACTAAATGCTCTATAGCTTTGAGAAATCATCTGATTCAATTCAGGCTGCTTGCTTTCAGGGCAAATACACCTAATCTATTCTGATGGTTGTTATTGTGACTGGAGCCAAATACTCAATGAACACTTGTGGGAAATCTGGGGGACATTTGCAGAAGTCAGCAAGGGGTCTGATTCTTATTTAGTATTTCCTCATAGAACATAAATAGTCTTCCTCTCTCCAATCATGCACATACATAAAGGACTGAAAAAAAACAGCAGCACAAGGGGATTTGAAAACATCAGATATCCTGCTTTTCAAATATTTGTGAGGAGAGGTCACAATTCAAGGGAGGATGGATTTTCTGAAAGAAATCTATATACAAACATTGTTAAGAGAGGCCTTGAAATATCTAAAATTGGCTAGTTCAATATATATATATATTTTTCATTAAAAAGTGAAGCTTCTGAATTCTGTGTTATTCAAAACTTTTAGTAGTAAATGGAATTACTTCAGGACTGTTAAAAAAGCTGTTGACTAATAATGTGTGAAGTTAGTGGCCAACTTTTTAGAGATAGACTCTAAATATCCCTTGGAGTGAATGGCTACATCAGTACTGATGTTAATGGGAACTTTTAAGCAAGAGCTGAAGTCCCACCTGACTACCCAAATTCGAAAAAAAAAAAAAAAAAAAAAGGAAGAGTTTAGCTGTTTTCTGTTGTTGCTTCTATAAATGATGCATGCAAGAGAATGCCTTTAACTCTCCTGCAATAGGTACACTGTTGGGCTTTTATTAATATTGACCTGAGGAATCAGTAAATCATCAGTAAATCATAGACTCATATCATAGAAACACAGAATGGCTTAGTTGGAGGGAACCTTAAGTATCATCTAGTTCCAACCCCCTTTCTATGCTCAGGGATGCCACCCACTAGATCAGTAAAGTTCATCTGTTCTGCTTTTTTTTTCCGATAGTTCAGATTTTTGCACCTTTTCCTGAGATAATGAACAAAATATCATATTCTACAATGATATATGACATCACAACTAATTATAAATACTTAATTATTACTGTGGAGATAATGAATTTAAATAATTTGGGAATGTCTTTTGTGACTTCAGGGGTGATTTCTGGTTTCAGGACAATGTGTGCGATGTCACAAGCTTGGTCATGTACCTGTTGTTCTAAGAAAATGATCCCTAAGGTAATTTAATTAATTGTATATGAAATAGTCTGATTTTAGTACTCCTTTGACTGTCCTGGCCTGGCTGATGGGCTTGCTTTTGATTTAGGGCTGCTTATGACATGAACAATCAGTAAACTACAGCACTGATAAGCAATTCTTTATACGATCTCGGACTGTCAAAAATGGGATTTTAGCAACATACCTTGTTTTGTATTCTACATGGTTGCATACAAGCACATGTACATAGCATCCATAGATAGGTATAGAAAAGCAAAATATTAATTACCCGATTTCTGTCTGTGTGGTTTGTTCATTTGTCTGTTTCAGGAGAGTTTTCTGTTTATGTTGTTGTTGCTTTTCCCTCCCAAACTCTATCCCCCTCTCCCCCCCCCCCCCCCCCAATTTAGTTTTGATAGTGTCATGATATTTTGTCCTGTTGTCTTTTCTTGTGTTTCTTGACTGTAAGTATGCATATTTCAGCACAACTACAGTCTGCTTAATTCATCCTTTGAATACACAGCAATTGACCCTTCAGTTGTTAAATAAGTACTGAGCAACTCATATTTGTCAGTAAATTTCAGGACACTGATATAATAAAATCATCATTCTAAAAGGAAATGAGAATCTCTGCAAGGGTGTTTGTCTGCTTGTGAAGTGCTTATCATACAAGTGAAACTTAAGTGCCCTGGTTAGTAATACACATTCAGAGAGCTGGGGTGGGAAGTGTTTGTTTGCACTAGTCACAGCACTATACAAGCTAAGTAAACCTTGCTATTTCAGACACAACTCTTATTTCATATACATATGTGTTTCATATGCAGCAGTATGCAGTGTTTGGTACCCAGCTGATGAGTGCTCTGTTAAGCTGCAAAACCAATTGCAGTGAGTTATATTTTTTGGACAACACAATTTATTGACCTATCTTTTCAGGCACTGGTTACACTTTGGAAAATAATAATAATAATAATAAATAAATAAAACATTTAAAATGTTGGATGGTGCCACATTGCCATCTGTGGCAGCAATAAAAAATGTGAGGGTGATGGTCATGATACTTACTGATATCTTATATCCTAGTATTTAATAACAACTGACAAAGAGCCACTTGCATATATTCCTTGAATTCTTTAAAAGTTACAGTCTCAAAGCTACCAAATAATAGAAGACCACCATGGAAAGTGATTTTGATGTGCAAATATTATTTACGTGAAGTGAACATTGAAGAAACCATAATAAGACCCACATCTAAAAATATCAGCAGCAGCAACACCACCAGGATTTCTATTCCTGATGGGCCTGGTCATATCAAAGCTCTGACAAAGATGAGAAATGAAATAGCATCATGTATTTTTCTTTAGTTGAATTCCTGTGGGTTCTATTCCTACACTATTTATCAAAACAGAACTTTTCAGCAGCTCCTCTGAGGATAACAGCATTTCATTTCAGTTCACAAAGTTAGTATCATGTTGTTGGACCAGACCTGGGGAGGGGGGAGGGGAAGAGGCAGGGAGCAACCAGGCAAAATCCATCAGCCAGTCAAAAGAGAGGAATGATGTATTTCACATTTCTCAATCCATGAATACTTTCTCTGAAATCATATCACATTTTTATTTAATAACTTTCACAGACTGGACAATGGCAGGAAGTTAATACTTGTGTATCATATCAAAACAAATATCATAGATACAGCTGTTTCTTTTAAAAGTGATATGAATAGATTGAAAGTTCAGATTCTGTCTTTTCTAACTCTTCTCTATTAATTTAATGGGTTCTTCCCTCCAACCCCCCCTTTTTTTTAAATAATAGGTTGTTCTCAACATTTATGTCAGGTAGCAATGTTTGTGTATGGATTAAATTTTATGTTTATTTCCCAGCATGTCTGTTAAAAACATATTCTGGATTGCAATGTCATAGCCATGAGAATATCTGCTCTGCCTTGAGAGTTTACCTAAAATATTCCCTCTAATTTACAAGTGCAATGGATGCTGCATATAATATTTTGCAATAGCAAGCTGCAACTAAGGAAGAAAGATATCCATTGCACTAATCCCTGGCTTCAGTACTTTAAAGTACAAATTATAGACAGGGAGATTTTTGTTTTCGTTTTTACATTTTTTTTTTGTTTTTTTCCCTTTTTTATTGGATTCCTTTTGTTGTTCTCTTTTGTTTTATGTGTTTTTTTTTTTGTTGTTATTTGTTTATTTTTATTAATATTGGGAGGGAGGAGGAAGGGGGGACATTTTTTTTGCTTTCTTATTGAGCAATTTTACTCTTCAGTATGAAATAAATATTTTCATGTTAGCTAGTGTGGTGGGTTTACGTGGCAAGGCTTTGGTAGCAGGGGGCTGTAGGGGTGGCTTCTGTAAGAATAATCTAGAATCAGTCACATGTTAGGTAAGGGCCCCATTGCTGACCAGGGCAGAGCCAATAAGTGATGTTGTTTTCCACCTCTGTGAAAACATATTTAAAACAGGGGAAAAGCAAACAAACAAACAAACAAACAAAAACGCTGAAGCTGGGAGAGTGAGAGAAGTGAGGAACAGCCTTGCAGGCACCAAGGTCAGTAAAGAAGGAGAGGGAGAGGTTCTTCAGGCCCCGGAGCAGAAGTCCCCTGTGGCCTGTGGTGAGGACCATGGTGCAGCAGGCTGTCCCCCTGCAGCCCATGAAGTACCATGGTGGAACAGGATTCCCTGCTGCAGCCCATGTAGGAGACCACGGTGGAGCAAGTGGACCTGCACTGGTGGAGACTGCAACCTGTGGAAGACCCCTGCCGGAGCAGATTCTGGGCCAGACCTGTAGCACGTGTAGAGCAGCTCACAAGAGTAGGTGACCTGGAAGGAGCTGCTGCCCATGGGGGACCCAGGTTGGAGCAGTTTGCTCCCAAGGGATGGACCCCATGGTACAGACTCATATCTGGAGCAGATCTTGAAGAGCTACTGCCTGTGGGCAGCCCACGATGGATCAGTTCAACAAGGACTGCATCCTGTGGGAGGGACCCCAGAGCACAGGAGATGAGAGTGACCAGGAAGGAACAATGGAAAAGAAGTGCTACAGACTGACCATAAGCCCTATTCCCCCATTCCCCTGCACTGCTCGGGGGGGAGGAGGTGGAAGAGGGTGGATGAGGGGGAAGGTACTTTTGGTTTCTTTTCTTTGTTTCTCATTTCTCTAGCTTGTTAGTAATAGGCAATAAATCTTACTATCTCCCTGTGCTGAGTCTGTTTTTCCCGTCACGATAATTACTGTGTGATCTCCTCATCCTTATCTCAACCCTTGAGCCCTTTTCATTGTATTTTCTCCCCATTCCTCTTTGAGGACAGGGAGTGAGAGAGTGGTTATGGTGGAGCTCAGCTGCCCACCCAAGTAAAACCACCACAACTAGAAATTCAGGGAAAGGAAATTTAAAAAAATATTTTAATTACACTGTCTATATATGGGATCATGTCCCTTACCTGAACATGTCCATATTTGAACTAATTGTTTAGATTCCTTTGACAGCAAATGAAAAGAAATAGACTTTTCTAAAACATGTTTCATCCTATCTATTTCAGACAAGTTCCTTACGATGAGATAAATTACATTATAGACATATAAATTATTCTTCATTGGCTGTAAATGGTATCTAGGTTATTAACCTAGAGGTAGGTGTCTATAATATCTAAACTTCTAACACTGAAAAAGAAAATCATACATCTGAAGTTAGAGGACGTAAATCGTATTCCATATTTCACTTCTAGATATGTTCTTGCCAGCTCAGTTTAGGAAAAACAGAAATGTCAGGTGCAATGTATCTCTTTTAAGCTGAATATATCACCACCACTGGTGTCCTTCTGTTCTCTCTTTATACATGTAGCTGTCAGCTACAGGTAACAAGCTTACACTTATGGATAATGTTTGTAATTCAGATGTATAAATGAATTTGTGCCAAGACTGAAAAGCAATTTAGGGTTGTTTTGGACAATTTTAACATGGAACACTGTTAAACTGAGATTAACATCCCAAATGTCACCACAAACCATGAGGAGCTGGCCAAGCCACTTTCCATCATTTATCAGCAGGCCTGGCTATCGGGGGAGGTCCCAGTTGACTGGCAGCTAGCAAACATGACGCCCATCTACAAGAAGGGCCGGAGGGCAGACCCAGGAAACTATAGGCCTGTCAGTTTGACCTCAGTTCCAGGGAAGCTCATGGAGCAGATTATCTTGAGAGTCATCACACGGTCCTTGCAGGGCAAGCAGGTGATCAGGCCCAGTCAGCATGGGTTTATGAAAGTCAGGTCCTGCTTGACGAACCTGATCTCCTTCTATGACAAAGTGACGCACTGGGTGGATGAAGGAAAGGCTGTGGATGTGCTCTACCTTGACTTCAGCAAGGCTTTTGACACTGTTTCCCACAGCATTCTCCTCAAGAAACTGGCTGCTCTTGGCTTGGACTGGCGCATGCTTCATTGGGTTAGAAACTGGCTGGATAGCCGGGCCCAAGGAGTCATGGTGAATGGAGTCAAATCCAGTTGGAGGCCGGGCACTAGTGGCATTCCCCAGGGTTCGGTGCTGGGGCTGGTCCTCTTTAATATCTTCATCGATGATCTAGATGAGGGCATTGAGTGCACCCTCAGTAAGTTTGCAGATGACACCAAGTTAGGTGCGTGTGTCCATCTGCTTGAGGGTAGGAAGGCTCTGCAGGAGGATCTGGATAGGCTGCACCAATGGGCTGAGGCCAACTGCATGAAGTTCAACAAGGCCAAGTGGTGGGTCCTCCACCTGGGGTGCAATAACCCCAAGCAGAGCTACAGACTGGGAGAGGATTGGTTGGAAAGCTGCCAGGCGGAGAAGGACCTGGGAGTATTGGTTGATAGTTGGCTGAATATGAGCCAGCAGTGTGCTCAGGTGGCCAAGAAGGCCAACAGAATCCTGGCTTGTATAAGAAGCAGTGTGGCCAGCAGGGCTAGGGAAGTGATTGTCCCCCTGTACTCGGATCTGGTGAGGCCGCACCTCGAATACTGTGTTCAGTTTTGGGCCCCTCGCTACAAGAAGGGCATTGAGGTGCTTGAGCAAGTCCAGAGAAGGGTGACAAAGCTGTTGAGGGGTCTGGAGAACAGGTCCTCTGAGGAGCGGCTGAAGGAGCTGGGATTATTCAGCCTGGAGAAAAGGAGTCTCAGGGATGACCTTATTGCACTCTACAGGTACCTCAAAGGAGGCTGTAGCAAGGTGGGGGTTGGTCTATTCTCCCACGTGCCTGGTGACAGGATGAGGGGGAATGGGCTTAAGTTGCGCCAGGGGAGTTTTGGGTTGGATCTTAGGAAGAACTTCTTTACTGAAAGTGTTGTTTGACATTGGAACGGGCTGCCCAGGGAAGTGGTGGAGTCACCATCCCTGGAGGTCTTTAAAAGACGTTTAGATGTAGATCTTAGGGGTATGGTTTAGTGGAGGGCTGTTAGTGTTAGGTCAGAGGTTGGACTCGATGATGTTGAGGTCTCTTCCAACCTAGAAATTCTGTGATTCTTTAAAACAACAATATGAATGTAACTTATTCTTGTGATCTCTGGCATTTTAGTCTACCTGAGCTGAACAACAATATCTGGACTAGAGAAAACGACACTGAGTAGATAAATTGTAATCTCTTTTAGAAATAAACTATGGCACAGATCAAAAGGGTTAGCCAGAATTAAGACCAGATGTGTGAATTTAAATCCTAGTCTGAGAATTTTAGCCACCTCAGTAGTACAGATCTGCCCTTGATCATGCTACTTACTGAAATGAACAGATTGGAGTTATAGCAAACACTGAATATGTCAAGTTAATGGTGTGGGCTTGAGAATAAAAACACATTCTATTACAACCTTAATGTTGTGTGTACTGTTCTGAAATGATCATGTCTTTTCATAGGGAAAATGCTACATGTTTGCAAAAAGAGACATCTCAACAGATTACATTTGGGAAACTACCTAAGGTCATAACAATATAACAGAAAATTGAGGCAGAGTACAGTCAATTAGTAAATGAGAACAAAAAAATCCTCCATGAGCAATGATTTAAGCTAGTAATTCTTGAATATTAAAATACTTGCCTCGATATACAATGTGATATCACTAACGACAGTCTTTTTCATATATTATAGATTGCTTCAGTAAAACAAAACACAATAATTTTGTGTTCTGTAAGCTAAAAATGAAAGCCGGATACATGTTTAGGACATTTTAATGGATGCTGGTTTTCAGTAGAGAGGTTAAACATACACATTCTAGGGATGAATATGCCACTGAAAGAAGTACATTGATGTAGTTTTCAGTTTACAGTACAGCTGATATTTTTCATAAACACAGAAAGGTGCATTGTGGTCAAAGGTCACCTTAGTTAGAATGAGCAAAATGGTAAATCTGTAGACAATATTTTTTCCCAGGCACCAAAGTAACACTGGAGGAGGCTGAGTGAGGAACGGTTGCCTTGTGACTTGAGTCATAAAATCACATGATCATAGAATGGTTTGAGTTGGAAGAGAACTTAAAGACCATCCTGTTCCAAACACCTTGCCATAGGCAGGGACACCTTCCACTGGACCACATTGCTCAAAGCTTCATCCAACCTGGCCTTGGACACTGATGGGGATGGACCATCCACAGCTCCTCTGGGCAGCCTGTTCCAGTGCCTCACCACCCTCATAGTAAAGAATTTCTACCTAATATCTAAACTAGACCTCCCGTCTTTTAGTTTTAAACCATTACTTCCTGCCTTATCACTACACTCCCTGATAAAGTGTCTGTCCCCAGCTTTCCTATAGGTCCTCTTTAGGTACTGAAAATCTCCTGAAAGATAATTTCTCAGATGGCAAATCCAGGTCTAAGCTGTTTTAAGTACTTAAGGATTGGGCATGATCTAAGATGTCTAACACATGAAGATTCATAAACAAATTGAAACCACCTTGGAGAATTGGTAGGGTTCTGGGGAGGTTCTTGGCCTAACTATGTGTTTTTATACACATCCAGTGGCTGCAATACTCCTCAGACTTTATTGCAGAAGCTGCTAGGTCATTTAATTAGCCTCAGGTAGGCTGCAGGTTCACTGTATAAGTGGGGGATGTTATCTGTGGAATGGAAATCAAAGTTTTGACTGTTGTGATCTGACTGTTTCTAGACTTGTTTCTAGAATTCCGTTTCTTACATCTTGTTCAGATGTCATATAAACAAAGGAAATCTATGTTTACAGGCTGTAATCAACTTCAGAGTTTGATTGGTATCACTGATACTAGATGCATACCTTCCAAAATCGCAACTGAGTCTGGAGATATCTGTCTCCCTCCTTTGTCTTATAGAGTAATTTATAGAGAGCTAACTTTATGTGAGATGAGTTCTACTCTCATTGTTGCCTGAACACTATATCGAGGAGCATAAGATGGCAATTTTTATTCACACACTAAATGACATACCTACAAACCACAAAAGAAAATAATAGAAGAGAGGTAGTCAATAGAAAGCAGATATTATTAGAACTAATCTAGAGATTTAATCTGACTGCCATTCTACTGAAGTATAATAGTATGTGTTTTTATAAAAGCTTACACTTTTGCCTGAAAATTCTACCATCCTTAAAAAGATATTTCCGTTTAGTACTGTTACTGTTATACTCAGCTCTTAATTGAATTATTATGTCGGTGAGTTTTGCAGATTGAAATTAATATCTATTGAAAACTTAGAAAAAATAAATCTGCAATTGTTAAATATTTTATATTTTATGCACTCCTAATTTCATGCTGTCATTTCTAGCCCATAATGACAACCTTTCATTGATATCAGTAACAGTGCCTGGTAATTTCATGTGAAAGAAGAGTAAACAAGAACTGTGTTGTCATAGCTAGAAGACCAAAGGCTTGCACAAGTGAAGATGATTTTTTTTTTTTTAATGGTTATTTTCTTTATTTGTACTGATTACTAATGTCTTCAATTGGATTTAGGTTGAAACTAAATTGTGCAGTCTTTGGGGGAGAGAGCTTATAAAATAAGCAATTACTTAGCACAATGAGGTTATTGACCAATAAATTGTAGAAGTTTGCAAAAGATTAAGATCCCACCAACTAGATAAAACTCAAAGCAGACAATGGGCTGCAGTATTTGTTTTATTTATTTATGTATTTGACCATCTGAAAACAACTCAGCACCAATATCATAAAGCAACTGATCATGGCTAAGCTCAGCTTTGCACTCTAAAACCAGTTTTGAACATTTTAGTTTATTGTTTCCAGATTTGCATATCATGTTTATTCTAAAGATAGAATTTTCTGGTTTTATATAACCATATAACAACTGGTAAAAAAGGAAGGAGAAAAAATGCCCTTGCTGCATATCTCTTTTAAAAACAGAGCTTTTGCTATATTCTAGATTTGTTACAACACTTCAAAAGAAGCCCTACAGCATGCATTCAAAATAGCACTTCCTGATTTTTGTTCTCTCTGTTTATATGATATCTGAAATTAATTAAGTGACAAACTTGCCATGCTCTCAAAAATTTTGTAGGAAGTCTCTTTCACATTTAATTGCACATTGTGTTTGGGCATCTCAAACTTATTACACAAAGAACAATTTGATTTTTACTGGTACGGTAGCTAGTGCTTGAAGACCACCCTTAGAGAGGCCCCAAGTGTTTTTACACTCCAGTGAGCTCATTATAAAAGGAACATAATAGGATGAAGTATGAAGAGGGATAGGAGTTGGGAGTGAGGAAATGGTGCATAACTCAACCAGAAAGATTTTCAATAATGAACTTAAATTCTGAAACAACTAAGAAATATAATCTCACTTTTTAATAATGTTAAATAAATAAATAAATAAATAAATGGAATGGAGAAGGATAAAGAAGAAAATACAATGGTTTGACAAAAGTAAAATATTTTTACTAAAAGTAAAATATTTTTACTAAAAGCCAAATTATTTTCTATTTCTGCAGGTCACATGACCATAGCTTTTACAGCAATTTCTTTTCTGTAGATTTTAAATTTCTGTTGGTGGTTAGGTTTATGAAAATAAAATAGAAACAAAGTGCACATCCACACAAAAGGATTATACCCATGTGCCTACCCAGCTGTACCACAGTAGCTTCACAAACTTGAATCTCTCAAGTATCGAAGAACTCCTCAAGTACTCAAGAACCATAGGTTCTCCACCTTTCACTGTGTTTTTGATCATCTTTTAAATGCTGCAGACACAATATCGTACAAAGCTTTATAGCATCTACATTTTGACCTATACATTCATCTATTCCACACCATTTCTACCTTCTTATGTTTATTTACTTTCCACCTTGGAATCACCTAGTACCCAAAATGTATTTTTGTTTGTTGTCCAAGACTGGGAGCATTTATCAGAATCTGGTTTCTTTAGATTAAACTGTTGTAAATACCCTTGCTTTTTATACCTTTCATGACACTGTAATTGAATGAAATGTGATCTTTGAACAATGCAGTCATTGTGAGGCTCTTTTTCAGCTGTGCTAGTTTCCATTCTCATCAGCTTGGCAATCGTTAGACTTTTTCCTTGATTTATGAGACTTGCCATTTTCTTAGCTGTAATTTTGAGTGAAATCAGGATTCTTCTATTCCAGCAGGATATAGTTGCTTCTCTGATTTACTTCTTGAGTTATTTTTTTTTTTTGACTTTTCATCTGACTGGTGAAATGGTGAAAGAACTTCTCGTTCTTCCCCTGTCTCAAGTTTTTATTACACATAAATAAGGTTAGTTAAGAAGCCAAGGGTCGTATACTGTATTTCTGAATCATTCCTTATGGTTACCAGTTACCACTTACTTGATTATAAAAAAAAAATTTCTTTTTTTTTTTTTTTTTTTTTTTTTTTTTTTGACATCCCTTTTCTATTTGTTTTTTAGTTTGTTTGAATTTACCTGGTTGGGATTATTTTCCTTTGCTTTTTTATTTTTTCTCTCTTTTTCATGAGCAAAGTAGTCACAATATACTGAAGTATAGTAATAACAAAATTCCCTTCCCTTCCCTTCCCTTCCCTTCCCTTCCCTTCCCTTCCCTTCCCTTCCCTTCCCTTCCCTTCCA
>CM021763.1:67687004-67718408 GCA_011075105.1 Heteronetta atricapilla
TCCCTTCCCTTCCCTTCCCGTTCCTTTTTCTTTTTCTTGTTTCTTTCTCTTTTTTTTTTCTTTCTTTTTTTTTCTTTTTCCATTTTCTTTTTATTTGTCCATGATTTTTTTTTTTTTCACAAAAAGCAGAGAAAGTTTAGAATGAAAAAAATACATATCCAAGGCTTGCACAAAGCAATTAAAAAGAAACAATATTTTACTACAAGTGAAACACAGCACCATGTGAAATGTTATTAATGCAGTGTCCCAGCACTGAAATCTTATGCAGTACTGTACAATGCATGGTGAGCAGGAGAGGACTGAGTGCAATATGTTTTGTTTTGTTTTGTTTTGTTTTGTTTTGTTTTTCAACTAAGAAAACACTTTTGCATGTCAGAGGAATTAGTTATTTTCTTAATGAAGACCTTGAATAGATCTCTCAAGCTTCGGTGTAGGTCACAACACTCAGGTGGACTTTCCAGAGTTGTTGTTTTACGTATTTATAAATTACCTCTTTTTCTAATTAAACAGTCATTCTGCAGCTTTTGTTGTATCCCATAGATATTCACCCTGTGTCATACTTCTGAACTCCTTTTAAAGTGATGTGTTTTTGTTTATGTTTTCTGGAGTTCTTTAGTGTAATATAGTTCTTTAGTCAGTAATATCTTGGACTGACTCGAGACACAAATATTATTAATGAGATGACCTTTTTTTACCTTACAAATATAATTTTTTTTTTTTTGGGGGGGGGGTTACTCCAGGAACAGTCATGCTCTTTAATGGATTATTTATTTCACAGCCTATTGAGCCAGTGTTCAATGTTCTCAATTTACCAGCTTGAAAAGCAAACAGGGAAGACATATTGTTGGATAGGGTATCAGAATTCAAAATACAGCTTTACTCAAAACTGTGAGATTCTTTCATTCTCTGGCTGATCCTACTGTAACAATTTAAAACATGACCCTTCAAGGACCAACACAACAGAAAGGGATGTTTCTTCCCTTGGATACTTTGACTGCAAATGTGACAGTCCCTAACAGAGGAGTTCAGTGGTAGCTGGAACTTGTGATACATTAAGACCCAGTGGATGGTGTTTCTCAGAGCCATTTCTTATGAAGGCAGCAGCTTTTTACCCATCTTTGGAAGTGAAATCTGAGTATGAAATATACTTCTAGCCTCAGTTAATTGTGATCCTGTGTCTTTTCCAAAAAGGAAAATAATTTTCCTATTCTTCACCTCCCATTGCTGAGGTCAGTGGCCTAACCTGCTGTAAACCCTTTCTATAGACTGTAAATTACCTCTGTGTAATTTTATTTTATAATAAGTTCCAGAAACATTCAAGAAATTTAAACATATTTTTTTCTTGTTATAAAACCATAATGTTCATTCTCTCATACTGGGTATATTTGTTATCCAAATTATGTTACTTTTTTCTTTTTTTTTTGCCACTTTTATTCATATTATTCTACATAAAGTTTCATCAACTTCAGTAGAAACCCTTGTGTTTGTTACTCAATGTGAAACAGTCAGAATCTGATCTGACAGCTAAAATATCCATGGTAGCAGGGAGCTGTATTTTTCCCTCTTAATTATGGAATTATAGAATGTATGAATATCTTCTCTCTTTGGTATTACAGAAGAGAAAGAGACATTTCATAGTTAACATTTCATCCAGTTTACATCTGAAGTCTTTTTTTTTTTTTTTTTTTATTGTTCCCATATAATTTAGGATTTGAAGATTAGTTTGGTTTGAAAATCACCACATGTATTTCCAATGTAAACTGCTATATTACAATTAGCCTAGAAAGAGAGGTTAACTCCATTTGCATGGTAACGAACAGTTACCTTCCAAGTCATGTCAAAGCAATCAGAAGAGACTAATGAGATTTTATGGGAACAAACTCTTGGACATTCTCCTTTAGTTTAAGCTAATCTTGGTAGCAATTAATTATTATTCAATTTAAAACAAGTCTGTCAGCATAAACACATTACAGAAAGCAGTCTGAAGCAAACACGAGAAGCATCATTTAAATAGTCCTTATGACTAAATATTAGATGGCATTTTTAAGACAAGACACTGAGCAGTGAGTTACTTAACTGAGCTTGAGATGAACTGTGTTGTATAGGAGATATGCTATCCTAGTGGGACACAGCAGTGCATGCTCCCACCCTCGCTGTGTACAAATTCCAAGTTGTCCATAAGTTAAGGCAAAAATAATTCCTTTTGTTTGTTTGTTTGCTTTTCTTTTTTGTTGTTGTTTTTAATGTTTGTTTTTTGTTTGTTTGTTTTTTCTCTGATCCCACAAGAAGTGGTGACAATTTAGCTTTGGATTACCAAAGTGATTGCAACAAACTATTCCCAGACAAGGAGAAAAGAAGCAAAGCTCTTACCTGCTTATGAAATACTTCTGATCTAACTGAGCTATAGAACAAAATCTGAGATTGTTTCAGTGGTGTCTCAGTAACCTTAATGTTTTGTGCACTTATGGTAATGATGCTTTGTATGCCAGATATAGTGCTACTCTTGCTTTATAGCTTCATCACAAAGCCATCTTTCAACAAGGGGAGCTGAGAGATTGGACCCTTTAGTTGTTCTGTTCTATCTAAACATACCACAGGTAATTAGATGTGACTATTATTTGTGTTTAAGTCTTCAGAGGAGAATTTACATACTATGACTGATTTAAAGGGAGATGAAAGAAACAAAGCTTATCAGGGGTAGCCAAAGGAAACAGATTAAAATCACTTTTCTATGGCATGCATTAAGATACTGGTCTGTGAGCACAAATAACATGCATCAGTTAGCACAAGATCATGACAATTATTAAGATACTGCCAAGCTAGAAATCAGAAACTCTATGAACTTGTTTTTCTTACCAAGTGATAAATGTACTGCTTTGTTTCACCTGCAATGAAGTGGTAGGGTTTGGGATTATTTTAATTTATTTTTTATTTTTTATTTTTTTTTCCACAGCTCATCTAATAAACTATAAGCTAACAAATCCATCTGATCTTTGAATGAGACATTAGTGCAGTTCAGGATTCAATTCCACGGTGTGCATGTGTGTGAATTTTGACATTTGTGTTTTGTGGCTTGTTAGTGTTGTTACAGATTTATTTTGTTTTGTTTTGTTTTATGTGAGTGCTTTTTTTTGGGGGGGGGGGGAAATTTTTTTTTATTTTTCTTAAATTTTTTGTTTTATTTTTTTGGGTTGGTTTGTTTTTTTTTTTTTTTTTTTTTTTTTTTTTTTTTTCCCATGAAGTGGCATTATAACATTAAATTATCTGTTTTACTACATAAAACACAAAACACAATATCGTATTTCCAGAGCTGCAAAGCGCCACCCAGGAGGATGGCTTAATACATAACAGAAGCAACAAGCAAAATGAATCCTCTAAGACAAATTTATATAATACTTCTATAGTTCCTCTCTCCTATCTATGTATCAAAATGCATCATAAAACTACTTTCTTTTTATTATTTTATTCATTTTGTTTTTAAGAGGAGCAAAACATTATATTTTGGCACAAAGTATCCCTTCTCTGACTCCATTGATTTGTACTTTATTATTTAGCTCTATTTAGAATGACCTGATTTGGCTGTATTCAAAAATCTTCATATAACTATGAGAAGTGATGTCTCCGACATTGCTTTTGGAATATATGGAACATACTGTAAAGTAGAAAGGAATATGTTTTGAACAGTACTAGAGCCAAAGGGAGATATCAGAATTTAAAACATGTGACACACATAATGTAGGGAAGAGAAGCTGGCTGTGAAGTTGTAGAATAAATTGTGCCAAGGACATAAAGAAGTACATAGGATTGACGAATATTCTTTTGTAGTTCTTTTGTGGTTTTTGTTTGTTTGTTTATTTTAGATTTGGTTTCTTTTGTTGGCTTGTTTGTTTGTTTGTTTTGTTATTAATAAAAATAGCAGATGGTAGAGCACAACAAAGTGTGAGATTGGTACTGGTTTGGAAGTTGAGGTATAAGTCCCTTTTGGACATCAATAGAGAAATATCCATAAAGGCAAAGTTGAGTTCAGTTTCTGTCCACAATTAAACTTTTTCCAAAGTCTGAGCTTTTAAAATATAAGATTTTAGCTAATATCAGACACATAAGAATTCATAAAATCTCAAGGCAATCATCTTTACTTAACATATTATTTGGCTCAGAGCCAATGTGTTAAATATCAAAAGAGAGGGACAGTGGACACAAATTAAGAAATAATCAGAGAAATGATAGGCTTGGGGCAATTAAGAATACTGTAACATAGGAATATTTTGAAAGTTTATGGCAACAGCCCGCTATGAAAGTTTCTGAAAAATTTAGTTCTACAGGGGTTCATATTATAAGTAGCTATGGGGACTTCATAATGACTTTAATTATTAATGACGTGGGCACATAAGCATGTACTTTTCTTAACCACTGCTTTTTTTCAGTGATTTGTGGGGACTGGTACAGGATGGTTGATAGCCAGGGAATTGATGGTCCAATTTTTCTGTCTCATCTGACCTCCTGTGTCACCAAAATCTTAAATCTTCTGACAGGGTTACACAAGAAGCGAAGATTTATTCTGCAAAGTTATCAGAAAATCCTTGCAGGAAAAATACCTTCAGAAATCTCAAGTTAGAGAAGTTAGTGCTTCTTCTGTGAATAAATTCATATAAGACCTGAAATGCAGAGTGCTCAGCTTTACAAGTGTGTCTGTTTATCATTTGGTCACTTCATTGTGTTTGTGGAGTAACTGTTTTATTGTATTTGGTCTTCTTGGTGTCACCAGCCTCTACCTTTGGCATCTAAGCTTAACTACTTTCCACTGAGAACAGTTCCACTAAGTCAGCTAAATAACTTTTGCAATCAGCTGTCAGAGTTTACTGGCATAAAATCTTTGGTATAACTCTATTCACCTTGTTCTTGAGAGTGTGTTTATTAGTAGTTACAGTATTTGATTCAGCAATTAACTGGAGAAAGATAATGAAAGTTTTGAATATATTTACTAATTAAATTATCACAATTGAATTATGGAAAATGGGAAGCTCAAAATGTATGGCTTTTTGCTTGCACTATAAATACTTCTCCAATAAAGAAAAGAATCATTGTATCAGTTTTTGTTCCTTTTTACACTCTAAAGTGAATTTTATCATTACTTTGTATTTGATTTGTTCATTTCTTTCTCAAGAATTTTCAGGCACTTGGACTTTACTATAATGGAAACATTCAACAGTTTAAACTATGTAATTAAATGCTCTTGAGGAGAACTGTTTAAAAGACTCAGAAGATTCTAGGTGAATTCCATGGACTTGGAGTTTATAGTCACCAAAATCAATTTTGACATTTCTAGTTGATTTGTGAAAGTGATAATTAACAGAATTCTAGTTAATTAAATTTATACTATCATGTAATTAGAATAAAATGACATGGAAATATTCTGAATAGAAATTTTATGCGTAATCTGAGTTTTGAGTTATTTGGTAGAAAACATCTTTACTAATTGAATACAGAATAAACTGAAAAATGTGGTGACTTTACTCTCCAAAGCTGATGTGCAGAAAGACATGCAGTGACTCAATATGTTATTTCATGAACTCTTATTCAAGAAGTTACATTCTACATTCAGGATCTTTGAATGTACTTTACATTAGTTTTATTAACACTATATTCTCATGATACTCACTAGTAAGAACAAAGAAGGGAATAGTACATTGTCCCCAATGCAATAGTATTAATGGTTCATAAAATTTTATGAAGGCACTAGATTATATATTTTTCTTATTTAATTTCATATTATAAACCAGTAATTTTGTTAAAACATTTGAATACCTTTGAATACCTTTGAAATAATGTATTTTGTCTGGAAAATAAGCACTTCACACATAGATCTCAGTTCTGCTGAACAGGCTGTAAAAGGCATGATCTTGTGGCTGTGTAAAAGTAACAATGCAAATCTGAATGGCTTAGACTATAGTCAGTTGTAGGCAGGTGGCTAATTGCTATTATTGTGCTAAACAGGAATGGAAGATAGTAATAGATATTGGAAATAGAATCCAATAGAATCCAAAAAGAATCCAATAGCCACCTCACTCCCCCACAAAGATTATGGCCTTCTGAATAATTTTACTTCTAGTGACTATTAATTACTAATTCTATAGAAGAAAATAGATTATGAAAAATCCTGAGATAGGACATCCACACTATCAGTTTGGATTTTTAAGAATTTTAACCTTTTATGGAAATACTTCAAGTTCTTTTTAAGAAATTACTAATAAAATTTCAACTTTAAGATCATGTGTTACTGGCATAACAAGAAGGATAATAATTTAATTACACAGAATTTCATTATAAAAATATTTCTTCAAAGATGCACTTTTTCAAAAAACTATAGCCTATGGGTACTGTGGTCAGATTTGCAATTGGTACATTCAATGGGCATAAAACTGTTATTAAAGAATAATTCTCCGCCCCAAAAAATAATGTTTTACTTCCGATTTTCATAAAGGCCAATATACTTGCTATATTTTTTTTTCCTGCTAATGTTCTTGTCAGATCTTACAAGATCTTACAGCTTTTTTAAAATTACTAGTAGCATCTGTTTTATGTAGCATAATAAGGATATTTTTATAGGTTCCAGCAGCTTGTTTGTTATACTTGCCATGATTTAATTTAATGTTGTGATTGCTCTTTCTTCCCGTACTCTGTGAAGTAAACCTGCATGCTGCACATTTCCTTTGTATTTACATAACACCATTAGGAACCAGAGATGGGTCTTTTCAGTTTCTAAGTACAATCTGCGTAGTCCCATAGGATATGGAGCTTTTTACTCTCTGCAGTGTAACACACTATGTCAAGCCTGAAATTGATTTGTCAGAGGGGTCACCAGTGTTTTAAAGTGTTTTTAATTTCACTCTAGAGTTTAGGCATTATTTTCTGAGGGTAATTAAGTAAAACCTGTAATTTTAACATGCCACTTAACTGCTGAATTACATATTGCTACTGTTGTAATACACAAAGTAATTGAGCCATTATTATTGTTACTACTGTTCATGACATGAAAAGCAAATAGGAAAAGAATACTCCCACATATTTATAAATGTATACTGTTTTGAAAGATTTTTTTCCCCTCATATTCGCCTTCAAGATGTAAAAAAACGTTGTCCTAACACAGTTATGCTTAGGGTGGACCTGAATTGCAGTGAGTTTATTACACAATATTCATATTATTCCTGCTTGGAACTCAAAACTACCCTATATTTTGATGCTATCTCAATTGCAGCTCAGACCAGTGACTGCTAAATACTATCACATTACTAAAGACATGGAATTCCAACCTTTCTGGCTTCATAAATGTTTATTTTATGTATCTTAGCAGGACTCCAAATTTGAGGAACTACCCCGACTTTCTTAATTTTTTTTTTTTTTCACCCATGAAAAAAAAAAAAAAAAAAAAAAAAGAGAGAGAGAGAGTACCATGACATCTTTCATCCTTGGGGGAGAATATAAATATGATACTTTACACTGAATCTGAACTGATACTGCTCAAGACAGTTGACTTGTTCTCAGGGTTTATTAGCTGTATGAAGTTGTATGATAAGAATGAAAAGAGACAGCCTTCTAGTTAGATTGTCTTATACTCTCATTGATTAAAATACAATTCTACTTTAACTGTTTCTTGTGAAGAAAGTAATGTAGTGCTTAACAAGATTGTCAAAAGCTTGTAGTACATTCTTGCATATATATGAGAATAAAAAAGATCTTTCCACACAGAGAATAACCTCTCTGTGGAAGAGTCAGGAGTTGGATTTGATGATCATTGTGGGTCCCTTTCAACTTGGGATATTCTATGATTTTATGATTCTATAACTGGTGTTCATTTGAAGTGGGGAGTTCTGTGTACTTAAACAGCAAATTATATTTATTTGACTGTAATTGAAAGTAAATCCTTTCTTTTCTTTTCCTTTCCTTTCCCTTTCCTTGCCTTGCCTTGCCTTGCCTTGCCTTGCCTTGCCTTGCCCTTGCCTTGCCTTGCCTTGCCTTGCCTTGCCTTGCCTTGCCTTGCCTTGCCTTTTAATCACTTCCTGTTTGTTTCTAATAAAGCACTTTAAACTTGACTTTTGGATAGCTAAATAGTTGTACTCAGTGTATCTGAATATCACTAGTGGCAGCCAGATGCATCTCTGTTCTCCTTCCAGTAGCATGCATCATAACATCCCATATGGAATATGAAATGTGCTTCCTCATATTTAACCTCAGATAGAAACATAATTGTCACCCTTTCCAAAGGTGGTCAAGACATAAGGGCACATACACAATTTATAGCATGGATGAGTATTATTTATTTGAAAGACTGATGAATGCCAGGAAGTTGTGGTTACCTTTGAAGATTTCAATATGCTTTGAGGGTGAAAAACGAATAGAGACTGGATCAAGCTGGGAAGCAACGGTAAGCATGAAGATATTTGAGAATGTACAACGTAGCATCAGAGGTTTTGTAATTTCTAATATGTGCTATATAAATAGCTATTCTACATTTCAGTGGTAGGTCAGTGGAAAATAAACTACAGAGCCCTTGATTGCAATAAGTCTGAGAGACTGGTGGCATAGTTTCTCAAGTTCACCCTGAAAGCTGACATGAGTTGTGAGCCATGAATACACTTCTAGTGGGATCTTCCAGCAGCTTACAAATCACATTTTTGTGTTCTTTGAAGTCAGAAAGAATATTAAATAAGGGCAACAGTGGATTGTTTCTGCTTATTTCTTTTAAGAGGGTTGTGTGGTCTTAACCCACACAGCCGTTTGCTCAATCCCCAACCCTCACAGTGCGACGCGAAAGAGAATCAAAAAAAAAAAAAAAAAAAAAAAGAAAAAAGAAAAAGAAAAAAGTCAAGCAACAACAACAAAAACTCATGGGTAGAGATAAAGATAGTTTAATAGTATAGAAAATGACAGGAAAATAATAATAATAATGATAATAATAATAATACAAAGCAAGTGATGCATAATGCAATTGCTCACTGCCTGCTGACAGATGTCTAGCCACTCCCTGAGCAGCACCTCCCTACCCACATGACCCCACTCTCCCTTTCTATTGTTCAGCTTGAGGTCATATGGTATAGGGCATCCTTTACCTTTAGTTTCGGCCAGCTATCCTGGCTGTGTACATTCCCAGTTTCTTGTGCACCCCCAGCTTCCTCACTGGCAGGGCTGTACACAAAGCCTGTACTGAAGTAAAGCCTGTAAAGTATAAATTAAAACATCAAGGACATGTTTAAATGTGATGTGTTTGGTGACTTAACTTTCAGTAAAACAGTGCCTAGACAAGGTTTTACACTTTTAATAGGACATCTCAGGTACAGGTTATATGTGGAAAAATCAAAGAGAAGCCTATACTTCTCTTTGAAAACTGTCATCCCTAGACATTTAGTTTAAAAATGAATTTTGTAAATGAAATAAATTTATATTCCTGACATAGTTAAACCAAAATAATAATCCCCAAATAATTGGGTTTTATTGATAGTTTTCCTTTAAAAATCTATCAGAAAACCAAATTATGAGCCTTTTTTTGTATTTTTAATGTTGTTTCTTTAACAAACATCAGAATTTCCACAGAAAATAATTGCTTTAAAGTGTTCAGTTTCAATTGAAAATGTATTTGGTGGAATGTTTTTGACACATTTGTAGAAGAAATCTCCCAATTAAATTGAAGCAGAGTCCTTAAGTGCCTGAGCAGCATGAGTGTATCCAGATGGTTAAATATTCAACATCCTTTCTTTTACTTTAGGCTTACATTTTCCATGATCTTTTGTACCAAACAGAGGAGTCAGAATTGGGTATCTTCTGGTTCAGTCTTTTCAAATAGACTAAATATCTTAAGCTTCTCTAAAAATCTTCGTAAGTTAGAGCTATTCAGCCTTTGGACAGGATCACATTATTTACTATGATTAGTATTTTCACTGGCGGAAAGCATTGCGTAGCAGGAAGGCTTCCCAAACTTAGTATGTTTGAATATTACCTAAATGCACTTGTCTGGAATATTTCTAATTTTATTACTGAAAACTGATAAAAGATATAGATAGGTTGTTTTGGATCCCCATTGGAACACAGTCCATGGTCCAACTAATTCAAACCTCATTGGAGACAATACATGTAAAAACCGATTACAGCAAAGCACTGCAACTCATTAGTTATGGTTCTTTTCCCAGCTCTTTCACTGGCTCCTGTGGCAAAGGGGGGAGTTCATTTCTTCTCTTTTCTATGTTAAGAAACAAAGTTGGAGTGTTGTGACATTTTGATACTTTCAACATATATAGAGAATGATAATGCAACCAAAATTTAGTTTAGAAACTTTTTCTTTATTAAATGATTTCTTGCATCGTTTTGAAAGAAGAATGAGAGTTTCTGGAGACCAGCTCAAATGTTTCTCAATGGATTTCACAGTGGCTGGGATGCATCTTTAGGTTCAGTTCTCTAAAAAGAGTGTGACTTACACACTCTCAAACCACTCTGTGATAGGAACACAAGTATTGTAAGAAAGGAGGATTTGTGTATTTGCTTCAGTAGCTATCTTCTGATTAAAAAAAAAAAAAAAAAAAAAAAAAAAAAAAAAAAAGAAAATGGAGGCATATTCATTTTCCCATTACTGTGCTCTTTGCTTTGGTACCTGGGCTTATCGCCCAAAAAATCAAGCATCAATTTTTAATTGTTCATACTCGGAACTAGAACTCATTCTTTCTGTTAATTCACAGAATCACAGAATCACTGAATCGTCTAAGTTGGAAGAGGCCTCCAAGATCACCTAGTCCAACCTCTGACCTAACACTAACAAGTCCTCCACTAAACCGTAACACTAAGCTCAACATCTAAAGGTCTTTTAAGGACCTCCAGGGATGGTGACTCAACCACTTCCCTGGGCAGCCCATTCCATGTCTAACAACCCTTTTGGTAAAGAAGTTCTTCCTAATATCCAACCTGTGCTTGGCAGAGGAAGGAAAGCTGAGAAGAAATGCACCTTTCTTAATGAAGTAAACAGAGGCAGGGTGACCAAGTTGAATTTTGTATAGTAAGAAGACTTATTTTTATTCTTTTGCTTTCAGCTTCCTGTAATCCTACTGTTGTAATGTTAAGGCTGTCTTCTTTTTATTCTTTCATTCAGAAGTAAATTTATTTCCTCAAGGTTCAGAGGGTTTCAGGTATGTCAGAAAAGACAAAAGTAGATAAGAATTTGCATCTGTATAAATATAGGTCAATCTCTGATATTTTTCATTTAATGCTAACACTGGTTTGGCTGTATCCTATGTATTTAAGCAACAGAGGTCTTAGACAAGTTTGGATAACAGGCAAGGGAAATGCTAAGCTTTTCTGACTCTTAAGACCAACACCAATTAACTGAAATCATCAGAAATGGGAGAAAGTGTGCAGGAAAACATAAAAAGTGAAGCATGACAGAAACTAGAGGTGTGCTACATTTTTCTGAGTGCTTTTGGTAATGGGAGAACCTACTTTCAAATGATTTTATTTTATTTTTCTGCCATTATTCTTTTTTTATTTTAGATGAATGTATACCTACTGCATACTAAAGGAAACACTTGAGAGAACTAGAAGAAAGTCTGAGAAGCCAGTAGCTTATATTGTACTTCTTTCTGATAAAAAAGGGATTTATTTGCTAGAAGTTCTACTGACAAAATGAAGACTGGATGCAATACTCCACATGGGGCTTCACAAGGCCTGAGCAGAGATGTACAATCCACTCCCTCAGCCTGATGGCCATGTCTCTGTTGATGCAGCCAAGGATAAAGTTGGACTTCCAGGCTACAGGCACTTACTGTTGGATCATGTCGAGCTTTTTGTCCACTAGAACCTTTGGATGGCATGTCTTCCTTCTGTTGTATTGACTACACCACTTGTCATTTCCTCATGTAGAATCATAGAATCATAGAATATCCTGAGTTGGAAGGGACCCTTAAGGGTCTTATTGCTTGTCTTATGTCTTATTGCTTGTTGTTTGTGAGAAGAAACCAACATGCACCCCACTACAACTTCCTTTGAAGTAGTTGTAGAGAGCTATAAGGTCCCCCTGAGCCTCCTTTTCTCACAGCCAAATAACACCAGTGCCCTCAAATGCTCCTAATAAGACTTGTTCTTTAGACCCCTCACCACCTTTTCTGCCCTTTTTTGGACATGCTCCAGGGCCTTGATGTCCTTCTCGTATCATGGAGCCCAAAACTAAACACTATTTGAAGACTGGCCTCAGCAGAGCCAAGTACAGGGAGACAATCACTTCCCTAATCCTGCTGACCATACTATTTCTGATATGAGCCAGGATGTGTTGGCCTTCTAGGCCACCTGAGCACACTGCTGGCTCATATTCAGCCAATTATCAACTGATAGATGCAGGTCCCTGAGCAACTTTCATAGAATCATAGAATGGCTTGGGTTGGAAGGGACTTCAAAGATCATCTAGTTCCAACATCCCTGACATAGAAAGGGATTCCACCCACTAGATCAGGTTGCTCAGGGCCTCATCCAATCTCCTCTTGAACACCTCCAGGAATGGGGTATCCACAACCTCTCTGGCAACCTGTTCCACTGTCTCACCACCCTCGGAGTGAAGAATTTCTTCTTAACCTCTAATCTAAATCTCCCCTCTTTTAGTTTAAAACCATTCCCCCTCATCCTGTCATTATCTGATTGAGCAAAGAGTTGCTCTCCCTTTTTTCTATAAGTGCCCTTCAAGTACTGAAAGGTTGCAATGAGGTCACTCCAGAGCCTTCTCTTTTGTAGAGTGAACAGCCCCAGCTTTCTCAGCCTTTCTTCATAGGAGAGGTTCTGTACTGGGTCTGGCTGGGATGGAGTTAACTTTCTCTGCAGCAGCCCATGCAGTGCTGTGCTCTGCACTTGTAGCTAGAACAGCATTGGTATCACACCAGTATTGTGTCTACTGCTGAGCAATAATGGTACAGCATTAAGACTCCCTCTAACCCTCCCAGAGCCAGCAGGCTGGGGATGAGCAAGAGGAGAGGAGGGAATATCAGCTGATCTAAGTCAATCAAAGGGATATTCCATGCCGTATGATGTCACACTCAGCAACAAAAGGTGGTAAAAGGAAAAAGAGGGAAGGGGTGGGCTCTCATTTTGAAAACGTCTGTCCCCCCAAAGAATAGCTACATGCACTGAGGCCCTGCTTCAAGGATGTGGTCAAGCATCGCTCATTTGTGGGAAGTAGAGAGTAATTTCTTTCCTCTGCACTTCCACATGGCCTTTGCTTGCTTGTTTTTGTTGTTTCTTTGTTTTTTTTCCCTTTTCTGTTTAGTCAAATTATTTAATAATAATTTTCCCTTAATAATTATTTTTCCTTTAATTGAATTATCATTATGTCAACCTGTGAGTTGTTTCTTTCCTTTTCTTCTTCCCCTCCTCTTCTGAGGATGGGGAATGAGAGAGCACTTGTGGTGGTGTTCAGCTGTTTAACAAGGTAAAATCACCACAACAGTTGGAATAGCCCCTTTCCAGCCACTCTTCCCCCTGCCTGTAACATTGCATGGGGTTGTTGTGGCCCAAGTGCAGGACTTGGCATTTAGCCTTGTTGAACTTCATACAGTTCATCCAGATCTTTCTGCAGTTCCCTCCTACCCTCAAGCAGATCAAGACTATCACCTAACTTGCTGTCTTCTGCAAACTTAAAGAGGGTGTACTCAATCCCCTCATCCAGATCATTGATAAATATGAAATATTTAATATGATAAATATGAAAGAGAAGTACTGTCCCCAGTAATAAGACTTGGGGTATGCTACTTGTTACTAGCTGCCAAATGGATTTAACTCCACTCAACACAACAGTTTGGGCCCAGCCATCCATTCTGTTTTTTACCCATCAAAGTGTACACCCAGTCAAGCCATGTTGTGAGAAACTGTGTAAAAAATTTACTACAGTCTAGGTAGATCACATCCACAGATTTTCCATCATCCACTGAGTGCATCACCTTGTTACAGAAGACTAGGTTAGTCAAGCGGGACCTGCCTTTGATAAACACATGCTGACTGGGCCTGTTACCACATTCACCATTCTCCAGCTCAGGACTCCAGGAGCCCCAGAACCCTTAATTGGTATTGAAGACAGAGGAGGAGGTGGCATAAGTATCTGCTTTGTCTATGCCCCTATTTGTGAGCTGATGATTCTAGTCAAGTAATGGAGCAATGCTTTTTCTGGTCCTCCTTTTTGATGTTAACATGTTAAAAATGAAAACAAAAACAAATAAACAAACAAAAAACCCCACACTTTTGTCTGTCACAGTACTGTCCACCTTTAACTCTAGGTGAGCTTTGCTGTACAAATTTTCTGCCTACCTACATATGTGAATAATATCTCACTAGTTTTCCCACTTTGCCCAACCTCATTTACAGTGGCCATAAACTATTTTTCCAACTAAGCTCTAGAAGAAGATCTCTGCTCAGTCAATCCAACCTTTAGCCTGCCTGACTTCCAACATTTTAGAACTGCTTGTTCCTGTACTCTAAGGAGGTGGTACTTAAAAATGGAACAACACTGATGGATCCCAATGCCATCAAGAGCAGTTTCACAGGGGCCCTCATTATTTAGTTCCCTGAGCAGTCTGAAGTCTCCTCTCCCCATATCCAGGGTTGAAGTTTTGGTGGCAGTTTTCCTTCTGTCACCAAAAAATTTAAGCTCATCTGCTTCATGGTCACTATGACCAAGAAAGATGCCAATTGCCACTTCACCCACAAGACTTGTGTTCACAAACAACGGAATTAATAGGGCACCTTTCCTGATTGGGTCCCTTAGTACCTGAACTAAGTTATCATCAAGGTATTTTAGGAATCTAAACTCATGAGCCCCCTACCTTGCCTGTCTGGCCTGTCCCTTTTGGAGAGCTTACACCTGTCTATTGTAACACACAACACAAGATTTCACTTATGCAAATGGTGTCTTGGCTCTGGCACTGAAACAAGTCTTCTAGTTGTTCTTGCTTGTTATTCATGCTGCAGGCATTAGTCTAGAGATATTCCAAATGTGCTTCGTTATACCCAGTACCTCATGGAGCAAGCTGAAGGATCTCATTAGCATGCAGTCCTTCCCATTTTGGCATTCCATTCCCACAGCTTATCACTATGGATTGGGTCCAGATGGCATATTGGACCCTCTGTCCCCTGTAGAAGTGAGTCCTCTATTACAATAACACTTATTTTTTTTTTTTTCTTGATGGAGGTTGTTGTGGTTTTTCAAACTTTCCTTTCCTTTTTTGAAACTGGAATAGGGAGGCATGGATTCAAAATAGAACCTCATTTGTAAATCTCCTTGATTTTGTATGTTTAAATTAGATAATTCATTTTAGCATAAATGCATGGGTGGTTTTGAACATTGTGTATGAAATACCCTTGATGTGGAAAACATTTTAGCTTCTGCAGCCATTTGGTATGAAGAAAGTTAGCACATACTGTATGTAAAATTTGAATCCCTCTCAGGGAAATCCTTATTTGAATTGTAGATGAGAAATTTCTAAAAGTATAATTAGCTTTGCTTGATACCTTTTTCTCCTTATTCTGTGAAGACATATCAGCCACAAACAAGGAAAGAAAAGAGTACGACTGTTTTCTTTCTTGTTAAGCAGGTGGGAAACATTGCACTGTCATGTTCTCTAATTTATACTTCACCTCTTATTCAACAAATCCCACATGAGATCTGAGTTTAGAGTGTTTTAACAAACTGAGCAATAAAAAGAAGACATAATATAATAATATCCTCTCTAAAGGTGGCTTATGGTAGCATTCCAGAAAAGCGTTTTATCAAAGTAGAAATTTCTAAAGGTGTACTACTACTTTTCTCTGGTTTGAAATGCAAACAGAATGCAACTTTTCATTCTCAGGAAGATTGCAGTGTGTCCTAATTATAGTAATTCATTATTCTTATTTGCCTTGAAATCGTACAGCTGTTGGCAAGCACCCTGCTGTCATTTCTAATGCATGCTTGTACATGTGTTAACAGAGCCATGCAACTTGCATTTCTAATTTTAAAAAGCATTTCATCATCTGAAGAATAAAGAGCTTTTCTGAACCTTTGCTGCTTCTGGACTTCCTCTTCTCACTTATAAATATGAAAAGTAATGTCTGACTTACTTTTGTACTTACATGTGTGTGAGGAAGCACAAGAGTCTTCTTCATGTTCTTAAGAGCTATACTGATCAAAATCATTGCTCATAAAGGAAACTGGAGAAGAATGCATGTCCAAAATTAAGATTCATATCTAAATTTCTAAATTCCCTGTAATTTGAAGACAGTTTAAGATTTGAGAATTTTGAATCATGTTTACCTCTTTAAAAAAAAATATATATATATAGGTGTATATATGTATATATATATAAGTTAAATAATAATAATATATATATTTTTTTTAAAAAAAAAAGAAGACCTGAGGCTTACATGTCTTCTCAAGAGGAAAAGAAAGAAGCAGAGCATCTTCACTAGGAAGGTGAATGATATGTCTGAGAGATGGTTATTTTACCCACCAGTAACATGAGGGGATTCAGGAGACTATAGTGATTTGAACGGCATGGAAGAACAAAATGCAACATGCATGCTGATGCATGCATGCTGATGCATGCATGCTGATACTTTAAATAAAACTTTTGAGCATTAAACAGCAAAGCTAAAGCTATAGCTATGGCTATAATTATTTCTACTTTTTTTTTTTTAAAACTGTTTTTTTTTTTTCTTCTTCTTCTTCTCCTTTTGAGCTACTAAGCAACATTCAAATCACATAGAATCATAGAATTGTAGAATATCTGTTTTGGAAGGGACCTACAAGGATTATCTAGTCCAACTTCTGGGTCCCCAAAAGACCACCCAAATAAATAAATAAATAAATCGGATTACGTGTCTGACAGCCTTGTCCAAATGCTTCAAAACTTTGGTAGGCTCAGTGCTGTGAGCACTTTCCTGGGGAAGTCATATGTTCAAGGCATTTTTTAAAAAATAGAAATTTGGTGCTTTGTTTACTTTTGATATCTTTTACTTTTTTTTTTTTTTTTCTTTAAAAAAATGCGGAGATTCTCACCTTTTAGCATGATATCTAAGACTTGGGATTTGAAGTACAATCTGCAGTCCTCTGAAGATGGTTGAAACTGCATAAATGTGAAAAGAAATAGAGGTATTGTTGCAAAATCCTAAAATTAGGGAGAAATGCCTGAATTTTGAAGGATTCAGGAAAGAAAATTTTGTAATAAATTTTAGCTCTGAGATATTTCGTAAGAAGATAAAAAAGAAATTACATGGAAGACCTAAGAAAGCTTCAAAACTGTTCTCTGGAGCAGAATGAAATAAAATACAGAATACACATCAGATTGAAAGGTGAAATCTTATTGCTGATGGCAAGGATATATTTTTATGTTTAAAATAATTTTATTTTAATGTTAACCAATAAAGGAACATTAACATTGTTTTGTTAATGTTAAATCATAAAAGTTTGATTTGATTTCCACATAACCTCCTTTTCAAGTTTGGGTGCAAAAGCAATATATGTTCATCTTAAAAAGGCTTAACATTCACTTTATGTCAGCTGTGAAAAGCTGGGATCAATAAACACAATCTCACTTATCACATGAAAGTAAAAGAAATAGAAACCTCATATTCCTTTTGCAGACAGTTTTTGTTTATTTATTTTTATTCAATAGATATTCTACTTTTATTCCATAATATGCATTATTCCTTTTTTGCTAAAAGAAAATACAGAGGGGGAGAGAAGAGAGAGAGGGGAAGAAAGAGAGAGAGAGAGAGAAAGAGAGATCCTTAGAATTCATTCTATTTCTCCACTTATATTGAAGTAAATGTTCTGGAGCATTCAGGCTTTTGCTAATGACCTGTAATTTTGTCTTCATCTGCTTAACTTCACAGGCTGAACTAACTTTGAAGTGATCCTTGAAACTGTGTTTAAACTATTGACTTTAAGTGCTATAAATCTGCATTCAAATCTAAAGCAGTCTTAAATAAAGCTTAGATAAATTTTGCAAAGAGTTCAGTTCACCTATCATGCTGAGCAATTGGGGCAGCAGAGATGTACTCAAAGAAGTAGAATGACCACTGCAGTAACAGCAAACACAAGTTGACTCTTGCCCTGTTGCTTATCAGTGTAGTGGGCTGAGCTCTTTTTTTTTTTTTTTTTTTTTTTTTTTTTCCTCCATCTTCTTTTACTTATTTGATAGACTCTCTTATAACCTGTTTTCTGACAAAGACAAATAAAAATGCATCATTACATAGGTTTGAGCAAGTAGTCCATTCTCTACTAACATGTAAAAACTATATTTGATTAGTGCTGATACATTATTCATAAATGAGAACTGTGACTCATCTTATGCAAGAGCTTGTGCTTTTTTTTTTTCAATTTTTCTTCCCTTTTCCCCCAGTTTCCTCTCCATTCTTCTCAGTTTATAAGTTTTTTTTTTTTCATAATACATTATCGCATTTGCAGCAAAAGATTTTCAGAAAACAAGTTAAACTCAATCCTTTAAGTTGACTTAGCATCTTGAAAATTTCTCTGTAGATGAAAAGTGTGATTAATAACGGCTTTTCTCCTAAAACTGTTTTTTTTTTTTTTTTTTTTTTTTTAATTCTGTTCCTTTTTTAATTTTTTTTTTCCTCTTTCATTCTCTTCTTCCTTTTTCTCTTTCTCTTTTCTCATATGATTGGGAAAACAATCAAACAAATAAACAAAAGATTTAGTTCAGTCTTTTTCTTGCTATACTTTTTACTTGTTTATAAAAGTGTAAAAATGTGCTTGAGAATTTTTTTCTTTGTGTTCTGGTCTTGAATTCCTGGACCTTACCATAATAAAACTGAATTTCTTGTCAAAATTTACCAGGGTATGAAAAAATCTGGGGTTTGCACTCAGGCAAACAAACACATGGTGGTTCTAAGGCAAAAGTAAGGAGTCAGAAGGCTTTTGCAGGAGGATTGGTGCCTGGCTGTTGAAAGCCAGAGTGTGTATGTGGAGAGAGGTCAGTTTTCTTCACACAAACACAGAGATGAGGGAGGGACTTGCACAACCCAGCATTAGTTTTTCTTGCCACTGAGCACTTCTATCTTATCTATTTCAACCAGCCTTATTGACATCCCTTAAATTCTCCAGAGGTAGTATAGAACTGGGGTACTTCCATCCAAGAATATCAAGTTTTAAGTTATGTTATGGAAAAATTGTTCAGCCTTCAGTATTATCTATCTTAAATACATTGAGCAATCAATTTAAAATTGTTATTGTCACTGGGGTCTTAGAATTTAATGACCAATTTCCTGAGTCCACTCTTTTGTTTTTAATGTTTACCAAGATGTTGATCAAATTCAGGCCTTAAAGCAACCACGTTCTCCAAAATTTATTATGAAAAAAAATTGAATGAGTATACAAGTCAGATCAGCTGGATTTTTCTTCACTGATTTATTGGGCTAAGTGATGCTATATCTCCTTGTGGAATGAGCAAAAAGGAAATGTGAATCAGAACTCAGACCATAAATTTAAGTTACTGCAAAGTTTATCAAATTAAATAGGGGAAAACCACTACTCCCCTTTTTTTTTGTTGTTTATTAGATTGCACTGCTTTTCAATAGTACCTATGTGGAAAAAAAGGCCTCTCACAATTTGTGAATTCATAAAATGCAATTCTCTATACAGTTCCATATGTCTCTCATTGATCTTACAAAAGAATATGCAGAGAATCTGTGATTCTGTAAGTGAATTATTTTGTTTTCTTTTTCTATTTCCTCTTCCCATTTTTTTTTAACAAATCACTTTCTAGTACTTTTCTCATTTATTTCTGAATAAAAAAAAAAAAAGTGAGAAAAAAAAAAAAAAAAAACTTAACACTTCTGTTCTTATTATTTGTCAAGAAGCCCAGCAGAATGTTTCCATTGTGGATGGGGTCATATTATCATTCTTCCAATGCATATTTCCATGTTGTAAAATACAATTTTTCTGATGGGATTTTCCACAATACTCATTTCTTCGTAATATAAAGGATTGAAGTAAAGTTTCCTTAGATATTAGGCATGGCTGCAGAGAGACCTGAACCGGTCTAGAAATTAATCTAGCATATGAAAAGAGGGAGCTTAAAGGGAACAATTCTGAATATGTCAAAGGCATTTATTAATTTCTTAATAAATCTTTTGAAGAAGAAGAAAAGAAGAAGAAGAAGAAGAAGAAGAAGAAGAAGAAGAAGAAGAAGAAGAAGAAGAAGAAGAAGAAGAAAGAAGAAAGAAGATGAAGGAAGGAGAAAGAAGAAGAAGAAAGAAGAATCATCTTAGGTATCAGCAGATGGAGAAAAAATAAAATTGTATTTTTATACTAAAGTTAACATAAAAAATATTTTTAAGAGTTGTGCAACATAAAATTAAATTGAAACTTTCCAATATATATTAGAAAGCTCCAAGTTGACATTTTTTTTTATTTTTTTTTAATCAGCATAATTTTGCATTCAAATGGAACTCATTTATTTTTTTTTTAAATATTTCCATTCTGCACCAGAGATGAAGCTATATAATAAGTGACTCCCACAACAAAGTGTGTATAATGCGGGGACTTTTGATTTTTCTTAGAGACTAAAATTTTCAGTAACATATTTGGAACAGTTTCACTATTCTATATTAAATTGTAAATATATCCTTCAAATCAGAGAAAATCCTTTTTCATATAGGTAGTTTTTGTCTAATTCTTATATTCCTCCCTAGAGAAATTCTTATTTACTTTAGTCTATCAGAAAAGCTTTCAGACATTTTTTTTTTCATGTTTCTTAAGTACATGGAGGGCCACTTTAATTCAGAATAGTACAGACCTTATAAGTATCTTCTTTGTATAGAAGTAAAATCCTTCTTTTGGAGGTGCTTTAAAGTTGGGATATACTCCACTCACCTTCTTTTATACGGTTTGTTCCTAACACCTCCTAATGGAAAAGACGGTGATGCAGCTGCAAGTTGAAACAAAACTGTGATGAAATTATTATGCAGAATAGTAGTAGAAATGACAACAATTTGTGTTGTGTCTGATGGTATATATCTCATGTTTATTGTCTATTTATTTCTCCTCTGTTTCTACTGGTCTGAAAATGAAACCATAGTGAAAGAAGAAATGAGTAAGCCATAGAATCACAGAATCACAGAATCACAGAATTTTATGGGTTGGAAGAGACCTCTAGATCATCAAGTCCAACCTCTGACCTAACACTAACAGTCCCCACTAAACCACATCCCTAAGCTCTACATCTAAACGTCTTTTAAAGACCTCCAGGGATGGTGACTCCACCACTTCTGTGGGCAGCCCATTCCAATGTCTAACAACCCTTTTGGTAAAGAAGTTCTTCCAAATATCCAAACTAAAACTCCCCTGGTGCAACTTAAGCCCATTCCCCCTCGTCCTGTCACCAGGCACATGGGAGAACAGACCAACTCCCAACTCGCTACAGCCTCCTTTGAGGTACCTGTAGAGAGCGAAAAAGTCACCCCTGAGCCTTCTTTTCTCCAGGCTGAACAAGCCCAGCTCCCTCAGCCGCTCCTCATAGGACTTGTTCTCCAGGCCCCTCACCAGCTTTGTCACCCTTCTCTGGACTCGCTCAAGCACCTTGATGTCCTTCTTGTAGCGAGGGGCCCAAAACTGAACACAGTATTCGAGGTGCGGCCTCACCAGAGCCGACTACAGGGCGATGATCACTTCCCTAGCCCTGCTGGCCACGCTGTTTCTTATACAAGCCAGGATGCTGTTGGCCTTCTTGGCCACCTGAGCACACTGCTGGCTCATATTCAGCCGACTATCAACCATCACTCCCAGGTCCTTCTCTGCCTGGCAGCTCTCCAACCACTCATCTCCCAGCCTCTAGCTCTGCTTGGGGTTATTGCACCCCAGGTGCAGGACCTGGCACTTGGCCTTGTTGAACTTCATGCAGTTGACCTCAGCCCATTGGTGCAGCCTATCCAGATCCTCCTGCAGAGCCTTCCTACCCTCAAGCAGATCGACACACGCACCTAACTTGGTGTCATCTGCAAACTTACTGAGGGTGCACTCAATGCCCTCATCCAGATCATCAATGAAGATAATGAAGAGGACCGGCCCCAGCACCGAGCCCTGGGGAATGCCACTAGTGACTGGCCTCCAACTGGATTTGACTCCATTCACCACGACTCCTTGGGCCCGGCTATCCAGCCAGTTTCTAACCCAACGAAGCATGTGCCAGTCCAAGCCAAGAGCAGCCAGTTTCTTGAGGAGAATGCTGTGGGAGACGGTGTCAAAAGCCTTGCTGAAGTCAAGGTAGAGCACATCCACAGCCTTTCCTTCATCCACCCAGCGCGTCACTTTGTCATAGAAGGAGATCAGGTTCATCAAGAAGGACCTGCCTTTCATAAACCCATGCTGACTGGACCTGATCGCCTGCTTGCCCTGCAAGTGCTGCGTGATGACTCTCAAGATAATCTGCTCCATGAGCTTCCCTGGCACTGAGGTCAAACTGACAGGTCTGTAGTTTCCCGGGTCAGTCCTCCGGCCCTTCTTGTAGATGGGCGTTACGTTTGCTAGCCGCCAGTCAACTGGGACCTCCCCCGATAGCCAGGACTTCTGATAAATGATGGAAAGCGGTTTGGCCAGCTCCTCCACCAGTTCACTCTGTACCCTTGGGTGGATCCCATCCGGCCCCATCGACTTGTGCACATCCAAATGCCGTAGCAGGTCCCCAACCATTTCTTCGTGGATAGTGAGGGCCACATCCTGCTCCCCATCCCCTTCTGCCAGTTCAGGGTACTGGGTATCCAGAGAACAACCGGTATTGCCGCTAAAGACTGAGGCGAAGAAGGCATTAAGCACCTCCACCTTTCCTCATCTCTTGTAACTAAGTTTCCCCCCGCATCCAGAAGTCATCACAGGAAGATGCATTCCTAATATGAACAGGTATCCATTTATGAGTAGAAAATAAATGAAAGTTTGTGCCATTAACTATATTTATTTTCAGTCAATTTCCTTTTATTTACAGATATATACTTGTCTACAGTCTAGGGTCAGGTTACTTTGGGTTAGATGAGTTGTTTTTGTTCTGTGCAATGGCCAATATCCACATGAACAATCCACTTACAGTCCAGGAAAATAGATCACAACACACTTTTCAGAGTAGTAGCCTTTGTTACGGCAGGCAGAATTCTCACAAGCCAAACGCACCTCCTGGTTTGCTCTTCAGCTGAAATCATTGAAATGTATTTGACAATTTTCAACTTTTATCATTCTAATTCTGAGTTTTCTAACTGTGATGAAAATTAAAATCCTAATAAAATTGAAATAATTTAGGGCTAACCTTAAAAGCTTTCTAAAAAGCACATCATGAAATGTTATGAAAAGTGAAATAACATAAAAAGCTATTAAAACTTATCATCTTAAAACATTACATATAATCAATTAAAAGACTAGAAGAGGAAATATCTTAATAGGAGAGGAATTATTTTGGAAATCTGATAAAGTATCAAAATACATTAGAGGTAATTCACATTGTTTAAATTTCTTTATTTATTTATTTTTTGTATTTTTGTAGGTCATGTCTGAAAAAGCTTTCTTAATAACAGTTTTTATTTACAACGTTTTGCTTCATGTCTTGTTACTTGCCATTGCTTCTTTAAAGAAAGAAACTAGAAGAAAAAATAACAGAGATATGTGATGTACATGTCTTTCTATTTTCCATTGTCCGGCTTTTCCATTGGTATGGAGAAACTTATGAGGAAGTGTGAGTACAGAAAACCCTTAATAAAGACAAACTTGTGTTGTGCAATTATTACACTCCCTTGAATGACCAAAGAGTCCTTTGCATTTAAATTTAATGTATTTTTCTTTGGTTTCTGATTTGTAATTTCTAATAAATAAAATATAGCGCTATTTTGTTGACCTTTATCATCTACATGTAGGCTTCAGTTAAGACTCATATGTTACACAGCTATGTGTGAGCAATTAAATGACTGGGTTTCATTATTTGATGATTCTTTATAATTTGATTTTTTTTTCATCCAACAAAAGACAGTCAAATATGAAGCAGTTTATGGTGTAGAAAACCCACAAAAAAAATCGAATGCTCATACATGCATGTGTGTGTGCTAATACACACACACACACACACACAAATATTTGTTAATAAAATATCTGTTAATCAACAACAAGAAGAAGATTTTATAGTCTTGGTAGGTCTTAGTTCAATTTCCAACTTTCTTCCTTCTGTGAAAGACAGGAGCTGTCTAGATGAGTGTTAAACTGTTTCTGTATCATCTTCATGCTAAAAATGTGATTCTACAAATGTATCCTCCAGATGAATTTTAAGGACCAAGCCTGAATATTTGTAATTTATTTAAAGGATTTGGTTTCAAATCAAAATCAAGAATCTTTCCCTTCACGTTTCATATTTTGTTAAAATGATATCATGAATGTATCTTAGACTAGTTTCCACAGTTCCATACTCTTGTACCTTATATCCATGAAGCAAATCAGTCTCTTTGACATACAGTGATATTTGCTGCATAAGTGCCTAATTTGTAGAAATAAAGCAATACATTAACTATTCCACACTGGAAAAAAAAAAAAAAAAAAAAAAAAAAGTAAAAAAAAAAGTTACCAAAAGTAAATGTTATTACTGATGTTCAGTTTGAATGTTGCAGTTCTGGATTGAGCATTGTTTTACCTGGCCATCTTGTATACTTCAATATCTGCTTTTGTAAAACATTTCTACTGTGAAAAGTATTAATATGATTCGTGTCGTGTATGAAACAATGCTAGGGCAGCATGATGAAATGTAACTTTCTATCTAAGAAAAGCAGAGTGATTAGTGTACATAGTTCTTGTACTGTGCAAAATAAGAGTCTAGCAATTTGTGTAAATAGAAGGCTTGAAGGACGAACACTGAGACTCGAGTCTGGGAGATAAGAGGTCCAAGGAGTTTTTTTTTTTTTTGGAAACTACTAACTTCTGCATGAGATGCTGCCCAAGCTTCTGATGTCTGGCAAAGGGATCCACCAAATAAGGAGAAAGGGGGAGTTGAAGGACGACCGAAGGACAAAGCCTGGGAGGAAGACTATGAGCCTTCAGCACAAGAGACCCCCAGAAAGACCACCAGAGACTGATACGCATGCGTCCAGAGAGGGTTTGGATTCTGGGAACTAATTATAATAACCCTGCCTTTTCTAGGAATCGTGATGAATATGTATTAGTCTAGGAGCATAAAAATCAGCTTCCTGATGTAACAGGTGTGCATCTTGGTGGAGCAGAGACTCCCGGTGCACCCAGCGCTGTTTGCTTGCCTCGATTCACTTAATAAATTACAAACTTTAATTTTAATCCTATCTGGGACTCGAGCATTTATCACAATTGGGGGCTCGTCCGGGATGGTCTTGGTTCCTGAATTCTGACTTGATTTAGGAGGGGCGCCCCTCCATTCGGTGGCTCCTAATCGAGTCAGGTCGGGACTAACACCATCCTGAACCTGAATAAAGGCAAGCAAAGAATTTGATTTTTTATGAGCTCCCTTGCCGGCTGCAGCATTGTTTTTTTACCCGTAATTCTGCACGCGAAGATCCGAACAAAGACGACAGAGTCATGAGTATTTAAGGCGTATACCGTTCGGTTGGGTGGGATTCGGTTGCCTGTGTGTGTAAGAGTGTGACTGAGATGGAACCTAGTTCCGAAGCGAGTGTGGAGGTCTTCTAACCGCGGTTCCAATCTCCCGCGAGGGACTTGGCCGGTGAAGGACCGAAGTGATTCCTATAGGATTCGTGGGTGGGTGATAGGTCCTAAACCCCCTGCAAGACACTCTTACTAGGTAACCAAGGGCTGTAGGAATTGCCACAGTAAAATTCCTTGATGGGTCAGACAAAATTGAGGACCCAGGACCAGAGAAAAGGGAGCAAATTAAAAATGGTTCAGTACTATATGATAGAATGGCCAAATCAGGATATCCAATAATTAATAAGGACCTAGAATCTGTGGAATCGGGACCTTTGAGTCCATCCCATGATGGTCAGCTCAGGCTTGTGAGCTGCATGCTTTATGTAGGGCCCTGGAACTATTAAAGGGGAAAAAGTGGGACTATATGTACAGCACGTTGAACTGAATGAACTCCCCATGCCTGAATCACCACCAGAAAGCAGTGTTGTAAAAAAAAAATAAAAATAAAAATGGAAGTTTCTCCAAAGATGTTGCCATTAAACTAATAATATTAATTACGAAAATATAATTAATAAAAAAGTACTAATCTCTTGCCATGAAATACTGTTACCGTTAAACTTTATGTTCTAGTTTGGAGACCAAAAGGAATATAGTTAAGGCATGAGCATGTGACTTTCTGTTTCTTTAAGGTGGTGAGCTTTAATTCTGTTCATGCTGAGTCTCAGTGAGACATACTAGCATCCATGTGGACCCATTCATTTTAATGTTGTAAAATCATGGGTCAGATGGTTCAAAGCCTTAATGTAACTGTACTCAAGTAGGGGAAAGGTGAATTGGTATCATTTATTTTAAAAAGTCATATGGTGGATTTGTTTGTTTGTTTTTTAAGTTTGTACTAATATAAAAATCACATGAGCATGCTTGTTGAAAAGTAAAAATTATTTTTATGTAAATGCATTTACTCTATTTTTGAAAAAACAGAAGTATCAAATACTTGTTTAAATATTAAGTGGGTGTTTTGAGCCTGCAAATTTAATATTGGCTCTAAAACTCTGCTTTCATAAGTACCATTTATTATACGACTATATTTCTGATGTTTGCATAATCATAAAAGGACCTCAAAACTTGAATATACAGACTGAAATATAAGCTGATAGCCTTGAATACGTCAGTGTGCTCTATAGTGGTCTTTGAGGACTGTCATGATAACCTTTTTATATTACAAAGCTAATGTTTTAGTCCTAAATTTTCGGGACCCTTTAGTACAGAAAAAGCTTTATACAATTACTAATGTGAATTTCTCTTAAAATGTATATTTTTGTGTCCAGTTGTATTATTTAAGTGTTCCTTTGTATCAATTTATGTATGCTTCTGTTGTGGTTTAACCCGGCCGGCAGCTAAACGTCACACAGCCGTTCACTCACTCTCCCTCCCTCTCTGGGATGAGGGAGAGAAATGAGAAAAACTGCGGCCTGTGGGTTGAGACAGAAACAGTTTATTGGGACAGAAAATAAAATAATAATAATGATGATGTGTACGGAGCGGGAGATGCACAGAGCAGTTGTTTGCTACCCGCTGACCGATGCCCAGCCTGTCCTCAGGCAGCCGTCCCCCCCACCTCAGTAGCCACCCCTATACATTGTTCAGCATGCTGTCAGATGGTATGGAATACCCCTTTGGCCAGTTTGGGTCAGCTGTCCTGGGTCTGTCCTCTCCCAGCTCTTGCTGCACCCCCAGCGTGCTCGCTGGCAGGACAGAGCGAGGAGCTGAAAAGTCCTTGGCTTAGTGTAAGCATTGCTCTGCAGCAATTAAAACTTCAGTGTGTTATCAACATTAGTCTCATTCTAAATCCAAAACATAGCACCCAGCAGCTACTGGGAGGAAAATTTACTCTATCCTAACTAAAACCAGGACAGCTTCTAAAACAAAGAAGGGGGAGCAGTGGTGTGATCCCTAGGAAAAGATAGATAAAGTATGCTATGTTCTTAATTTTTTTAAATCAATGGACAGAGGAAGATCCTTGCATCTGTCCATGCAGGAGAAAAAGCGACAGACAGATGTAGGAGACAGATCTGGGAGAAACTCAGTTAAAGAAAGAACACAGGTCATGGTAAAATAAATAAATAAATAAAAATAAAAAAATACAGCACCAATTATTGGGAAGGGCCCGACGTTCTAATAACTTGGGGGCCAAGGTTGTGCTCATGTTTTAATAGAAGCCAGTCCTAGATGGGTGTCAGCTCCGTGAGTCCGTCCGGCCATCTCATCATCTGCCTTAACATGATCACAGCACCCTCCTCTGTGGTTTGGATTCCAGCTCAAACAAAAAAAAACAACTTCTGGGAGGGTCCCGCTGGCATATGCAGGACCTACAGACAAGGACTCCAGGAGCTGGAGGGGCAACCAGAGCCCCCCCCCGGCTGGGCAGCACTCAGCACGTGCCTCTCCCAGGGATGTGTTACAAAGTTTGTTAAAGATAGAATTAGTGTGCCTGGTAGTTTTTCTCTGTGTTTTAGTTTGTGTTAATCATGCTTTCTCAATTTCTGTTAATCGCACTTTTTTTATGTTAAAGAAGGGGGAGATGTGGGAGTGTGGCCATGGGGGTCAACAAGCCCCATGGTTGGTGATAACATCAGGAATGTAAAGAATTTAGGGGTGATTCAGGAGATGCCTTGCTTGTTCTCTGGCTGTTGGGGCATGGAACGGTGGTAAAAATGTTATTAGAACACTTAATACCTAGATATGGGATAATCCAGTACATTGATTCTGATCAGGGCACACACTTTACTTCTAAAATAATAAAACTATTATGTCAATCATTAGGTGTTCAGTGAGAATACCAGACTCTGTGGCACCCACAAAGCTCGGGAAAAGTAGAAAGAATAAATCAAACAATAAAACAACAATTGGCTAAGTTAATGATCGAGACAGAAATGCCCTGGATGAAATGCTTACCATTGGCACTTTTAAACATTAGAACTAAACAACACAGTGAGACTGGATTATCACCATATGAAATGTTATATGGCATGCCTTATTCTCAAGAGATGTCCCTAAGGAACAATGTAGTTGAGGATTGTAGTATCCAGAAATATATAATTACTATTGGTAGAAGATTAAAAGAGCTAAGAGAAACTGGAATAATGGCTCAGACACCACCTTTAAGATTTGCAATTCACCAGTTAAAACCAGGAGATGGGATTCTGCTAAGAACATCTGAAGAAGAAAACTAATCTCCCCTCTGGGAAGGATCCTTTGTTGCTTTATTAACAAGAAAACAGCTGATATTTATTAACTGTCATCTATTAGTTGTTATCTATTAACAAGGAAACAACTGTGACAACTGCTGAAAAAGGATGGACACGTGTCACAAGTACAAGGTTCAGTGGAAGAGTGGAAAGTAACATCGGAACCAGGAGAAACTAAACTATCAGATGGACTTGAAGAAGCATTCATCAAAGATTATAAGCTAAGTTGCTGTGGGAATTTTATTGTAATTACTCCTTTATTGTAATTACTCCAAATTTATTGTAATTACTTCTGTAAAATTAGTAAACAGAGAAACTCTTGAATAGATACCTATTAAGGGAAGAGATTTATCAATAACAGGGATCAGTTAAGCATTATCCTCTGAAGGTAACAGTAAGCTATCTGCAGTGTACACCCCTTTAAGATTAGGGAAGAGGGCAAGACCAGATAGGGAACTGGTGCTGTGGCTGGGAAGGTCTGCCAAGGGCTGCAACCCCTTCAGGCTGTGACCGCCGATCACCATGGCCCTTACCAGACCTCTTCTAGTCCTACTTGGGGTGAGTTTCTTGGCCCAAGCTACGGCCAACAACTGCGATCAATGTATAGTAACTGCTAGAAAAGGACGGTTAAGCTCCCAAACATTGGTGTGTCATACTGTCTATGACTGTAAAGGCCAGAAAATAGGAAGCTGCATTTTTAACCTAACTCAGTATGCTCTATGCAAAGAAGGTGACAGGACTGTATGTATGATCCAAAAGAACTTCCTTATAAATATTGGGTAGAAATGAAGACAGATTCGAAAGTAGGCAAATTAATTGGAACAAGTGAAGTTGTAACCACCCTGAATACCTCAGTGTCGATAACCTTTGATGCCTGTGATATTATAAATGAAGACCCATATACTGATTGTGGAAGCCTGAGTTGGAGGAGATACAGTAAGCAGCCCAAGTGCATTTGTCCTAGAAAGGGTGGAACAGTGGCTTCTATGTGTTACACAGACTGGATAAGAAATTATCCATGGGACAGGAGTTATCATTACTGTGGACCCTCATATTGGGGTTGTGCTTGTTGGAGTATGGATCCTGGGGCTATAGGACCCCAATATATATATATATATATAAAATATATACTTAATAGAATAATTAGTTTGCAAGCTGTAGTAGAAATAGTTGTGAATAAAATCAGAGATGCACTCGGATTAGTTGCAAAAAATACCAATATGAGAACTGCTTTGTATCAAAGTCACTTAGCCTTAGATTATTTGCTAGCACAAGAAGAAGTCTGTGGAAAATTTAACCTTAGTAAGTGCTGTTTAGAGATTGATGATGGAGGAGAAGCTGTGAATGAACTTGTAAAAAGAAATGAAGAAAATTGCACATGTCCCAGTTCAAACTTGGAATGAAATCAATTCAAGAGAATTATGGAGGGACTTTATGGGTGGTGATTGTCTTACTATAATCAGGATAGTTGTATTGGGAATATGTGGAGGGTTGTTAATAATTCCATGTTTAATACCTTGTTTTACCAGATTAATACACTCAGTTATACAAGGAATGCAAATATTTGTGGTACCTGTTAACCCAGAACCAGGGAAAGGGAAAACCCATTCCCTGGTGATAACAAAAATAAAAGAAGATCCAAAATTGGTACCAATTCGGCAAGCATTGACTCGACTGGAAAAAAACAAAAACACGAATCAATGCCATGAAAAAAGAAATGGGGGATTGTGAAAAGTATTAATATGATTCGTGTCGTGTATGAAACAATGCTAGGGCAGCATGATGAAATGTAACTTTCTATCTAAGAAAAGCAGAGTGATTAGTGTACATAGTTCTTGTACTATGCAAAATAAGAGTCTAGCAATTTGTGTAAATAGAAGGCTTGAAGGACGAACACTGAGACTCGAGTCTGGGAGATAAGAGGTCCAAGGAGTTTTTTTTTTTTTTGGAAACTACTAACTTCTGCATGAGATGCTGCCCAAGCTTCTGATGTCTGGCAAAGGGATCCACCAAATAAGGAGAAAGGGGGAGTTGAAGGACGACCGAAGGACAAAGCCTGGGAGGAAGACTATGAGCCTTCAGCACAAGAGACCCCCAGAAAGACCACCAGAGACTGATACATGCGTCCGGAGAGGGTTTGGATTCTGGGAACTAATTATAATAACCCTGCCTTTTCTAGGAATAGTGATGAATATGTATTAGTCTAGGAGCATAAAAATCAGCTTCCTGATGTAACAGGTGTGCATCTTGGTGGAGCAGAGACTCCCGGTGCACCCAGCGCTGTTTGCTTGCCTCGATTCACTTAATAAATTACAAACTTTAATTTTAATCCTATCTGGGACTCAAGCAGTTATCACACTACCAATAGTAATGGTGCCACTAATTATAAATTCTTTTATATGCAGTTAGTAAAAATAACATTTCTGAACAGAAACTAAACTTTTGGAAAACATCATAGGCAAGAGTATGTTAATTCTGTGGAGAAGAATATTAAAAGAAAAAAAAAAA
>CM021763.1:67718508-67745109 GCA_011075105.1 Heteronetta atricapilla
ACTGAAATCTGCCCCTCCCCCCCCCCAAAAAAAAAAACTAATTTAGATTATCAAACCAATATTTCTTTTCTTTTTTCTTTTCTTTTTTTTTAAAAAAAAATGTGTTTTTTTTTTCTCTGCAAATAACAAAATAAGGAAAAAAAACCCCACACCTTTCTACTCATCATATGTTCATCAATGTTTCTTGCGTAAGTCCAACTTTCATAATTTGTCTGTTTTTTATGTGGGTCCACCTTAATGATTTCCTATGTTAATTCAGTTATTTCTTCAGCTATCATGATCCTTTTATTCTTTGTTCTCTGAAATCCTGTCTTTATTTTTATATCTAAAATGTCACTATGTCCCTAGCATTTTGTCACACTTACCTGCTGTCTTACCTTCTGTTTTTTGTTTGTTTGTTTTTTCTTTTGATTTTGTTTTATTCTCTGTAATGACTTTTATCTTGTACAAATCTGTCTACCATACTTTATACTTGAAGAGTATAAAGAAAAATATTTTTTATAAGAATATATAAAGAATATAAGAATAATAATATAAGAATAAGAATAAGAATATAAGAATAAGAATATAAGAATACCTTATAAGAGTATAAGATATTCTTTAATATAAGAATATTTTTTCTTAATGTTTTTGGTACTAATTACAAAGATCTCATTTTTCTCTGTCTATATCTTTTACCCCCACTCTGCTGAGCTCAGGGCACTGTTTTGCTCAGCGAGCTAATCAATGACTTACAGGAAGATGAGGTGCTAAATAGTTCTGCACTGAACACAAAAATAATTTTCTCCTTTTTGAAAATGTGCTTTTCAAAAAAGAAGACTCTGACTCATTCTTCAACAGTTTGCACTCACAGGATGAACATCCAGCTTAGCCTCTCTCATTCTTCTGTCTCATTTTGACACTTGTGCCAATAGCATACTTCTTCCCCTTTATATCTCTTATTGTTTTGCATATGCCTTCAAGTTCTTTAAATATTTTGAAATAGGTATTTTCTGAAGGTTTGGTAAGGTTTAGCATAATATATATATATATGAAATACATACACATACGTTATATACATGCATATATACATATGTTACATATACATATATTACAAAACAGTAAAAAAAAAATATATATTTTTTTTACCTTAACACTCTCATGTTATGTAGGTTTAGTATTTTATTTTTATAACCTGTCTTTCAGAGTATAAACAAGAACCTTCACTGGGTTTGAGAAATTATGTTTTTATTTTAGTTTCTTTCACTACAAAGAAGAAAGACATTAAGTCCCATGCCTATTGCACCTAGCTGAAACTCAAGAAAAATATATGTATATATATTGCTTTCTAATAGTTGAATGACTGAGTGATTTTTGCCAACAACAAACCAGATTTCTACTTAGTCATGAAGTTACAAAATAAAGGTTTAACCTCACTAAGGCCAGTACCTGAAAACTTCATAGAAGTTTAACCTATTTTACTTTAGGTATGCATACATAAAGGGATATTGGTCAATGGCAGGCCTCACGAACTCTACATATTGTACTATATGAAAACTCTCTCTAACAGAGCATTGTAAATATGCTTCGGTAAATATGACATAAAATGTCATAGGTGTTAACTTTTCACTTTTCTTGATATGGGACAAACTTAAGCTATAAAGAGATAAACATCTCATGTGATTTAACTTCCAATAACCATTGACAGGGCAAAATGAAAAGCATTAGTTTACTCTGATCTTAACTAATCTCCATCTTAGTTATTTTACTGTTGAAAGATTTTTGCATTATATGATTGATTGGCAGATTCTTCTTTGTACAAGAAAAAATGGAAGAGTCTTACTATAGCTTAGTAGTCTGTGGTAGAGATGCTTCCTGATATAATGAGGTTTAAATAAATGAATATGAAGGAAGCTTATAGAGTATATTTGTAGTGTATTGTGCTCCTTATTTAATAAAAAAATACATTCATCTTATGAAAACTTTCTGAAGTGAATAGGTATTCAGTTAGAATTGACTTGAAAAGACTTAGATATGTTACTTTTGTCAGTAGCTGCTTTTTAATTAATATATTCCTAAACTGTCTGAGATAATTGAAATTAGGAGGGAAATAATCTACTGTTTTACCTAAACTCTTTAGGAAATAATATTTTCTTCTGATTTAAGTTCTTATTAAATATGTAGTCATCACTTCTGACTTGTGGTTGGGTTTGCCTTACTGTGGTTATATTTTCATTCCAGGCTTTTGACCAGTCAAAGAGTACAAGTAAAAAACCATACTTGAAAATCAAAGAGATAACTGGTATTACACTAAACATATCAAGCAATAATAGAATAGAAAATCGTGGCTCAGCATTTAGGCAAATACTTGATAGTTAAGTACAGTAAAAACTGCGATACCACTTTCTCTTTCTAGACATATCCACTTACAGAGACAATGAACCTCAGAAACTTGGGAATTTTGTTCATATGACACAAGGTATTAAATACAAACAAAACAAAACAAAACAGAACTTTATGTTGTTTAATTGCAGAAAATAAGCTAAAATGCTTTATTAAGTGACTGCATCACTGTAATGGAAACTAACTAATAATTCTGCCTCTATAAGTTTGTATGCACTGTTGAACCACTAAGTGAAATGCTTTTCAAATGTCCTGTCTGAGCTATAAATCACTTCCATGAGAGCAGCAGACCCTTGACTAATGTGTGCTTTTATCATTAAAATATTGGTCTGGCTAAAGTTCAACATAATAAGCAAAACCAACTGTGGCTTAAGTCTTATCTAAAGGAGACAGGAAAATTTGACTTTTATTAAGTGTGGTTAAGCATTTAGATTCTTCTGGTCTTTTCAACAGCCTTATAAAGTTAACAAAATGTCAGAGATTTAAGAGTTTTAAGTCTGAAAACTGCCTTCAAAATCCAATACAGCTTACACAAAGTCACTTCAGTAGCTCAGTACTCAATTTGTTCACTTCTGTAATGAAATGACTATAGATACATTAAATTTTATAAATGATGTGATCATATAAATGATCACATAAATGATGTGATTTCTATTTGTGTTTGTCCATAAGTTTCTGTCAATCCATACTGGGGAAGAAATCTCAAAGATAACACCCATCAGCTTTCACATCAGATATTAGAGCATTCACCATAAAGGTTGTAACACAAAAATCCTCAAGCACTCAGTCCTACCTGACACTGAGGAATTCACACCACTTGCTAGATGGTTTTTGTCCATGTGGATCATCAGGTGTGTAATAATAGGTGTGTTAGTAAAATCAGTTACAGGGAACAAATGCAGCAGGCATAGCTGCCAAGTGTTTCCCTGATTCACCATCGAGAAAGGAAATGTGGTGCTCAACGAGAAATGAGCTCCTTCCATGGAATTAGGATTCCAGATCAACCTGAGCAGTATTTACATAGTGCAGCACAGACAGATATAGCTGATGCCAGACTGACCCAAATGAAATGTTTATGTATTGATCTAAACAATGAAATTGCATGGCATGTTTTAAAGTCAGTGGTTTTTTGTTGTGGTGGTGGTGGTGGTGGTGTTTTGTTGTTGTTGTTGTTGCTGTTTGTTTATTTTAATATCTGACACATATTTAGAGCAGGATAATATGAAATCCCGTGGCCAGCCATGTTTGTCAAGTAATTTACAGGAAGATCAGGTAACACCTGCCTGAGTGCTTCCCAATTGCTGTGTGCTCAGCATATGACTTCTCTGGTAAACAGGCAGGCCTGATGCCACATGTTAAAGACACTGTTTATTTTAACAGAGGAATGTGGTAAATTGTAAGACGTGGCTATTGTGAGCAACCACATTGTGATGACCTCTGGAGACCCATAGAAGAGAATGTATCAGAAAGCATGAACAAATCTGAAGTTTATATCCACTATATGTCTATATAAATCCATTATAACAGATGGATAATGGCCTAATCACAATAGAAAGTATAAGTACAATATAGGATAAGACTCTCCATGTTTTGTTTTGTTTTGTTTTTCTTTTGTTATTGTTGTTCCTTTGTGTTTTTGTTGTTGTTTGTTTTGTTTTGTTTTATTGAAGGAATTAGAATAATAATAATAATTAAAAAAAAAAAAAAGTTAGAAGGGAATATCTAAACAGCACCTATTCCAACTTCCCACTTAAACAGGGACTGACCTGAGAGGTTTGGATATTTTTGGATGAGGTAAAAGCTTAAGCTACTGTAGTTTGATGAAAGAGGTGACAACAACAGTGGAGAACACAGGAAAGAAAATATCTCTGATGGAAGAACGCTAGAAGAAAATATCATTAGAGACAACAGATAAAAAGCAGTCACCTGGAACAGTGGTGTTGAAAGCATCTGTCAGACTGATGTCTACTTTGATACCTCTTTCTCAAAAATTCACAATGACAGATGCTTATGGCTTTTGTTGCTTGTCCTTTCGTTCCCAGGCGATGATTTTGTTATTGCTTAAATACAACTTTATGGTATACTAACAGTAAGATACATTGTCAAAAGTTCTGTCTTACTAATGTAACTCATGTTCCATAAATCTGTAATATTTTTATTACAAAAATTGATGAAGTAACCCTATAAACAATATTCAGAATAAATTCAGAATAACATTCAGAATATAGACCAGTTAATGTAATTCAGTTGGTTTATCTTTTGAGACTGTATTTTTATAAAAGATTTAGGTCAAACCGATGATGAGCCTACCCTTTAATTTACATTGCTTTATTGAGCCCTAAGTCTATATGTGCCTTACAAATGGCTAAGGCATTAGTACTGATATAGGTTCCTTTATTTATGATGATTTTGTATGTGCAACTTAAATGCAAGAATAAAATAATTGCAAAATAATAGATCATGTAGGAAGGATTGAAATCGTGCATCACTGAATCAACTTAGCTAAGGATAAATTTTAAGAAAAACCTAGCATAAATAGGTATAATTCCCATTGAAATTGGAAGCTTTTGATTGAAGTAAGTTGTGGATGTGCATTTTTTACTAACATTTCTACCTTTAAATAACTTATAAATCCTTGTAAGGAGTCATAGAAGATCTTATGACTAGTGAGCTACCTACGTGCTGGTTGCCCACTTAATGTCTTTGTGATGTTTAGATAGCTTGCAATGAGCTACTTGGCTAGTTGGTTTCTCACTGTCACTGTAGTGACTGTGTTTTGTCTAAGTGTCTTCTGGTAGAAGTGTCTCTTCTACCTTTCTGTTGATCTTTTGTAAAACTTGTAGGAAACTGTCACTCAGAATTCTTTCAACTGTGGCTGAAAATGGCTAATAAGCTTATAGTATTGAGGAGACAAGTGTGACAGACAATGTGATTGGTCGTATAGGAAACCAAACAGGCATTTTATTAATTCATTTAATGTATTAAGCACAAGGGATCTTATTGTTGGACTGTTTCAATTACATAAAATATATGTCAGGAACATTATAAAACTACACTCTTAAGCCTATTTGTCACCTCTATGGGTATGGATAAGTTCTTCATGTTCCTTTAACTTGTATATTCATATTTCTAGCTATAATGTCCATCTTTGTTTGGAGGTTTCTTAAACTATATTCTGAAATGAATGTAATCACATGTGATTCATAGCTAAATGCTATTGGAAAGTTAATTTGTGTAGTTGGATTCTCTAACAGAAATGTGACATTTCATCTGTCCCTTTACTAACTGTTTCTTCTGTTTCAATAAAGTATATTTTATTTTTAAAACCATTTTCAGTTCTCTCTGCTCTGCCAATTGTCTCATTCACTTCAAATTCCTTATCTGACACATCATGACATCAACATCTTTGCAAATTTTAAGAGGTGTTTATGTATTTTATCCTCCAGTCTCTCTGGGAGGAGCTCCCCACAAACCTCCACAAAGCTGCACAATTATCATCCTCTAAAATAATTTCTTAAAACTTTAATCTCCACAGAGTTTCTGCAAAATTTGACATCAAGGTGTTATTTCAAGGACAGTCAAGCCTGACCAAATTTATTTTACCTGTCTTCCTCTGCTCTCACATCTATTCTATGTCCATGTTACCCTTATCTTTTACTTAATGTATAAGATACTAGTGTCAGAGAGCATCTTTTCTCTTCCCTTGTAACATCTGTCCTGGCGATTTCCCAGTCTCTGCTAAGGGAACATGGGTATTGCAGGACAATTAATATTTTTTATAAATAATTGACCATTGGGAAGCTTAAAATACATAAGCTTTATTAAAAAATACATATATATATATATCTTACATCAAGGTTAATCAAAGTTATTTTAGAAAATTCCAGTTCACATGTTATCTGGTATCCATTAATTTCAGCTTCTTTGCTGCTGGCTTCCTTGTGGGGAGGGGGCAGGGGGACAGCCCCGGCTGCACACCAGGGTCTCTGGGCTCTGATTTGGGGTTTCCAGGCACTGGGTGAAGCCACAGTGCTGTCCCGGTGCTGTGAGCTCGTAAATGAGTTCCAGCTGCACCTCCCAGAGGCATTTCTTCCTCCTTTCCCTGAAGTCCTGATGCCCCCTGGCAAAGACAACACTTGCCCTGACACCCCCCTCGCCATGGTGCTTCCCCGTCCTGCAGCCAGCAGCACTACCCGGTCACCAGCACTGCTGTGGTCAAGATGAGGACACTTGGATTAACCTCACAGACCTGAGCGTGTCCTGACCACAGCACCCAGCCCTCAAATGAAGGCAATGGTGTGGGATCAGAAATATTGCTTACATTCTAAAACAGTGTCAAGACTGGCCTCGATCTCTATGTTTTTAGCTCAGAATCACATCTATAATAAGGTATATATAAAAGTTTTGTTGTTTTTGTTTTGTTGTTTGTTTGTATGTGTTGGGTTTTTGTTTGTTTGTTTGTAATTGATACTAGCAATTCCACTGTCCCTTAACTGTAGCTGGGTATTATGTAGGATGATTCCTTAAAGCTTCTCCCATTTGCAGCTACCAGCCATCATGCTGGGAATTATCTGGGAATGAAAGGGTCAGCATGAGAAAATCCAAGGCCAGGTTTTCTTTGTCCTGGCTTCATGTTGACCTGCTCTGCCATCCCCCACTAAGTGTTATCAGCACAATGCAAATGACCGGCAGTAAACTCAGGGATCAGGGTTACTGATCACTTTAATCAGAAAATAACAAATCTTGCAAGTAAGCAGACTCTTTTTACGAAACAGGTGATTCCCATTGTTTCTTGTTTCTTTCTTATATTCTGAGTGCCTAAGAGGTAATACTTTGGCAATGAGGTTACATTTCAAGGAATCACAGAATGCTTGAGTTTGGAAGGGACCTCTGAGATCATCTAGTCCAACCCCCCCCCGCCAAAAAGGGTCACCTAGCACTTGTTGAACAGGATCACATCCAGACAGATTTTGAATATCTCCAAAGGAGATTCCACAACTGCTCTGAGCAACCTGTTCCAATTCTCTGTCACTCTTACAGTAAAGAAATGTTTTCTCATATTCAGCATGTGTTTCAGTTTGTGCCCGTTGCCTCTTGTCCTATCACTGAGCACCACAGAAAAGAATGCGGCCCCATTTGTACACATTGATAAGATATTCTCTGTGTCTTCTCTTCTCCAGGTTAAACAGGCCCAGCTCTCTCAGCCTGTCCTTGTATGAGAGATGCTCTAGTCCTCTAATCATCTGCTAGCTCTCATCGCCCAGCCCTCTGCTTGACTCATTCCAGTAGCTCCATGTCCCTCTTGTACTGGGGAGCCCAGAACTAGACAATATACTAGAGGTGAGGCCTCACCAAGGCAGAGTAGAGGGGGAGGATCACCTCCCTCAGTCTGCTGGCAACACTATTCCAAATTCACACTAGGATACCATCGGTCTTCTTGGCCACAAGGATGCATTGCTTGCTCATGGTTAATCTGCTGATCACCTGGACTTCTAGGTCCTTCTCCCCAGGGCTGCTCTCCAGCAGGTCAGCCCTCAGCTTGTACTAGTGCAGCAAATATTATTATTAATTAAACAATTCAACTAAAGGGAAAAAAGGGAAAGGGGAAAGGGAATAACAAAAGAGAATCACAGAATTTTATGGGTTGGAAGAGACCTCTAGATCATCGAGTCCAACCTCAGACCTAACACTAACACTAAACCATATCCCTAAGCTCTACATTGAAACATCTTTTAAAGACCTCCAGGGATGGTGACACCACTACTTCCGTGGGCAGCCCATTCCAATGTCTAACAACCCTTTTGGTAAAGAAGTTCTTCCAAATATCCAAACTAAAACTCCCCTGGTGCAACTTTAGCCCATTCCCCCTCGTCCTGTCACCAGGCACATGGGAGAACAGACCAACTCCCAACTCGCTACAGCCTCCTTTGAGGTACCTGTAGAGAGCGAAAAGGTCACCCCTGAGCCTTCTTTTCTCCAGGCTGAACAAGCCCAGCTCCCTCAGCCGCTCCTCATAGGACTTGTTCTCCAGGCCCCTCACCAGCTTCGTCACCCTTCTCTTTACTCACTCAAGCACCTCGATGTCCTTTTTCTAGCGAGGGGCCCAAAACTGAACACAGTATTCGAGGTGCGGCCTCACCAGAGCCGAGTACAGGGGGACAATCACTTCCCTAACCCTGCTGGTCACACTGCTTCTTATACAAGCCAGGATGCCATTGGCCTTCTTGGCCACCTGAGCACACTGCTGGCTCATATTCAGCCAACTATCAACCAATACTCCCAGGTCCTTCTCCGCTTGGCAGCTTTCCAACCATTCCTCTCCCAGTCTGTAGCTCTGCTTGGGGTTATTGCGCCCCAGGTGCAGGACCCAGCACTTGGCCTTGTTGAACTTCATGCAGTGGACCTCAGCCCATTGGTCCAGCCTATCCAGATCCTCCTGCAGAGCCTTCCTACCCTCGAGCAGATCGACACACGCACCTAACTTGGTGTCATCTGCGAACTTACTGAGGGTGCACTCAATGCCCTCGTCCAGATCATCAATGAAGATATTAAAGAGGACCAGCCCCAGCAGCGAGCCCTGGGGAATGCCACTAGTGCCCGGCCTCCAACTGGATCTGACTCCATTCACCACGACTCCTTGGGCCCGACTATCCAGCCAGTTTCTAACCCAACAAAGCGTATGCCAGTCCAAGCCAAGAGCAGCCAGTTTCTTGAGGAGAATGCTGTGGGAAACGGTGTCAAAAGCCTTGCTGAAGTCAAGGTAGAGCACATCCACAGCCTTTCCCTCATCCACCCAGCGCGTCACTTTGTCATAGAAGGAGATCAGGTTCGTCAAGAAGGACCTACCCTTCATAAACCCATGCTGACTGAGCCTGATCGCCTGCTTGCCCTTCAAGTGCTGTGTGATGACTCTCAAGATAATCTGCTCCATGAGCTTCCCTGGCACTGAGGTCAAACTGACAGGTCTGTAGTTTCCCGGGTCAGTCCTCCGGCCCTTCTTGTAGATGGGCGTTACGTTTGCTAGCCGCCAGTCAACTGGAACCTCCCCCGATAGACAGGACTGCTGATAAATGATGGAAAGCGGCTTGGCCAGCTCCTCCACCAGTTCTCTCAGTACCCTTGGGTGGATCCCATCTGGCCCCATCGACTTGTGCACATCCAAGTGCCATACCAGGTCCCCAACCATTTCTTCGTGGATAGTGAGGGCCACATCCTGCTCCCCATCCCCTTCCGCCCGTTCAGGGTACTGGGTATCCAGAGAACAACCGGTATTGCCGCTGAAGACTGAGGCAAAGAAGGCATTAAGCACCTCAGCCTTTTCCTCATCTTTTGTAAAAAGGTTTCCCACCGCATCCAGTGAAGGATGGAGATTTTCCTTAGTCCTCCGTTTTGCACTGATGTATTTGTAAAAAGATTTTTTGTTGTCTTTAACAGCAGTAGCCAGATTGAGCTCCAGATGAGCTTTGGCTTTTCTAATTTTGTCCCTGCACAGCCTTGTAACACCGTTATAGTCCTTCTCAGTGGCCCTCCCTTTTTTCCAAAGATTATAAACCCTCTTTTTCCTCCTAAGCTCAAGCTGCAACTCTCTGTTGAGCCAGGCCAGTCTTTGTCCACATCGGTTTGTCTTTGGGCACGTGGGGATAGACCGCTCCTGCGCCGTTACGATTTCCTTCTTGAAGAGCGCCCAGCCTTGCTGGACTCCTTTGCCCTTCAGAACCACCTCCCAAGGGACTCTACCAACCAGACAACCGTGTACCGTCTTTCTGGTGAGCGCACCGAGCCTGGTGGAGATCATTGCAGCCTATCTAACGGCTGCCATTGAGGAAGTGTTACGTATGGGCCGGGGAGACCACTCCGCCTTTCCTGCTCGCCCTGCCTGCACGAACTGCCGTGCCACGCCCTTCTGATGTGCCACGCTCTGTTTGCCCGACCTGGTCGCTCGCGCTCCCTAGGGGCAGCTTTTGAACGTCTGGGGAGGGGGCGCTGCTGGCTCTGCCTACCAACAAGGGACTCTACCAGTCCTGAGCAACTCACAGTCAGCCCTCCGGAATTCGAATACAGCAGTTTTGCTGGTCTCCTTCCTGGCCTTGCCAATAGAGAACTCCACCATTTCGTGGTCACTCTGCCCAAGACAGCTTCCAACCACCACATCTCCCACCAGTTCTTCTGTCTGTGAAGAGAAGGTCTAGCAGCGCAGTGAGTCTACCCCTGGTAGGCTCACTAACCAGCTGCGTCAGGAAGCTATCTTCCACACTCTCCAGAAACCTCCTAGACTGCTTTCTCTGGGCTGTGTTATGCTTCCAGGATATGTCAGGGAAGTTGAAGTCCCCCACGAAAACAAGCGCCGACAATTTCGCAACTTCTGTCAGCTGCCTGTAGAACTCCCCATCCATCTCCTCGTCCTGGTTCAGCGGTCCATAACAGACCCCAACCAGGACGCTAGCCTTGTTGGCCTTCTCGCCGATCCTAACCCAAAGGGACGCAACCTCGTCATTCCCAGCCTCGAGTTCCACAACATCGAAAGATTCTCTAATATAGAGAGCCACACCACCACCCCTTCTCTGCTGCCTGTCCCATCTGAAGAGCTTATAGGCAGTCATTGCAGCACTCCAGTCATGAGAGTGGTCCCACCACGTCTCTGTGATGGCAACCAAGTCGTAGCCTGCCTGCTGCACGATGGCTTCCAGCTCCTCCCGTTTGTTAGCCATGCTGCGTGCATTAGTGTAAACGCACTTCAGCTGGGCCATTGCCTTATCCCCCAGCCTTGCCATTGTTCCCCCTGGCACAGCTCCAACAAGCCTTGTTTCAGCCCCATCCCCCATCATACCTAGTTTAAAGCCCTCTCAATGAGCCCTGCCAGGTCCTTGGCCAGGATCCTTTTTCCCCTTAGAGACAGGGACCCATCTGCAGCCATCAGGCTGGGTGCTGAGTAAAGCACCCCATGGTCAAAAAAACCCAAGATTTCTGTGCTGGCACTAGCCCTTGAGCCACGTGTTTATCAGGTGGGCTTTTCGTGTCCTGTCAGTACCTCTCCCTGCCACCATAGGGATAGACGAAAACACCACCTGTACTCCTGCTCCCTCCACTAACCGCCCCAGCCCCCTAAAGTCCCGTTTGATAGCCTTGAGGCTTCTCTCTTCAATGTCATCACAGCCCGCCTGGACTATCAAAAGAGGATAATAGTCAGAGGGGCGAACCAGGTTGGGAAGCTTCCTGGCAACGTCCCTGACCCTGGCTCCAGGTAGGCAGCAGACTTCCCTAAGGGTAGGGTCAGGCCGACAAATAGGGCCCTCTGTTCCCCTGAGGAGAGAGTCTCCCACAACAATAACCTTTCTTTCTTTCTTGGTGGAGGCAGTCCTGAGGCATGGAGTTGACTTCCTCACCCTAGGCATCCTCCTGGGTACACCTTCTACCTTGTCCTCAGCCACCAGTCTCTCAATTTCCAGGGCCTCAAACCTGTTGCGTAAGGGCACCTGGGAAAGTGGGACTGGTGGAGGAGGGCATCACCTGCGATGTCGAGCAGGGACCTGTCTCCATTCCTCCTCAACTCCCAGGTCCCCTCTCTGCCCGACAGCTACAGGGCAGGTGGTCCACCCCCATTTGAGGGTTCTCACCCCGGTACCTCTCCTTGAGGCCCTGCAGGGAGTTGCTCCACCAATCTATCTCCCACTTGCACTCCCTGATATCCCTCAGCCTCTCCACCTCCTCCTTGAGCTCCGCCACCATGTGGACCAGGTCATCCACCTGCTCACACCTAACACACATAGTTTCTATGCCTCCCGCTGAGGGCAGCAACAGGCTCAGACACTCCCCACATCCGGTGACCTGAACTGCTGCATTTTTGAACGGGTAGTTGGTCTGGGTGTGTACCGTCTTTCTGGTGAGCGCACCGAGCCTGGTGGAGATCATTGCAGCCTATCTAACGGCTGCCGTTGAGGAAGTGTTACGTACGGGCGGGGGAGACCACTCCGCCTTTCCTGCTCGCCCTGCCTGCGCGAACTGCTGCGCCACGCCCTTCTGACGTGCCACGCTCTATTTGCCCGACCTGGTCGCTCGCGCTCCCTTGGGGCACCTTTTGAACGTCTGGGGAGGGGGCACTGCTGGCTCTGCCTATGCCTGGTCAGCCTCCTTCACGAGGGCTGCTGGGTCCTGGCGGCTCCCTCGAGTAGGCTCCATGCTGGAAAAATTAGCCCTGCCTGGCCCGATCCCCCGCTCCGCTGCAGAACGCGTCTGCCCCGGAGCCGATCGCCTCAGCAAGTCAAAACAAAACAAGTAAAAGCTGTGTGGAAGTGCAGAGGAAAGAAATTACTCTCTACTTCCCACAAATGAGCAATGCTTGACCACGTCCTTGAAGCAGGTCCTCAACGCTGGTGTTTGGGAGGAGGACAGATGTTTTTGCAACAACAGCCACCCTCCCCTCCCACGCCCCCCTTCTTCCTTTTTCCACCTTTTATTGCTGAGTGTGACATCATATGGTATAGAATATCCCTTTGGTTGGTTTAGGTCAGCTGCCCTGGTGATGTTTCTTTCTCACTTTTTTGGCCCACCCCCTAAGAGGGTTAGAGAAAGTCCTGATGCTGTGCCAGCACTTCTCAGCAGCAGACACAACACTGGTGTGATACCATTGCTGTTCTAGATACACGTGCAGAGTGCAGCACTCTATGGGCTGCTGCAGGGAAAGTTAACATCCCAGCCTGATCCAGTTCACATATGTCCCTTCTGAACAAGTTCATCATGAAGATCCAGTACCAGGAAGAGGTTTGACTGTGTATTGGGTTTACACAGGTAAGGGTTTGGTAGCACGGGGGCTTCAGGGGTGGCTTCTGTGAGCAGTTGTCCCATGTTGGAACAGAGCCAGCTCTAGCTGGTCCAAAAGGGACCCACCTCTGGCCAGAGCTGAGCCATGAACCATGAGCGACATTGGTTGTACCTCTGGGGAACCAGATTTAAGAAAGGACAAGAAATGCTGTACAGCATCTAAGATGGAGAAGTGAGAAAATATAGAGAAAATCAGGCCTGCAGACCTCAGTCCAGAAGTCAGTGCAGCAGGTATGCAGGAGGTGCTCCAGGCAAGCAGCAGCAGTTCCCCTGTAGCCCTTGGAGAGGGCCCTGGTGGAGCAGGCTGTCCCCCTGCAGCCCATGGGTCCCACATGGAGCAGATCTCCATGCTACAGCCCATGAAGGGGCCCCCAGTGGGGCAGGTGGATGTGGCCTAGAGAAGGCTGTGGCCCATGGAGAGCCCCTGCAGGAGCAGGCCCCAGGCCAGAGCTGCAGCTGCATGGCGAGGAGCCCACACAGGAGCAGGGGGTCTGGGGGGAGCTGCCACCCGCCAGTGGGGGACCCGTGCTGGAGCAGTTTGCTCCCGGGGATGGATGGACCCTGTGGTACATAGCCATGTGGGAGCAGTTGTTGAAGAGCTGCTGCCTGTAGGCAGCCCCCACAGGTTCAGTTTGAGAAGGATGGCATCCCGTGGGAGGGAACAAGGAGCGGCAGAAGGCAGAAGAGGCTTTTTTTTTTTTTTTGGTGGGGGGGGAATTTGTAGGTGTTCTGTTTGTTTTTAGTTTCTCATTGTTCTAGTCTGCTAGAGATAGGCAATTAATTATATTAATCTCCTTACCTTGAGTCTGTTTTGCCTGTGATGGTAACTGGTGGTTGATCTCCCTGTCGTTATCTCAATCTTGAGGCCTTTCCATTCTATTTTCTCCCTGTTTTCCTTTGAGAAGGGAGGGATTGAGAGCAGTTGTGGTGGAGCTCAGCTTCTCAACAGGGTGAGACCACCACTGACTGCCACCATAAAATGTGAAAGCAAAGCTAGAAAATGAATGCTTGTATCCCCAGAAAACAAAATATCTTAATCTTTCATATGCACTTTGCAGAACTGTATTTCATATTACACTCTGAAAACTATTGTTAGCTAAGAGATTGTACAGAGATTGTAATTACATTTTCTGAACTTGCTGAAGGACTATGCTTGTACTTGAAACATCAGTAGCTTTGACCTGAAAAATTAAGGTCTTGCAAGTATTTGTTTAATATGAACAGAAATCTGAGACATAGCTGTATGACAGTATTGTTATTGACATAGGTCACTAGACCTTACACCTAATTCTCTATAGCGTTCTAGGTACTCTGTGAACTTTATTTAATTCTTCATATTACTGGATTCTGACTTCATCGCAGAGATCCAAACCCCTAGTTTCCAGTACTTTTAGTTCCATGGACTTTCAGTTCAGTCAATATAAATAAACTGTCAGAAGAAACTGCCAAGACCTTTAAGAAGCTGAAATTCATGCATGTGCACAGTAAGAGTTTTCAAGAGTCCTTGTTCAGTTTGGTTTCCTTTCTTGAGAGGGTGAAATACCTGGAAATATTTACAGAGCCTGATTAAAGCAGAAGGTCCAACTATTATTGACAAAATGAATGAAAATAAACCACCACTGAAACTAGTTTCATCCAATCTGTGTAATAGTAAGAACAAAAAGCAATAATGAAAACTTTTCTTACACAAGCTCACTTTGAGATATCATCTTGTGGTTTTATTTTGTAGAAAATTTTATTATATTAAAAAGACAGTACCTTATTATAATTATCATCTGCTTATTTCTTCTTATATTAAGTCTTTGGATTCCCATTGAGTTTTCCAGCACTTGATCAGAATGGATAAAAACAATTATATCTTTCAGAATTCTCATTCGTTTCAAGAAGTGGGATGAACAGCATGCATATATTTATTTTGCCTATTTTTTTGATTCATTATTGAAAAAGATCATTTTTTCCCATTAAGGTTTAACAGAGTTGAAGCTTCATGATCCACATTTGCAGAAACTCTAGAAGCTTAAAACATCAGAGTTTCAGCATAAGAACTTGCAAATTATCCTTATCATAATCCCCAAAATTTGATTGAATGTTCCCAAAAGCAAAACTATTAGTTTTCAAGTTTAACTGTAACTGATGCTAGGAGGGGAAAAAAATAATCTCAAATTCTTCTTAATACTGTACTCCCAGTGACAATAATAGCAGACTCCTACATTTAAAGACTCACATGAACTTCCTGTAGCAAAACAAGAACCTAGCGTGTGATCTATGGATTTTTGTAAGTAGAAAAGTTCAAACTGTTCTCTTTACTATGTGTTGATGTTCACAAACCTGTTTTGCAGACTAGACCTGCACTTCAGCAAACACAGCTCTGATTTTTTTCCTCTGAAACATCATTTTGCAACATAATTGAAGCTGTGGATGCCCTGTCTCTGGAAGTGTTTAAGGTCAGGTTGGATGGGACTTTGAGCAACTTGGTCTAGTGGAAGGCGTCCTTGCCCATGGCAGGGATTTGGAATCAGAGGCCGTTTCCAACCCAAACCATTTGATTCTATGATTCTGTGGTTCTGTGAGTAAGAATTCTGATTCTGTAAGTAAGAATTCAGTCTTCACCCAAGCTGAACAGTAGGCACAGAGGAAAGATGCTGCTGTTATAATATAGTGTTATGGAAGCATCAGATCTGGACAGTAAAAAAAGCACATAGGGCTAGGAATTATGCAGAAAGGAATATGGAAGGAAAAACATTACTAGTGTTATTATGCTACTATGTAAATTCTTTGGTCAACTACATTTTGAATGCTTCTATTTCTTCTATATTATTTTTGAGATATGAGAACAACAATTGAGAAAAGTGCTGAGAAAGGTATCAGGGATGATCACAGTTAAAAAAAAAAGAACATCTATATAAGGAATAAGACTAGGACTCTTCCGCTTGGGAAAAGGATGAGTGAGAGGAGATAGAATGAAAGTCTACAAAGTATTTCCTCTTTTCCAGTACAATGACTTGGGAACATTAAAAGAAATAGATAAACAGAAAAATAAAAGATGATCCTCAGGTTGTTTCATGTGTTCAAACCTTGCTGGGGTTTAAAAAGAATCCAGACAAATTAATAAAAATCTTAAGAACTAGTAAAAAGTTCTGTCTCAGAAATTGTTTTGTCATAACTTCTGGCTGTAAAGACATACACAAAGCATTTGATTAATTACTTGTGCTCTGAGAGGATGCTCTTACAAGGATAAAATGTGGTCTCATTCAATTAGGTCATTAATGCATACAGGTTCAGTCTGTGTCTATATATGCATGAGAGAGATGGAATTAAATGCACAAACACATTTTGGCCAAATACAATTTTGCCACTTTTTAAATATATCTTGAAATGTTCCTTAGCTTAAAATATTGTTATGGGAAAAAAAAGAGAGAAAGACAGAGACAGAGAGAGAGAGAGAGAAGGGGGGGTGAGGAGGGAATCCATCTTCACATTTCAGTTTAACACATTCCTTACAATTTTTAAATTAATAAATTATTTATTTTGAATAGCATATTTCTAGGAGCAGCAGTTTTATTTGGTTGAAATATTTCAGAGTTTATAATGGATGAACTCTCTCTTGTTTTCTGAAAAGAAAATAGACAATATGGAATGATTAAAGAAAAACTTTTTACAGTTTAAACATCTTATCTGTCAAATTATATGTTCCTTAAGTTTTTAAAAATCTTTATGAGAGCATGGATTTGTATTTGCTTTGTCTAAAAATACGCTGCCACCCACGTGTGCTCCCCCAAGATCATACAACATTTCCCAACACAATCAGATCTAACTCTGAACAATTGTAGTTTTATTTAAAATGCACTCATTCTATATGTATTCTTTGGATTTTCCCCTTAACTTTGGGCCAGATGGTGCCAGCAGGAACTTGTAATATGAAGCTGTTCTCACAAATAAGGAACTTTTGAAGACATTGCCCTTCAGTGAACTGCTGTAATATCAAAGGCTATTTAAGTTGTTGCGTTTTTGTTTGTTGTTTTTTTTTTTGTGTGTGTGTGGTTTGTTTTTTTTTTTAGAAGCAAGGTTTGGTTTGTTGGTATTGAATGGGGTGAGAACACAGATTTTTTCTATTTTCCAGGTCTGAACATAAAGATGGTACTGATTATCACCAGCCTCTGCACAGAACACCACAGCAGAACAAGGCGTATTGTATGTGACACAGACTCCCATGAGTATTGACACCATTTCATTTTTAACTTGTCTGTTTAGGCTGTTCAGTATCTATTGGAATCCTTAGTGTGTGAAATAGGTAGTACAAATGAAAGTAAATTCAGCAGACAAATGGAATTCAACTTTTTGACTGTTTTCTTCCATTCTAGCCCTCCTGGCTTTCATAGTTACAGTGGTGATGGAAGTTGGAATTTGAAACTGAGGGAATGAGTAATAGATTTCAATAGGTGCAATAGTGACTGCTGCAGGCAAATACCGTAATTAAAGCATGGTTCCAGCACATATACACAGTGAATAAAAGGAGCTTCCCACACCCTGTTACATAGTGGAGAAACAACTATGGCAGTTAGGAAGACTTCTCAGTTTTTAAATACAACAAACTTAATATTTTTATATTATTTTAAACCAATTATACCATATCTGAAGAAGCTGAAAATAAGATTGTACCTTGGTGAGACATCTGATATTTTGATGTTTGTTTTCTTTCACAAGGAAATCCTAAGCTGAAAAACTTTCCAGAGAATAAACATTTCCAGGAAAGGTTGATTCAGCAGTGAAGGTATTTTTCACTTTGAATGGGTTCAGTCTTATTTTACATCCACCTAGGCCTGTATTGTGACTTACAGGAAAAGCAACACAGCTGTCTCATACTTTAAAAATTGGACTTCTCAACTGCCAGGGAAATGTACTTTAGCTGGGAGTATTCCTCTGTAGATAAACTTGCTTGGATATATCATGAGAAAAATAGTCTAGCCAAACTGAAGCAATGTGAAGTACCCATAATGTACTACCTCACTAAGGTTCTAAAAGTGTTTGGGAAAGAAAAAAAAAAAAAAAAAAAAAAAAAGTATAAAAGTATCCAGACTGAGATCTGTTGAGGTGGATATACCTAATTGGAGAAGATGTTTTGCAACTGAAAATAGTTTGACAATACACTTTCTCATAAACATCATGATTTGAAAAACCTGGGTTTTATTTTAAAGAAAGTCTTTTTTGAATATGGAGAGCTTAATCAATGTCATATATTGAATAACACTGAATATGAGCCAGAACCACTTAAGATCCAATTTTCCAACTTATGTTCACTAACATCTAAATTGCATGAACTTCTGTTGATCTTATATGCTTTGTGATAAAAAGTTCCACTTTCTACATGAATGAGCATTGAAGAATTGTGCCTTAATTTATTCTGATATGCAGTTGGACATTGGACATAATACTATGATATGTAAGACACCCTGTGAGATGATACAAACATTATTTTACTTAATTTTGAGTGCTTTTGTATCTACTGGCAGAAAATATTTATAGCACAGCCATTTATTTTCTGTGGTTATGACCTCTTTCTTTATTCTTAAAGTCAGTAGCTATAGGGAGGTAATTGTTGTTAAAATTTCCTCTTTCCTAAATTTCATGTTGTTATGAGGTTTCACACTTCTTTTATTTTCAGCATTTTGCATATGCAGTTTTGAGAAAGCTGTTTAGCAACTGAAATTAAAGGAAAGCAGTATTAACTATTTTTTCTTCTGTCTATGTTTTCAATATATTTTGTTAACACTTTTATTGACTTATGTGTTTAAAAAAATTATTTTCCATGATAAAATTGATAGAATCATTTCCATGCTACCTTCAAATTTAGTTTATTTTTAGTGGTTTTAGCTGATTTAAAGAATGACAAAGCTTAGAAAGTCCAATAGAAAAAAAAAAAAATAATGCTTAAAAAGTACATGACCATATCAACATAACGGTCCAAATCTTTTTGAAATTCCAGTGTTGAAAATTATATTTGTGGCAGGTTTCTATGCGTATATAACTCACTACTATTTTCGTATTGTCAAAAACTGGACTAGAATTTGATTCAAGCTTCTAGAGAGGTCAGAGAATGTTTTCCTTGACATGTAATGGACAACTTTTGGAAAAAGAATTGAACGAAGATGGTCAGTGCAGAGATCTGACTGGTAAATCCTCCTTTCACCGTGTTGTTTTCTTACTTAGTTAAAGGCTTAAGATTCATTGAATCTTAGGTGCCATTTCAAGGTAAAAACAGAAAATCAGTCAAAAACCTAGCTGTACAAGGCCTTGCTTCTTTGTTCACTAAAGTCTGTTGTTTCTGCAGTTTTGAAGGAATGGAAGCTTTATTTTGGATAACTGTGCTTAGAAGCTAGACACTGCACAACAAAATACCTCAATTTTAGTATGTGAGATGTATAAAATTTTTTATTTCCTCTCCTAATTTTCCACTCAGATTTACAGACTTTCTAGTTTAGTCCTCCCATAACTCTTTCTTTGGTTCACCATTTATTTTACATTCTCCTTGAGAAAGAGTATTAATATAAACGTCAGTATAGGCTTTGCAACCAATGTCTGTGAATTTAATTCTGACCCTGGCTGATAACAAACAGTACCTGAATCTTAATAAGACATATTCAATTCAGTAAAACGTTTCTCTTTAAAAATGTGAAAATCTCTTTGGTGCTTAGGTTATTGAATTTCTTTTCCATGTGTATGTCTCTTAACAACCCCAAAAGAGAAGGAGGAAGGAGGAATTGGTCTGTGATGTTTATAACATATTTCTGTTTCTTTACAAATCTTTTCTTTGTCTGAGACTTCCATTATATTTTCCTTTTTAATTCCCAATTTGTTCCTGGGGAGCTATATAACAAACTCCTTTATTGCTGAAGACTCACACTGCGACAGACACTTCATTCAATCATTGACAGGTCATTTTGGCAAGACGGGAACAGTTGTTGAATTCAAGCTTTCCAGTGGTGAGTAATTACATTGAAGAAAGGTTTGTGATATCTGTATCTATCTAAAATAATTAACATACTCCATATATTTTTTCAATATCATAACAATTTAGAAATTGATTTATTAGTAAAGAATCTCTTATTGATGAAGTCATTTATTTTCCTCAGATAGGGAAAGAAACAAGAATAGTTCAGTAAAACATTTGAAAGTAGGTTTGTTTTCTCTTTTATCCTTATCTTGCATACTACTAATTTATATAATTTTGTGCATAATCATTTTAAGTGAGTAGTAAATGCCTCCAAATATAACATGTTTTCTCAGACTTGCATTTCACTGATTAACATAACACAAGTCATAGGTATTTGCTATATATCCTCAAATGACAAATACAAATTCCTCACAGCAGCACATCAATTATTCTAAAAGAATGATTACATTGCTTTTAAATTCTGTGATATGCAAGAGCTGAGTATCAAGGATAAGCCTCAGCTGTAATAGAACTTAAATTTTGATTATAAATTGTGGATTCTGTAGGATGTATGTTCAATTTCAAATGCATAAAGAGTACAACACACAATAAAGAGCTAGTAGTATGGATCAAATGTTTTCTTCCGTGTTACTTTATTAATGTGATGGTCACTTTCATGATATCCAAATTGTTGATTTTTGCAACTAAAGATTACCTCGTTTTCTCTCTCTTTCATGGCCATATGTGAACACAAACATGCACAAAAATTGCTTACTTTCACAGTGAGTCTACTTTGGCAAAGTTGCTAGAAAGAGAAGCCAGACTGAATCAAGTTTTTGGATTTTTAATCAATCCTATATTCCTACTTGCTATTCCTCTTATCCTAGCCTCAAGCTGCTCATTACCTTTGTGTCTTTTTGCATTAATGCCATATTCAATAAGTAGTTTGAGGAAGATCCAGATGAAGTATTCCCATTACAGAGTATGGAAGAAGAAATTATTTACCATTTTAAGGTAATAAATAATTTTAAGGCTTCAGAAAGACATAAAAACCAAGTTCGATGTGTTAAATCAGTATACCCTTAATAATTTTTATGCTTTTTTTAGGGAGCTGGCCAACTATCTCCCTGGATTGTTAATTTTGATTTTTAAAAAGTCTTGCAGGAAACTGAGAATTCTAAAGGACTACTAAGCTAATATAACAATAACTTTAAAAAGTAAATGGGATAACCTGGATAATTACTGGCCTGTCAGTGTGACATTGATCCTAGGCAAAAATAATGGAATGACTTAGAGGCGATTCAATTAATAAAGAATTACATATGTAATTAATTCCTATGCACAAGGACTATGGAAATTGTGTCTTTGAAACAATCTTGGCACTTCTTTTATTGGTTTGTCTTTAGTTCATGATTAAAGACAGCAATACTGTAAATTTTGTGTAAAATCAGGTTTTCTTTTTGGCCATACATTGTCTTAAATTTCCATCAGCAATGTGGAATAAAATACTATCCCTGTTCCAGTTTGCAGAAGAAAAGGTGTAGGAGAGTGTAGATAAAGATTAACTTGTAAAGAATTATATGGATTGTATAACTAAACTCCAAGTGATATGTTTGTAACTGTGAGTGAGTGTGAAGTCTAAGAGGACAATCTCTGAGAAAAATCTCCAAGGAAAATCTATAGATCCTACTTAAAGGCTTCTGGTATGAGATTCCAAAAAACTTGGGACTGTGGTAAAGGAACTTATAATCTTGAGCTCCTAAGTGCTCCTAAGCAATTAATATTTTGAGAATGCAGAAACAATGGGATTTTGAATGCAAGAAATATTACCTACATTGTTTTTTTCTGTGTTTCTGCGTAAACTATGTATTTCTGGAGTAGTAGAGAATTCCTTTAACTCCCAATTCAAAAAAAAAAAAAAAGTAAGTTGGTTCTGAGAAATGAAAATAATTAAATAATTAAAGGTTTGGACAGTATACCTTGTAAAGGAAGACTCCTGGAGCTCAAACTGATAGTTAAAAGGAAATGGATTGTTCATAATGTAGAAGGATCAATATGGCAAACAGGAACTTCAGAATAGAGGCTTTTCAATAAAGCAGACAAGGAGAAAATAGCATATACTAATTAAAGCTAAGGAACATCAGCCCCAAATGGAAAGCACACTTTCAATAGTGACTCTAAATGGATTTTTCTCATAGCAGTAGTGAATTTTCTATCAGTGGAAAATAGAAATGGAGATTGAGGTTGACAGCTTTTCTAAAAGGCATCTTCTGGCTCATGGAGGTATTAATTTAGCAGAGTCCTGTTATGTAGCAGAAGAGGCCAGAAAAGACAGTCACTGTGATCCCATCTAGCATTATTATTTGCAAATCTGTTAAGAACATGCAATTTTAATGTTGTTGTACAACATAAAAACACCATCTCTACACATACATATTTCTCCTGTTTTGACAATAGGAAAAAAAATCTGCACAAATACTGTTCTCAGGTATTAGAAGGCTGGAAGATAGCTCCTCCACCTGAATGGTATTCTCCCTGTGCGCTTTCCCTTCTCTAGCCAATTCTGTTCCATTTTCCTTTAATTAGACTAATATTATTTGGAATACAGTGAAAATCACATAATTTTTACGAATGTAGGTTTTAGTCTGTGTTGCCAGTTCTAATCCTTTGTATATTAGCTTCCTTAATGCTATTGTTTTGGTTATCCTCTCTCTCACTGACTCAGGACCTAAAACTGCCTTAAAAGTGGAAACATTGGTAACCTTTTGCCTGTTTTTTTTTTTGTTTTTTTTTTTTATGTGCATGGGAAATTGTTGAGGAATCACACACTTATGAGGCTTTAAATCATAGCTAGCTGATTAGATTATTTCTTATGTCTCAGTGTAATGCAGAGTGACTTTACCCTATAACAGAGTAATCTTCAGAGTGCTAATCAGCACCATTAGCTCCATTCAGCAATACATGTAAGACATATCCAGCTTGAAGATAGGGTTCAAAATAGATTTAGCAGCAGTGGAGAAGGGTGCTTGGGGGAGATCCTTGTCAGCTTGCATCTGTCATTCAGCAAAAGGGTGCACGGGAAAAGACCTGATACTGAACAGAGCATTTCTCCAGACACCTGTACTGGGAATGTGATTATGGCCATGACATTCTAGTATTTCCCTAATGGCAGGGATGGGCCATGGTAAATTGTGTTGGAACAATCCTAGAAGAGGCAGATGTAAGTAAGGGCAGCTGGTAACTGTTATTTCTTAGAGGATGCTGTGTTAGAAAGTCTGTGGTGGTCCCTTTCAAACTCAAATTCCATGATCATCCTCCCCTCTCCACCCTGAAAGTTGTCCTGAGCACCATCAAGAGCTCCATGGGAGTGTCTGGCCTTTACAGTTGTATCCCAACATTCATCATCCTCTTACTAATAGCTGTGCTGTAGAAAATGCCCAACATTCTTTGAATCTGCAAGCATTTTTTGTTTTCCTTTGAGTTATCAACATCATCACTCCTTCCCACTTCTCTCTTGCCTGTCTCTCTGCAGCACAAGTAAGGCACAGTGTTTTTCACTTGCTGTATGGTGTTGCCAGTATTCATTCCAGCAGCCTGTAGACTCTTGCTGTGGAGAGATGACGTTTTTTGTTGGCATGCATTCACCTGTATATTTACAGATAGTTCTAAACAGTTATGTTCTGGTTTTAGGACATTGACCAAGTGAACTTCGTGAGCTCTCACAGCACTATTCTCATCCAGCAGGCCAAGGTGATCCTTAACTAAGCCAGGCACAGCCCTTTTGTACAGGGGAAACTGAGGTACCACCTCTGTTCAAAGTGGCCTGGGATGCCCCTGAGCTTTTTTCATAAGCGGGCTACTATGCAGAGTGTGGCCACATTGATAGGAATGAAAGAAAAGAAAATGAAGAAATTTCTTACTACCCATGGAGTGGAGGAGACGGAAGACACCTGTACTTTTTAAACCCCCTTCCTAGGGATTACCATGGCCCAGCTGATCACCAGTATCATCTGAGAGAGCCCTTACCCAGCCTGTCTAGAGCCAACAATAGTCAGTCCCTGACAGCAGATTGCCACTACTTGCTCTGTATGTGTTCATGAGAAGGTGTTTTTTTTGTTGTTGTTGTACCTTTTTTCATGTTGTTGCCCACTTAACACCCATGTGTGCAACTCTAGCATAAGTATGACACACACGCAAGACCTGTGAGTTCCTAAAGCATGAGAAATGGCATTCCTTCTGAGTGTAGTTACTGCTCCTCTTTTAATGGACACCATGAGGCAATGTTTGCTGTGCCAGCCTGGTGCTGCTCTCCAGACAGGACAGTCTGAGGCATACAAGTTAGCTAGAGGTGATCTAAGTAATTCAGAATGCTGATAGCTCTTGCAAATTATATGCAGGTGTTTTGCTGCAATGTGATGAAGGTTTTGAGGAGTGTCATCATTTGTTGTACCCTGATGTGTATCCTAAGGATGTAACTGAAAAATATTAACTGTGGGGCTGTCTTCAGCTTTACATTGTCAAAAAACAATGGTAGACTTTGCTGTAGATATGCTGTGGATATGGCTTTTTATAGAAATCTGCCCTTTTAGTGAAGCTCAGCTGAGAAAATGGTTTAGTGGGTGACATTGGTAGTAGGGTGATAGTTGGACCAGATGATCTTGAATGTCTTTTCCAATCTAAAAGATTCTATGAAAAGTTGGAGAGCCTTGTCAAAACTGTACCCTGCTTTTGAAATGGTTAAGTTGCCTGCCATCCTAGTGCTCAAGAGATTTATTAGGTTAAGGCCAGACTTGCTTGTGCCTGTTATGCAGTGTGAACCATAATTAACTGAGGCTTTGAAGGACTCTGAACGGTCCCTCTTATCCAAATAGCTGTAATTCATGTTCAACTTTATGACTTATTTTAATTGAGGCAGAAGAGCAGAGTAATTGTTACAATTTAAAGCAAGTGTTGAAAGAGACATCAATGTTCATCAAGCAAATACATTTGTTCATCAAGTGTGGATTTTCACAGGTGTTAAATACTTCTGTCCTGTCATGAAATGCCTCTCAGTTTAGAAAGGGCTCATTTTATTTTAAAGGTGGAAATTCCAGAACTTCTAAACCATAAAAGCGTAGGGCTGGTACTTGTCCAGAACTTTTGTATTGTATCATGTATCATATTTTTAGATGTAGTTATCCATTACATTCAAATTTTGTGGCCAGCAAGAATGGTCTCAGTTGAAATCTATAATTCATTACATTGCTACATGTCTTACAAGTCCCTGAACAATTAAGCAGTTGTCACCTGCACTCTCTCTAGAACTGTCACTTTTTGTGACTGATATTACGGCACTGTCCTCTACACAAGGCAGGATGTATAACTTTTCCTTAAGAATTAGCAAGCTGGTGGAGCTGTTATTAGAAAAGGTGAGATCATTACCTATCTCAGAGATTAATATTTCTTTTTACTTGTCCAGGAAACCTAAGATGGTCCTACAGCTCATGCAGATTTCCACAAGATGTAGAACAGTAAACATAAGACCCTATGTCAAGTTCAGATACTAGTAATTTTGAACATTTTTAACATATTACTGCACAAAAGGAATTGTAGATTTATAGCCCTCGCACCCCCTCCCCCCCCCCCCCAAAAAAAAAAGTACGTATTATCAAATTTATTTATTCATTCATTATGAATGAATAAACATCTGAATGTCCTGGACCAGTGTTGACACTGTGAGAGAGGAGAGGAGGATGTAGTCAACAGATCAAGTGCAGTAATTACCCACATAACATTCAGGTACATTTCATTAATTTAAAATTTATTTTGAAGCCAAAGCCTGTTGAATTCAGTAAAAAAGACTCTCTGACTCCCTCAAATAAATTTAGGAGGGAATGATTTATTTAATTTACCTAGAATTTAATGATAATAATAGAAGTTTTATGGCTCCTAGTTCACATTGTCTCCAAATGCCAAGACTTACAAGTATAGTATGTCAATGAACTAGAGTTATCTGTTCTTAAGTAGAATGACTATGAGCCACCTGGTGTTCCTTTAATTTTTCAAGTGTTTCTATTTGCAAGCTAACTGTTAGTTCTCTAATTTTTAAGCAAATCTAGGTACCATCAAGTACCTTTTCTGCAACAAAGGTCATTTGGAAATTAAGTTATAGCACATTGTTTGCATTCATACAAAGATGTGTAGAGTAAAACAATTGATACTTCATGTCTTGTGGGCTCAGAGCATAACTTTACAATACTTCATATAATGTTGGTTAAATGCTTTTTACTTTAAAATATTCATATATAATTTCCTAGAACTTGCAAAAGCAATGTTTTCATGATAGTATATTTATTGAATAATGGACTTTTAACATTTTTCATTTATTATCTTTTAAAGATACTGAATTAAAAGGAAGTTTAACTGTGGAAATGAATGTTGTTCTAAATGAACCTTAAATATATACACAAATATGTAAATGGAAAAAAATG
>CM021763.1:67750109-67772534 GCA_011075105.1 Heteronetta atricapilla
CATTTTCCTTTCCTTTTCCATTTCCTTTTTCTTCCTTTTTTCTTTTTTTTCTTTTATTTTTCTTTATCTTTTGCTTTTGCTTTTGCTTTTGCTTTTTTCTTTTTCTTTTCCTCTTTTTCTTTCTCCTTTTTTCTTCTTTTTTTCTTTTCCTTTTTTCTTTTTCTTTTTCTTTCTTTTTCTTTTTCTTTTTCTTTTTCTTTTTCTTTTTCTTTTTCTTTTTCTTCTTTTTCACTTTCACTTTCACTTTCACTTTCTCTTTCTTTCATGATTACAACTTCTACTCTAAAGAAAATAATGCTTTACAAAACATTTAAATGAAATTTCTACAGGATATATCTATATCTATAGGATTACAGTGAGTTAACAAGAAGGAGAAAATAATAACAAAATAGTTAGCAGTCACTCATGCTTTGATTGAGGGACTCAAGAGCATGATCATTAGAAGCCGATGGTAACCCAGCAGTTGCATCACTTGCCTTCCACCTTGTTGCAAACCATGTTCACAGGTCTGAGCCCCAGGGCTTCTTTTGTGGGCTTCTTTAGGGATCAGTGGAAGCCTAGTGGTTGTGCTGCTCACCTCCCACCTTGCTGTGGTCGCAGGTTCACTCTGGACCTCTTCACAATCTTCCCCCTCTACTCTGCCCTTGTGAGGTTCCACCTGGTGTACTGCATCCAGGTCTGGAGTCACCAGGACAAGAAGGATGTGGACCTGTTGGAGTGGGACCACAGGAGGGCCACAAAGATAGTCAAGAGGCTGAGAACCTCTCCTACGAAGAAAGGCTGAGAGAGCTGGGGCTGTTCAGTCTACAGAAGAGAAGGCCCTGGAGTGACTTCATTGCAACCTTTCAGTACTTGAAAGGCACTTATAGAAAAGATGGAGAGCAACTCTTAGCTCAATCAGAGAGTGATAGGATGGGATAGAATGGTTTTAAACTGAAAGAGGGGAGATTTAGATTAGAAGTTAGGAGGAAATTCTTCACTCGGGGTGGTGAGGCACTGGAACCGGTTGCCAGAGAGGTTATGGATGCCTCATCCCTGGAGGTGTTCAAGATCAGATTAGATGGTGTCTTGAGCAACCTGATTTACTGGATGCCATCCCTGCCTATGACAGGGTTTTTGGAGCTAGATGATCTTTGAAGTCTCTTCCAACCCAAGCCATTCTATAATTCTAAGATTCTATGTAATCTCACCAGAAACATCAATAATTACTTCATAAATACTTACAGATTTCATGAACTAGTATCAATACAACTTCTAAGCATTACAGGATCAGACAGGAAGATTCTTAGCTTATGACATATCCATTAAAGTATCCAAGATTGTAACTAGTTATAGTTAAATCATGCAGTGAAGAGGCTCCACATCTTGTTTCTGTACTAGTCCTAGATCTTTTCAAAGAAAAGAGCTTGAATCAAAAATACATACAATGCTGTCGAGAGTACTGAGTCTCATCTCTGAATATTTTTGTAACACATAGCTGATTTGGATTGCTAAAATGGATGATAAAGCAAGTTGGGGGGGGGGTTAAAGGTGGGGGAGTAGGGCTTTGTAAATTATGGAAGAAGCCTTAGTGAAGAGGTATTATGGTGCAAGTTAAATGACTGTTCTTTCACAAATTCTTATTAAAATACTCATTTCTATTTTGATATTAATGAATGGGTCTTTGAAAAGATAGGAGTTATGTAGGGTGTGTTATTATGAAACCCACAATGGATTTCATATAGTGCAGTTAAATCCTCATGTAACCTGAAACACCCACAGTTCTGAAAGTCTTCAAACAGATTAGATCTCTAATTAGGTAAACCCAAACTTAATTTGATATTGAGAGGAAACATAATTTTTTAAAAAGCACTAAATATTTCATCTGTTTCAAGTTTATGGTTTAACGGCTTACTAGTGTATCACTACATATTGCACATTTGTAATGCAAAATCAGAGATTAAATGTATGTTCCATTTATAGTAGGTAGTAGTTTTAAATGGCAGATATTCACTGGTTAGCCAAAATGAGGAAAAATTGAAGGCCGTTAATCAAATACTTGATGGAGAACCTGTATTTATAGTTTCTCCAAGGCAGGAGGGAGGAGGTGCTTCTCTGAATAGAATTACATAATTCAAAATAAATTCCTAGAAAAACACTTAATTAAATCAAAATCTTGAAGTGAAATTTAATCATTTTATACCAATGCGCCAATATTGTCAAACAGTACCAAATTCAGTTTACCACAAAAATATTTACCTGGAAAACAAAACTTGCCCAAGCTTGTTGAAACCAGATTGACCATGTAGTATATGTGGATATTATATGGAGAAGAAGAACTGGTTTGGGAACAGCTTTTGTTCTATCAGGATTTGTATTTCCATCTGCTGGGAATAGAGTCAACTCGTCTTGGCTCTGTAAACATGTAGTTGATAATAGATCATGTTGGAATCTGAATTTACAGGAAGCACTAAAATTGCTAATTGAAGGGTGGAGAAGTTAAAGCTGCAGCAGAAGCAGAAAGTTGATACTGTTTTCTGGTCTGACCAAGAAACACAGAAACAGACGTTTAGTTTTAGCATTTTGGTTATAGAACTTGTACAGAGCACATTTTCTTGTGCTGTCAGGCAGGTTTATGCTCTTCCTATGGCTGGTTACAGCTTTGGTGAAGAAGGGCTGTGAATGAAATATAAAGTGTTGGCAATCAGGAAATACTACTAGCCAGCTTCCTAACTGTCTACTAGGAATGATCTTGGCTTATCTAGGAGTAGACTCCGCTGAGATTTAATTAGTAAAGTTTCTGCACCAATTACTGCTTATTCTGAGCAACGATGACTAACTGAGGTAGCTGATCAACAAGTTAGATCCTGAGAATCCCTTGAGAATATTTGATTATTGGGATACTACCTCATTATATAGCTGGCTTCTATAAGTCCTAGAGGAGCTGCCTGTATTTTCCTATTTGAAGATCTATTTTTGCAAATGTAACTAGAAATTTGGGGGCTTTCAAGCCTTAGATGTGTGGCTGATGCATGAGTAAATACTCTTTTAGAGTATTTTGAAGGAAGCTGCTGGAGTAATCCTCTTTCTCTCAGTGCAGAAAATAGAACCAGTCTTTCAAATTCATTTGTTCCTTCTAAGAATATGAAATGATTATATAATTCAGGTCCAACAAAATTTTGACTGCTATTTAATCCCTAAGAATATGCTTAACAGATCCTGAGCACTTTCTGAGGCCTAAATTCTTGTTTCTCTGTTTAGAAACTCAGTTTATATACTTGGACAAGGAAGATAATCAGTCTTTTTTGCTTTTTCTTCTTTATGAATTATAGTATATAATGAATGACAAATCTGCAGCATATCTGTGGAGAGATGAATCAGCTGCAGGGCTGCAGACAAAGACAAATCATGTACCATACTGTGAGAGCAAATTGTGGGAAAAACACATGTGCTTTGCTAACTGGTACAACAAACCCAAATTATACTTAGCAGCCCTAAATAGTATCACGGTCAGTGTTGTATTAGTCATCTTGGCTCTTGACAGTTGTGGCCTAATGCTATTCAATCCTTCAGAAAGTAGAACCAGTATGAAAAGTGAAGCTTATCTTGTCTGAGAGCAAGCCCTCTGAGCTTTTAAGAAAGATCCTACCTGGACAATGTGATGTAAAGGATCAGAAAAGAGATGTATAAAAGCAGTGGAAAATGTGAAAATAGTCCACTTTAACCCTGAAAATGGATGCAGAATAGTCAGTCTTATAGTCTTCCATGGTGAAAGTTGCATTTCTGGTTTATCTGGTTTACCAGTCTTCATTTGCATTTAATTTTCATTGTTTCAAAGTTAATAAGGGTTTGAAAAGGAAGTAATAGAAAAGAATGACATTCTTTCTTCATATTTTAATATACACATTGGAAATAAAATGCTGAAAAGAAAAAAATTGTTAATTAATTTTGTTCTGCAGAAGTGAATCCAGTATTTCAATTACTTATCCAAATGTAAAACCATATGGGGGTTGATAAAATATTCTTGATAATGTATATTATTAATATTAATCTTAAATTATTTCTTAATATATCTTTTGTGTGAGGGTAAAATGGCCTATTTGAAAGTATAAGGGAAAAAAAGCAGGGGGATGATAATGAACTGAACTTAATATTTGCATGTGCAACACAACTTAATTGTAAATGGAATGTGATAATAAAATCACAGAATCACTGAGGTTGGAAAACACCTCTAAGATCATCGAGTCCAACTGTTAACCTAGTGCTGTCAAGTCTGCCACCAAGTCATGTCCCTAAGTACCACATTTACATGTTTTTTAAATGCCTTCAGGGGTGAGAACTCAACTACTTCCTTTGGCAGACTGTTTCAATACTTCATAACCCTTTTAGTGAAGAAATGTTTCCTGATCTCTTTGATCAAGGCAAATTATGAAGAAATCTTTATCTAAATATGTCTCCCTAGATGCTACAGAAAGCCAGGATAGCCAATGATTTGTTTTGTGGAAAACTCATTCAAATATATTAAAAGCTGAAATGTTTTGTTCTCACGAGGACTTTCTGAACATTGAAGTCTGGTTTGAATTGCGATTTCATTGGACAGCTTAGCTTTTCAGATTAAAAGGTTGAATGCTGAGAGATAGAAGTTTGGAGACTTAAGGGCTTCTATTGTTTTCACTAAAACAAAATGTTTTAAATTTCAGATCAAATGAAATATTGTGCATGAACCTTTGACCTCCAAAATATTGTTTTGCTTTCCAAATAAACTGTCCCCTCCACCCCCTTTTTAAAATAATTTTTATGCAGCTTAACTTCTCTGTGAATCAAAAACTTATAATTTATTAATCTCTCAGTTTCTTTCTCTATTCATTTAATAGTAACTTTCACTTTCTTACTGTATGTGATCCAAAATTTTGTTTATACTATCTCATTTTAGAGCTGCTTTTTACTTAGATACGATTCCTATCAAACTGGAAACTTTTTCCAGAGGACTTTTTACCGTTTGTATATTAACAGATCAAGACACAGTAGTTCTTGTTTAAATTCCCTGAGAAATAACCAAGAATCATACTAGTCAGATTTGTAAAAAGCACTATAATCACTTCTAAACACTATTAGATAAAGTAGTAAATTGAAAGATGTACCACTCTAAACACTAGCAAAATCTGTCTATATGCATTAGTCACTAATCTTGTCCTATTTGTAGTCATAGCAGATGTTTCATTTTTTTCATAAGCTTTGGAAAATCCTAGTCAGAAATAATACCATATTTATCAACTCAAACTTCTCATCTGTTTTATCTTTTTGGGTGTAAGTGGTCTTTCAAAGCAGAGATTCTGAGTCCCACTTACATATTTCTTTTCATTATTAAGACAGCAATAACCATTGGGACTTCATTCAAAGAGTCAGTTACTTAGGTTTGAACTTTTATTTTTCTTGATTGAGTGCACCCTGTTCAAGTTTGTGAATGACAGCAAACTGAGTGGCACAGTTAACACAATAGAAGGAAGGGATACCATGCAGACAGCCCTTGAAAGGCTGAAGAGTTGAGCCCATGAAAACCTCATGAAGTTCAACAAGGCCAACTGCAAGTTCCTGCACCTGGGCTGTGGTGATCCCAAACATGAATACAGGCTGGGCAGTAAATGGGTTGAGAGCAGTCCTCAGGAGAAGGACTTGGGGATACTGGTGCATGAAAAACTGAATATGATCCAGCAATGTGCACTTGCAGTCCAGAATACTATTGTGGTTTAGCTCTCATAGGCAGCTGGAAAAAACATATATATGTATATATATGTGTGTGTGTGTGTGTGTTTGTGTATATATATATTATGTATATATGCATATATAATATTATATACATGTGTATTTATATCATTTATATTTATATATATATATATAATTTATATGTATATATATATATATAAAAATATAAAATACATTTGGGTAACATGTGGCCACTTGCTATTCTATTCAAACATGTACATATACTTAAGTATACCTGAGTGATGCAAAAATCTTCTCCAAGGTAAAAATATGCTAAAGAAAAATTATGCTATCTGTTACCAAACATTCAGATGAATAAGCTGATGTTAGTTAACTATAATATAAGGTTAATGCCATCTGATTACTCTTCATGGGGACAAAGTGGTCCAAGGAAAGTTTAATTCCTCTTTGACAGCTTTCCTCATGAAAAATGGCCAGATTTCTTGGAGATGCAATATGGCATAATAAACAGAGAATTCAGTTTCTCAGTCTATACATATGCAAAATTTCAACTGAAATAATGGGACCTCTTTGCAGTATGGTCTTGAAGTATAAAACTATTTTGCTGAAAGTTAAGTCTTTCTCTATAAATAATGTTTTCCTGTGTGTTACTTATTCCTTCTGATTGTTCTACCCTGTTTCAGTGGTCTCTCAAGGCAGTAACAAGCATCCCACAAGTGAAATTGTCTTTGTAGAGATCTACTTTTGTGATTTGCTAGTTTTGTGATTTGATAGTTTTTGTGATTTGATAGTTTCTAGTCTTGTGATTTGATAGTTTCCGGGGGGGGACGACGGAGGGGGAAGTTGGAACAAAATAGTGAGTACAATTCCATTTAAAACTGGAAAATGTCCATCTGTGTTTGAATATCAGAGCTGTGTCTATTGTATTCACAGTTACAAGTATCTGTTATAAAGTCTCACTGTAAAGCCAAAAATGTAGAGTCTCTGTAGAGTGGGTCAGAAAACTCAACTCATTTTAAAGACCTTCATTGTAGCAAAAATTACCTGAATTAGAACAATGAAGCTGCCCCTGTTTTTTTTTTTTTTTTTGTTTTGCTTTGTTTTTTTTTTTTTTTTTTTTTTTTAAATAAACATAGTAGTAGTAATAGTAATAGAAAACACTTATAGTAGTGTACCAGTATTATAATACACTCTATGTGTTATGCCCCCATGGTTTAGTCTGTATTTCTACTTATGTTTATCTGCAGACTATTTTCCGGGAGGGGTGGGGGGAACAAAATCTTACTGATTTTTCCCTGGCTTCACGTACTCTTTGAGTCTCCTTGATACTTGTATAGATTCTAGAAAAGTGAATGAACCCTTTTCCAACTTTCTGTTCAGAGTTGGAAGTCTTCCTGGATTTTTCCTTCAACACATAATGTCACTTGGCAAGTGGTAAAAAACAATGACCAATAAAGGCATTCTGCTCCAATTATAATGTCAGTATCTTCAGTGGTCATTTTCATACACTCACAACATATGTGTATAAATATGCTTATGTGTGTGTAAGTACGCTTACCTAGATATTTAGTTCTGTGTATACCTTTAAGGAGAGAAATAGCAAACTGAAGTGCAAGGTTTTGCTTTAGTACTTAAAGATATGACTATTACTTCTGCACTTATCTGACAAAGTACTTGTAAAGTACCCTAAGATAGAATCCAGTTGCCTAAACATGGAACTTCACTTGAGACGACATAATTTGTTCTCTCTGGCCTCCAGCAACCACTCCAGAGCAATGCAGGTCTCCTAGAAGTCCTGTGTCATGTCTGTCAGCCACACAGATATGTCTGAATACAACCTCTGAAACGTCTCTGGTATGGATAACGCCTCCATGTGACCGAATTCAGCCTCTGGAGCCTGATATTCTCCACAAAGCAATAGTTTCAATAGTGAGTGGTAAAATCCACAGTTGTTTATGAAGTATATGCTTATATATATACACTAAACAGGTACTGAACAGGTACAGGAATTGGAAGGAAGGGAATTTTGTCATTCGATATGTTTTATTGTTTGTTAGTTTTATTTTGTTGATTTCTAAGATTATTTCTTAACATCTATTACTCTGTAGAAAAACTATTTGAAAGAACATGTGTTAAATGAGAGAAATATTTCATATAAAATTTTGATGCCACATTTTCTTATCTGTCGATCTGTGGTATGGGTTTGAGTGAATATGACAATGTCATTTTGTTTATTTCCTTGGGTAGCTTCCAATCTCCATTTCAGCATTTGGCGTTTTGTATCCCCACTCCCCGGGACAACAAACCTTTGGGCAACAGCTGACCTGTCATCCCATACACAGAACATGCAATGACAGTCACCGCAGTCATGGTCCCATTCCTTGGTGAGTTGCATCAGATCCTGCTGACCAGCACTAAAACAGCACTGAAATTTTTGGCTCTTTTGGTTTGTTGTTTTGGTGTGTGTGTGTGTGTGTGTGTGTGTGTTGTTTTGTTTTGCTGTTGTTGGTTTTGTAAGCACAATTTTTGATTTCATCAATGCCTCTTTGTTTTGCCTCACTAAGTAGAAAAAAATATAACAATGGTATTTATTTCTGTTTTATGCTGCTTTCAATAGCTCCTTATGGATGCTACATCTTGCACTGGGCTACAGATGAACACAGTGGGCTTTCATCTTTTACCTCCCTTTGGGTACCTCCAAGCTCCTCTACTGTAATGAGAGACTTGGTCAAAGGTGCTCAGTGGAAAGTGATATGGCTTCTTATCAACTTCTTACCAAGACACAACTCACAAATTCCTCTGAAAGAAAGGCCTTGTTTCTTTATGAGACGGTAAACAGTATTTATTATGATTCCTGCTCACATGCACCTGATCACAGCTTGAAGTCTTAACTTTGGTCTGAAATAGTCTGTGCATTGGGTTCCCATGATCAGTTGGATCATCATATGGAAAAAGCAGAATTGCTTTGATGAGAGCTGGAGACCAGCATTGTAATAAACCTTATGAAGCTGGAGAAAATAAGGTTGCATTTGAGGCTTCTGATACCAATTGCATGTACTCTGCACAGGTTTTTCACACAATTATTATGGAATGGAGATATTATTCAAAGGACATTGCTAATAGAAAGGATGGAAAAGGCCAGTGTTACTGTCATAACTACTAACAGGGATTTATATTAATAAATACAAGGAAATAATTTACAAATTACTTTTATAATGATAACACAATTAAAGAAAAAGTTATCTGTTGTGGTAAGTCTTTCACTCACCATGCTTAGTCCACTCAATAAAACTGAAGACAGTGAATACTACAAATGCAATTAGACACCCTGTTACCAGCTGTCCAAATTCTGCCTGGAAGTATACTGTTGTTGTTCCATTTAGGACAATTATAACCAAAGTTGTAGGAAGAAAATAGTTGGCATCTTGGGATAGAATCCAACCTGAAGATTATTCTACAAGCTCTTGTGCTTCATAAAGGTATCAGTGGAAAATTTTCACATCCCTCCCTTTTGTTTTGCATATGATTACAAACATACAGGTTTTCATCGTTTTCTACTCTGAAGTCTGAAAAGTTTTGCACAGATGTCTTAAAAAGTAAATTATGTGCAAGCATCAGTGAATAAAGATGGAAGCATGTGAAGCTGTCTAAAGAAAAATAAGGGAAAAAAAACTATTCAGCATTAACAGAGTCTATATTTCGAGCATGAGTTTCTTAAAACTGTAAAATGACATAAGTATAAGCTCAGAGAAAGTTTGTCTTGTACTTTGGAGGTCTAACGTTTTGATGACATGGATATTGAAAAATACAGCCACCAACTGATGTAGTGCCTGAAGAATTTATTGTGTGGGCATATGTACTGTCCAATAATAATAATAATAATAATAATAATAATAATAATAATAATAATAATAATAATAATAATATATTAAATGGTAAGATCAGCTAATATAATTAATAAAAACAGCTTCTCCTCTATTTTTTTAAATATAACTGTATTAAATTCTCATAGAATCATAGAACCATTTGGTTTGGAAGGGATCTTAAAGATTATCCAGTTCCAACCTCCCTTTCATGGTGTCCTGGTTTCAGTTAGGACAGAGTTATTTTTCCTCCTAGCAGCTGGTAGGGTGCTATGTTTTGGATTAGGATGAGAAGAGTGCTGATAACATGCTGATGTTTTAATTGCTGCAGAGCAATGCTTACACTAAGCCAAGGACTTTTCAGCTTCTCGCTCTGTCCTGCCAGTGGGCAGGCCGGGGGTGCAGCAAGAGCTGGGAGGGGACAGAGCCAGGACAGCTGACCCAAACTGGCCAAAGAGGTATTCCATACCATCTGACGTCATGCTAAACAATATATAGGGGTGGCTAGCCAGGGTGGGGGGCCGGCTGCTCGGGGTTGGGCTGGGCATCGGTCAGTGGGTGGTGAGAAATTGCATTGTGCATCCCTTGTTTGTACATATTATTATTATTATTATTATTATCTATCTTAATAAACTGTCTTTATCTCAACCCACAGGCTTCACTTTCCCCTTTCTCTCCCCCATCCCAGAGAGGGAAGGGGGGAAGGTGAACGAACGGCTGTGTGGTGTTTAGCTGCCGGCCAGGTTAAACCACAACACATGGGCAGAGATGCCACCCACTAGATCAGGGTGACCAGGTCATCATCCCGCTTAGTCTGTAAGACCTCCAGGGCCAGGGCAAACATATGCATTAGCAAACTGATTCAAGAATATATCATTTCTCTGAAGAAGTGTTCCACCACATAGCACCCAGGAAACAGTTTGACTATTCTACTGATGTAGGGGTGCAGAGTATCAGAGTTATTTTCTATGTGTCTCCCACCTAAGTCTTGGCTAGAATAAATGCTAAGGAAAAATTTTTGCTGTTCTCTGTGTGTATATGATGAAAAAAAAAAAAAAAAAAATGAAAAAAAAAAAAAAGGAAATCAAATATTTGAGTTGGCTTTAAGAATGTTACGGAATTACACAAAATAAATGTTCATAGACAAAACCAGCCAAGACCCGGGGGGAGGGGGGAGAAGGGGGAGGGAGGAAAAGAAAGGAGGGAGGGGAGAACACAATATGATTACAGCTTATAAATTTTCTTCAAATAACATTACAAATAAAAGTACAAAAAAAATTTACACCCAAAAAGAGGATGAGAGAGCAACAGCTTAGAATTTAAAGAGAGGTTTGGAGTTGAAATGTTCAAGGCAACTGAGCAACAAAGAACACTGACAGAAGTGAGGCTTGGAAGCAGAAATTTTAAAGGTAAGACTTGTGACTTGGTGGTGACATTATTGTACAAAATCTAGTGTGACCAAATGGGTGTTTTCTGGCTCTCCTTCCTGTGAAGCATATCCTTCTACTTCCTCCAGAGCTTCAGAAAAACCCTGTCTGCTAAGCGGACTGCTGCGATTTTATCTCTGTGGTAAGAGTGTAGCAGTTATTTTATCTATTTATACTCATTTTACGCATGCAACGTTACTAGAGATGGTTGAAACTGAGTACTTCTTTCTGTCTTTGAGTAAGTGAAGCACTTAGGTACATGCTTGTACACCTCAAAAAATGAGGGGTATGAAAAAGAGGTATTTTAGGAGAAGCTTAAATCTCTGGTCTTCCAAAATTAATTTGAGAAATGGAGAATGCACATTTAATAATCTATCAGCTCAGTATGAAAATTGCTGTCATAAGAATAGAAGAAAAAATATTAGTTAATCAGTTTGCACAAATACATCTTGTATGTGCACATTTTCACTAAGTAACACAGTATTTTTGCAACCAATATCTGTTATTAACTAGACTCACTCTGTTATTTCCATGGAATTTTAATGATTACCAGGTATGAGATGGTACTGCATTCAAAATTATCACATTAGTATCAATGCCTTGGCAGAGGACAATTTATGGTACACTGAAAGATTCTTCACTAAATGATTCTTCATTGTCTGTGTTTGTGTTAGCCCAGATACCTAGAAAAGCTTGTCCATTGTAGAAAATTGGCAGATGTTCTTGGGATGTGAGAAAGTGGGATGGAGAAATAGGGTGAGCCTCTGAAAGTGTTTTACTTAAAACAAATGTATAGCCACTGTGTACTCCCAAGGCAATGGCAGTTTCCAAAGGTGGAAACTGTAATGGGAAAAATCTGTCTCTTGTTTCAAAATAGTAAAGCCACACCTTCTCCAGATTTATTCCAACACTCCTACCAGGAGCAACCCATACACTAGCATTGGTAGCATGGGTGGTTTTGTTCAAGTGAACCATTTACTGTGTTATCTTTTTTTTTTTTTTTTTTTTTTTTAACACAATGAATCATATTTGTATAATTCCTAACTAACTTACTATCAAAATATTAGCTTAATATGACTCTGTACTGTAAGCAGCTTACTCCTGTATCTGTCTAGTGCAGCAGTATAATGAAAGTATTGATGGGAAGAGTCCTGTCTCACATACCATTGTGCAAAGCTAATACAGTGGGACAGAAACTTGCTAAGACACAGTAAGGTATTAAAATTTGAATATTTAATATTAATGTACATAATATATGAATACTAATCTTAACCGTTGTTGTTCCTAGATACTGCCTTGGGGTATTAGGAAATAGTTTGTTTCTGATTAATCCAAGACTCATACTACACAAGCACATGTGCATTGTTCTGATAAGGTGAAAAAGTATGTTTTGCAATGTAAACATATTGGGAGTCTAAATTATTTTGAAATGTTCCTAGCTTTGAGGCTTTGATACTAAGTCTCTGAGTTTTTTAATTGTGTGAAGAATAAATCTCTTCTCATTGACTCCACTGGAATTTAATAGCATTTTCTATAACATTTTCAAAATCTGTGAATCCAAGTTGTTAATTGTGGATTATTTCTATTTATTGGCATGCCAATCTGTAATTTGTCCTTTACATTAATACAACCAAATGACACTATTGGGTTGTCAGCCTTCACAGATCACAGGACTGCTCTGACCTGTGAGTCTAATGTGGGAATGGCAGTGTTTCTGGTGGGGAGAATTTGCTCACATATTCTGTGGAAGGTCAACAAGTAGAACTTGTTAGTTGAACAGGGTTTCTTGCTGCCATGCTTCCTGGCTAATGGCAGATCAAAGATCAGGCCTAGTGCACTTAGTCATGTGAAAACAAGCAAGACTCTAAAGACCTGGGGGAAGAAAACAGTCCTGGATATAATACCTATTTTTAGCTGTGACATAACATTTCTTCATGAAGTATTCTAACATCCTATGAAAGGATTGAAAGAAGTAATGAAACATTCAGAGCATTTCTGAATGTGGCTTGAGAGTGGCACACATGAAAAGATAAAAAGGGTTTCTGTAAAACTATCTGCAAATTTGGGTCTGAAATTAACACTGACACTCCATATAGTTATGTATTAGCCATAGGATAAAAATTTTGTCTCTTCTACATGTTAACAAGGCAGCATTTCATACAGAAACTCAGCATTGAATGTCTCCCTCTGCAAACTAGACAGCTGCTCAGAATTTCTAGTTATTTTGGTGAAGAAGCATTCTATGTCAGCTAAGAAATGTTTAAGATGAAGTTAGCCAAACAGTTTGGGCTGGGAAATTGCAGATACCATATGGAAATTATATTATCATAGAATACTTAGTATTAATAATGAAATGCAGATATATCATGAAATTGGCACATGAATAGATAAACAAAACAGACATATAAATGAAGATCTGTTTAGATCTGAAGACTTGTGGGTGCACATAATTAATATGAATGCAAAAGAATATGTGTTGCAATTACTATAGATACTAACTACAAAAGATGTTGCGTATATGAAGCTCTTGATTGTTTAATGCCGTGCCAGGCATAAATGATACAATTTATGATTAACTCTGGGTACCATTATGGAAAAAACTGTTAAATAGTAGTAATGGTTTATGGGCATCTTGAGAACATAGTTGACTTGACATACCATGTTTTCATTGAAGTGAAATTAGCAAAGAGAATATCACCAGCTGGAGTATGCTGTGGCCAAAAAGGCAACCTGAAGTTAACCAAGTCCAAATGAAGACCAGGGGTGACCAAAAATGCAAAAGGAGATTCTGAAATTGGCAACAGTGGCAATGTGCTTATCAGTAAAGTAGAACATGCCATGGCTTTAAAAGTTAAAAGGGTTAACTAACAAAGGATATTTGGTTAAAAAAAAAAAAAAAAAAAAAAAAAAAAAAAAAAAAGGATTTAACAATGTGTACTGGGTCTAGCTGGGATGGTAACTTTCCCTGCAGCAGCCCATACAGTGCTATGCTCTGCACTTGTAGCTAAAACAGCAGTGGTATCACACTGGTGTTGTGTCTGCTGCTGAGCAGTGCTGGCACAGCATCAGGACTTTCTCTAGCCCTCCTGGGGGGTGGGCAAAAAAGTGAGAAACATCACCAGGGCAGCTGACCCAAACCAACCAAAGGGTTATTCCATACCATATGATATCACACTCAGCAATAAAAGGTGGGAAAAGGAGGAAGAGGGGAGGGGTGGGCTCTCGTTGCGAAAATGTCTGTCCTCCTTTCCGAACACCGGCTACGTGCGTTGAGGCCCTGCTTCAAGGACGTGGTCAAGCATCACTTATTTGTGGGAAGTAGAGAGTAATTTTTTTCCCCTCTGCATTTCCACATAGCCTTTACTTGTTTTGTTATTCCCTTTCCCCCTTCCTCTTCCCCTTTTCCCTTTTTTCCCTTTAGTTGAATTGTTTAATTAATAATAATATTGTTAATAATAATAATATTGTTAATAATTGTTTAATTAATATATTTCATTGATAATATATTTTTCTCTTTATTAAAATTATCCTTATCTCAACCCGTGAGTTGTTTTTTTCCCTTTACTTCTTCCCCTCCTCATCTGAGGAGGAGGAGTGAGAGAGCGGTTGTGGTGTTCAGTTGCCTAACACGGTCAAACCACCACACAATGCATTTTTAAAGAGTAGGAGAAAAAATACTATTCTGATATGGTAAAGGGGAATGGAACACTGGTAGAGAAACTTGGTTGTCTTGGGCAACCAGCTTTAGGTGGTCCTGTTTGAGCAGAGGTTGAACCAGATGAATTCCAGAGGTTCCAACCTCAACCATTTTGTGACATGGAAGCTTATTAAAATATATGTAAACAAATCTGGCAAGTCTTACTGGAAATAGAATGCCAGTGAGAGGAGCTATCCCTTGGAAAGTGTTACAACTGATGCCACTTTATTTAGAAAATAAAGACATTAAAAATGTATATGTTATAAACATATGGTTTAGTGTGTGTTTTTTTTTTGTTGTTGTTTGTTTTCTTTTGTTTTTAATATTTATAATTTAAGAACATTTTATTTCTTTGTAACATCATTTCTGGAGATATGACCTCCATGAGAAATGTGTCATGACAAATGATTTTAAGGAAATCTGGAAAGAAATCATGCAGGTATTTCTTCAAGAATGTGTCTCTTTTACTCTTGTCATGGTTTAACCCCAACAGGCAGTTAAGAACCAGACTGCCACCCACTTAGTTTCCCCAGGTGGGATCTGGAAAAGAAGGAAAAAGATAAAAGAGGGAGAATTCACAGACAGCGATAAAGATAGTTTACTAAGTAAACCAAAACCTGCATGTGCAAGCAAAGCAAGACAAGGAATTCATTTGTTACTTTTCATAGCATCATAGAATCATATCATAGAATGCTTCAGGTTGGAAGAGACCTTAAAGACCACCTAGTTCCAATCCCCCTGCCATGGTCAGGGATGTCACCCACTAGACCACATTGCCCAGGGCCTCGTCCAACATGGTCTTGAACACCTCCATGTATGGGACATCAACATCTCTAGGAAACCTGTTCCAGGACTTCACCACCCTCTGAGTGAAGAATTTCATCCTAACCTCTAATTTAAATCTCCCCTAAATCTCCCCTTTTAGTTTAAAAATATTCCCCCTTGTCCTATCACTATCTGCCCAAGTAAAAAGTTGCTGCCCATCCTTTTTATAAACCTGCTTTAAGTATTGAAAGGCTGCAATGAGGTCTCCCTGAAGCCTTGTCTTCTCCAAGCTGAACATCCCCAGGTATCTCAGTTGTTATTCATAAGAAAGGTGAATCTCCAGTCATCCCTGTCATCCCAGACCTGGACTCTCCACTCCAAGTGGGGCCTCACAAGGGCAGAGCAGAGTGGGACAATCATCTTTCTTGACCTGCTGGCCACCCCTCTGTTGATGCAGCCCAGGATGCAGTTGGCCTTCTTGTCTACAAGCACATGCTGCTGGTTCATGCATCCATCAGAACCCCCAAGTCCTTTTCTGCAGGGCTGCTCTCAATGAGTTTTTCTCCCATTTGTTACTCATGTCTGGGGTTGTGACAACCCAGGTGCAGCACCTCGCACTCAGACTTGTTGAACTTCAGAAAGTTCACATGGGTTCATTTATCTAGCTTGTCCAGGCCCCTTAGGATCTCTTCCTTCTGTTGTATTGACTGCAGCACTCAGCTTAGTGTCACCTGCAAATTTGCTGAGGCTGCAGTCAATCCCACTATGTCATTGATAAAAGATATTGAAAAACACCAATCCCAAAATAGACCCCTGAGGGACACCACTTGTCACCAGCCTCCACCTGGATATAGAGCCATTGATTCCAACTCTCTGGGTGAGGCTATCCAAACAATTCCATAGCCACCAAATAGTCTGCCCTTCAAATCTGTATCTCTCCAATTTAGAGATAAGGATATCATATGGGACTGTGTAAAATGCCTTACAGAGGGCTAGGTAGATGACATTAGTCAGTCTTCACTTGACAAATAATGTAGTCACTCCATCATAGAACACCAACAGATTGGTCAAGCATGATTGACTGCTGGTTGTCTCAGATCACCTCTTTGTCTTGCTTGTGCCTTGACATTGCTTCATTGCTTCCAGAAGGATCTGTTCCATGATCTTCTCAGGTACAGAGGTGAGGATCATGGGACTGGTTCTGCTCCCCAGGGTCTACCTGGTTCTGCTCCCCAGGGTCTACCTTTCTTTTTTTTTTTTTTTTCTTTTTTTTTTCTTTTCTTTTTTTTTTTTTTTTAGTGAGGGTGATGTTCGCTTTTACCAGTTACCAGGGACTTTGCCTGAATGCCAGGACTTTTCAAACCCTTTTCAAATCTTGTGGAGAGAGGCTTAGCAACTACATCAATTAATTCCTTCAGGACCCTGGGATACATGTCAGCAGGCCCTATAGACTCATACCTGTTCAATTTAACTAGGTGGTCTCAAAACTGCCCTTTGTTTACAGTGGGAGGGACTTTGCTCCCCAGCCTTCATCTAGGAATTCAGGGACTGAAGACACATGGGAAGCCTGACTGCCAGTGAAGACCAAGACAAAAAATTGTTCAGTACTTAAGCCTTTTCCCTGACTGCTGTTACCAGTCCTCCCTTCTCATCTGTCAGAGGCGGTACATTCTCCTTGGCCTTTCTCTTCTGACCAATGTACTTACAGAATTCCTTCTTTGCATCCCTTGCCAAGTTCAGCTCTGTGTGTACATTGGTTTTCCTGAGCCGATTCACTCCCATTTTCTGAATGCTCAGTTGGGAGGAGAAACTATTTCCTGATGTTTTAGTCTCTCAAATGGAGCTAAACAAATTCATCTGCAACCTAAAATGCAGTTGTAGTGTGTTTGCATGTCATGGTTTTGGTAGTGACAGGCTGCAGGTGTGGCTTCTGTGAGTGGAACCCAAAAGCTGCCCCATGTTATATAAGGGCCATTTTCAGCCATCTCCAAGTGACCTGCCAGTGGCCAGAGCCAAGCCAATAATCAATGTTGTTTGCACCTCTGTGAGAGAATATTTAAGGAAAAAAAAAAAAAAAAAATGCTATGCAACATCAGCTTGGAGAGTGGGAAGTGAGAAACAGCCTTGCAGACACTTCATCTTGCTGGGTGCAGACGCCAAAGTCAGTGCAGCACAGGGGCAGGAGGAGCTCCAGGCACGCAGCACAAGTTCACCTGTGGCCTGTGGAGAGGCTCCTGGTGGAGCAGGCTGTCCCCCTGCAGCCCATGGGTCCCACATAGAGCAGATCTCCACTCTGCAGCCCATGGAGGAGCCCCTGGTGGAGCAGGTGGATGTGGCCTGGAGGAGGCTGTGGAGAGCCCCTGCAGGAGCAGGCCCCAGGCTGGAGCTGCAGCCTGTGGAGTGGAGTCCATGAAGGAGCAGGGGGTCTGGGGAGAGCTGCTGCCCGTGGGGGACCCATGCTGGAGCAGTTTGCTGCTGGTAGATGGACCCCATAGTAAGGAGCCATGTGGGAGCAGTTGTTGAAGAGCTGCTGCCTGTGGGTAGCCCCCGCAGGCTCAGTTTGGGAAGGACAGCATCCCGTGGGAGGGACCCCATGTGGAGCAGGGGGAGAGAGTGACTGAGAAGATGCCATAGAGGAGAAGCAATAGAGACTGACCTCAACCCCTATTCCGCCATTCCCCTGTGCCACTCAGGAGGAGGAGATGGAAGAGGGTGATGGGGGAAGGTGGTTTTACTTTTCTTTGTTTCTCACTGTTCTAGCTTGTTGGTGATAGGCAATATGTTATATTAATCTCTTTACCTTGAATTCGTTTTGCCTGTGATGTTAATTGGTGGGTGATCTTCCCATCCTTATCTCAACCTTTGAGCCTTTTTCATTGTACTTTCTCCCCCATTCCCTTTGAGGTGGGAGAGTGAGATAGCAGTGTGATGCAGCTTGTCTGCCCACCTGCGTAAAACAAGCACACTAGTTCAAAATGTTTATAAATATTACCTGTCTGCTTTAGGTCACAATTTAAAAGTCAGAACTTGTTAGGTACTGGTACTTAGTTTTTTGTTTGTTTGTTTGTTTTCTTTACTTTTTTTGGGGGGGAGGAGAGGGGGGGAGAGGGGGGAGTAAACTTCATAATTCTAGCCAACACACTGGCTGGCAATTGATCTCACTATGTTATGGCAATGGTTCAAAGGCAAAGTTCAGCAGGTACTTGCTACTGCTTTTTGTGGGTTTTGCTTTGTTTGCTGTAGTTTTTGTTGGTGTTGTTATTTTAAATATATTTGTTTATAAACATATTCAATACATCTTTTCACTCTTAAAAACAAAAGTGAAGGGAAGTCAATCTAGTCAGTTTTTGAAATTAACATTTAGGTAGACTCTGAAATTATTAGTTAAATAGAGTCATGCAACTGTGTGGAAATACACTGCAGTGTCAGTCAGTCCCAGCTGAGCTCACGTGAGACAGAGCTCATGCAAGAGGCTTCTTTGTGCTTGCCATTTCTCTGAATCCTGGGCTGGCTCTGCTCTCATCATCGGCTGTGTTGTCCCTACTAATTCTGATTTTTTCCATGCCAAATCCATTTTAATAGTAAAAGAAAGAGCTGTTAGTACACATATAGATGTTTTTGTTTTTCACCTGCTGTCTGTTTTAAAATGTGTGGCTCTTAAGTGTAGGAAAAAAATCTTTTCTGAAATTTGATGAATATTATGCAGAGTGTAATACAAGCTATGTCTCCAATATAACCATTGTCTTTTACTGCTTAACTCATATGAACTTCTGAGTGATGTTATATCTTCATCTTCCATTAGAAAGTATCCTGAGTGTCCTCAGACCTCTGACCGGAAAGTGCACAGCTGACACAGGTGCATCTATGTTCATGTGAACCTTGTGAAATGGTCTGACTTGGATGGTTTTTGCAGACTTTGACCTACCTTTAAGGGAAAACTGAAATTCAGTAGAAGTGATGTAAAGACATATAAGCTATTGTTCACTCCTCATGCATTGCTAGTCTCATTTTCATCTTTCTTTGTCTTCCATGTCTGCTCTTTAATATTATTTTTTATTGGATGACTTTAGTCTCATGTCTGTGGTAACTTCCGCCTCACTTGTTACTTCTACCTTTTCCAATTTATTGCAGCTTTCTACATACAAATACATTGCATTGTTGTTGTAGTGATGATCTAAAGGACAAAAATGCATACTACCAGTGTAAGTCTCCATCTGGGGATGTATGGTGATGAGCTGTGTTTCTTTGTTCCCTGCTTCATTCCTTTCACTCTGCTACAGATGTTGCCTCTAAGTCTCACTTCTGGGGTAATTGCTTCCACACTTTTACATCTACTGCTATAAAGCTTATTTTGGTCTCAGTGACTTCATAGTTATGATTGTTAGTGATATTTTCTTTAACTTCATAAAGCAAATATTCAGTGGGTATCAATTAGTATTGTGTCTCTAACTTAATAGATCTATATCGAGTTGCTGCAGCCACAGATTTAGCCTGACATTTCTTCAGCTTTGGGACATGTTCCTCTGAGAATTCATTAATTAACACCAAATTTTCATCAATCCTCTCTCCCCTCGTACCGCTAATTGCTACTACTGTGGTGTATGCAGACAAGGAACATATCTGTGAATTGAGTCATGTTCTGGATGACCTCTAATGTATGTCTGACTTTTTATTGGGACAAAGTATTACAGGTGAAGAAAGATACTCAGTCTTTTCAAAAATGTTTAATTTGTCATTGAAATTCATATTTTCATGTTTTTTATTATTATTATTTATTTATTTATTTTTGTTCTCACTTTCCATTATTCAGATTCTCCACCCCAAGTCAACCACCACAGTATTGTTAAAAGAAGTCAATAGAAATGATGGGCAATGTGAAAAAAATTAAGAGTATTAAGTAATTTATTTATTCTACTTCATTACATCTTCAGGCTCTAATGCTTTTGACATACTAAACTCTGTTGAAAAAGGCATTTTAGCAATTCTCTTCTTGACTATTACACAATAAAAAAATAATAAAATAATAATAATATCACCAGTTCATTCACTAAGTTTGTCTTTAGAAATTCAGCCTGATAGTTTGCAGTGTTAGTTTTCTAAGTTTTCCAAACAACCATTTAATCATTTCTGTAACTAAATCTTAACTCTGTTTCTACCAAAAATATGTACATTACTGACGAATTAGCATCTTGCACATACAGTAGGTCTGTCAGGAACAAATAATATCCTGGTAAATTGCACTAATTCTGTTAGCATTAATCTTTTTTAAATATATATATATATATATTAAATCTTTTATTACGTTGAGATGTGTGCCTGTTATTTAAAGATGGCTCATCATCAAATGTATCAATTATATTTACTGTATTCTAAATACTTCTTTAGTATTACTTAGTACTTACCTATTTAGCATTAGTTAGTACTTCTTTAGTATTACTTCTGTAACACTGTAAAGAGGTAAACTATTTTAGAGTGTTTTAGATATTGAAGCCATCTTAACTTTTAAAACTTGGAAAACCTTGGAAAAAACAGAAGTAACCTGATGTTATATGTTAGAAATGACTTGACCTTTATGAGGGAAGAGCAGTTCATTAGGTGCAGTTCACTGTAGTTTTGAACCCTTATTATCAATTAGGAATGATATCATCATACGGTGTGGCTTTACTGTGGGGAACACCACATTTGCTGCATTTTAGGAAATACTGCTTCTTGTAGAAAACTCCTTATAATTAGATTCCTAGATCACATGTATTTCCAGTACTTTTATCTTCAGTTAGGAAGCAAATGACAGGAACTAGAGATAGAATAGACTGCTTAGGTTGTTCCCTTCTTTCCATTTTGGCAGAATGGGATCTTTTTATTTATTTATTTATTTATTGCAGTACATATGTGTGTCTACTTTGCCTCATAGTGAAACAATCCTCCAGGTACTCCTTTCTGATAAAAGAAGGTCAGCATGTATAAAAAGCCCGTGGAGCCTGTGGAACTGCAATCCAAAATCAAGGTCCTGCACTGTAAAAGTGGAGAGAAAACTACCATATATCAACAGGGACGAAGTTCAATGTAAAATGTCAGGGAGAAAAATCATGTTCTCTAATGGATCAAGTGATTTTTTTCATAAGACTTGTGGTGATTTACCTTCCTAGGCAGTTGAACTACACCACAATTGCTCTCTCACTCCCCCTCCTCAGAAGAGGAGGGTAAGAAGAAAAGAAAAAAGCAATTCATGGTCTGAGATAAGGGTAATTTAAGTAAAGGAAAAATAATTATTAAGGTCAAATCATTACTAAGGGAACATTAAATAATTTAACTAAAGCAAAAAGGAAGGAGGGGAGATAGGGAACAAGCAAAGGCTGTGTGGAAGCACAGAGAGAGAGGAAAGAAATTACTCTCTGCTTCCCAACAATGAGTTTGACCACATCCCTGAAGCAGGATCTCAGTACCCTTAGCCGCTGTTCAGGAGGACAGATGTTTTCATAATGAGAGCACATCCCTCCCCTCTCCTTCCCCTTTTCCAACTTTTATTACAGTGTCTGAGATCATACGGTATGGAATATCCCTTTGGTTAGCTTACGTCAGATGCCCCCCTGGTTGTTTCCCCCCTCCCCAGATCTTTACTCACCCCCAGCCTGCTGGCTCTTGTGGGGGCCTGGAGAAAGTCCAGATGCTGTGACAGTATTGCTCAGCAGAAGACAAAACACTGGTGTGATACCAATGCTGTTTTAATCACAAGTGCAGAGCACAGCACTATATGGACTACTGCACGGAAAGTTAACTCTGTCCCTTCCAGACCCAGTGCAAGACCCCCATATTTTCTATCTGAAACTACCTTCATTAAATAATGCAGATTGAGAGTCATGGAGACATTAAACTCAGTGTTGTCAAGCTATGTCAGAAAGAGAAAGAGAAAAAGAAAGAGAAAGGAGAAAGAGAAAGAGAAAGAGAAAGAGAAAGAGAAAGAGAAAGAGAA
>CM021763.1:67772544-67815324 GCA_011075105.1 Heteronetta atricapilla
GAGAAAGAGAAAGAGAAAGAGAAAGAGAAAGAGAAAGAGAAAGAGAAAGAGAAAGAGAAAGAGAAGGGGAAAGAGAAAGAGAAAGAGAAGGGGAAAGAGAAATGAATTTCTTCCGCACTTCATTTCTTTTTTTTTTTTTTTTCTTTTTGGAAAAAAAGAAGGATAAAACTTCTTTTTACAATTCGTTTTAAGTGAATTTAAAATAGAAATATATATATATATATATATTTTTTTTTTAAAATGGGGGGGAGTGAAGTTTTCAGTTTAACCCAAAATGCATTTTCAACTGTTGTTAGTGGAACTATAATAAAACAGGATGGATGGTCAGCTGTTCACACAGCTCTAGCAAAAACCTACCTCAGGGTCATGCTGCAGAGACCAAGATTCTTTCTTCTCCCCCTTCCCAAACACAGCTGATTTATTCCACAGAGTAGCAATCCACTTATACTGTGGACCAGAGGGCTGCTTCTCACTCACACAACAAAGATTGCATGTGCTTCACCCTAGAGATTTGTAGCCACCTTTAAGTGCCCTTTAGTAAATCAGTGCATGATACTGATAAAACCATTTAAAGTAAAACCATGTAAAGCTTTAATGAAAAGAGTAATACCCTGCACAAATACATTCTTCATTTTTATCTGACACATTCTATTTATTTCCTTTCTTTCCCCAAATCCTAACTATTCTTCTGCATGTAATACTTTTCAAATATTTGTACAAGGGTATTACTTTTTCTCTATGTAATCATTAGACATGGTAGCCATTTTAGTCTGCTTAACATTTCCATCTAGTGTAGATCTTCTGTCCTGATCAAGTGTTGTTGTTTCACTTTAGTCCTTGCTTGAATCATAGACACCCCAATAGCTTTTACATACATCTGTACCTAGTAAATGTATGGAATTAACATCATGGCAGTGGGTATCTCTGATGGACTTTAGACTAGGGACTAGGTCACAAAAGTTACCAATTTTTATCTTTTCCTCCCTCTGCTGTGAGCAAAGGACTACTGTCTTTTTTTTTTTTTTTTTTTTTTTTTTTTTTGTGACTGGTAATTCAAGCTTCAAGCTTCTTGTCACCTTATACTTTTAAGACTGATCTAGGGAGCTGTTACATTGAGCTTTGAAATGCTTTCTCTTCATTTCTCAAATTCATTATCTGCTTTCCTCTGAAGAGAGTCTGGAAAATCTTTCCATCCTTTTCTGACACTATATGCTGCCCTTGAGTGCTTGCTTGGGTGCACCGTAGACTTTCTTGCAATATGTATCTATAAACCTCATTAAGGATGTACATCTAAAGGAGGAAAGTGAGAGTCTTAAACAAAATTCTGCTAAGTCACTAAGTCTTTCTTCCTCTCACTCTAATATATATCCTGAATTCTTGAGAAAAAAAAAAAAAAAAAAAGCTTACAAAACATTTTTGATAATTGCTAAAAACTGTGAAGAGTGTATCTAAATAATTTTGATGATGTGTCATATACTTTTTTAAAAAAGAAAAAAGAAACAGTGAGAGAGAAAAGCAAAGGGAGATATTGAAACTTCTGTGGGATTTATTACACCTGTAATGAATGTATTAAAATAGGAGTATATTGTAACTTATTTCTTACTACACTTAGCATAGAAATGGAACCTATTCTGTTCCTGACAACAGCTGGTGACCCAGACACAAGCAAATGAAGGTAATTTCTCCACTGTGCAAATCCTTTCCTTAAGCAGGCCTGTGCTCTATATGCTGTCAAAGAGCAGACCTTACATTACAAAAAAAAAAAAAAAAAAAAAAAAAAAAAAACTGTTTTAAATTAAACTAAACTAAACTAAACTAAAATTTTTACAAAATGTGCTCAGTTATTATCTAGAAACTCTGTCCAAGTCTAATTGGTCTGTATTCATGGATTTAATCTAAAAGAAGTTAGATTTAGGTTGGAAATAAGTTAGAAAAGAGGGTGGTAAAGCACTGGAACAGGTTGCCCAGAGAGGTTCTGGATGCCCAATCGCTGAATATCTTGAAAGCCAGGTTTGACTGGGCTTTGAGCAAAGTGGCTTAGTGGAAAGTATTCCTGTCTTCCACTAGCAGGGAGGTTGAAATTAGACTATCTTTAAGGTCCCTTCCAACCCAAGCCATTATATTGTTCTCTGAATCTGTTATTCTATATATATATATTGGCTCCTGTATATAGGACTCATAATAACCTACTTTTTGGGGGTTGTTGTCTCCCCTTCAGTTTCCCAGTCTTATGGCACACTGCATCTGATCCAGAACTGAGAAGTGTTCCTCTCCCATGCAACATTGTCAACAAAGGGAAAACAGAAAGTGAAGGTAATGAAATATAGCTTAAACTGTTTTCAGGAACCTCACAGCAGTGACACTGGGACCCCGGTCTCTACCCAGTGACAGCCCCAGCACTGTAAGGTCATGGTCACAACCCAGTTAATGCTTACCAATTCTGCCTACAGTGCAGATACTGACAGCTCAGTCTGGCTAGAACTTTTAAACCATTCAAGTTGAGGAGATCAGCCCATAGAGGAAGGATAAGGGAAGTCATCAGAAAGATTGGTGTCAGGAAAAGGATCTGAGAGGCAGCTTATCTCCCTCTTCCTATAGCTGCCTCTGAAGAATTCTCTTTGTTTTTTAAAAGAAAATTTAAAAGTTCCAAACAAAGGCACAGAACAGTGACTCATGAGTAGAGAAAACTGTGTCTGTTGTCTTTCAGAGTATTACACTAAACCTCCAGATAAGCAATATTTAAGAACTAGCCATCCTGGTGGCAAACCTCTTGGGTTTTTAATGCTACCTATGCATTGTAAAGGGACAATAGGCCCTGAATGCAGAACAGTTGATCTGAAAAGGTTGTAAATCTCCTAAAAACTAAACACTCAAGTGCTCCTGAGATTTGACCTTTCATGCGTTCAGCTTCCTGAATATGAAAGAGAAACAAATGTCAAGAAATATGGGTTTTTATAATTATTTAATATTTAATTAGCTATTTTCATTGCATAGAAGATGTGGCTGTTCAGGTCTCTGGATGCAGTGAGTGCCTGATACTGTCACTGCCAATGGAGGGTGACAGAGATACTGCCTGCATGAGGTGTTAGCAGGTGGAGGATCTGATCAGCCTGGTGGCAGAGCTCAAGGAGGAGGTGGGGAGATTAAGGAGCATCAGGGAGTGTGAGCAGGAGTTAGACTGGTGGAGCAACTCCCTGCCAGGCCTACTAGAAAGACACCAGGGTGATACACCCCAAAAAGTGGTGGACCCCCTGCCCTGTCACTGTTGGGCAGAGGGAGAGGACCTGAGAGATGGAGAGGAATAGAAACAGACTCAACATCACAGGCAAGTCCCACCCCTTCCCACCTCACCTTCCCAGGTACCCTTACAAAATAGTTTTGAGGAATCTACCTAGACTTCAGCAAGGCCTTTGACACAGTCTCCCACAGTATTCTCCTGGAGAATTTGGCAGCCCATGGCTTGGACAGGTACACTCTCTGCTGGGTTAAAAACTGGCTGGATGGCCAGGCCCAGAGAGTGGTGGTGAATGAAGTGAAATCCAGCTGGCAACTGGTCACCAGTGGTATTCCCCAAGGGTCGGTGTTGGGGCCCATCCTTTTTAAATATCTTTATTGATGATTTGAATGAGGGAATTGATGGCACCCTCAGTAAGTTTGCAGATGACACCAAGTTAGGGGCAAGTGTCAATCTTCTGGAAGATAGGAAGACCCTGCAGAGGCACTTGGACAGGACAGGTGAATTGGCAAAGGCCAATGGTTTGAGTTTCAACATAGCTAAGTGCTGGGTCCTGCACTTGAGGCACAACAACCTCATGCAGCATCATAGGCTTGGGGCAGAGTAGCTCAAAAGCTGTGCAGAAGAAAAGGATCTGGGGGCACTCATTGATGCTCACCTGAATATGAGCCTGCAGTGTGCCCAGGTAGCCAAGAAGATCTAAGGTATCCTGGCTTGTATCATGAAGGACCAGGGTGGTGATTGTTGTCTATATTCAGCTCTGGTGAATCTGCACCTTGATTATGGTATTCAGTTTTTGGCCCCTGACTACAAGAACAAAATCAAGGCCCTGGAGCGTGCCCAGAGAAGGTCTACAAAGCTGGTGAAGGGCCTGGAAAACCAGTCCTATGAGGAGCAGTTGAGGGAATTCTGGTTGTTTAGTCTGGAGAAGTGGAGGCTCAGAGAAGATGTTATTGCTCTCTACAGCTAACTGAAAGGAAGTGTGGGGAACTGGGGGTTGGGCTCTTCTCACAGGTAACTAGTGATAGAACTAGAGGGAATGGCTTCAAGTTGAACCAGGGAAGGTTTACATTGGAAATTAGGAGACATTTATTCTCAGAAAGAGTAGTCAGGCATTGGAAAGGGTTGCCCAGGGAAGTGTTGGAGTCACCATCCCTGGGGGTGTTTAAGAAAAGGTTGGACATGGTGCTTGGGGACATGGTTTAGTGGATGACATTGGTAGTAGGGGGATGGTTGGATCAGATGATTTTGGAGGTCTTTCCAACTCTAATGATACTGTGATTCTATGAATAGGCACTACCCTGTGATCTCAATGTTACAGCAGCACGAGCTGTTGTTCTGCTTTGGTTTGAAATACAGGCACTTGCATCACATAACACATGTATGGTGTAATGGCAGGATGAGTGGCATATTGCAGCTACTTTACCAGTGTTAAATGGATGGGAAGATCACATGCAATTAATTCTGGCTGAATGTGAGAGGGCTTTTCTTTACCATGAGGGTGACAGAGCACTGGAACAGCTTGCCCAGAGAAATTGTGGATTCTTCTCTGGAAATATTCAAAACCTTTCTGGATGCCATCCTGTGCAATGTGATCCTTCTCAGCAGAGGGTTTGGACTAGATGATCTTCAGAGGTCCCTTCCAGCCTTGAATATTATGTGATTCTGTGATTCTGTAATTGAATTGCTACATATGCATGGGCTCCAACAGGACTCAGATACCTTTAATTCATCAACTAAACCCATGTACTTCTGCTATTTCTCTGAAACTGCACTCTGAAAATGCACTGCACAAAGAAAAAGAATATGGGATGATTCAACAAGCTTCACCATCCTCTTATGTGTCAAAATACATAAGTATTTTGGGTTTGAGTAAGGGTTTGAAAGTAAAAAATTGCATTTGTAGCATTTTGCAATGCAAAAAATCAGGCTCATGCCTTTATTCGAGATCTCATTGAGTTGCTGTGTGGTTCTTTATTTTTGCATGTGGAACACAGAAGATGTATTCTTAACTATGAATAATGTTTCTAGGATAAATAGTTTCCAGAGACAGCCCACTGCAGTACTGCAAATTTCTGTGGCTTTTAACATCAGAAGCATCTTCAGAAGTAGTCAGCCAGCCACAGATCTAATTGCCATAACTGAAAATAAATATAATTTGAAACATGACACAGATGTATGGAGATGTATGGAAACACTAGAACATGATTCCACAGTTTTTGGAAGCTTAGCAGCTATGCGTTAACATCACTGTTAGAATTAGTGAGCTAAAATCTTCCTAAATTTTGGTACTCATTTCTACAAACTAGAGTTCAGGAAAGGGAAATATTTTTATTCATTCCCTGCTGTACTGAAACATAGACCCAGGTGAAAACAAGTATACAGAAAGTAAAGTAAACAACAAACATCTACTGTCCAATAAATGCTTCTTGTTTTGCAGCAACTGTAAGGAATTGAAAGGTAAGACAGAAAATAACTTCAAGAGTATAGCTTGCCTCAATATTCTAATGTTGGATTAGATATACATAGCATATTCTTGCTTAATCTGTTCCTGAAAACTTTAAACATGTTATTACACAGCCACCTTAGGTAGTCTTTTTTGGTATTAATTTTCCTTATAGTTAGATATCTTCTAATATCTTACCTAAATCTTCTTTGCTATAAATTAAGAAAATTACCAGTTGTCCCACCCCTATAACAGTACCAATCTAAGTATAACATTAAAAAAAAAAAAAAAAAGACTTTTAAATTTCACATGAAGTAAGTATGATAGGGAGAAACATCTTTTTAATATGTTCCCTAAACTAATCGTTGATTGAGAAAAAAAAAAAATGATTCAGTTGTAATATGCTGTGTGACATGGGAAGAAAATTTAGGAAATAAGGCTTTGTAATATTATCTACTATTTTTCCTAGGGGAAAAATAAATGAATAAATAAATAAATAAATAAAAATAAATAAAACCCATTAGCTCCTTTTTTCTTGAGTACATATAATGAACTTCCTACATAAATATCTGGGCTCTGTTCGGTTGTATTTAATTTTTGGAATAAAATAATATTAGGATCCTGGAGTGCATTTTCTTACAATCTTCAGAATTCAAGTACAATTTTTATTAAAAATCACCCAGTGAAAAATCTAGAAAGGAAAACTTTAAGATCTAGACATGGAAATAGAATAAAGATATAAATATAACCTATGCTAGACCAAAAAACTGATAACTAAAAAATAATAATATTAAACAACATTAGAATACTATAGTGGCTGTTGACTAGGTACAGCCTATTGTGGAGGCAGCAAAGTTCACCTTCCTACATTACTCTATGATGTCTGAAGGGGAATCCTTCCATATAGGTTTTCCTAAGTGGAAACTTACAGGTGTGTAAGCATAAAACCATTCCAAATGAGAAAGGAAAGTAAGCTTTATTATGCTGTCCTATTTTAGTTAAACTTGAGGTGACACAGCAGCTGTTCTGCCGTACACAATGTTTTTATCTATACAACAGTGGCTTTTGGAGTAATATGCAAGTAATGTCTTCTTGGTGGTATTTATTAGTGACATGACAGATTTATGGCTAGGAACAGATGTTCCTTGTTCCTTAATAGCTGTAGAAGAGTTATGTTTAGTGGAGAAATTGCAAAATTATCTCCACATAGGGGGGAATTAGAACCATTATTATTAGACATATACATTACTTGTGTTATGTCTATGTTTTTTTTTTTTTTTTTAAATGCTGAAATTATTGAAAATCAGTATCAGTTTGGAAATTTTCACAGAATCACAGAATCACAGAATTTCTAGGTTGGAAGAAACCTCAAGATCATCGGGTCCAATCTCTGACCTAACACTAACAGTCCCCACTAAACCATATCCCTAAGTTCTACATCTAAACGTCTTTTAAAGACCTCCAGGGATGGTGACTCCACCACCTCCCTGGGCAGCCTGTTCCAATGTCTAACAACCCTTTCGGTAAAGAAGTTCTTCCTAGCATCCAACCGAAAACTCCCCTGGCACAACTTAAGCCCATTCCCCCTCGTCCTGTCACCAGGCACGTGGGAGAATAGACCAACCCCCACGTCACTACAGCCTCCTTTGAGGTACCTGTAGAGAGCGATAAGGTCACCCCTGAGCCTCCTTTTCTCCAGGCTGAACAATCCCAGCTCCCTCAGCCGCTCCGTTCTCCAGACCCCTCACCAGCTTCGTTGCCCTTCTCTGGACTTACTCAAGCACATCGATGTCCTTCTTTTAGTGAGGGGCCCAAAACTGAACACAGTATTTGAGGTGCGGCCTCACCAGAGCTGAGTACAGGCGGACGATCACCTCCCTAAACCCTGCTGGTCACACTGCTTCTTATACAGGCCAGGATGCTGTTGGCCTTCTTGGCCACCTGAGCACACTGCTGGCTCATATTCAGCCGACTATCAACCATCACTCTCAGGTCCTTCTCTGCCTGACAGCTCTCCAACCACTCATCTCCCAGCCTGTAGCTCTGCTTGGGGTTGTTGTGCCCCAGGTGCAGGACCCGGCACTTGGCCTTGTTGAACTTCATGCAGTTGACCTCAGCCCATTGGTGCAGCCTATCCAGATCCTCCTGCAGAGCCTTCCTACCCTTGAGCAGATCGACACACGCACCTAACTTGGTGTCATCTGCGAACTTACTGAGGGTGCACTCTATGCCCTCATCCAGATCATCAATGAAGATATTGAAGAGGACCGGCCTGGCACCGAGCCCTGGGGAACGCCACTAGTGCCCGGCCTCCAACTGGATTTGACTCCATTTACCATGACTCTTTGGGCCCGGCTATCTGGGCTATCCATCCATTTTCTAACCCAACGAAGCATGCGCCAGTCCAAGCCAAGAGCAGCCAGCTTCTTGAGGAGAATGCTGTGGGAAACAGTGTCAAAAGCCTTGCTGAAGTCAAGATAGAGCACATCCACAGCCTTTCCCTCATCCACCCAGCGCGTCACTCTGTCATAGAAGGAGATCAGGTTCGTCAGGCATGACCTGCCTTTCATAAACCCATGCTGACTGGGCCTGATCGCCTGCTTGCCCTGCAAGTGCCGCATGATGACTCTCAGGAGGATCTGCTCCATGAGCTTTCCTGGCACTGAGGTCAAACTGACAGGCCTGTAGTTTCCCGGGTCTGCCCTCCGGCCCTTCTTGTAGGTGGGCGTCACGTTTGCTAGCCGCCAGTCAACGGGATCTCCCCTGATAGCCAGGAATGTTGATAAATGATGGTAAGCAGCTTGACCAGCTCCTCTGCCATTTCTCTCAATACCCTTGGGTGGATCCCATCTGGCCCCATCGACTTGTGCACATCCAAGTGCTGTAGCAGGTCCCCAACCATTTCTTCGTGGATAGTGAGGGCCACATCCTGCTCCCCATACCCTTCCACCAGTTCAGGGTACTGGGTATCCAGAGAATAACTGGTATTGCCGCTAAAGACTGAGGCGAAGAAGGCATCGAGCACCTCCACCTTTTCCTCATCTCTTGTAACTAAGTTTCCCTCTGCATCCAGTAAAGGATGGAGATTCTCCTTGGTCCTCCTTTTTGTGTTGAAGTATTTATAAAAACATTTTTTGTTATCTTTAACGGCAGTAGCCAGATAGAGCTCCAGATGAGATTTGGCCCTTCTAATTTTGTCCCTGCACAACCTCGCAATATCCTTATAGTCCTCCCTAGTGGCCTCCCCACTTTTCCAAAGATTATAAACCCTCTTTTTCCTCCTAAGCTCAAGCCACCAATTCTCTGTTCAGCCAGGCTGGTCTTCTTCCCTGCCAGCTCGTCTTTGGGCACGTGGGGACAGACCGTTCCTGCGCCATTAAGATTTCCCTCTTGAAGAGCGCCCAGCCTTCCTGGACTCCTCTGCCCTTCAGAACCACCTCCCAGGGGACTCTACCAACCAGTGTCCTCAGCAGCACAAAGTCAGCCCTCCGGAAGGAGGGCCCTCTACCATTTCGTGGTCACTCTGGCCAAGACAGCTCCCAACAATCACATCCTCCACCAGTCCTTCTCTGTTTGTGAAGAGAAGGTCTAGCGGGGTGCCAGCCCTGGTAGGCTCACTAACCAGCTGCGTCAGGAAGCTATATTCCACACTCTCCAGAAACCTCCTAGACTGCTTTCTCTGGGCTGTGTTATGCTTCCAGGATATGTCAGGGAAGTTGAAGTCCCCCACGAGAACCAGCGCTGCAGATTTCGCAACCTCTGTCAGCTGCCTGTAGAACTCCTCATCCATCTCCTCGTCCTGGTTCAGCGGTCTATAACAGACCCCGACCAGGATGCTAGCCTTGTTGGCCCCGACGATCCTAACCCAAAGGGACTCGACCTTGTCATTCCCAGCCTTGAGTTCTACAACATCGAAAGACTCTCTAACATAGAGAGCCACACCACCACCCCTTCTCTGCTGCCTGTCCCTTCTGAAGAATTTATAGCCAGTCATTGCAGCATTTTCACTTGAAAAATCCTATTAGGAAAAAAATTGTAAAAATAAAATAAAATAAAAATAAATAAAATAAAATAAATAAATACCTGAACTTAATTTCTCTCCATTTATTTTTGTTGTTATTTGTGAGCTATTAGTCTTAATCCATCCTGAAAAACAAAGGGGAAATGTTTTTTCTACCAAAATTCTTATTATTTTATTCCCTGGTTCACTGTGAAAATTCAATGGTACATAAAATGTAAAATACTTTTACTGGACTGAAGGCAATTATGAGTCTCTCAAATTAAATATCTCACAAAGCAAACTGAAAGAAACAAGGAATATACCATGAGGCCTGCATGTGTGAACAAGGAGCTCCTGGCCAAACTCAAATAGAAAAAGGAATCCTACGGAGGATGAAAGTGAAGATGAATTGCTGGGGATAAATACAGAGACATTGTCCAAACAACCTTTGTCCAAACAATCAGCTTAGGAAAACCAAAACCCTGTTAGAATTAAATTTCTCCAAGAACATCAAGGGCAACAAGAAAGGCTTCTATAGGTATGTCAGTTGTAAAAGGAAGACTAGGGAAAATGGGAACCCTTTCTGGAAGTCAGTGGGAGACCTGTTTACCTGGGATATGGAGAAGGCTGAGGTACTCAATTACTTCTTTGCCTCAGTCTTCACCAACAAGAGCTCCAGCCACTTATCCCAGGCCCCTAAAGGTAAAATCATTCACTGGAAGAATGATGAATTGCCCAAGGCAGGGGAAGATCAGGTTCAAGACCATCTAATGAACCTGAAGGTGCAAAAGTCCATGGTACCCCATAAGACAGCTGTATAAAAAGGTCCTGAGGGAACTGGCAGATGAAGTCGCTAAGCCACTATTCATCATATTTGTGAAGTAGTGGTAGTCTGGTGAAGTTCCCACTGACTGGAAGTGGGGAAATATAACCCCCATTTTTAAAAATGGGAAAAGGGAAGATCTGGCTCTCCTCTCACCTCTGTGTCCAGCAAGATCATGGAGAAGAACTTCTGGAACCTGTGCTAAGGAACATGGATAATAAAGGGGTGACAGACAACTTGAGTTTAGTAAGGGCAGACATGCTTTCTATTACAGGGTTATAGCATTGGTGAATGGGGGAAGAGCAACTGACTTCACCTACCTGGACTTGTAGAAAACATTTTACACTGTCCCCCATGGTATCCTTGTCTCTAAATTGAGGAACCGTAGATTTAATAGTTGGACTAATCAGCAGGAAAGGAATTGGGTGGATGATCACACTCAAAATGTTGCAGTCAATAGCTCAAGGTCCAGGTAGAGATCAGTTAGAAGTGCTGTTACCTCAGGGGAGTGTATTAGGACTGGCGTTGTTTAATACTTTTGTTGGTGACACAGACCATGAGATTTGAGTTCACCCTCAGCAAGTTATGAATGACATCAAGCTGAGTAGTGTGGTCAACATGCTGGAGGGAACAGAAGCCATCCAGGGGGACCTGGAAAGGCTTAAGAGGTGGGCCTGTGAGAACCTCATGAAGTTCAAAAAGGCCAACTACAAAGTCCTGTATGTGGGCCAAGGCAATTCTAAGCACAAATAATGGCAGAGGGGAGGATGGATTGAGAGCAGCTCTGAAGAACCTGGGGGTGTTGGTTGATGAAAAGCTCAACATGAGCCATCAGTATATGCTTGCAGCCCAGAAAGTCAACCACATCCTGATGTATTGTATTGAGTTTACATAGCAAAGGTTAAGTAGTGGGGGATATAATTTGAGATAACTTGAGATAACTCTTTTTGGAGGAGGTGGCTCTTCCACTTTGTTTAGTTTATGATAAGTGCTCTCTATATTAGAAAGTGAAAAAAACCAAACAAACAAAAAAAAAAAAAAAAAAAAAAAACCAAAAAACTTCTCCCTCCCAGCCCCAGTGATTTTTCTGCAAATGTGCATAATTTCTTCCTCTGGTCTGTCTTGTGGTGATAAATACTGCACTCCAAGATAAAATAATTGCCTAAGAAAAAAAGCACACAAACATGCCTTAGAAATATCATTTGTGTTCTTGCCAAAAAATGAAATAAATTTAGTGCTGCATATAATGTAGTGTTTTCTCTAGCTGGTATATTTACTCAGTATTTCAGGAAAAAAAAAAAAAAATAGCTAAAGAGATCAAAACCTTGTACACCCAAGATGGTTCACCTAAACCTTTCCAAGATCAGTGCAGACTTAAACTTATATTGCAAGGCTGAAACAATAGTTCTTTGATGACCTTGGTGAAATATGGTTGTTTCTGTTTAAGCAGCAGATTTCCCCACACTAAAAGTGTCCATCAGAGGTGTGATCTTGGCATGTGGCATGAAGACCCACACTCTGTGGGTTCTGGAAACTGGAGCTGGATTTGACTGGGACATCCAAATATATTGCACAGTGCTGTGCAGAAGCTGGGGTAGATGCTACTCACCTATTCTATGAATATTTTGTTTGTCAGATGATGTGACTGTACTTGCCTGTAAGATCAGTGAGACATCTGCTATAAATGTTATCTTCAGTTAAATAATCAGGCTACCTCGGAATAGGATTAATGGCTGGACACTATGTGAGGTTAGGCTGGAGAATGCGGAACTGGCCTAGTGACAGTATTGTTCAGATGGTTTTAGCGCAAACTGCAAAACATTTAGATGGGAGCAGTAGGGAACCATAGGAGATGGGCAAAGAAGCTCTGTCTCAGTAGAATAATACCTTCAAACTATTTAGTGTGGCATTACGCACACAAAAATAGGAAACTGATTTGATCTGTGACCATAGTCATAGCTCCAGCAAGGCTGTCCCTGCCCTTTAAAGGTATATGCACCACAGGCTATATTCATCAGTCCCTATATTTTAGCACATAAGACAAAGTTCAACATTGAACAGAAAGTTATCTGGGCAAGTGTTATTTCCAGCTCTGCACAGAAATGAATTTTAAATTATCGGCACTTAGTTTGAATCTATCTTTGGGGTAAGTGTCCCAAAGATGTAGTAGGTGTAAACCCTCTACGCATCCATTTAGCAGTTACAGAATGCTTCTTATCTTGTCTAAGATTTTTTAAAATAAAATAAAAAAATCAACCTATGTAGCTAGACAATTTCAAGATGATTCAGAAAAACAATCTGATCTTAGCTAGGAGATTAACATTTTAGTCTTATTGGTAGCCTCATTTATTTTTACCCTTAATGTGTATATTTAAAAGAGACAATGAACATGAAAGAGATGCTAGTGGTTTATTATTATTATTAATTATTATTATTATTTTATATTCCAGAGTGGAATGTTGGGTTTTTCCTGTTGTTTTTTAAACTTGCTGTCTAATCTATTTATTTACTGGCATATTTATCTGCTCTGTGTGAAGTTTCTCAGAGCTCAGTCTTTTATTTAAGAGTCAATTTTTATCTTCTTAGCCCTGGGACTGTTAATGAATGCAGATGACATAAATTGTTCTGAAAACCCTCTCCTTCTTCCTTCCAGGCTGCAGAATAGAAAAATATTTTCCATTTTAATAAATGTGCTTATTAGACTTCTTGGTGGAAGGCAACCTGAAGCCTGTTTTTCCTATGACTGCCATAATGAGTGATGGTCTGGTTCTGGGATAACTGTCAAATTTGTTTAAGCTCATATCCAAATTTTTCAGGGGAGTCAACACAAACTGCTTTCTGCTCTATACTAGCTACACCACACAAACACATGCACACATTCATATATATACTTCCCATTACCAAAGAAAAAATACGATTTAAAGCTCTTTAATAAACACGTCTTTCACTCCACTCTCTCATTCTTGTTGCCTCTGCTATCATTTATACTGGACTTCATTATACTTTCTGGAAAACTCTCAGATATTCCATCAGGATTGTGGAGTTAATAAATGCCATTGTGATTAGATTATATTGTTTACAAAACTATCCATGAAGATGTCTTTATGAGTTATTCATCTACATGACATTCATTTAAGTACATGACTAGGTACAGAAGATGTGATTTTATCCAGTCTTCTCTGAAATTTGAGGGAGTGATTCTGGTTTTATTATTATTTTAATTATCTTTATCTTTATTATTATTATTATTATTATTTGTTTAGGTTTTGCTATTTAAATTTGTTTTGGGGTGGTTGGTAGTTTCATGTAGTCCTTGCTTATAAATAACGTAAATAAAATAAATAAATAAATAAATAAATACATTGTTCATTACTACAATTTTGTCCCCCCCCCCCCCCCCAAAATCTGTTTCCCTTATTTGGAAAGAACATTCATTTCCAAGGAGTAGAAGAGTAGTTCAACAAGATTACAGTGGAAATCCAGCAAAGCTCACCCAAGAAAGGGACTACAAATAAGGCCATTGATACAAAATGGGAAGAAGGGAAGAACTTCACAAATCTGCAAAGAGAAGACTATTGTAATTTTGATATTTAATGTCCATTGTGTGATTAGCATCATGTCATCCTTATGAAAAGCACTAGACCATTTAAATAATAATAATAATAATAATAATAATAATAACCTGTGTAAATAAAAGGGAATAGGGGGGGCAGAGTCATCCCAGTCATTTCAGACTGTGTTTTGCAGAGCAAAAGCAGTTTGTGTTCACTTCCTTGAAAGATTTGGATATGAGCTTAGACAAATTTGACAGCTAGCTCAGAGCAGAATGCTCTGAGAGCTGTTTTTAAACCCCTTACTTTCAGCTAATCATCAAACCTACCTCCACTGCACCCTTTTCTATTGATATGTAAGGGTTTATGGAAACTACTGAAAATATAGCTGCAGGGTACTCGCTGACCAACTTCCCATTTACCTCTGCCGTCTGTCTGAAATTCAACCTGATGGAAACAGGAGGCTAGCTAGGAAAGATATTCGTTCTTTATATTTTAAGTTGTCGTATTATTAACCAAAAGTTTTGTAAAACACAAAAGTAGTCCAAAGAAGAGAAATCCACAGACAGGTCATGATTTATATCTAAACTTTTCAAATTTAACAATGTTCTAATCTATGATTTTGATTTGGATCCAGCTGAAATTAACATATACTTAATAATAATGATGAAGACTAACTAAACATTTCTTTGTGCTAATAACTACAGTCCTTTTACTAGATCTGTTTAAGACATCAAAATTCATAAATTGCTACACACAAAATAGTGTGATTTGTTATATTTTGTGGAGTTATTCATTATAAAGCCTCTACCAGCAATCAAATATCTATGCATTTTCCAGCTCACATGCCCAGGTTGGAATTATGTAGTTACTGACTGGTCAAACTTCAAAGCAAAAATGTTATGCTCTTTTTTAGAATACATGAAGTTTGAGAGAATTAGTAGCATGTGTGACTTACGTTCAGAAATAGAGCATGATGAGAAGTTATTTTCTCAAAAAATAAAAAATAAAAAATAAAGATGAATATTTTCAATTGAATGCAACTGTAAGATCATCATGTTTGGCAAAGATGTGAGTCACCACCTGAAAACTGGGCATTTTATTTTAAAAATATAAATTCTTCTAAGGGTGTTAATGCTTTGCTTTTCTACAGGATTATATTGCAACCATTCTACAGGATTATATTGCAAACTGAATTGTTTTACAGTTTTGATTGTTCTTCTTTTCAAACATGACTCAGTGATTGGTTGGAGAAATGTTAGAAATTAAAGTTAACCTGTTCGTAAAACAAGTTTATAAATTAAAAAGAAATTTAGCTATCAGTACGATAACTAGAGATATGGCATCTTGAAAGCTCTCCATCAGAATAAAAGGAAGCTGTTTTGCAAAATATGAAGCAAAGAAGACTCTTTTGTTCTTACTGTACAAGAGTTGAACAAGCATTATGTTAAGAGATTCATCTTTATTTCTTGTGCATTTGTATCTATCATTTAAATACCTCTCTAATATTTGTTCTCATGGTCCCTAATTACCATGTTTTTTGCTGCTAAACAACTTTCTCAGACGCGGTTTTATTGTTTTAATGTGTAGTTCTTATGTAATCCTGTTGGGCTGTTGTTTTGTGTTTTTTGAAGTGTTGTCCCTGTAAATGGTGTTCCAGTGTTCCTTCCTTTTTTTTTTTTTTTTTACCTGAGCAATGAATACTACCACATCTTGCACTAGAGAAATACACTATTTTGACTGTGAATTTTTATAACCACAGACATATGAACATAATGCTGTCACCTTTTTCCAGAATACTTTTCAAAACCTTGATAAGTTTATATTTGTGGATAAGGTTACATAAGAATTAATATTTCCATGCATGTTAGTCCCCATTTTTCATAAATCCAGTATCTGCAAAATACAGCCTGATGTTGTGTAGGTTGGTGCCACACACCAGAAATATTTCCTAGCTTGTTACCTAGCTGACCTTATGAAACTCTCATTGACAAATATAGGTGTTATCAGAAATGTCATTGAATAAATGGCTATCTTCTTCAGTCATACAGCAGAACTAGTGACTTTTCTAAACCAAACAATAGAAAATATTTCCTTTGCAATACTGTATGAAAGTAAAATTTTGAGAAGAATTTTGGTGTTCTCTTTGAAGTGTATTGATTGTATAGTACACTATTTTGGTTAAACAGTATACCCAGTCTTTTCTCACTTCAGGTGATGTCTCTCATCTCAGCTACCCTCATCTTACTGGAGTTAATGGGAGCCCCATTCCTGGGGGCCTACCATCTCTCTGATTTACTGCCAACATTACACATATTGAGGAACATGGCGGTAGAGGAAGAGAGAAATTTAATTCCATTTTAATGTCTGTAGGAATATATTTGTCTATGCTTCTTTTTCCCACTTGTTATACCCCACATCTGGGCTTTTGCAAGTTAATCAGTATGTTAAGGAAATTTAAATCCAGAGAGGATGATAAAAAGGACAAGGCATTGAAAAGCAAGTCCCACAGTAACAAAAGACAAAATTAAGTAATGGCATTTAGATAGCATGTATCTTTCAAGCAAAGAGAAGGCAATTACTACATGTTCCAACCTCTGTGGAGATGGCGGTCATAATAAATATTCTGATTTATCAGGACCCTTCAGAGATTCATCAGAAAAAACATGCTGGAATGTTGGTGGCAAGTTGCCTTCAAGCTCAAATCATGTGTCTCAGGAGTTTATTTCTGTGAAAGGACTACTGAGGATGTTTTACCCAGGACGGAAGTATGTGATACATCACCTGTCTGGAGAAATCAGCTGTTGCAGAACACCAACAATATTCTAGCTAAGGATGTTATTCCAGGAGAGGGGTACAGGTTGGATCTAATTTAGTTACAGAGTTCCCAATAAACAGCTGAAATACACTGCTTCCTATTTTTTAACATATGTTGTTCAACATGAATAGTTAAGTCTGTTCTAATATTGACTTTCAGCAATCCAGTTATCAACTTCATTAAGGCACATAAAATAATGCAATAATTACATGGTAAATACTCATAGAGCCTACAAAAGTTGATTAGATCTAAAAGGCAGAAGAACAAAAAATGTGAAATATAAAGAAGTGAGTGTAAAGGTGCTTTATATATACAAAGAACATCTCCATTTTAACTGTCAGAATGTTGTCTAAGGATAGAAGTAAAAATATTTATATGACAAGGTAATAGCTTTTATTAACATACACTAAAAAAAAATCTAGGTGACTGAAAAAGAACTAGGTTACATGTGTGTTTTTCCTATAGCTTGAGATAAGAATAATAATGCTGTGCTTTATTCTTCAGTTGAGTTGTACTCAAATGTTTTGTGTTGATTCTAACCATATGGACCCTTTTGAGTTTAAATGTAGACATACATTTTTTCTTAGACAAGGATTGAATTATAAAATAGTAAGTGCAAAATTGACTCGTTAAAATCAAGCAACTACTAGTAAAGAAGGAAATTAAGATAAAAATGGAAAGGTTGTAGACTATGTGGAAGTGTCCTGGACAGAAGTGATGTAGAGTATTTGGTTATATGAAGGGTAAAGAATGTATGAATTTCAGGAAGATGAAAGTCATGTAGCTTCAAGGAGATGTAACATGATTGAAAAGATCATCCACATTTTATTGGAATTAAAAAAAAAAAAATGTTTTCATGTGCATGGAGTGGCTATCTAGGCTACCTATCATGGCTACCTAGGCATTTCTTGCATGTATATTTGAATTATTAAGTTTATACCTTGATTCTCAGGGCCTAAAGCAGCTGATGGAGGAAGAAAACATCTTTTTGTTATATTGGCAGGTAAAAATTGTGAATGATCCAGAAGCAAATACATTTTCTTTTTTTTCAGCTAATTAAAATAGTTGATGGTTCACCTACAATATGGTAAATCACAGTTTCTTAAGTAACCTGTTAATAGTTGGAATTTAGATTGAGGGAAAAAGACATTCATACAGATTTTTATTCTGTCTCTGTCTTCATGTCTGTCCAGCTGAAATAGATAAATTATTCCCATATAATCTGTGTGCTGTTATTATTTGGTTGATCACTGGTTTAATACACATGAATTGGAAACCCACCTAGAAATTACATTTGTCTGTGGATTAAATGTGAAGAAGAAAACGATATTTTGGAACTATTTTCTAAGATCAGTTTGGAATGGAGTACCTGAACATAATTTGCTAGAGAGAGCATTGGAATATGGATAAAATGACAGAGTCTGACCTGGACTCTCACCAATTCTGATTCTAATCCAAAGAGAGTATTTTTAATTTTAAAAGTGTTGTTTGCTTGTTTGTTTTAATAGAAAGATATGAGAATTGGTTTGCATCAAATGCATTCAAATACCATATATCCTGGTAAGAAGATAGGAATGCTGCCCAGATATTTAAGGATGAGATCAGGAAAATTAATGCACAGTTGGAGATGAATTTGCCATGGAATGAGCAGAATAATAAAAAGGGCTTCAGCAGGTACATTGGCGAGAAAATGAAGATTAAAGAAAATTCCACCCTCCCCCCCCCCCTCCCCCCCCCCCCCCGCCCCGATAACCAACATGAAGAAGGCTGTCTTATTTATCAGGGGAGGTACATTTTCTTTAATCTTCATTTTCTCGCCAATGCTCCAGCTGAATGCACATAAGTCTATGGAGTCCAATGGGATTTATACCAGAGTACTTGGAGAGCTAGCTGATGTCACCATGTCCTCTCTTAATTATTTTTCATTGGTCTTGGGAATGTGGAGGCATCCAGTCAAACAAAAGCTTGCAAATGTCCCAGTTTTCAAGACAGGTAAGGAAGACCCTAGTAATTACAGGCCTGTCGGTTTCACTCACTTCAGTGCCCAGTGAAGTTATGAATAAGATTGTGTTAAGAGTTACTGAAAAATACTTGAAAGACAATGCAGTCATTGTTCATAGCCAACATGCATTCATGAGTGGTATGTTCTGTTTAACAAACTTAATTTCCTTTTATGGCAAGTTTCTTGAGGCTAGGAATGACAAGGTCAAGTCCCTTTGGGTTAGGATCGGCGGGGTCAACAAGGCTAGTGTCCTGGTCGGGGTCTGCTATAGACCACCGAACCAGGACGAGGAGATGGATGAGGAGTTCTACAGGCAGCTGACAGAGGTTGCGAAATCTGCAGCGCTGGTTCTCGTGGGGGACTTCAACTTCCCTGACATATCCTGGAAGCATAACACAGCCCAGAGAAAGCAGTCTAGAAGGTTTCTGGAGAGCGTGGAAGATAGATTCCTGATGCAGCTGATTAGTGAACCTACTAGGGGTGGCGCCCCGCTAGACCTTCTCTTCACAAACAGAGAAGGACTGGTGGAGGATGTGATTGTTGGGAGCTGTCTTGGGCAGAGTGACCACGAAATGGTGGAGTTCACTATTCTTGGCGAGGCCAGGAAGGGGACCAGTAAAACTGCTGTATTGGACTTTCGGAGGGCTGACTTTGGGCTGCTCAGGACACTAGTGGAGTTCCTTGGGAGGCGGTTCTAAAGGGCAGAGGGGTCCAGGAAGGCTGGGAGCTCTTCAAGAGGAAAATCCTAATGGCGCAAGAGCGGTCTGTCCCCATGTGCCCAAAGATGAGCCAGCGGGGAAGAAGACCAGGCTGGCTCAACAGAGAATTGTGGCTTGAGCTCAGGAGAAAAAAGAGGGTTTATAATCTTTGGAAAAGTGGGCAGGCCACTAGGGAGGACTATAAGGATGTAGCGAGGCTGTGCAGGGACAAAATTAGGAAGGCCAAAGCTCATCTGGAGCTCAATCTGGCTACTGCCATTAAAGATAACAAAAAACGTTTTTACAAATACATCAACACAAAAAGGAGGACTAAGGAGAATCTCCATCCTTTACTGGATGCGGGGGGAAACTTAGTTACAAGAGATGAGGAAAAGGCAGAGGTGCTCGATGCCTTCTTTGCCTCAGTCTTTAGCGGCAATACCAGTTGTTCTCCGGATACTCAGTACCTTGAGCTGGTAGAAGGGTATGGGGAGCAGGATGTGGCCCTCACCATCCACGAAGAAATGGTTGGTGACCTGCTACAGCACTTGGATGTGCTCAAGTCGATGGGGCCAGATGGGATCCACCCAAGGGTACTGAGAGAACTGGCAGAGGAGCTGATCAAGCCCCTATCCATCATTTATCAGCAGTCCTGGCTATTGGGGGAGGTCCCAGTTTACTGGCGGCTAGTAAACGTGACGCCCATCTACAAGAAGGGCCGGAGGACTGATCTGGGAAACTACATGCCTGTCAGTTTGACCTCAGTGCCAGGGAAGCTCATGGAGCAGATTATCTTGAGAGTCATCAGGCGGCACTTGAAGGGCAAGCAGGCGATCAGGCCCAGTCAGCATGGGTTTATGGAAGGCAGATCCTGCTTGACGAACCTGATCTCCTTCTATGACAAAGTGATGCACTGGGTGGATGAGGGAAAGGCTGTGGATGTGCTCTACCTTGACTTCAGCAAGGCTTTTGACACCGTCTCCCACAGCATTCTCCTCAAGAAACTGGCTGCTCTTGGCTTGGACTGGCACATGCTTCGTTGGGTTAGAAACTGGCTGGATAGCCGGGCCCAAAGAGTCATGGTGAATGGAGTCCAGTCCAGTTGGAGGCCAGTCACTAGTGGCATCCCCCAGGGCTCGGTGCTGGGGCCGATCCTCTTTAATATCTTCATCAATGATCTGGACGAGGGCATAGAGTGCACCCTCAGTAAGTTCGCAGATGACACCAAGTTAGGTGCGTGTGTCCATCTGCTTGAGGGTAGGAAGGCTCTGCAGGAGGATCTGGATAGGCTGCACCGATGGGCTGAGGTCAACTACATGAAGTTCAACAAGGCCAAGTGCCGGGTCCTGCACCTGTGGCACAATAACCCCAAGCAGAGCTACAGGCTGGAGGATGAGTGGTTGGAGAGCTGCCAGGCAGAGAAGGACCTGGGAGTGATGGTGGACAGTCGGCTGAATATGAGCCAGCAGTGTGCCCAGGTGGCCAAGAAGGCCACCGGCATCCTGGCTTGTATCAGAAACAGTGTGACCAGCAGGGCTAGGGAGGTGATCGTCCCCCTGTACTCGACTCTGGTGAGGCCGCACCTCGAGTACTGTGTTCAGTTTTGGGCCCCTCACTAGAAGAAGGACATGGAGGTGCTTGAGCAGGTCCAGAGAAGGGCGACGAAGCTGGTGAGGGGCCTGGAGAACAAGTCCTACAAGGAGTGGCTGAAGGAGTTGGGCTTGTTCAGCCTGGAGAAGAGGAGGCTCAGGGGCGACCTTATCGCTCTCTACAGCTACCTCAAAGGAGGCTGTAGCGAGGTGGGGGTTGGTCTGTTCTCCCACGTGCCTGGTGACAGGACGAGGGGGAATGGGCTTAAGTTGCGCCAGGGGAGTTTTAGGTTGGATCTTAGGAAGAACTTCTTTACCGAAAGAGTTGTTAGGCACTGGAACAGGCTGCCCAGGGAGGTGGTGGAGTCACCATCCCTGGAGGTCTTTAAAAGACGTTTAGATGTAGAGCTTAGGGATATGGTTTAGTGGGGACTGTTAGGGTTAGGTTAGAGATTGGACTTGATGATCATGAGGTCTCTTCCAACCTAGAAATTCTGTGATTCTGTGATTCTGTGAAGTTACCCATCTAGTGACCAAGGGGAATCAGTAGACTAGTAAATGTGATTTTTTGTAGTTGTAGTTTGTTTGTTTGTTTTGTTTTGCAAAGTTTCAAAAACTTTATTAAAGTTTTTGATACTGTTTCTCACAGTATCCTTCTAGACAAAACATCCACCATACAGCTGGACAAATACCTAATACTATGAATAATCATTTAGCAGATGGGTCAGGTTGGTAACCAGTCATTTATGGAATTTCCCAGGGTTCTGTTTAAGGTAAAGTTCTCTTTAACGTTTTTATAAGTGATCTGGTTGCAAGACTCAAATGCATACTAGGTTAGTTTGCAGATGATACTAAATTAGGAGCTGTTGACTACCTCAAAGGTAGAGAGGCAATGATTGGATAATCACCAATCACCAATGAATTTTTTAAAAAAGCAAGTGATGTTTTTTGCATCTGGGGTAGAGCAACCCTGAATACAGACTGGGGAACAAGAGCCTGAAGAACAAACCTGCAGAAAGGAATCTGTGAGTTTTGGTTAAAAGCAAGTTGAATGAAAATTAACATCGTGTCCCGGCAGCAAAGAGGGCCAACTGTACCGTAGGGTACATCAAGCACGGCATTGATCACTGGTCAAGGGAAGTGATTGCCCTGCTCTAGGCTGCACTGGTAGTGTGGCATCACCTCCAGCACTGTGTCCAGTTCTGGATGTCACAGTATAAGAAGGACATAAAACTATTAAAGAGTAACCAAAGGAGGGCAGCAAAGATGGTGAAGGATCTGGAGAGGAAGACGTATGAGGAGTGTCTGGAGTCACTTGATTTGTTCAGCCTAGACAAGAGAAGGCTGAGGGGCAATATCATGCTAGCCCACAGCTTCTTGAGAGGGAGAAGAGCTGCAAGTGCTGACTTCTCTCTTGTGACCAGTGATAGGATTCACAGCATGAAACTGCATCAGGAAGGTTCGGGTTGGATATCAATAAAACATTCTTCACTGAGAGGATGGTTGGGCACTGGAACAGACTGCAGGGAATGGTGTCAAGCCTGGTGAAGTTCAAGAAGTATTTGGAGAATGCTCTAAGGCATATTGTTTAATTTTATAATAGTGTTTTTGGAGCCATAAGTTGGACGTGAAGATCCTTGTGGGTGCCTTCCAAATCAGGATATTCTATGTTTCTGTACCAGAAAGTATTTCTGCCTGCTTTTATTTGAAATGTGTTCTCTTAGTTAAATCTATTTTCACTGAAGTTTTGTTACCCTTATCAAAATCAAATTTGATTAATTCAGCATTTCCAGAAAAAAAAAAAAAAAAAAAAAAAAAAAAAAAATTCTTAAAATTGAAATAACATTACTTTATGGGTTAAAAAATATCCAGCAAAATATCAGAATTTGGCAAAACATTGTCCCCAGTTAATTTTCAAATTGCACTTTGATCTTTGTTGAGTGAGGTCAAAACATTTACTGCCAATTGAATAGCAGTAGATGGCAACAAATTATTGTCTCCTGCTCAGTCTAAAATTGAATGAAGTGATGTTGGCTAGCAAGTGGATGAAATGGATGAAATTACATCAGTACTGACTCTCCATTTGCCTGAGGGGTTATTTGTTTCTGTGTGAAGTGGGAGAGTAATTCCAAAGCATTCTGAACTTCTTTTGACACATTTGGTCTTTATCTTCAGGTGATTCTAAGACTTGATTCCTTCTCCAGATCTAACTAGAGAGAATGGTGTTTTAATCTCTTCCAGAGTAGACAGTTACAAAACACTTCACTTATTACTGATGTAGAGTTGCCTAGAAACTCTTCAGGCTTCAAAGCCAGGGTAGATCAAAGATACACACATATATATATATTTTCCTGTGTCCAACTCTCCATTTGTTGCTATATCAGTTTGGGAATTAGTTCAAGTCTGTGATCCATATTCCTACAGCTCATTCTAATAATGCCTCTCTCTTTCCAGTCAAATAGGATTTGCCTTTCATTTTGGTGTGCAGAATTAGAAGGGACTAGATGCATTCTGTTGAGAGAGCCCTTGAATGTGAGATTCACTGCAACTGGAGATGCATCCAAGCCAGTTCAGCTCCTGTAGGGTAGGATAAAAGGCTGATCTCTTTGTTCCACCTTTTACCAGCTTGAATTGCAGATTGCTCCTAGCAACACTGTTCTGGACACTGCCTTATTTGATCCATTTTTAAGCAACCTGCCATACTATAAAGGCAACTACTGAACTTTGTTTTGGATATAATATGAAATTCTGGTGACAGTTATCATAGAAAAGAATTGGAAGAGAAAAAGTACTTTGCACAACTTCTCTTTATTTATGCTTAATTTGGAGGCTTATTAATAACATTGATAAAGATCTGATTCATTTATATAGCAGCAATCATTTAGCATTTGTCACATGGTTTATGAACAGAGGATTTGAGAATGGACTAAATTTTTCATGTGTAAATAAAAATCAGTGCTGTATTTTTGACAAGTGTCCTATTGGTTGTAGTTGTTAAATATGTATTTGTTACACCATATAGTACAAAGATTTCAATAAGATTCAGATAATCTTTGAAGTATTGTTATGGTAATATTTTTCTAGTCTATCTGCATATTAGATAATGATGAAAGTAGAATAGAATAGATGAAGGTAGAGTAGAAGAGTGGTGGAAAGACAATGATGTGAAAAGGAGAGGATGGAAGGATCTGTCAAGGAGATGATATAATCAAGAGGAAAATTTAGAAGAAAGGCTAGGAACAGTTAGAGAAAGCCATAGATGGAATGTTGAGAAAATAAAGTGTTATTAGATGAAGAATGGAGATGACATAGATTATGCAAAGAGCCCTGGCTTTTTCATGTGTTCATGGGCCCAAAATTCTCTTCCCAGCTTTGAATGTCATCAATAAAACTGCTTCCTCACAATTACCATATGTATTTGGAAGCTAGCCACACTCCTTGTTTAACCACAGTACATGCTTTGGAAATTTCATTTAAATGTCAGAACTGTCTATTTGAATTGAATTGGGTTCTATTTAACTGTTTGCTTTTTTCTAAGTCAACTTGCAGCACCAAAATAGCTGCTGCTTTTTCTAACTTTTAACCTCTTCTTCTCCATTTCTTACTTTCTACAGTGTCTAAATTAATTTTGTTTTTGTTATGTGACTGTCTCTCACACACATACACTAATAAAAGAGGGGGAAAGGGAGTTTGGAATTTTGCAAAATACTTCAGATATGCCTGAACTCTGTATTTAATGTCCACTAATGCTATAACATTGAACTATCACATGCAGCAGGACAGTGATCCATAAAATAGTCTCACCAGTCTGTTTCTCCTTCCCTAGCCCCCCTTCAATCTGTTAATTCAGTTATTTGTGATTACCAAGATACTACAATAAAAAATTACAACTACCTCTCTCAGGCCTCTGACTTGTACCTTTTTTAGGTATTATTAAAGGCTCATAGTATGTAGACACAAGTAGGTTGTTTACATTTTTACAGACCTAACAACAATATCTGTCAAACTTACTAGAATCATAGAATGGCTTGGGTTGGAAGGGACCTTAAAGATCATCTAACTCCAACCCTGTTGCCATGGGCATGGATGTCACTCACTAGATCAGGCTAGCCAAAGGCCCATCCAGCCTGTCCTTGAACACCTCCAGGGATGGGGAATCCACAGCTTCTCTGGGCAACCTATTCCACTGCCTCACCACCTTCAACATAAATAATCTAATCTAAATCTCCTGTATTTTAATTTAAATCCATTCCCTCTTGTCCTAGCCTGTGTAAAATGTCATTTGCCTTCTTTTTTTTAAGTACCTTTAAATTACTGAAAGGTCACAAAGAGGTCTCCCTGAAGCCATCTCTTTCTTCTCCAGGCTGAACATACCCAGGTACCTCAGTTTTTCTTTATAGGAGTGGTGCTAGAGCCCTCTCATCATCCTTGTGGACATCCTTTGGACCCACTCTAACAGGTCCTCATCCTTTCTGTGCTGATGGACCCAAAGCTGGTTGCAGCACTCAGAGTGGGGCCCTATGAAGGCAGAACACAGGGGGACAATCCCCTCCCTCAACATGCTGGCCACTCCTCTGTTGATGTAGCCCAGGATACAGCTGGCCTTCTGGTCTGCAAGCGCACAATGTTGGCTCATGTCAAGCTTTTTATCCACTAGAACCCCCAAGTCCTCTGCAGGGCTACTCTCAATGAGTTCTTCTCCCAGTCCCTGCTAATGTTTAGGGAGGTTGTAGCCCCTCTGTTTGGGTTTCATTCTCCACCTGGCAGTGGCAGATGGTGGACAACATTTTTATTTCAGTAGAAGACTGCTTCTTATTACTCACAGAAGAAAGTGTATCTTTCCATACTCGTCCAAATATTTAAGAACTACATCAAATTTTGAATGAGTTTGTCAGCCATTCTTCAGCAGCCATTAAATCATCTGTATGCATCTTACTGGAAGACTTTTCAGATTCTTATCTATTAGTAACTGAATAAACAGCTGGTTCCAAAGCTACTCCATATGGCAGTTCTTCATATTTACACAAGTACTTATGGTGATATAATAGTGAATGAAAAATTAAAAGATTGATTATATATAGCATAGCAGGGAGAATTTAAGGGATTGCCATTTATACAGATCACACAAAGATGTATATATTCTTCCCTAGTACTGAATAGCCACATTCATGCTTGTCCTTTTGGTTAACCATAGTTTGGAGTAGCACCAGCAGAGCGAACAGCTCTGAGTACCTTCTCATCTCCAGAATAACCTGCATTTCACTGTTTGTTTTTGTGTACTGCATGGTTTTGAATAATTTAGGACTGCAGAGTAATGTAACATACATCTTGTATTTTGCTTCTTCCATTTTTACCATTTACTTGCTGAAGATTTCTTGTTTCAAGATACCTCTTGCTTGTTCTAGTGTCTAACTCTCTTTTCTGCTGGTACTATTATCCTTCTGTCATGGTTTAACCTGGCCGGCAGCTAAACACCACGCAGCTGTTCACTCACCCTCCCCCCACCCTCTCTGGGATGGGGGAGAGAAACGGGAAAGTGAAGCCTGTGAGTTGAGATAAAGACAGTTTATTAAGATAGGAAATAATAACAATAACAACAACAACAACAACAATAATAGTGTGTACAAAACAAGTGATGCACAACGCAATTGCTCACCACCCGCTGACCAATGCCCAGCCGGCCCCCCAACCCCGGCTAGCCACCCCTATATATTGTTCAGCATGCCATCAGGTGGTATGGAATAGCCCTTTGGCCAGTTTGGGTCAGCTGTCCTGGGTCTGTCCCTTCCCAGCTCTTGCTGCACCCCCGGCCTGCCCACTGGCAGGACAGAGCGAGAAGCTGAAAAGTCCTTGGCTTAGTGTAAGCATTGCTCTGCAGCAATTAAAACATCAGTGTGTTATCAGCACTCTTCTCATCCTAATCCAAAACATAGCACCCTACCAGCTACTAGGAGGAAAATTAACTCTATCTTAACTGAAACCAGGACACCTTCATCAGCTGTGCTTTTTTTGTTTCCTCATTTTTTCTTTGGTACCATCCTCAGTGTCTTGCTCTCTCCATTCAACGCACAGGATAAACTAAACTGCAAATGCTTCAACTTTAAGTACCTTTAAATCATCCAGAAAACAGAATCATAGAATCGTAGAATATCCTGAGTTGGAAAGGATCCACAAGTATCATCGAGTCCAAATTCTGGCTCCACACAGGTCTACCTAAAAATTCAGACCATATGACTGAGAGCACAGTCCAAATGCTTCATAAACTCTGTCAGGCTTGGTGTCTTGACTTCGTCCCTGGGGAGCCAGAGCCTGTTCCAGTGTGTGACCACCTTCTTGGTGAATAACTTTTTCCTGATATCCAGCCTGAACCTCCTCTGTTGCAGCTTGTTACATAGAAGAAAACATCTATTTTTTTATTTCCAATAACAGTTTTCTTAATTATTCTCTATAACACTATCTTTTGATGTACTGCCTGCACATCACTTGTTAACTGATATCTGTGCCAGTCATCTCTTCATCTTTAAACCATGATATCATGTCACTCCACTTTATCTGTCTCACATTACTTAGATGAGATGTAACTGTGTATTCTCTTCTTTTCTTATAATCATTATCCTTTTTCTTCCATGTAAAATTTTGAGCTTTCTGAGTTCAGGATTTTCCCCCATAACGTATGAGTATCAGTATTCCATTTATACAAAGTTAACTTTCAACTAATGGAGCTTCATAAGACAGAAACAACCTCTATGCAGTTGGTGGATAAGTCAACCTAACACCTGATTGCAATCGTGATGCAAATCAAAAACATTTAGTATCAATTTCAGACACTGTTGGGCATATCAGCATCTTAGCTTTTAACCCACATCTTTTGTTTGTTTGCTTGTTTTTCTTTTGTTTTGCCTTTTAAACATCCTCTATAGAGGTTTCTGGGTTTCTCTTCAGCCTAATGATCCTGATGTGTCTTAGTTCCATAACTATGAGCTGGTTCTTTTCTGCATCTTTAATAAAATTACTAGTGCTACCTGCTACCTGACAGTACTGTTTTTCAGATAGGAGCAGACAACCCATTGTTTTCTGCTGAATTACTTTTCTCAACATTTTTTTTTTCATTTTTTTTTACTCACTTTAACCTTTTTGTCCAGCCGTCTATTATAAGATAGTCTTCTGTGTATAGACTTTGCCTTACTTACAGACATAGACTTCAGTAAAAAATCAGTACCAGAAACTTTTTCTTTCTTTCTAAAATAAACTGTCCCTAAAATTGTGAGTGTAAGTGGCTTCTACATTTTCAAGTGTCAGAGATCTATTATATGCCTTAGTTTCCTAAAGCATACATTAAAAATACATCTACTGAAATCTATACCTTCATGTTGTGGCAGAGTATTTAAATAATTTATATTAAATGTTCTTCGGACTAAAATCCATATCTTTTTTTTCCTCCACTCCCCAGTCATTCTTTCAGTGACTGTGCTTAAGGAGGCAGAGATAACTCCATCTGACTATTTTTTTTTTTATTTTTTTTTTCCACTGACATTATTTCTTCACCTTTTAGGTTTTCAACCCATCTGAAATAGACAGCACCATAGTTACCACACCTGAGAGAGATGAAAAAGTGATGAGTTCTCTCAGCCACATGTAACAACTCCTGAAGATGGAGCAGTGTATCCTCATACCTTTCCATGTCCATCCAACATACCTGCACCTTTGACAGTTCACTGGGAGGAAAAATGTTCAACAGTAGCTTCCTGCTGTTAAAAATTATGGGGAAGACTTTAACCCACAAATATCACTATGAGAGTCCAAATTTTCTTCGTATCTCAAAAGATGGTCTGAGGCTAGCACGCTTATTATTTATACAATCTACTCTTTTGGCTGTATGTTTTAATGATAGTACCTAGAACTTTATTTTGTTGCTTTTTGTTCTTTTCAACCGTGTAGTGAAACACAGCAGTACTTCATATATATATATATATTTCACTACAAGATACTGTCTGAATTCTGTTTGCATAATTGAAGATGGTTGCTCTACAGTTACTTTAAAATCTTGATGCAGAGCTTTAATAAGACTTTACTAAGAACACATAAAGTAGCAAAGTTCCTGTTTCCTCAGCCTGTATTTGTATATGGTTTTGTATCTATTTTGTCATAACAGTAACCTCCTCCCTATTTTAGTTAGCTTTTCCATTTATAAAAATTCAAAAATGGAAAAAGCTCTTTGGAAACATTCTATTTCCACTTGGTTACAGAGTCACTCAAATTCCTAAACAAAACAAGTGCCAATTTAGATGCCTTATGGTCTCTAAGATGTCACAGAACTACTGGGAGACCCCCATCCTTTTGGAGTAGAAGTACAAGTTCAAATGCACTACGCTAGCAGTTTTCAAATGGTACTGGAAACTACATGTACACAGCTGAATTGTTCTCTTAGGACATACACTGTGTTAAACAGAAGAAGCATCTGGCCTTTATACAGCGTTTTATATGCTTGATTTAAAGAACTGCACAGTTTAGAAACAGTAGATTTTTCAGGGCAAAAGTGAATGGAGGTTGACTGGAAGCATTGTGTTTCCTGTAGATCAGGTTGAAGTTGCATACAGAGCATTAGGGAAGAATATTTTCCTTTTGTGGGTGTCAGTAAGCCTTTTGTAGGCCTGTTGCCTCTACTGTAAAATGTAAAAAATACTGATTCAAACTCAATTTTCTATTAAAACACTTTGCATTGCTTTGTCAACAAATCCGTAAATATATATGCTCCTATTGTGAATATGTAACAATCCACCAAATTTGGGAAGCTGGCTAAACAAAATTTTACATTAATTTATAGTTTGATGCTGTGTGAAAAAAATCTGTATATACATGTGGAATGCAGAATTACAATGGTGTAAGTCACCATGCACGTGTGTTTGTAAATTGGTATGAGATCATTGATGATCACTTAAAACAGATTCATCAAAATCACCTGTGTATTTACATGTAGAATTTAATTGGAGAATGTTAATGGACTGTGTGATTTATCTCTGATGAAAGGAATACTTCGTTGGCTGGTCCCTTTTTATCAGTCAAGTCTACTGTTGCTGAAAAGCATGCAAAAATGTTATCATTTCTAGAATATATTTACAAGAATATAAACTGCATTCCTATTTTGAGTTAGGAAGTATCTCATGTAGTCAAAAATAGTAGTCCACACTTCCTACTTTTTTTTAGGACATTTTAGCACATGCCTGCATGACCATTTGTTACTGAACTTTTATTTTTTATGTCCTTTCATTTCAATTGAAGTTTCTCCATTTGCACTAAAACTAGTTTATTTGTTGTTGTTGTTGTTGTTATTGTTGTTTGTTTTAAAAAAAGTTGACTTTTCTGTCATCCATTTAGCTTCTTTACTGCAATTTCTTTTTTTACAAAGTACTAACACCGTACTAAGGACAACAATCTTAATATATTTATGTGCCAACATCTAACACAGTAGGAAGCTCTTATTCCAATATGTTGTCAAGGTACAACTTAGTGCTTTCCAGCACTTCATGCAGGTGTAAGTGCAGGATTAGGCTACTAATGCTCGAAGTAAACATAAACAGAATTAAGCAGAGACTAAGCAAGGTCAAACAAATCTTCAAACAAGATTGGATGGCTTGAAATTTCTTCTGTGGTAATTATATATTAGATCTCTCCAACCTTATACATCAACCGCTCTCCTTTCCCTCCTCCCCTCTCTTCCAAATTGTAAGTGATGTAATGCCTTTTCTTCTGATAAGGAACTAGAACAGTCTTACGAGTAAAATAAATATAGGAATATATTTGATCTCCTGTGTTGGAAAACACCAGTACATGTTTCCTTAAGACTTTTAAGTCAGTCCCAGCTCTTAGGTTAAATTCTTTATTGAAAGACAGTATCAGTTACTTTATCACATTAACATTGACTCCATTTTTTTTCAAGTTACATAGATTTGAGAAACATATAATTTTAACGTAGTCTGTAGTGTTTGTATGGTATGACAGAACTGGAAGTAGAAAAAGTGCTGGGCAGTTCTGTTGTTGTAGTATGACTCAGAAGGCAGATAAACACCACACAGCCATTTGCTCTCTCTCTCTCTCTCTCTCACAGACACCGGACCCCCTACCCCATCCCCCGATGGGATCAGGGAAAGAATCAGAAGGGAAAAAAACAAACAAACAAAAAAAAAAAAAAAAAAAAAACACATGGGTTAAGGTAAAGATAGTTTAATAGGACAGAGAAGTATTGATGATGATGATGATAAAATGTAGAAAACAAGTAATGAACAATACAGTTGGTCACCACACACTGACTGACACCCATCCCCAAGCAATGGTCTCCCCCCAGCCCTGTCCAGCCACCCCATATTAACCATTCAACATGACGTTGTATAATATGAAATATCATTTTGATCAGCCTGGGTCAGCTGTCCTGGCTGTGTCCCCTCACAGCTCCTTGTACACCCCCAGCCTCTTTGCTGGCAGGCAGAACAAAGAGCTGAAAAGTCTTTAGGTCTCTGCAAGCACTGCTCTTCAACAAGTGACAACAGTGAAGATAACATCAGAGTGTTTCAACATTATTCTCATCCTAAATCCAAAATACAACACTATACCAGCTACTAAGAGGAAAACTAACTCTATCCTATTCAAAACCAGGACACCTGTATACATTACAGTCACTTATAGGGAAATGAAATTTCATGTGCAAGAATGTTTGATCTTTGTTAAGGGAGTGGGTAATTCAGGTTAGCAGAATGATTACTAGGAAAGCTAATTATTAATTTTAGCGAGGTATGTCACATCAAAATCTAGGGTTCTTGAAAGGTACTTTGATTTATTGAAAAATAATTGTAATATCCTTGCAAAGTGGTAATGTGAGAAGCCAGGAAGAGTGAAATCCAGTTCTGTAAGTACATATTGTATAAACTGAAAGTCCTACTGTACACAGATTAAAGGGAATTAAAGTATTTACAGCCATATAGCTTATCTAAGTAGCTTACTATCATAGAAAAATATATGATATAAGGATAATACAGCTCTGGTCAAGCCCTCCCCCTCCACTTGTTGGGTGTCTAACAAGCTGCCATATTGAACTTCTAAATCGTTCTGCTTCCTGTAGCCCAAACACCCATCCTGACTTTCCAGGATTCCTTGTTACTTGGATTTCTCCTTTCAGCACTTAAAGAACTGAAAATAGTTCTGAGTTCTTGTAGTTGGCAGCAGTTTTTTTGTACACTGTTTGTTCTGTTACTGAAGCATACCCTTTTCTAGAACTCCAGATTTGAAAGCATTTAGTTCACATTTCCCCTCTTTAAAAAATGTGAGAGTTAATGCACTTGAACCCAAGCTATATGGAGCTCATATATATGCAAACTCATGATCCAGATTTTTAATTTACTTTCAGTTTTCAGCTGAGCTTAATTTGTGCTATTATTCTGCAGTTTATCATGACAGTTGCTTTTTGATTATTTCAAATGTAGCAATAATGTTGAGCCATTCAGGTTAACTTGTAATGTGTTATGAGTACTAAGCCTGAAAAATCACTTCTACTACCATGCGGAAATACATAAAAACATATCCAGTGGTCTTTTACTCCGTCAATATAACTAACCATTTCAAGCAGTTCACCTGTAAAATTTGAAAAAGATTAATCTTTTCCTTTTAGTTCTACTATTTTTTATCATGTATTTTCAGAGTGTGATGGGGACACGCAAGTATTGAAGAACATCTGTTTGCTTCCATCTGTGGGTGCAGTGAACCTGCCATTTTCACAGTCCCATTCATTAGACGTGTGTGTTGGAGCAGCCAGCTGCTCTTCATTGCCTGAATTAGGGCTGTTCTTTTTTGGTAAAGTTTGAAAGGAGATGAAGTCTGCATTTTTTGCTCCTCCCATCTGGATATGTGACAGAAGTCTTGAGTAAGGGTGAAAGCAAAAGACAGATAAAAGGAAAAACTTGAAAAAGGAGATGAAGAAAATCTGAAAGTGAAATTGGAAGCTTTATGTAGGCAAGATGTGCTTGAGAAACAAACAAACAAACAAACAAAAAAGGAAAAGAGAAAAAATTAATAATTCGGAAGACAAGTTGCTTCCTAGAGAGCACAGTGATCAGAATGAGGGAGGGAATCAGAATCATAGGATATTTCAATTTGGAAGGGACCCACAAGGATCATCAAGTTCAACTCCTGGCACCACACAGGTATACCCAAAAATTAGGATTCAGACCATATTACTGAGAGCACAGTTCAAGTTCTTTATAAACTCTGACAGGCTTGGTACTGTGAGTATGTCCCTGGGAAGCCTGTTCTAGTGCGTGACAAACATCTCAGTGAAGAATGTCTTCCTGATATCCAGCCTGAACCTCCCGTCACAGCTTGACTACGTTCCCTTGGGTCTTATCACTGGTCACTAGAGAGATATGCACCTGTCCCTCCACTCCCTCTAGTGATGAAGTTGTAGACTGCGATGACGTATCCCCTCAGACTCCTGTTTTCCAGGCTGAACAAGCCAAGGGAGCTCAACCACTCCTCATACGTCTTCCTTCCTCTAGGCCCTTCAACATCTTTGTTGCCCTCCTCTGGACACTCTCCAACAGTTTAATGTCTTTTTTGTACTGTGGTGCCCAGAACTGCACACAGTACTTGAGGTGAGGCCGCACTAGGTCAGAGTAGAGTGGGAAAATCACGTCCCTTGACCAGCTAGCGAGGTTGTGTTTGATGCATCCCAGGATATGGTTGGCCCTTCTGGCTGCCAAGGCACACTGCTGGCTCATATTCAACTTGCTGTCAACAACCCCCCCACCCCCCACCCCCACCCAAGATCCCTCTCTGCAGGGCTACTCTCCAGCGTCTTGTCACCCAGTCTATATGTATAGCCATAGTTGCTCCTTCCCGGGTTCAGGACCCAGCACTTGCTCTTGTTAAACTTCAGATGGCTGGTGACTGCCCAGCTCTCTGATCTGTCCAGATCTCTCTGAAAAGCCTTTCTACTCTCAACAGAGTCAACAGCTCCTCCCTGTTTAATATTATCAGCAAACTTACTCAAAACACCTTCTAGTCCAACAACCAAATCATTTTTCAAAACGTTGAAAAGAACTGCCCCTAAAATGGAGCCCTGGGGGATCCCACTGGTGTCTGGCCACCAGACTGATGTAACCTGATTTACCATAACCCTTTGAGTCCTACCTGTCAGCCAATTGTTCACCCATTGTATGATGTTTTTATTTAGATGAATGCTAGACATTTTGTCTAGTAGGATCCTATGAGAAACTGTATCAAAAGCTTTACTGAAATCCCAAAAGATCACATCATCTGGTTTCCCTTGATCAACTAGATGGGTGATCTTATCATAACAGGAAATTAAATTTGTTCAGCAGGACCTACCCCTCATGAATCCATGTTGGCTGGGACCAATGATGACATTGTCCCACAGGTGCACTTCAACAATTCCCAGGATCATCTTCTCCATAATTTTACCAGGCACTGATGTGAGACTGACAGGCCTGTAGTTGCTAGGATCTTCTTTTTTTCCCTTCTTGAAAATTGGCACAATATTTGCCAGCTTCCAGTCAGCTGGGACCTCTCCATATTCCCAAGACCATTGAAAAATAATTGAGAGAGCTCCCACAATGACATCATCCAGCTCTCTGAGCACCCTGGGATTAATCCTATCTGGACCAATAGACTTGCATGGATCCAGGTGGGGCAGCAAATCCTGCACACATTCAGGGGCAGTTGGGAGTTTGTCATTCCCACCATCATGGTCCTGCAGGTCAGGGCACCCTGGGTCCTGAAGCCTATCATCAGCATTGAAGACAGAGGAGAAGAAGGCATTAAACATCTCTGCTTTGCTTCTTGTTTGAGAGGTGACCATCCCCATCAAGTAGCGGACCTATATTTCCTCTGGTCCTCCTTTTTCTGATCACATATTTTAAAAAGCCCTTTTTATTGTCTCCCGCAGACATGGCCAGCTTCAACTCTAGTTGGGCTTTGGTCAAGCAAATTTTCTCCCTGCAAAGGTGTAGTCCTTCTGTGTTGCCTGACCCTCCTTCCAGCAGCCACACACATTCTTTTTATGCCTAAGCTCCAGAAGAAGATGCCTGGTTAGCCAAGCTGGCTTTCTGCCCCACCTGCTTGATTTCTGATATTTTGGAATTGCCTGAACCTGTGCTTTTAGGGGGCACTGCTTAAAAACTGACCAGCACTGATGGATGTAATGCCTTTGAAAACAGTTTCTCAGAGGATCTTACTAACTAGTTGCCTGAGCATCCTGAATTCTGCTCTCCCTGTATCCATGGTTGAAATTTTGGTGGCAGTTTTCCTCCTGTCATCAAAAATTTTAAACTCAAAAGTTTCATGGTCACTAAGACCAAGACAGACACCAATTGGCACATCCCCCACAAGATCCTCTCTTTTCTCAAGTAATAGATTTAGGAGGGCAGCTTTCCCAGCTGTCTCCCTTAGTACCTGCACAAAGAAGTTATCATCGAGGGGCTTTAAGAACCTTCTGGACCTGCTTGTGTCAGCTTGTGTGTAATCCCAGTTAATGACTAGCAAGTTGAAGTCCCCCATAAGGATAAGGGGAGTTGATCTCAAGGCATCTCTTAGTTCCTCAAATAATTTGTTGGTGTCATCATCCTGGCAGGGTGGTTTGTAATAGATTCCCAGGATGACATCCATTTTATTTGTTTGTCCCTTAATCCTTACCCAGAGGCTCTCAACTTTGTCATTGCCAAATGCAAGCTCCACACAGTCCAGCCCCTCCTTTATATACACCACAACCCCCCACCTCACTTGTCATGCCTGTCCCTCCTGAAGAGCCTGTAACCATCTCTTGTAACACAACAGTCACAGGACTCATCCCACCAGGCTTCGCTTATGCCGATGATATCGTAGGTCTGGGACAGGGCCAAAAATTCTAGCTCCTCTAGCTTGTTCCTCAAGCTGTGTTCATTGGTGTAGAATCACTTCAAATGTACCTCACTATACACAACACCTCACAGAGCAGACCAAAGGACCTCACTAGCACACAGTCCTTCTGATCTTGGCAGGGACAGATGCATTTGACAGATGCATTTGATGATGTGTTTTTCAAAAGACAGAAGCTACAAAGAACTGACATCTAGATTTCTGTGAGAAAGCAAAAGTACTTTGGACATCTTTGTGGGAGTTTTGGTAAGTTAAAGAGATGGCTGAAAATGTCAGTTAGACATGTTAAAAATGAATACACTTTCAGAATAATTTTATCTGTTGTCTAGCCATTTCTGCATAGGCCATATAACTTGAAAACAACGGATTTGAAGAAGTTTTATGTTTTGTTTTGTTTAGTTTTTCTTTTGAAATCATTACTACCTGAGCAGGGCTTAGTCTCAGCTGGAGCAATTGGTGAGTAGCAGCAAGATGTTTTTTGCACAAACATGCATTTAATAAAATGATATAAGAAATGTCTTTATTGTACAGTATCATCTACATGTCATTTACTTTTGTTAGATTATTCCCACAGTTCAATCAACAATCCCCATGAAATCATTGCAAGCACTTTCACATATATGTCAGCAAAATAAGCATACTTATTTTTATATATGTAACTTTCTTGGGACAGAAATATCTTACAGTCCAAATCCTGAGAACCAAATGCATAACAAAGACCCTAAATAAGGGACATAGAAAAATCTATGTTACTAAATAAAGGACACAGAAAAATACATATACAAAAACATAAAATGCTTTGTAATGCTTTGCATTGGTATGCCCCATACAGTACTCCATATACAGGCTACATATATCAGGACTTCCTTCCTTGTGAGTGTCAGTAGAGGAGGGAGAAGAAAAACTGGAATGAGCTAGAGTTTCTGTGCCAACACTCAAGTCAGAACACAGTTGAAATACAAGGTTGGAAGCAATAGTTGGAAAGCACTTTCAATTTATTGAATCTCATAACTTGGCAAATGCAAAGATTAAGAACTGTATGATACCAATGAATTTGCAATGATATTTTAAAAATAATAATATTTTAACCATTTTTCTTTAAATTATTTTCCAAAAACAGCTGGTTATCTTGCAGCCAAATAAAAAATGTACATTAGCCATCTCAGTTTAAGGTCCTAAGAGAGACATGGCATGAGTAATATTTTACTTTTCTCTTCCTGTCTCCATTGTGTAAGTATGTGAGGTTAATATTACAACCTGACATTCCCTAACTATGTTGTGGACAAAAATACAGAATTGTGTTATAGGATTTAACAGAAAGCTAGTTAATGCATTCAGATATCTCAATGGAAAAACAAACAAACAAACAAACAAACAAACAAACAAAAACTGACAGTGAAGGCATAGCCTAAGTCTACACAGTAAGACAGATGGGTCTAGTAGTACAAGCGAACAGGATTTGGTTCCGTATGGCTCTCAATCTGAGAAGCCATAAGCAGAATGGAGCAAAATAGCAGGAGGTAGCAGAAAAATATTAGAGGGACATTTGGAATAGAAAGAATGAATATCAGAAAAAGAACAGGTTTATAAGATAATGTTAATTTTGGAAAAAAATTGTGCCAGCAGATGCATCTCTCTAAAGGACTGTTTTCTTTATTGCAATAACAGATGTATGTAATTGTACCCTGAGAAAAGTTAAGCTCCAACCACTCTGCCAATGTTAGTTCATTTACAATGCTGAGCTGTTTCTTTTTAATCTAACAGTTATAAGCTAAAATGTTACCTGATTTAAATTTTAAATTCACAGGTCACTATAAACTTTTTTGGGGTGAACAGATGTTCATGTGAGTTTTACTTAACTGTAAAGCACCTTAGTAAATAAATAAATAAATAACATTGTGGAATGTTAGAATTAAATCTCTATAGGAAATGCCAGGGGGGGTTCAAAATATTCCAAAAATATTGAAGTTTGCTATTAGTTTTGCCATAACCTCTTTATTCTTTGTCACCCTTGCTTTATATGAACCACAGGCTACTGCTGATTCCTTTAGAAATTTGTATTCACTCAGAAGGATAGTTTCAAGTCTCAGAGGTAAAGTAGAATTGCAACACATGTAGCTAGACTTATGCTATGTGTTTCTGCACATCTGTATAGGCAATATCTTAATCATAGACACTGGTATCTGTTAAAATGTCACTGCTACCATATTTTTACCTGATTAAATGTCTTCTGAGGAGACATTTCATTGTCAGGAGATTAATGTCTCCAGACATTGCTGTCTCCTGACAGTAATGATCACAAATAAAGCAATGAACAAAAATAAATAAATAAATAAATAAATAAATAAATAAATAAATAAATAAATTGTCAGTATCTCACTTTTTAGGGGCAAATGCAGATGTTTCTTAGGCTTTCAAATAAAAAGGGAAATTAGAAAACTATGTAAAAAAAAATATCCTGAAAGTTAGTTACACATCTGTAATTTAAAAACAAAACAATTAGCTACAAGTACTTGTGTCCAACTTCTTCCTTCAAGATTGGTGTACTCCTAAGTAGCTTCATAAATGTCTGTCAAGAGACTTAGGGTTTCTACCAGTGAGCAGCAGATCAGAATCAAGTCCTCAGGGTCTGGTTCATTCAGTTGGCTACAGGTGTTGCTGGTCTCAAAGCTAGGCGTAATCTCACAATTTGAGCTGGAGTATCACAGAGTACTCATCTCTTGCTGAAATATGCAGGCTAAAATTATGCTTTGTTTCAAAGTCCTTATATACATAATGGTTTATAAAACCAGTCTGATCAATACTCTCATGTGTTAAGAATGACTCAGGGCCTCAGCATTCCTCATTTAAGGAGAAAAATCTGGCTTTGAGTGCAAATTCAGGACTCACTCCCTCACACCACAGCCAGTTTAGAGAGCAAACTAGTGCTCAACATCAGCAGCATTATCAGACCTTCTTTGTCCTTCTCTTTTCAGATTGAGCAGGAAAACATCACAAGGAATGTGCAAGGATTTGTGAAGGAATAACAGAAAGAATAGAGAGTGTTTTTCTTGGGCCCAGTGATGTGCATGCGCAGTGCAGGGCTGCCTGACTGTAGCGTGCTTATTCCATCTGGAAGGTTTCCGAGAACAAGCTTGGATTGTGTTTGGAATGAGAATATTCCAGCATATGAAACATCTTCACAATGCACTTCTCCTAATGGATAAAATTCCTAATGGATAAATTTCTGAGCTAACATTCCTTTAAATTCTGTTCAGTCCAAATCAACTTGTGTCTTTGCGTGGCCAGAGCCAGATGCAAGTCACTGGTCACAGAAGGTGAGTTCATGTTCCCACTTCAGTGAAAGCAGTGTGCAGGATCTAAAGTAGCAGAACCTACACTGCCAGCTCACAGTGTTTTATCTGGCTCAAGGTTGTTCCCTGTACACACTAGATGAAATAAAATGTTCTTTCTTATCTCAGAGTATTTTTATGTGTTATTTTCAACTTCTTATTTTCAACTCTGGAAGTCTCCCTTTGTTAAATGTTAGTGTTGGAATACAGGTAGCATTCTCCCATTCCTAATTCTGAGATGCTGCATCATCATCTTTCTAAATCATCTTGTACCATTGCAGCTTGCTTCCTTGCATATTGATTATATCCTATAGAGTTTGCATGGGGATCACAGTCCAAATATAATTTGATTCTAGCTGTATTAAGCATAGGCACACTGCTGTTTAGATTCTGTAATGATGGGGACATCGCTTCAATTATTCTACTGACATTTTTTCTGTGATCTGCATCACGCCTTAGACTTTTTTTTTTACTGACAGATCACTAAACATTTGTGCCATTGGGAGGGGAGGGTAGTTTGGAGACAATAATGACTAGTGGAAAGGAAGCAGAGTTTCTTCTGTCAGTAGCAGTGGTTGACACTGTTACACCATGAAACTGAAACACTTTTCATACTGTGATAATTGCTAATTAGAATTATATTGCATAGTGGCATCATAGGCAAATGAATTAGCACAGGCCTGTTGACATGATCCAAAGAGGTATAGCAACACATGTAGCACTGCTGCCCACTGAAGATTTTATTCTGGAGTTTTAGGCCTTTTCCCCATTTTGAATTTGTTTTTAGGCCTTTTTCCCATTTTGAAGTTGTTTTTTCTCTACAAGAACTCAAGGAGAGAAACAGAACTGTCCCATTCAGGTATGTATATCCCACTGTCTCGCTTCTCACTGTTATTAAACATCACGCCATCATTCTGTGTAGGTAGCTCCTTTAACTCCTTCAGTTTCTGACCATTTTATTTATTTTCTCCTTTTTCCTCAAGTTTCACTTGTTCATCACTATTTTATTTTATTTTATTTTATTTTATTTTATTTTATTTTATTAAAACAAGTAATTCTCAAAAGCACTGTATGGTATGCACACTAGAGCTTAACATGTAGGATTGTTTGGTATTTGAGTACACAATTTTACTTTTAAGCTGACATTTGCAATTTTTCATCTGAACAAGTCCTGACTCTCCTTTTTAATATCTGGTGACAAGGAGAGCAAAACCACAAATGAGGCCAATAAAACAGGTGTTTCTTTAGAAATAGTTGGCCTTGAACTCTGTCACTTCATCCCCTCTATTTCTGTCTACAGAAAATATTGCAGAGAAGATCACACTTCCAATCAGTTGCTCAGAATGGTTCTTGACTTTAGGTTGGAGGTTAGAAATAGCCTCATTTACAAGAAATGCCTTTCATTATTCTAATAGACATCAGTTTTGGTGTCACTGAATATTGGGACACTGAAACTCCAGTGTGCCTATATGTAATATGTTATGGTTGGCACTTTTCTTTAGGGTTTAAATTGCTCTGATGGGAAAGGCTGCCATAGGCATGCATATACAACCAGCATCAGCACTATATATTAACTAGTGAACTGTTAACTCTGCATGAGCTTCTTAAAAGTGAGTTCTCTGTCTCTTCTGCTCCAGACACTAGTATCAGGTGACTGGTAGCATCAGTAGCCTTGAGCATTACAGCATACCTCTTTCAACTAAACTTCTTGAGGGAGAAGAATTTTAGTATGTAACATTTGTTACCCTGTTTCCTCTTCTCTGTGCTTCTTCCTGAAAAGGCAGTGCTACCATTTCTCACTAAGATGAACCATTGTGGAGAAAGTGCTCAGCTGTATTTTCTAGCTGTAGAATTAGTTTATTTATTGGTTTATTTAACGATATCACCCAGACCAGTGTGTGTGTGTTTTTCAGGGTACCTGCTCAGGGAGTTAAACTGTGCTGGAGCTGTCACCTGCACAACAAACAGCTGATAGACTGAGGATAGAAGATGAGCAAAGATGCTCATGCTACTTCCCTTTCTCTACTGCAACAGAGCTCATGGTATAAAAAAGACCTGAGGGACCAGTCTCAGTTACAGTATTCTGCTAAGTGTGTCCTTTTTTTGTGGCTGTGTTGGAGGTTGTTCAGACAGATCAAGTCAAACCAAATGTTGAAATCACAGCTGACTCCTAGTCTGCTAGCTACAGCTTGCCTCCAGAAAGTCCTGTTCTGGTTATGTTTGTGTTTCCTGGGCCACAGTTTCCACTCTTGGGTTAACAGGACACTCCTCCCAGACAAAACATGAGGCCCGCTTCAGCCTGGACACAGATATTCCGACCTTGCTTTCATGCTGGACCTCACATGTCCTGCTGTGCCTGGCTCAGCTCTGCCTGGTCTCTCCACACCATGAGTATGTGACAATGTCACTCTGGTGCTGCTCCAAACAAAGGGATCTTCAGGTAATGGCTTTGCAGCGACTTTGTGTGGTCTCTTTATTGGAGGGTCTTCTTCTTGATTAGCAGAGTTTGCAGATTTTTACATAGTATTAAAGCATTCATCCTACTAAAAGACATTGAGCAGAGCAAATACACCCTTCTTTTTCTCTACGTTTCTTTTAGAACTGCAGAAGAACGAATAAGGTTTAATGTGTTAGTAGGAGGCTGGAACCAAATTCTCTACTCATAAAGGGCCTTAATCACCATGTCAGACATGTCAGGAGTTGAGTCTGTGTAGACTTCTTTCTACAATCCTTCCCCATGTAGGAAGCAGTGTTTTCTCATGCAAATAACCTCCAAAGCCTATTTGGTTTCCTGAATGAGGTAATACCATTCAGGACTGGCCGTGATTCCTCTCACAAAAATCATGACTCATATAGCAAGATAAACTTTTATCACTTTAATGAATAAAAAGCACAAGTTTCAAAATAACTTATGCCAGTATCATATGCTGAGATAAACTTTTACCTCTTTAATGAATAAAAGACACAATTTTCAAAATACCCTATGCCAGTTGTACAAATGTTTGAGGCACAAAGAAGGATGTAATTATACATGCTTGCTGATAGCTATTAATCTACCTTCTCAAAAAAAAAAAAAAAAAAAAAAAAAAAAAAGGAAACTGTACAAGTGCAAAATTAAATTCAACCACAGAGTTTTGAAAATTGGTTAAGACTAGAAAAATAATCTAATTTAACTGAAGCACATGGTAGTGATTATAAATCAGACATAAAGAATTTGTGAATGTATGGAAAGGTAAATTCTGGCCAATTGCTGTGCAATAAAATGGACTGTTAGCCAGATAATGGAATCATAAAACACTGACTCTATCTTTCTAGACATTTCCAGGAAACCAAGTATATATATATATATATATATATATATATATAT
>CM021763.1:67815424-67870487 GCA_011075105.1 Heteronetta atricapilla
TTTAACCAGATTTCCAAATTTTTAATTTTTAATAGTTTCTGTCAGTTGGCAAAAGAGTTTTAGGAAAAAAAAAAAATGCTGAATTGTGCCTTTCTTCCTCACGCAAGCTCGTTCAGTGATTTAGACAGAATGACTGATGTTAGCTAGGTAAGATGTAGAATAATTAACACAAGCTGCCTGGGTCAGGCCCACGGGGACCACTGGGTTCAAGAGAACAGAATATGACCTATTTTTTAATCAGAGGATAGCTTTCATTCCTGATTATATTGGAGATGAGGTGTGATTGTAGGCTACTTAAACAGTACCTGGACTTTACTCATAACTTACTATTTTTTGAAGTAAACTTCTGAACTGAATTTGAATTTAGATAAGCACATTTTATTCATTAATAATAATAATAATAATAACTGCATGGTTCAGTGAAGCACTAATTCTCAGAGGAATTATCTCCCAACTCATTTCAGTCAACTCATCATACTATTACAAAAGTGTCACTGTCACAACCTTGCCATATGACACACACACACCTAACACACTGAAACAACAATGATGTTAAGGCTGTGAGCTTAAAGGGTACTGGTCTGTGGTGGTTTTACCATGCTAGGCAGCTGAACACCACAACCACTCTCTCACTCCCCCTTTCACCAAAAAATAACAAAGAATTTTAAATATCTATTTAAAAAACACTAGAAAGGAGAAGATGAAGTATTTTGCCCAAGGGATATGGCTTAGATATCTGACACCATCTTTAGATAAAATGAAAGAAGAGTACAAATATCCAGTCTGTAACAATGAAATTTTTGATCTGATTAATTTTGACTGTATGGTAGCTAGTTTTTAACCTTTCTGCTATTCCCAAATACACAAGATTTCTCAGAGATCAATTCTTTCTCTAGTTTTTTTGTTTGTTTGTTTGTTTGCTTGCTTCTTTTAGGCTAATGTATTCTAAAGACATGTTTTTCAGGCAGTTTAAATCTAGCTATTTATTTAATATTTTCTAGAATGGAAAAAGTTCAAACTGTAAATCATGGTAATAAATTAGGAATGACAATTCATCCTTTTGTAGGATCACAGCTTTATTTTCAAATTTTAAGATCTGGAATTCCACTATCAAACATAATGTTTTAGTGCTAAGAAAACAATTCGTACTTCAGCTTATCTCATTTTAATCATTACTGAGGTTTATAGAGGAAAACTATGGTCTTATCAAACAAAATTGTGATTGGTGGCCGCCTCGGTCATAGTGACCATGAAGTGGTTGAGTTCAAAATTTACGGTGACAGAAGGAAAAGTGCCACCAAAACCTCATCCCTAGATATGGGGAAGGCGGACTTCAGGCTGCTCAGGGAACTAGTCAGCAAGGTCCCCTGGGAAGCTGCTCTTGAATGTCCACCAGTGCTGGTCATTCTTTAAGCGATGCCTCCTAGAAGCACAAGAACAGGCAGTTCCTAAATATCGCAAGTCAGGCAGGCGGGCCAGGAGGACGGCGTGGCTGACCAGGAACATTCTAATGGAAATTAGGTGGAAACAGAGAGTGTTTCGCTACTGGAAGGAGGGCCAGGTGACATGGAAAGAATACAGGGATGCTGTTCGTGTTTGTAGGAAGAAAATTCGTGTGGCTAAAGCACACCTAGAGTTGAAGCTGGCTGTGTCTGTGAGAGATAATAAAAAGGTTTTTTTTAGATATGTGAATGGAAAAAGGAGAACTAAAGAATACATAGGGCCGCTCCTTGATAGGGAAGGTCTCCTCACAGACAATGACATAGGCAAAGCAGAGACGCTTAACGCCTTCTTTGCCTCTGTCTTCAATGCCGATGATGGGCTTCGGGACCCAGGGTGCCCTGAGCTGGAGGACCGGGACGGTGGGGATGACAAACTCCCAACTGACCCTGAACGTGTGCGGGATTTGCTACTCCACCTGGATCCCTACAAGTCCATGGGTCCGGATGGGATTCATCCCCGGGTGCTGAAAGAGCTGGCGGACGTCATCGCGGAACCTCTCTCAATTATTTTTCAACTATCCTGGAAGTCTGGAGAGGTCCCGGTAGACTGGAAGCTGGCAAATGTTGTGCCGATTTTCAAGAAGGGTCAGAAAGAAGACCCTAGCAATTACAGGCCTGTCAGTCTCACGTTAGTGCCTGGTAAAATCATGGAGAAGATGGTTCTCGAACTTATTGAGGCACACCTGGGGGACAAAGCAGTCATTGGTCCCAGCCAGCATGGGTTTGTGAAGGGTAGGTCCTGCCTAACTAACCTGATTTCCTTTTATGATAAGATCACCCGTATGGTGGACCAAGGGAAACCAGCTGATGTGATTTTTTTGGACTTCAGCAAGGCTTTTGACACGGTTTCCCATAGGATCCTACTGGACAAAATGTCCACCATACAGCTAAATAAAAACATCATCCAATGGGTGAGCAATTGGCTAACGGGCAGGGCCCAAAGGGTTATGGTGAATGGGGCTGCGTCAGGCTGGCGGGCGGTCACCAGTGGGGTCCCTCAAGGCTCCATTTTAGGGCCGGTACTTTTCAATATTTTTATAAACGATCTGGATGTAGGAATAGAAGGTATTTTGAGCAAGTTTGCTGATGACACCAAACTTGGAGGAGTTGTGGACTTGGATGAGGGTGGAAAGGCCTTGCAGAGGGATCTGGATAGGTTGGAGAGCTGGGCGATCACCAACTGCATGAAGTTCAATAAGAGCAAGTGCCCGGTCCTGCACCTGGGACGGGGAAACCCTGGCTGCACGTACAGACTGGGCGATGAGACGCTGGAGAGCAGCCTAGAAGAGAGGGATCTGGGGGTCGTGGTAGACAGCAAGTTGAATATGTGCCCTGGCAGCCAGGAGGGCCAACCGTGTCCTGGGGTGCATCAAGCACGGCATCGCTAGTAGGTCGAGGGAGGTGATTGTCCCGCTCTACTCTGCACTGGTGCAGCCTCACCTCGAGTACTGTGTGCAGTTCTGGGCACCACAGTATAAAAAGGACATGAAACTGTTGGAGAGTGTCCAGAGGAGGGCTACGAAGATGGTGAAAGGCCTGGAGGGGAAGACGTACGAGGAACGGCTGAGGGCACTGGGCCTGTTCAGCCTGGAGAAGAGGAGGCTGAGGGGAGACCTCATCGCAGTCTACAACTTCCTCGTAAGAGGGTGTCGAGAGGCAGGAGACCTTTTCTCCATTAACACCAGCGACAGGACCCGCGGGAACGGGGTTAAGCGGAGGCAGGGGAAGTTTAGGCTTGACATCAGGAGGGGGTTCTTCACAGAGAGAGTGGTTGCATACTGGAACAGACTCCCCAGGGAAATGGTCACTGCACCGAGCCTGACTGAGTTTAAGAAGAGATTGGACTGTGCACTTAGTCACATGGTCTGAACTTTTGGGTAGACCTGTGCGGTGTCAAGAGTTGGACTTGATGATCCTTAAGGGTCCCTTCCAACTCAGGATATTCTATGATTCTATGATTCTAGGAATATTTTATAGAATATCAGGAGTTGAGCTTGATGATCTTTATGGGTCCCTTCCAACTCAGGATATTCTATGATTCTATGATTCTATAAAATCAAGCTCAACTCCTGATACCACACAGGTATACCCAGAATTTTAGACCATGTGACTAAGTGTACATTCCAATCGCTTTTTAAATTTAGACAGGCTTGGTGCAGTGACTACTTCACTAGGGAGCCTGTTTCAGCTTGCGACCACCCTCTAGGTGAAGAACCTCTTCCTGATGTGCAGCCTAAACTTCCGCTGCCTCAGCTTAACACCATTCCTGCAGGTCCTATCACTGGTAATTACAGAGAATAGGTCACCTGCCTCTCCACTCTCCCTCGTGAGGAAGTTGTAGACTGCGATGAGGTCCCCCGTCAGCCTCCTCTTCTCCAGGCTGAACAGGCCCAGCGACCTCAACCACTCATCATATTTCTTCCTTCTTCTAGGCCCTTCAATATCTTTGTCGCCCTCCTCTGGGCACTCTCCAACAGTTTAATGTCCTTTTTGTACTGTAGTGCCCAGAACTGCACACAGTACTCGAGGTGAAGCTGCACTAGCGCAGAGTAGAGAGGGACAATCACTTCCCTTGACCGATTAGTGATACTGTGTTTGATGCACCCCAGGATACAGTTGGCCTTTCTGGCATCCAGGGCACACTGCTGGTTCATATTCAACTTGCTGTCAACCACAACCCCCATATCTCTCTCTGCAGGGCTGCTCTCCAGTGTCTCATCACCCAGTCTGTTTATATAGTCACGGTTGCCCCTTCCCAGGTTCAGGACCTGGCACTTGCTTTTATTAAACTTGAGAAGGTTGGTGGTCGCTCCGCTCTCCAATCTGTCCAGATCTTTCTGCAAGGCCTTTCCACCCTCAGCCAAGTCCACAACTCCTCCACGTTTGGTGTCATCAGCAAATTTGCTCAAAACACCTTCTAGTCCTACACACAAAACACCTTCTAGTCCTACATCCAAATAATTTATAAAAATATTGAAGAGGACTGGCCCTAAAATAGAGCCTTGGGGGACCCCACTAGTGACCATCCACCAGCCTGATGTGGCCCCATTTACCACAACCCACTGAGACCTGCCCATCAGCCAACTGCTCACCCATCATATGATGGTTTTGTTAAGTTGTATGCTGGACATTTTGTCCAGCAGGATCCTATAGGAAACTGTGTCAAAAGCCTTTCTGAAGTCCAATAAGATCACATCATCTGGTTTCCCTGGGTCGATTAGACGGGTGATCTTATAACAGGAAATCAAATTTGTTAGACAGGACCTACCCCTCATGAACCCATGTTGGCTGGGACCAATGACTGTATTGTCTCCCAGGTGTGCTTCAATAACTTCAAGGATCATCTTCTCCATAATTTTACCAGGCACTGATGTGAGACTGACAGGCCTGTAATTGCAACGGTCTTCTTTCTTACCCTTCTTGAAAACTGGCACAATATTTGCCAGCTTCCAGTCAGCTGGGACCTCTCCAAATTCCCAAGATCATTGAAAAATAATTGAGAGAGGTCCCACGATGAGGTCAGGCAGCTCTTTAAGCACCCTGGGATGAATCCCATCTAGACCCATGGACTTGTATGGATCCAGTTGAAGCAGCAAATCCCACACATGTTCAGGGTCGGTTGGGAATTTACCATTCTCACTGTCATGGTCCTCCAGCTCAGGGCACCCTGTGTCCTGAAGCCCATCATCAGTGTTGAAGACAGAGGAGAAAAAGGCATTAAATATCTCTGCTTTGGCTATGTCATTGTCTGTGAGGAGACCTTTTCTCACCAAGTAGCAGACCTATATTTTCTTTGGTTCTTCTTTTTCTGTTCACATATCTTTAAAAAAACTTTTTTATTTTCTCCCACAAACATGGTCAACTTCAACTCTAGTTGGGCTTTAGCCACGTGAATTTTCTCCCTACAAACATGAACAGCATCCCTGTATTCCTTAACATTCATAAATAACAGCAGTGAAGAACAAGAGGAATTTTTCTCCCCTGCAGAATTTTTTTTTTTTTTCTAATATAACGCCTTACTTTTTCACATGGATTATAACTTCTATTTTATATTTACTACACCATATAAAAAATACCTTATTGGAGTAGCTTATTTTACAACATGACAATATCTTTCTGTACAAAACTGCAAGACTTTGGCCACTGAGTCTGCAGAATTTTTAGCACCAAATTTGAAATCCACTCTAGTGAGTGGGAAAAAAAATGAGTTAGTCAAAGCATGGAACTGCAAGGAATGGTGTATTGGATCTAGATGTATTCTAATGGTACCAGAGTCATCTTTCTCTGTAAGTAATTATGACAAACACCTTTGGTTACATTGTTCATGAATGTCAGAGAGACAGCAATGCAGGCAGAACACGGATTGTGTCAGTTGCGCTCTGATTTTTGTGTCAGTCATCAGTGCAGACCAGCCAGCTCCTGCCAGACACCACCTCTGTGTTTCTTGCCATATTTGCTTTAGGTATTGGTCAGCCCATGTGCTCAGAAACAGCAGCTGGAGGATAACAGCACTAGGTGTAGTATTTCCTGCTCTATCATTTGCACTACAATAGTAAGAAAATTTATCCGAGTAGAGAGGTACCACATTTTTCACAGCTTTTGGTGAAGAAAATCACCAAGATGACAGGTGAGCTGCTGACTATAAAATATTATGTTCAGAGCAAATAAAAGGTAACAAAAATTGTGGAAGACACAAGCTGAAATAGCTTTGATACAGTGATTTGTTACAAAGCATAAGGTGCTTTTGTTACTGATTTTGACAAAAAAAAAAAAAAAAATCTACTGAAAAAAGTTGAGGATCACATCTTGTTCACATTTATTCTAGGAAAATTCCACAGACTTTTAGAGAAATAAAAACCAGTAATTTTCCAGGGAAATGTTCCATGATTCTATAACAACTGAAGATTTCAGTAAGTATGGCTTCATTTCAATTGGTTTTAGATTCATCCTTTAGAATTTACAGAGCATAAATATGATTTTTTAAATAATTTTACTTTTCTAATTTACTATAAAGTGATTAAAAAGCAGTGGGAAAACATTATACATGTAAACACAGACAAGATCTGACCTTTTGTTTTGATTTAAATGAGTATTTTAAAGGCCATATACATAGTTCTTAAAAGGGAAGGAAAAAAACCTACATATATATTTTCAAAACATTAAAATATACCCTTGAGATAAAAGCTTGCCAGCACAGTCTTGTAAGGAACCCTCAACTCCCACTGAAATCAAAGGGGCATGTGCTTAAACACTTTCCAAGAGAGAGACTTTTTCCTGAATTAGTCATAATGAGAATGAATTAATTTTGGTCTTCTTCCCAGTACCCCCCTAGAGTCATGGGTTTTATATTTTCTTCCCAACTGTAGTTGGAGTGAGATATTTTGCCTGGAGTTTTTGAGCTGTAATGTTTTGTAGTCATTAAAGCCAATTTCTGCTTGGTGTCACTTCCAGCTTTGCCAGACCAGTTCTAAGGAAGGGAGAAAAAATAACTACCACAACACTAGATGAAATGTTTTCAAGGGACTACATGAATATGCACATGAAAATAAGTCTGAAACAGTTAATGTCTCAAAGTATATTTTCTAATCTCTGTGTACCAGTTATAAGGTTGTAAATTTAATTCATTAACAAAGACTCAGCATTCCTAGAATGAATGATACAGGAACAGCACTGCCACCTTGCTGGAGGAACAAAATAATGTGATTTGTGTTACTCAACATTGTTTGGATAGCCTAAAATTACCAGAATTAAGTATGGTAATAACGTGGCGATTAACAGTAATTTCTTCTATCATTGTGGAAATGCCATTACAGAAGCAGCACTGACTTTTTTTTTTTTTTTTTTTTTTTTTTTAATGAGTTCTGAAGTTATTGTCACTATATTTCTAATTACCCTTACAGTCACTGAAATTATTTTAGAGTAGTTACTGAGATGATGCAAAAACATTCCCTGATCATGTTATTTTCTTGATCCATTGATTAAAGGTCATAAACAGGGGAAAAAAAATAGTAATAATAATAACCATGACATGACAAACATGGTGCATTGAAGAGGTAATTAGAACTAATATCTGCCATTTGATAAATTTTGGGAATATAACTGCATATGAATAGGCAGAATTTTAAAAAGAAAAAGAGGGAGAGAGAAAATGAGAGAGAATGGAGAGAGAAAGAGATAAAAGGGGAGAAAAGAGAGAAGAGAGAGGGAAGAGGGATGGAAGAGAAAGCAGAGAGAGAAAGAGAGAAGAAAGAATCACAGAATCACAGAATCAGAGAAAGAAACCAGAGAGAAAGAAACTATAGGGGTGGAAAGAAAAGAGAAAAAGAGAAAGAGAACAGAAAGAAAAGAGCAGAAAAGAGAAAGAGGTTATAATCACCTTAGACTGCTCATCTGTCATTAAAACCATAATTTAAAAAATAGTGAAGAGTGAAAATATTGAACAAAATGCAAAACAACTGTATAAGTGACTTGACCTGTGCATTAATACTTATTACCATCAGTACTTTAAGGGTCTTCTCCAAAAAAGAGGAGAGAATGAAATCTTAGGGGTTCAGGCAATAGCTGGTAGCAATTTCATTTTGATCCCAAATTTTCCATTCCTTCTCAGCACATAAAAACTGAATACTTCCCACCAGAGGTACAGAGGACAGGCACACCAGGAGCTGAACAAGCACACACCTCCACATGGTCCTTTGGGAACTATGGGAAGCTAATAGAAGTTTGTCCCTAAACACAGAAAATAGAAAACTGTGAGAGTAGCTAAAATGGTCTTTCTTTCTTTCCTCCCTGCCCATGTTTTGTGCCAATGACAGATAAGCAGAAACAGGTGTCCTGACTATGGTAGAAACTAAGGGAGAATAAACAGTTTCAGCTCAGGCTATTTCAGCACAAGACTGTCAGTGCAACATTGGGGCAGTCACCTTGATAACCTATCCTATTAAAATGTGTTTTGGTGTTCAGCTGAAGGTCACCTTGAGTAGAACTTTTTAATACTTCAGAAAAATTTGACCAAAAAGTGTATTCTCCTAGAAATGGACCATCCTGCCTGTCATTTGGAGAGCAAGTCCTACCTAGAAAGGATCTGAGGGGGGCATCAGGAAAGTCTATAATGGGTCCAGTCAGCTAGTATGCTTGAGTGGAATTAGATACTCCAGACATACATCTGAGTGTGAACATGTAACAGGAAAAAAAATAGTAACAAAGAAAACAATTGGCAGAAAAATAAAATGACTGAGTAATATTTCTTTGTTTTTTAAAAGGCTCTAGTTTCATCACTTTGCTGGCTCCTTGCCTCTATGGTTTTCTACCCCATTCTTTGCCTCCTCCCACTCACTTCTTTCCACCCCTACACTTCTTTTTGCTGTGCTTTTTCGTCTGGATAGACACATGATTCTCAGCACTGGCCTGTGAATCCCAGGATAAGATCACAAGCTGTCTCTGGCCCTGCAGTGTGAGTGAGTTCTGGTTTAAAGATGCCCAATTGGTAGCTTTGGAGATCTCATGGCTCTAAGGGACCTTTCTGTTCCTGGTGCCGACAAACACTAACTTTTAATATGGGTTGAATGTTATAAAAATTGTTATGCATATGAAATCTGTAATAGTAGGCTTGAAGTTGCAACTGCAGCAGGATGAAGAGATTCGGTATTCATAAATTAAGATGATTATGTATTAGCTGTACTTGGAAAGTAATGTTACACCTGTGATTTAGTTATATCTGCATGGGTTGATTTTATGCAGCTTCTTCCAAAGACCGCTCTTACAACCTGTGCTTCTTCTTTCAAATTCCTTAAAGGTTGCTATGGCCACCTTAAACACTAAAAGTTGTTAGAATGCCTGTAACACATGGCTGGCTTCATAGCTGTCACTTCCCAGCACAGTCCTGTTTTATGAAACGCAGTCCTGTACTGTTGGTATTTGGAGTTTTCAGACTCTTTAAGGACATAGGTCATCTTTAAATACAGATTTTCTTGACAACACTTCTCCTCCCTTACATGATCACACAGACCAGATCTTCCATATGGAAATGACAGAACATTTTTAAAAACGTTTTTCCTGTTTTTAGAAAGAAAGATAAAATTACTTTTATATATAAAAAGGCTGCTAGATTTCATTGCAATGAGTAAGACGCATGAGAATGTACCCCACATACACATACAGCTCGGTAAATCCTAGACACTGCTTGGTGGAGAGTGCCTATGCAAGGAATCTCTGCTTTAATTTTATCAACAATAGTTGGCTTTCTAGGAGAAATTCATACCAAGAAAGAAAAAGTTAAATGTTATTTTCTCAGTTCTTGTCCACACCAATGATGCTTTACATTGCTCTCTGTCTTCAAAGCCAGTGCAGGTAGCCAGGAGAGGAATTATCTGTAAGTGGAAGGTCATCATCAGAGAGCACTATGTCACCCAAGTACTAGCTTCTGCCTCCTGTGCCCTGAGCCATTTCAGAATAATAATAATAATAATAATAATAATAAAACATTTTCTGGCAACCCTACCATGTTGCATGGGCCCAGCAAGGCTGAATATTGATGTCTTAAATTAGAACAGCCATTACAGTTTCCTAATTTATACTACTTTCCTAGCAGCCCCTGGATCAAGAGGTCACAGCACTAACTGGGCTGTGAATTCTTCTTTCTGCTTTGAGTGTCTCTTTGCATTTGCTGAACAAACTACTCAGAATATGTATATTTTCTCATCTTGGTTAAGCACACCTCCAGAGAAGACAGTGAAATTACATTTGTGAACCGTGAAGCAGAATATTTGCATCTTCTGTGTGAACTTGTTTTATTTACAACATAAGTGGTTAAGATTGTAACATCAACATGCCTGAAGATGATTATTTTATTTATTTTTGCTTATAGCTGTTCATGTATTTAAAACATTTTTAGTAACAGCTATGGGAAAAATATTATATAGTTAGTGTCTCTCCACATGGAGGACTTACGTAGCCTATGATTTCTTGAGGTCTTGTTTTTTCCATATTTTTGGGGTGGGGAGGGGGAGGGGGAGAGGAGAAATATTTTGTATCTTAATCATTCATAGATAATATGAGAATATGTGACAGTCATTCTCAAAGAATGCAAATACATATTGCTGCTTAACAAATGAGTTTACAGAGCTTCAGTGGAGTTCTCATTTAACTCCACAGGCAAAGTTAGCAGGGTTTTTTCATCTGTGACACCTTATACATTTCCTCACATATAATTTTTAAACCTCCACTCCCACTAAGACTCAGGTTTTGCCCTTTATTTTACCTTGTGGAATTAAAAACATAAATTAAAAAAAAAAAAAAAATCCTTCTGTTGGAAAATATGATAATGAATGTCAACTTTGCAGCAGCCCATTGAGTGAGTATATTGATTGCCCATTTGAGTATATTGATTGCCCTATTGCCCATTCATTGCAGAATGTCACACAATGGCTATTATAGTTTTCACAAGTCTCAATCTAATTATATGGTCTCTAATTTTTCAAATACAAATACAACAATTCTAGCACCAGTTGCTCTGTTATGATAACCTTTTTGTATTTAGTTCAGGATTTATTTATTTTTTTACTTCTTGATCTAAGGACACTTTCTGTTATATTTGAGAGAATGGTGGGACATATAGGAACTAGTTCTCATTCCTGAAAATAATATTTATTTACAGAAATATAAATTTCTTATGAAGTCTCTAATGTTACAGATATTTATTTAGTTCAGACAATTAACTTCAGAGAAGAAGTTAAAAGAAATTAAGCATGATTGAGGTTGCTGAGTCTGGAGAAAGAGATTCTCTACAAGTCATCGCTCTCTACAAGTTATTGAAAACAAATGCGATGAGGAGAGTCTTTTGAAGAAGGTCTTTTGATGAAGGTCTTTTCCAAGTTAAATGATTTTATCATTCTATGATCAAATAGTTAAAATGTTAAGCATAGCTTAGAGTTCTTGCTTTTATGATCAAGATCTCATATTTGTAACCTCTAAATGACTCATAGCCTGCATGTGCCTCAGTTTCTTTATCTGTAATGAAAAATTCAGAGGTAATGTTTTTATATGCCTTATAAAAGTTTTGAAGGTCCTACATTTGCACAGGTTCAAACCAGTAATCTAAAAAGCAGCCTAAATTTATATTTTGTCCAGTTGTTGTATTAAATGTTTAGGCAACTTGTTAGTGATGCCCAATTTGTCGTTATTAGTCCAGTTGCATTCAGTGTACAGAACTGTCACAATTATAGATGCACAAATAACATGATACACCCTCAGTCTACCATGTTCCTTGAACTAACACAGCCACACTTAAAGAGTTTGGTCTCATTCAATGAGAGCTACCAAGTCTAGATTAATGAGTAGTGCATGAGCCATGCAACTTACTAAAGCATATACACAGATTCTTTGGATTACTGGTGCTGAATTCACTGTCTGTAAAACACATACAAATACCAAGAGTATGAGTAACATAGCCTGACTATAAATGCATTAAAAGATATAAAGTGACTGTATAGAAATTTCTAAAATTCCTAGTGAAGCACTTGGCATAACCAAGTGTTCAAATCTTACCCAAAGACATTCCAGTTAGGGGGAAGAGAGGCTCAGCATGTCAACTGATCCCAGAATTCAGAAGGTATTTTCCCTTACACAGTGGCATCTTCCCTAACATCCTTTCTCCCTTAAGCTAATTTATATAATTTTCTGTCTTTTAGGTGGAGCTGGAGTGACTCTGGTCATGCATACCTTTGTTACAATTGGTGCAAAGGAAACTTTGTAATGCAGCTACACCTCACCCTGGAAGTTTCTTCAATGCTGTACCTTTTCTTTTTAAATGTGAATATAAGTTTAATTTCTATGCCATCTCCAGTAATTATTCCACCATGCTGCACAGACAAAATATTAAAATATATATATATATATATAAAAAAAATCTGATTCTGCATCTATTGCTCATGGAAACAAGATTAAAGGCTGACTAGAAACTGATCCAAGATTTCCCCAAAATTACACAGATTTTTAAAAATCTTGTTGAATATTTCAGGTTTCAGAAGTTAAAAGAGTAAGTGTGGAAAAAAAAAAAAAAAAAAAAAAAAAAAAAAAAACCTTCAGAATTTTATTTGCTTTATGTTCATTACAAAAATTACAATGAGATTTGTAAGCAAAGTGGAATGCTTTCCTCTAACTGCTGGATCACTTTGTATGCTGCTTCGGCAAATACCATATGTCTTTGAGTCTTCAGAAGTTAAAAATAAATAAATAAATAAATAAATAAAAGTAACTGATTAATCTTGGATATTATCAGTTTAAAGTAATTATTTTGATTGGGCTTATCCCAACTATGAGTTCATGTATGATTTTCAATAACAGTGCCTAGTGTATAGTGGTAATTTTTGTATAGTATTAAAACTGTTTGGAAAGAAATCTTTGGCTAATTCAAATTCCCATTGGCTCAAGAAAGACTATGCTTCCACTTAAGTTCTTTCATGTCTCTTTTCTCTCTTGGATGTCAAAATTTATTGTTAAATTAAATATATAATAAATAAATAAATAAATAGATGTGGTCTCAACACTTCTGAATGAAATTACTTGTTATATATCAGGTAGAAAGTCATCCATTTACTTAATTTTTTTTGTCCATATAAGTTAAGTCTATATGCTTATGTTAACCTTACAAAGGGAAGACTTTCTCTAGCTTGGTAAACAGAAGGTAAAGAGTTGTGGCCCTCACTATCCATGAAGAAATGGTTGGTGACCTGGTATGGCACTTGGATGTGCACAAGTCAATGGGGCCAGATGGGATCCACCCAAGGGTACTGAGAGAACTGGCAGAGGAGCTGGCCAAGCCGCTTACCATCATTTATCAACATTCCTGGCTATTGGGGGAGATCCCAGTTGACTGGCAGCTAGCAAACGTGACGCCTATCTACAAGAAGGGCCGGAGGACTGACCCGGGAAACTACAGGCCTGTCAGTTTGACCTCAGTGCCAGGGAAGCTCATGGAGCAGATTATCTTGAGAGTCATCAGGCGGCACTTGAAGGGCAAGCAGGCGATCAGGCCCAGTCAGCATGGGTTTATGAAAGGCAGGTCCTGCTTGACAAACCTGATCTCCTTCTATGACAAAGTGACGTGCTTTGTGGATGAGGGAAAGGCTGTGGATGTGGTCTCCCTTGACTTCAGCAAGGCTTTTGACACTGTTTCCCACAGCATTCTCCTCAAGAAACTGGCTGCTCTTGGCTTGGACTGGCGTACGCTTTGTTGGGTTAGAAACTGGATGGATAGCTGGGCCCAAAGAGACATGGTGAATGGAGTCAAACCCAGTTGGAGGCCGGGCACTAGTGGCGTTCCCCTGGGTTCGGTGCTGGGGCCGATCCTCTTTAATATCTTCATCGATGATCTGGACGAGGGCATTGAGTGCACCCTCAGTAAGTTCGCAGATGACATCAAGTTAGGTGTGTGTGTCGACCTGCTTGAGGGTAGGAAGGCTCTGCAGGAGGATCTGGATAGGCTGCACCGATGGGCTGAGGTCAACTGCATGAAGTTCAACAAGGCCAAGTGCTGGGTCCTGCACCTGGGGCGCAATAAGTGCTACAGCAGTGCTACAGGCTGGGAGAGGATTGGTTGGAGAGCTGCCAGGCAGAGAAGGACCTGGGAGTATTGGTTGATAGTTGGCTGAATATGAGCCAGCAGTGTGCTCAGGTAGCCAAGAAGGCCAACGGCATCCTGGCTTGTATCAGAAACAGTGTGACCAGCAGGGCTAGGGAAGTGATTGTCCCCCTGCACTCGGCTCTGGTGAGGCTGCACCTTGAGTACTGTGTTCAGTTTTGGGCCCCTCACTAGAAGAAGGACATCGAGGTGCTTGAGTAAGTCCAGAGAAGGGCAACGAAGCTGGTGAGGATTCTGGAGAACAAGTCCTACAACGAGCGGCTGAGGGAGCTGGGCTTATTCAGCCTGAAGAAAAGGAGTCTCAGGGGTGACCTTTTCGCTCTCTACAGGTACCTCAAAGGAGGCTGTGGCGAGGTGGGGGTTGGTCTATTCTCCCACGTGCCTGGTGACAGGATGAGGGGGAATGGGCTACAGTTGCACCAGGGGAGTTTTGGGTTGGATGTTAGGAAGAACTTCTTTACCAAAAGGGTTGTTAGACATTGGAACGGGCTGCCCAGGGAAGTGGTGGAGTCACCATCCCTGGAGGTCTTTAAAAGACGTTTAGATGTAGAGCTTAGGGATATGGTTTAGTGGGGACTGTTAGAGTTAGGTTAGAGGTTGGACTCGATGATCTTGAGGTCTCTTCCAACCTAGAAGTTCTGAAAGAAAAAAAAAAAAAAAAAAAAAAAAAAAGTTTAAATCCTGTTATCTCCAGCCAGAACATCTGCAGCTGCTACCTGAAATCCTGAAATCCTACATCTGTATTTAATAGTTATTGGGAGAGCCTTTCAGAATATGGGCTCATCTAATTGATTCCAGGTGCCTGATTCACTGGAGGGCAAGTAAAGTAAGGAGAGTGGCCAGCAGAAGGAAAACAGTATGAGTGTCTTCTATACAGACTTTAAGCTGTGGAAAATCTGTTGTCTGTAGGTAAGAATGCTGCTGGAAACTTACCGACTTCTGGAACCACCTGGTTAAAGGATGTCCTCAATCTTAGCTAGAAAGTGGATTTCCGATCTCATATGCTGTACCTATTTGTTGCAATGAAGAGCCTAGGCAACATCTAGGTGGGACCACAAAAATTTGATCATCAAAAGAACTCTTGTGAAAATGCAGGGTCTGCTGAAACTGGAAGCTGGTCAAAATTTTCTCCATAGAATTCTAACTAGAATAAGAACTGCTGTTCTCAAGGAAGTATTATTTTCATTTGCATTACAGAACTGAATTAATAGATTGTTTTAAGAAACAGATAGACTCTTGGTTTGCTCCTAGCAGTGTTCCAGCAACATATGTTCCAGGTCTGTGCTCTGGTTTAATTTAGGCATTTGAAATTATAACAGGGGAGGATGTTACATTCCCCTCCTTGCACTGCTTGGTGTATGTTGATCTTCATGATGTTTTGCCTGGCTTAGTGATGTGCAACAAGAAGCTGAAACAAAATTTCAACTGCTGGTATTGGTCAGGAGTTGGAGGGTGTGGTTGGGGAAAAAAATAAGGTTGGAACAGGGATGACACCAACAGAAACAGCCAGGTATAAGTCTTCTACAATCTTAAATGCCAAAAGAAGAAAGATTTCTCCAGCTGCTGTGCCACATCTGTTATCAGAACATGTTGCCATGCCTGTGAATGTATTTAGGCATTTTTTGCAAGAAACATCTTTTTGCTCTTCATGGTTATAGGAGAAAGAGATCCCTAGGAGTCAGTGAGATGTTAGTCTTTTGATGAAGAATACCAGAAGTGGAATTAAATCTTAGTGGGAGATAAGGTACTGGGAAATCAGTATAAGACTGAGGCAAAAAATATACTGCAGTCCTAAAATAGGTACAAAATAATGTGTTTAGAAATGTAAATACAATATTAGGAAGATTTATGTGAAGTCACTTTGATAAGCAGAACGGCATACCTTCAGTCATATATGTAAAGTGGCATGTGTCACTGATTTGAATTCACACCTGTTACTTCTACCTGGCCAAGAATTCTGAAGTTTTTAACACTATATTTTTATGTTTGTAGGTGTATATATTAGTCTCATAAGTTCTGTCTTGTTGCACTATGGAAGTGAGAAGTAAGGAAGTTCTCTAAAAATATAATTAACTTGAATAAGTGTACATGGAGACATGAGCTTCACCTTAACAAGTGTGCATAATTTTGCCAGAGAACCATCTTGTATAAAAATATATATTTATTAAAAAAAAAAAAATCATGTTACAGTTTTGTAAAAGAAATTGCAGTGAAGAGCAGAGATACCCACTGTATTACAAACTTTTTGTATGTTTGTAGCAGAGTGGATAGTTTTCGTGCCTGTCATTGTTCAAACCGCTCAATCAGTAAAGAATGCCTCTTTGATGATTTTCTTTTCAGGTCAGTTCTCTCATCATGAATTTGCTTTTTGGCATCTTTCTTATGGTATGTTCAGCTTACTAGTCAAACAAATGCAGTGCCATAGCCATCATAAAAGTTATCAAACATCCCAAGCTGAACAAATTATTCTGCATCTGCCAAATACAGGGCAGTCATTACTTTGGTACATTGTACATTAAAGCAAAATCCATCAACAGAATAGTTGGATAGAAAGTAAAAAGTCTTATCTTCTGGAAAGACCTAAAAGACAAGCTGTAGTGGGGATGACATTTCTGTACCATGATTTAATTTAAAAAGAACTTTGTTTTACTCTCTGACTACTAGATTTTAAGTCATAAAGTCTTTTGAAGAGAGAGTGGTAATAGTCTAAATACTAAAATAACAAATGTGTCTGTTTTTCCTATGTAGCTATTTCTACACCTTAGTTCTTCATCTGGGGACAGAGGTCCTCCCCATGGTGTGCACTGTCCATATATACAAGTCCTAACTTGTATAGTCCATATATATAGTCCTAACTCCAAGAAAATGGTTGTTATCTCTGTAGAGCAGGAAGCACAGGAGTTCAAAGTAACCTTATCAAAAGGTTTACATTTAACAGACCTTTCCCCTTCCTCTTTCCTGGACTCTCATCTTCAATAAGGCATTGCTTTCTAACCTATTTTTACTTAACATCCTAAATTCTAATCAACATCTTTCCTGCTGAAAAAGAAAGTGGAATGCAATTTCCCCTGGAGATTATAAATCCACCTGTGCTACAGAATGGATATGACACACTTCTATCTTCCATAAACATTTGCTCTATTGGTCTATTTTAGACACCTGAATCCGACATTTTAAAAGCCGCATGGGTGTTTTCTTAAACATATACATGTATGTGCAATGTATCTATGTTTAGCTGTAGATTTCTTTGACTTGCACACAATGTGGACTTAATCTACCTAATCTGATGTTTGGTAGCTCTCTGTGAGTTTAGAACAAATTTTGTGTATGATTACAATAGAATCAGCAACTTTACTAGTGAGAATTTAGCATTCACTCTCATTAAAATGAGAATCATTACTTTTCAGAAGGTGAAGGATTTTTATTTCATTTCTTCTCTACTCTTATGCTGGTGTTCCAAATGGGATAGATGCTAAATGTCCAGAAATCTTCAGATCCGGAAAGCACTAAGGTACATAACACTAGGAATGGCCTGTTCTCTGGCTGCAAATGTAACAAATGTAGTTCATAAAAAAATTGAAAGGCATAGTGAGTTCTTTGGAGCATGAAGTGCAGTGCACACAATTCAGTGGCACATAGCTTTCCTCAGTGGAACTCCAAACTGGAATTGGGCTTTTGGGTTTGCTTATAAGGCTTAAGATGTGAGTTTTGCTTTCCACACAAGGGGATGCTCATTGTAACAGCAAATGGAGGATGCCTGTTTTTACCATAAATTAGTGTGCCCCCAGGTATCAGTGGAGTTAAAAATATGAAAAATGAAGTGGTATTAATATTAGACTTTAGAAATTTGTTGTCTGGGGCTGTTTTGAATTGATACAATGGAACTGCAAACCACACACTGTGTGGCTATTACAATTTACAATTATATTTCAAAAACATAAACAGTAATATGTCTTGCATTTCTCCTTTTGACCTGGAAATTGAAGTAATAACAATGAGAAGTTTCTTTTCCCCTTCTACATGGCTGGGCTCACTTTCTCCTGAAGCTTATTGTTTATGAATAGATTGAGCACAGTTGAAATCTAGCCCTTCCTGCACAAAAGCTTATTTGACTGAAGACATTTCTCAAATTTTTAACACTAAATAGATTTGCTTTAGAACTTCAGCAATCACAGGTACTTACAAATAGTAAGTAAAATCAAAATTTTGCTAATCTGCTTTACTCATTAGTTTTTCTCTCTTGCATCTTGGCAAATGTGCCAGTCTGCTTTTCTGTAACAGTAGCCTCAAAACTGTTCCTATATATTGTGCCAATTTTTTTTTTAATGGTTGATATGTCTTCATAAGACAGCAACACAGCATAATAACTCTATTTTTAAGTAGAACAGATTTTTGCAGTGTTACGAACAACACAATAGCACAAGCTCTGTGCTTGATTATGTTATTATATGAACATTCTAAAACAAATTCCACTTCTCACACAAAATATGCATGTGTCTGTGTCTTTAACTCCTCTCTATTGACTCTTTCCTGTCTGGTAGTTGACTGCAACTAAAAATATTTCTCTGGGACTTATATCCAGAACTTTAGTTGGCCAGAGACAGAGTCTCACCATGATGACACTGGTTATGAACAAAAACCCAAATGCTTTGCATTTATAGTACATTTATCTTTCAATTACTAATCCTAAAAGTACCCCTAGCTGTTTCACATAAGTGCTCCCTTAAATTTGTTGTTTTTATGGGTAGATGGAAATCATTCTACTAGGAGTCCAGTGCAAATAATGCCATCCACAGGTAGATCCTGCCTTTCTCACTGTGGGTGCCAGGTGAAGTTCTGCATTTTGTTCAAGCTCAGAGGTGCACATGGGAAAAGGAAGAGTGAGCCTCAAACTTGCAGTCTTATTCAAGATCAGAATTTCTTCTGAAACAGCATTTCCCTTTGTACATTATTACCAGATGCAGACAAGGGAGTTGTATGAAATGTGCCATGGTTAATCCAGTGGTATTTTCTGGAGCAAGAGGAAGACCCAGAAAATGTAGGCACTGATGTGGAGAAACAAGACTCTTTTTTGCCCTGAGCCTCAAGTACATCCTGTAATAATAGGGCTGGTTTCACGGTCTTAGGAGACACAAACCCACTGTTCTAATACAAATGGGAATGGAGACTATGTCTGTGCCATTCATGGAGAAATCGAAGGGGTCAGAAGAAATTGTCTTCATTTTTAATAAGTAGAATACATTTCTCTATTTGCAACATGAATACCCTATAGAGAGAGATGCATTTTGATTGCAAGCAGCTGTTGCCATCTGATCAGGGATGTACGGCAAATATTTTAGCAAATGTTTCTCCTCCTCTAGTTTTTCTCCTAAGACCCTGACAAAGCTGATGCATGACTGAGAAATCTATTCATATGTGAAGAAATTCCCCAGACAGCTGGCAGTACCATGCCACAAGTATGTGCATCAAATGTCACCTGTTAGAGTTTAAACTTCATTCTCTAAAACCTTGACTAGATAGAATGGTGAGATGGGTGTGTACTTTAGACTGTGAACCATGGAGATGCCTAGGAAGTCTGATTTCCATTGACTGAATCTGAACCCATAAGCTCACAGACCTGTTGCGTCTTTTTCTAGTACCTGTGAAACTCTCCATGGGCTCCACTGGGAAGAGCAGTGTTAAAATCAGAGAGACTTAATAATACAAAGAGGCTACCCCAGAAACAGGCTCTTCAAAAGTATTACTATGAATGCCAGAAAATATTTCCTTACTGCAGGGCAAGAAGAGTGAAAGACCATTAAACTCTTCTGGGTAAGAGGGAGAAAAAGGGATTGTTTAAACAAAGGGGCAACACTATGAAGTCCTTGACTTAGATTTATCAGGAAAAGAGATAAATACTACAGGGACAGAGTTACTAACCCCCAGTTACTACGATCCATCACTTCCATAACTATCACTGTGTAACCATGTTCAACATAAACAGGTTCATGCAGAATGTGAATTGTGCCATTACACCATTGAATAGTTGTTTGCTTATACTCAATTTAAATCCAAAATTAATTCCTGCCTTAGCATATGCTCACATTCTCACTCTGGAATATACTACATAATTGCTTATTTATTATATATATTAAATGGGAAGTAAATGCAACAAGCTTTCTGGGGGAAAAAATGCAGATTTTGATTTGATATGTCCAGTAGTGCCCAGCAAGGTGCTGAGTATCTCCAAACAGGGTCTTCAATCTGTAAGCTGACAGTAAATCCAGCAGAGATGGCAGATGTTGATCTCTTTCTAGGAAATATTCTGTGTCGTCCAGACTGAATGAAAAAAGAGCGAATGCCCACTGGCTCATCTGATGTCCCTAGGCAGTTTGCTGTAAGACTTATTTTAAGTTTTACTGAAAATAAATAGTATTGATTTAATGGAGCTTTTAGTTAGAAAATATGCAGCCTTTCCATACGTTATACTATGGGTGGCTTCAAAAAGTAAATTAGGACAATCATCTATGAATACAAGGATATCCATCTTGATTATTCTATAAAATTGTAGAACTTCATGCTGTGTACATTAAAAATTATATCATATTTTTTCTGGTATTTATGGCCAGATAGTGTGCTTGCACATCAGGCATGCATAGCCATGTTAGAATCATCTATATCTATATCTATCTGATGTCACCTGTCATTAATATCAGAAAATAGCCCATTGAAAAACATATCTCCTTGGACAGTATTTATGCATCTGTCAGTTGGGCTGGATCTTGATCTGCACATTTAACTTCTGTTTACTTCATCATTCTGGAGCTTATTTGTATGGTGTAATTTCTATAACTCTGTACATGAGATATAATATCTAGTTGTTCCAGAAGTAAAAATTATCCTTACTACAACATCTTTTTTTGTCAAGCCACTCTGTCACTGTCTCAGCTTTTATGATTCACTTTGGAAACATTGTCTTTATAGTTTCTTCTTCCTTTTCATTTCTTTGGCTGCTAAACTGTTCAAATGAAGTAAAGAAGCTAAGAACATTTTTGCCTATTGCATTTGACCATACAGAACTAGTAATAAACACTAATAAAGATCCCAGACAACTCTTTAAAGTATAAGATTATTTCTGGGATTTACCATTAAAAAAGCATAATCCCTTTCTCTTTGGTAGTTCTGTGCAAACTTAAAACTCCACAATGAACATTTTCAAGTTTTAAAAAATTTACAACCTGGTAAAATCTTTAATAGGTTCTTTATCACCTTGGATAAACCAGAAAGTTTGCTTTTGTGAGATTAAGAGATACTGAGCATGTTTAATGAAGATGTCATCAGGAGTTTCACAAAAATAAAAATAAATAAAGTAAGAAGGTATAATGATAATTTATTTATATATATCTGTATAAAAAAAAAAAAAAAAAAAAAAAAAAAAAACAGGAGAGAAAAAACAATATGAAATTCAAACTGGCTTCTACAACACCATTTTAACACTTCTAGAAAAACAGACAAAGTGTTTCTAACCTCTTTTTTTCCTAAATGCAATATTTTTATTTCAGATTATGAAGTAGACTTACAAACTGAAAAATAAACATAAATCGAAAAAACATACCTCACAAAAGTGATTTTCATAGCTGGGTAAAAAGCAGAGATGAATGTATAGAATATTGGCAATTTTGGTTTCTGAATAATCTCCACTAAAACAAAGTTCAAAGCAGTATGAAAGAGATTTACATAAATATCACTCTCAAGAGTGGTGAGGAGAAAGTGTCTTATGATGTTTGACGACTTGAAATAAGTCTAATTGTAAATGGAATGAAAAGTAAGATTTCATGCAAGAAAACATCACAGTTACAGTCTGTATATAATGATTTCTAACTTTGTTTCCTTTTTATATCAGGAAATAATTTTTACTTGCTACTTTATATAGAGCACAATGGCTGATTAATATTTAATGCAGCATGTAACCTTTAATGATGGTAAACTTTACCCTGAGCATCAGAATTCTCATGCCGCAGAGGATTCCCTCTGATTTTCTCTGCGTGGTAGAGTTCTAGAAAAGAATCCCTGCTTTTATTGAAAGAGTAGTTCTAGCTGACTGCCCTATCAAAATAGGGCTTGGAAATGTAAACCAATGCACAGTAGGCTATTTTTGGTATGGCATTTTTCTTACAGATGGCTGGAGAGCAGGGGAACAGGCCATTAAATGACTCATACACAAACATGTACAAATGATGGATACAAGTTATTTAGACAGAAACTAGTTACAATTCCAGTTAACCTAAAGTAATCTTCCCAGTTACTTCTCCAAATCTGTAGGCTGGATCTTTGCTTTGTGGACAAGAATAGGTTACATTTTTGTGGGGGAGGATGGACATGTTTTGCAGGCTCAGACAGGCTCCAAATACTAACTTATGGGTGCAGCCTATATATATTTTGCAATACTATCTATCTATGTGTGGGCAAATAGTGTTGTTTCCTGTTCATTGTGGCAGTGTTTCCTAAGATTTGATTTTGATATTTTGTTCATGTGAAGACAGTATTTTTATGGAAGACCAGTGAATCTTTGGGAAAAGAGTTAGGGTCATATCAGAGTATTTTTATTGAGGCTGATGATGAGGGACGTATCTTGCTCCTGGTAGAATGTTGCATCATTAATGCTACTTTAACACTACTTTTTAAAAATTTCTAAAAAAGGAAAAATGATCATCTTAAATACTTCAGGGTGAAACTACTTGTGATGTCTTCTTTTTTTTTCTGTGTCAATTTATGGGTTTTGTAAGGGCTGTGGAGGTTATATTTCATTTCTTTTAACTAAGCACCAATAATATTCTCATGCCATCAGCATCATTGTAAAGCCAGAAAATGCAATCATGATCTATTAACAAGCACTGCAGTTCTTTCCATTCAGAAATGCTACAAGGGGACTTTTTTCATGACTTTCTTCACAATGCTTCCAAGGCTTGATGCTTCTTACATTCATGCATCCCAAGGGCTACTCACTGACCCCATCAGATGCTGTAACATTCCCTTTGTTACTGCTGGCAACACCCGAACATGACTGTGCATGAAGGTTATTTTTGATGTTTAATAAGGTACTGTGATTATGCTGGAATTTCTAGTGTTTGCTGTGGTGTTAGAGTCACCTTGTCTGACATTGTAAATGAAATGTATTTGCAAAGGAAATATTTTCTCAAAGGTTTCAGTTCCTTAAGAGTAACTTTTAAAGTGTCTAGTGTTCAGATGTTCCTGAATGTGATTTATGATTGTTTTCCAAAGTACTCTGCAATATTCCTCTAACAGAGACAAAATTTTAGCTTCTGCCACATGTCCCCTAGATGACACCCGATAACTGCAACATGTATCTCATTCCCTAGTAATGGATACTATAAATGTTGTATTCTGTGCATATACCATTCAGTCCACATTCAACAGGTCTCTAGATTCTAAAGTCTACCACTTGGTAAAAATAATATGATGAAGATGAAAAGGTTGGACTGGGTTATATGAGAGCTGCATCCAAATCCCAAGAGCTGAATTAGCCTTGGGGCAGCAATGTGCAGATGGCTACTATTCAGGGAGCCCACACAAAGGGTGCAAGTGGAGGGTGGTGGACCATGCAAAAAGGTGAGCTTTATCCAAATTATCCTATTTTCTCACCTGCAGATGAGGAAAATAAACAGCTTTGTTCACAGTGTTATTGTGAAATAAAAGTATTATTTGGTTCTAAGGTACTTGTAAATCCACTGATTTAAGATACTGTTGAAGTGTAAATTATTTATTATGACTATGAATTCTATGTAGGCCTTGGCTTGCACAAAATAAATGATATGTTACTAGCACAGGCCAGTTAACAGATTTTAAGGGTATCAAATAGAAGAAGTACACTGCCTTTAATTTATGCTAAAAGAATTCCATTTCAGCCTGGTTTTTCTCTGTGCTTTAAAATGACTAGATGATGTGATGCTGTAAAGTTTTATCACTCTATATTACATATCTTTTTAATCATTCTTCTTTAAGTATTTATGGCCTTCTTTGTGAAGAAAAATTCTACACCTTTCTGGAAGCACAGGCAGCTCTTTATACTGCTTTGGGCAAACATCAACAGGTGCATCTTACAGCTTTCAAATTTGCTGCAAATTATATGGATTACATTGGTGTTATGGTAAACTAATCACAACTTGGAGAGAGACTTTTCATTAAGCCAGTTCCACTCGATTAAAAAGAGTTTTTCATATAAATCCTTTTAAAGAAATCTTCCTCCATGTGAGAGTATAAATCCTATAATCTGGGCGAGCTTAGTTGTGGAAGAGATAATAGCAGTTCCTGTTTTCCAAATGAGTTTCTTTTCTTCACAAAGCACAGACATTGCCCAAAAAACATGCTATCATCAATTAATATGAATTGTGGCTGTTACTTTTCACATAAGATGCAATAACATATCCCCACTTGCATTAAGACTGTAGAGATGCCTGGAGTATGGAAGCTCTTCCTTGACTTCTTCCAGTATTTCATAACTGAGCAGAGAACAGGCAAGTTCTCAATCAGCAAATAAGTAGCAAAAACAAAGTATACTAAAGGTAAGGGTAAGCAGAAGACTTTTGTGGTATGAACAAGCAGATTCTGAACTCAGAGTATCCTTCCATTTGCCAGCTTTGGCATGTATATTTCATATCATGACCCCATATATGAAACACTGATAGAATGGAAGAATCTGTTTAAAGATAGTATCAGCATTCCTTGTGTAGGCTTTAAATTTTAAAAGAGCAAACCCAGCATATATTTTGCTGAATTTTACTGCCTGTTCATATGTTTTAACTTAGAGTAGACCTTGAAAAACATAAACTGTTTATTTTTAAGGTGTCTTAGGTATTTACAAACTTTACAGAAAGAGTAAACTTGACAGGATACATACTTTCATATATTTTAATTTTAATAAAATTAAAATTAAAATTAAAGGGAACAGAAAAGAATGAGGAATAATGGATTTTGAAGCCTCTGATACTCCTCAGTATGTACCACTGAGGCTGCCTTTTTAATACTTAAATCTTGACAACTCTAGAAATTAAAAGGGTCATTAAAAGGGAGTGGGGGATGTCTGCAGTTCTGAAACCTTACTTGTTTCTCTTTCAAGAGAACCAAACTTCCTTTATCCAGCAGAGCCATTCAGATTTTAGCATGCAGCCGAAGTCATACCCGGACACAGGGGGAGTGTCAGAGTGTCTAAGCACAGCATTGCCATGGTTGCAGATCTTGTCTGCCTTCCTGCTTCTGGCAGATGTGCAACTCCATCTCTCTGTCCAAGTTTTGAAGTCAGCATGAGGATTCATCTGTTCTTGAGAATTTCAGCAGTAAGAAGGGTATGAGACTATAACAGACCAGTCTCAGCCTCTTGATCACTAAACATACAGGATAAGAACTACCAAAATTTGTATTTCCATTCAGTATGGAACAGTGTCCAGTGACTACTAGATACTGTGACAGAGCTCCCAAGTCCTTTTGTTGTTGTTTCCCAGTAGACTACAGCCTTTTGTCCCGTTCCTCTGGGAAATCTGTCTTAGTGCTTTTTCTGGCTCCAGGATCAGGGCATACGGGATTTCTTCTTACAAAGTGATTTGTGCAAGTTAAGAGCTAGCCCTGGCACCAACATGTCTAAATACTCTTTAGTCTCCCTGACTTTTCTCATCATTTAGATTATGCAAATTTGGGTTCCACAGACTTTCCTTAGAGCCACAAATTTATGCAAATATTTTTCTCTTTTCTGGGAGTTAGTTGTTTGCTTTTAGTGTCTGTCTTTCTCAGATTTTCCATTCATCTTTTGCAACTCATCGTGAGAACTACTTGGGGCAGCCTTGAAATCATTAAATGTATTGCTACAGCCACTAGATAAATACCCGTAAAAGCAAAACCAAATCCAATTGCTAACCCACTGTGAAACCTTAAGGTGTCCATACTGGTTTTGAAGAGTTTCTAAGCACATCAGAGATGTTACAATTTTTAATTTTTATTTATTTTGGGGGGGGAGGAGGGGGGGAGGGGCAGGGAGAAGAGTACAGTGATGGACTGCTGTGGGAAGGGTTCCCACATATTATTCTTATGGGACAAGAGTAAAATATTTGATCATATGATAATTTAAATAAAGATTCTGCCTTATAGTTGAGAAGGCAGGCAGCAACCTTTGGCAAGCACAAACACTAGTAACACTTCCTGCGTAGCTCTTATTTTGCTGCAGAAAAGTTGACTCAGTGATTTCACTGTTTAAGATATAAGCATGGAAAACTCTAAGAAATGGGTCTAAATATTTATCTCCATTTTTGTATTGTGTTCCATCAAGGACTTTATTAGCTTCAGGAAACTTCATAGACAATATAACAATATCAATTATACTACGCAAGGAGCAAGACTCAGCAGAGGATTTAATAAGTCCCATTCTTACTTTACTAGACATAAGAAAGTCCTTGCAGAATTTTCTGGAATTGGGTGCTTTCTTATTCATGTATGTTAGTAATGAATAGCAGAAATGTCTTTGAATTATGGAATTTTGCTGTTGTATTTTGTTTCTTTCTAGAGTAATATATTAGGAGATTTTCAATGACACTTGTTAAAATTGTACACTGAAAATTCCATTAAATTTTTTAAGTGGATATGATCAGCAGGGACAGACCCCTCATTATCTCCTATCACTGTTCCAGTGGTGGGAAAAAGAGAGGAAGACCTGGATCATTCTCATTTACCATGAAATGTTTAAATCTCACCTTCTAAGCAGATTCTCTGGAGGAATTCTGCCAAGGATGCCCTAGTGACCACCTGCCATCAAATATGGAACAACTTGCAGTGAGGGTGAATATTCACAGATATTTATGCCACCAGAAACTAAGGAAATGTTGACTACTCTGAGCTGCTAAGAAAATCAGTGAGATCTGTGTTGTGTACGTTGTAACATTCTCTACCAAAACTAATCCTTTTGAGAAAGTCAGCTCCACCCTCATTTAAAATGGACACCTACAATTAATGCACTCTTATGAACACTTTGATTTTACCATGACCTATCTCTCCCCAGCTGTTAGATGAGGGAAATAAAAACACTTCATATGATGGAGATTATAAAGAAAAAACCAGTGCTTACAAAGCTCTTGGATAATGTAGTGAGGAGAATTACAAATAAATAAATAAATAAATAAAATCTATGAGGAAAGTAATCATTCTGCACTGAGCACAAGAATTGACTAACATGTATTAAAAGCAAGGCTGGTGACGAGGTATGAATTCAGCGATTGCAATCCATCCTGTGAAATGAAGATTATTGTGACCAGGAAGACTGTACGGTTATGTCATCAAATCTATGTAAAGGCAAAGTGATTGCTCTTCTACCCTGTTAAAATCTTACCATGCTTATAAAAATATAAATAAATAAATAAATAAATAAATAAATAAATAAAGAGTTGCTTCAAACTTCAATAAACCAACTTTAAGAACAGGGGATCAAGGCCAGGATCCTAAATCAGCTTTTCCAAGTAAGATGGTAAATTGCAGTGTTGCCAGGGGGTCCACAAACTGGGATTTCACAGTGAGTAGAAACCTCCCAGAGAAATTTCTAACCCTTGTCTTTGCCTTTTGGTGGATATGTTTGGACAGGATAGGTGTGTAAATATGGCCACTGTAAAAGTATCAAGAACTCTAAAGAAACATAGTCTTCAGAATTTATTGGATAACTTTATGTTTCACTCAGAAATAGAAGTTGAAAAGATTATGTCCAAAGGAAGGAAGGAAGGGAGGAAGGAAGGGAGGAAGGAAGGAAGGAAGGAAGGGAGGAAGGAAGGGAGGAAGGAAGGAAGGAAAGAAGGAAGGAAGGAAGAAAGGAAGGAAGGAAGGAAGGAAGGAAGGAAGGAAGGAAGGAAGGAAGGAAGGAAGGAAGGAAGGAAAAAGTAGCCCTTCTAGATTATAAGATTCATCCTTAACTGACAGTAAGGCTTTACAAATTTGAAAGCACACATAAATGGTTTGTTTATATCTTAAACCAAAAAGCTTTTGAAACAATAGTAGGGAGAGGCAGACAAAACAGAGCCATGTTTGTATCAGCTCTTGCTCCTGGCATCAGCAAATGTCAACAGACTTGTCTTTCTGAGTATCAGCAACAAGAAAAGTAAAGCTGCAATTTTCTTAGGGCATGTGGAAAAAGTGATTTACTGCCTGTAGCGATGCATATTTTATCTCATGCTGGAGAAAAGCTGCCACAGCCCCATAACACTATGATGTGCAAAAAGATTCATTTAATAAGTACCAAAAATAAAATAGATCTAATTAAAACTCTGGTATAAATGTCACACTGTAAATTTTAGTCATAATGAAGGATAAGGTAAAAGTTTTAAATAGAAGTGAAATATTCTAAAAATATATTAGATGTTACTGAGAAGTCAGGTGTATTTAACGTATAGTGAAAATAGCATGCTATTCGGAGAGAGGGCATAATCTCATTGAGCTCAGGGCAGAGGAGCAGGCTGTGCCTTACACTCATGGTACTTAGAATAAGGTTTGCCAGTCATCTTGTTCACATCAGCTTTTTGTTGCCCCTTCTCCAGTTCACCTTGTCCTTTACGGAAACATATTTAGGGAGCAGCTCCCTAGCAAACCTCCAGTTGCACTCAAGACTGGAAATTCTCAGGCAAAAAGAGATCTAAAATTACAACTTTCCCCAGAAATGAAGGAAGGGAAGAAGAACAGTTCTGATTGTGAGGGATAGACTGCAATTCTTTTTTAAGGGCCATGTTACTAATACTGTTGTTTATCTCACAGGGCCATGATGCCACAAACCCTCCAGCTTTCTTAATCTATTATTTCAAAGACTGTAATCACTGATATTTTCCTGAGTCTGAAAGCATACCTTTGCAGGTATGCTTTAGAGTATATGTGTATAGAGTATATGTGTATATCCTTTTGATATACACATATAATGCCTACATGAAGTAAAAGAGAAGAAAAACAGGAAGGACCAAAATATGACAATGTCCACCTTCCTCTTCCATATGTGCAAAATTAACTGTGTGGAACAGACTAAAATTATCAAAATTAATTAATTAATTAATTGATTAACGGATATTTTGGCACATACACCCAGAAGAAAAAAAAAAAAAAAAAAAAGTTTCTTACATCAGACTTGGGAACCAATTAAGTTCTGTAAATTTTAGCAAGCACTGTTGTCAATAAGGCATACGTTGTAACAGGCATGTTTCATCTTTTATATCCAAGTAATGTTGATGAGAGCTTCACAGATATACAGAGACAAAAGAACACAAAGTTTCAGTATATAGATGAAATATTTCATGAATTAAATTTCATTCAGTCTGACATATTTTGAGACATTTTAAAGAAAACGTTAGGCTTCCAAGTGTTTTTGTTGTTATTGTTGTTTGTTTTGTTTTGTTTCTGCTTAGAAAATTCAAAAACAGCTATATTATTGTTATTATTATTATTTTAAAATATAATTTGGAGTCAATTGTTCCCAAATATTCCTGATTTGGAAAAAAATATAAAATAGGTTGTGTTCCTTCACTTATAAAAATATATATTTCTCATGTTTTTAATTTTATTTCATATGTATATATTGGGTTTGGAATTTTTGAAATCTCCTTGAATTTCCTCATGGACTTTCAATAGGCATTTTCTGACACAGTCAATCCTAATGAAGCCATAGAAATCAGTGCAGTTTATTATTATTAATGATTTTAATCAGTGGTCATCAGGCATGATGCCTGAGCCTTGAGACATAAAGAATGTTTAGTGAATGAATTCAGAGCTTGTAAAAAGACGACCTAGATCCTTCACAAGTTAAGGTATTAACTTGTGAAAGTCGCCATTTCTCATGTACTATCCCATGTTTTTTTGAAGCACATTCTATTGGTAGCACTCTTCTGCTGTCAATTAACATAACTTTAGAATATATTTATTGTCTTTCCTGTAATCAAAATGTTTATATCTATTTGGAGCCTACTTTTAGAAATAATCTCCATATGGAGGATCAAAGCACGAATGACAGAAAATACCATTTGTTTCTTCTGGATTCCTTCTTCAGAAGTCAAAAACTTCATGGTACCAAAGCAAGAGGGAATTGTTGTGGATTTTTTTTTAAATATATATATATTGTTTTGTTTTTCATAATATTCTTATAGAATGTACAGAAGCCCTATGTTCAAAGGGTGAACCTGACTTCAAAGGATGTCTTTACCAACCTTGTCTCAAAGGGATTTTGCCTGGATCCATAACAGGATGATTACCTTCCTTTTGGGAAAATATGGTTACCCAAGAAAGGAGGGAGTTTCAGTACCTCTTCTGTATATGACTAGGACTCTGAGAGCACAGGCTGTGTGTTTTCCCTGCCATACCACACAAACACAGCCATTCAGATCAGCTTTACTGTTGAGAGATGGGGCAGGGCAAGAATATGTTGGAAATATAAACTTCTCCAAGTCTGTTCATTGCAGCCTGACCAACGTTTTAATTTGTCCTGAGCCTAGTGTGCAGTGTTTACACAGTATGAAGAAGGCACTGCCTACGTGAGTCCAAATGTTGTTAGGATTCCCTTAGTGAACTCACTATAAAGGAGTTGACTAGTCAGAAGGTTCATTTGATATTGTGTTAATTTATAATATAGGAAATTTAAATGTTGAATTCTTATGTTTATAAATGTTTTAAGAAATCATCTGTCATGTGCAAGCTGGTAATTTTTTTGGCTCAGCATGTGAGGGCAAAGAGTTTATCTCAGCATCACTGATTGAATTGGTGGTTTGAGACTGATTACTCTGAGCAATCCATTTGCAGATTTGAATGAAATAAGTGATTTGTGACTTAGGGAGAGGGAGCAACATCAATAATGTAATTCCCTATAACAAAAATTAGTTAACACAGAGACTACAAACTTATCCTACAATTTCTTTATCAATCTATACAATGGTAGAAAAAATGCTAATAAATCAAGATAACTGCTGTATTTCCAAATAAACTCCAAAATAATTATTGTTATGACATCATATTAAAATGAAGTTTCTTACTCAAGAGAAGATAACATACAAGTCTTTTTATATTCCAATCAACAAATGTTGTGTTTTGGAGTGCTGCAAAACTCACTTGCTTGAGTTATTAATGAATTAGACCATCCTTGACAATGGGATTAAAAAATGAAAAAGGTAGTGACAAGAAAGAAGATGTTAATTAATGTTGTCTTCCTCAGAATATATTGCTTTTCTCCATCAGCATTATAAATAACTGAGTAATCTTTTGAGGCAATCATCTAGGGACTCTTTGTAACAGCAGTAACTTTAAAAAAAAAAAAAAAAAAAAAAAAGAATAAATGGCTATTGTAAGTGGAGTGGGAGTGTTCAATTGTAAACCAAAGGTCAGTAAAGCTAAATACAATACAGGGTTCAGTCTTTATGTTCTACTTTATCAAAACTTGTATCATTATTATGTAGTGATTGGTGTTGCTAGGAGATTAAAGTACATTTAACCTCCTCTTCTTTTCAAAGTTCAATTTTAGATTTAAAATGCCAAAATGTAGTTAGCTACTAAATAAAACTACTTTGGAAAGGGTATTAGTTGAGTCAAAGCTCACTGTCATGGGTTACACATCAGTCATTTCCTTCACATTACCATATTACATGTAACTATGTTCTTCCAGATGTCAAAGGGTTAAATTATCTTTATACAGAAAATGTCTCCACTGATATCCAGACAGCAGGGACTGTAATTTTGAGCTACAGAAGAGGGTGCTATGCAACAAGGACAAAAAAACATGGAGGTCAAATGATGTAACAAAGGTTTAACTAAGGAGGGTGTGTGTGTGTTTGTTTCATTTGAGAAAACAAGGCCAATGAAATTACTTTGCCTCTCATCATCCCCCACTGTTCATTGTTACATTCTCTTCTGGTCATTTTCACTGAATATGACAGGCAATGAATCACACAGAATCACAGAATCACAGAATAGTCTAGGTTGGAAGAGACCTCCAAGATCATCGAGTCCAACCTCTGACCTAACACTAACAAGTCCTCTACCAAACCATATCCCTAAGCTCTACATCTAAACATCTTTTAAAGACCTCCAGGGATGCTGACTCAACCACTTCCCTGGGCAGCCTATTCCAGTGCCTAACAACCCTTTCAGTAAAGAAGTTTTTCCTAATATCCAACCTAAACCTCCCCTGGTGCAATTTTAGGCCATTCCCCCTCGTCCTGTCACCAGGCACATGGGAAAATAGACCAATCCCCACCTCGCTACAGTCTCCTTTAAGGTGCATGTGGAGTGCGATAAGGTCACCCCTGAGACTCCTCTTCTCCAAGCTAAATAGTCCCAGCTCCCTCAGCCGCTCCTCATAGGACTTTTTCTCCAGACTCTTCACCAGCTTTATAGCCCTTCTCTGGACTCGCTCAAGCACTTCCATGTCCTTGTAGTGAGGGGCCCAAAAGAACACAGTACTCAAGGTGCAGCCTCACCAGAGCTTAGTACTGGGGGACAATCACTTCCCTGGACCTGCTGGCCAAGCCGTTCCTTATACAACCAGGATACTGTTGGCCTTCTTGGCTGCCTGAGCACACACTGCTGGCTCATATTCAGCCAACTATCAACCAATACTCCCAGGTCCTTCTCTGTCAAGCAGCTTTCCAACCACTCTTCTCCCAGCCTGTAGCTCTGCTTGGAATTGTTGTGCCCCACATGCAGGACCCTGCACTTGGCTTTGTTGAACTTCATACAGCTGGCCTCAGCCCATCAGTCCAGCCTATTCAGATCATCCTGCAGATCCTTCCTACCCTCGAGCAGATCGACACACACACCTAACTTGGTGTCATCTGCAAACTTACTGAGGGTGCACTCGATCCCCTCATCCAGATCATCGATAAAGATGTTAAAGATGACTGGCCCCAGTACTGAGCCCTGGGGAACTCCACTAGTGACCGGCCTCCAACTGGATTTGACTCCATTCACCACAACTCTCTGGGCCCAGCCAGATTTTTTTATTTTTATTTTTTATTCTAATAATGGTCCCACTAGTTTTAGAGAGAAAAGTAGAGAAAACAGCCACATCCATCTTGTCTTGCAGCTGCCTGCTGGTTGGGATAACTGCTTGCATTACCCCCAGCCAGTGCTGCCCTTCACTCTGTTGCTGTGCCAAGGAAGGGGAAGAAAGAGCCTGAAGGGGGAGACATTGGTGCCTTGATAACTGTCTGGAATGCCCATATTATTGCATTGTACATCCCATATAAGCCATGGTAAAGCTGGGATGGGAGTGAGGATAAGGGACATAATGGTATCTCTCCTGCAAGCACATCCTTGTCATCTTTTTATTTATTTTTTTTTTAAGACCAGTTTTGCTCTGTCATACTCTTACTTTATATACTCTAACTATGGAGAAAGAGGATTGTTTCCATGTGCGGAAGAATCCATTGAATTCATAGGTCAAGAAGATGGGGAATCAAAAATGAAGAGAGAGAATAATAAATGGATTTCTAGATGTTGCAGATAGAAAACTGTAATTGTACAGCCACAGCCTCATGGGAAAGAAGGTAGGGTGGGGTGCCTTGGCACAATGGTCCAGGAGATAAGGCAGCTCCCTTGGTGGTGCCAGAGTAATGGAAAAGAAGGCACATGAGGGCAGGGCAGGTGAGAAGGCAAAGGAAGCAGATTATACAAGACAGTAGGAAAAAAAAATGAGGATGTTGTTGAAGAAAAGCTTCCGTGAAGACTTTCCTCTCTTGATGAGGCATCAAATCTCCTCCACTGGAGCAGAATGGAGTGATCCGCCTCCAAGAACTGTCATAGGAAATCTGGTAATCCTATTGCAGATAAGCCACAACTGCTGTTACTGCTATTTCCACTCTCACTTGGGCACCATCCAGCAAAATGACACATGCAGAAGAAAAGCTTAGCAGTAGTTGTTTGCCAGCCCAAGCAACCAACAAGACTCTTGGGCATTACAAAGGGATTGTTTTGCCTTTCTTTGCCATCTTCTACAGAACACAAAGATATGATTTGAAAAGACCAAAACTTTATTTAGCACAATGAAGAGCTGTTGATTATTATACTACAGCCACATGTTTTACCAACACAAGATAGGTGTGCAAATAAAGCAGATGATTTAAACAGAGGCTTGACATGAGGGCACAAGGGAAACAATAGATAGTTGGGACTTTGGTCCGTCCAAGTACAAAATCAAAATCATGAATTTGGCTTAGGCATTCCATTTCATCATTGTTTAATTTACTGGAATGATTCACCTTCTTAAAGATAAGCATATGCCTGTGTGCTTTGCTGAAGGAGGTGTGTTTAAGCAGTGTGCTGCATTCTCTGGTACCCTGTTTATGCTGATTAAAGAGATACATCACTTAAGTGAAACACATCTTTACCAAGTGAAAAAAAAATAAACTGGAGCACAATGAGAGTAAAAGCTTTTGAGGTTTATTTTTGTGTGGCGGCCAGTTTGCTCAGTATCTCCTGGAACACCCTGTGGTAAACCATGAAAAACTAAAATCATTGCAGGATATCTGGTTGCTGAAGTATTTTAGTGGTGAAATTTTTCTGCAACATGGCTCCCCATGTCTCAGGCATTTGTTTGTTTTGGGGACATGTTAAATAAAAGCTTATGAAGAGTTAAGAAATGTTTGTCCTTTATTCAATCTGTTTTTCTTTTATTTCTGTCCAGTATTTCTAGTCAGTTTTGGGATGTTTGTTGCTGTTGCTGTTGCTGTTGCTTTCTACAACTTCCTCGCGAGGGGGTAGTGGAGAGGCAGGTGACCTATTCTCTGTAATCGCCAATGATAGGACCCGAGAGAAGAGTGTTAAGCTGAGGCAGGGGAAGTTTAGGCTGCACATCAGGAAGAGGTTCTGCACATCAGAGGGTAGTCATACACTGGAACAGGCTCCCCAGTGGAGTAGTCTCTACACCAAGCCTGTCTGAACTTAAGAAGTGATTGGACTGTGAACTTAGTCACATAGTCTAAAATTTTGGGTAGACCTGTGTGGTGCCAGGAGTTGGACTTGATGATCCTTATGGGTCCCTTCCAACTTGGGATATTCTATGATTCTATGATTCTGTGGTTGTTGGTTGTTTTTGTTGTTGTTGTTGATGATGATGATTTTGTTACTGTCTGCTTTGCTAGGAGTTCTGAATACTAGATGTTTGTGGCCATCTGTTTCAACTCTAGGAGCTCAACCTTAGTGAATTTCCGTAAAATATGAAATTAGTGTAACAAGTATATTTTACACTCCCCTTGAATCAGATGGGTGAATGAAAATTAAATTTTGCACTAACCTGCTCAAAACACGCAAATAGTATCTGAATATTTAGGCTGATTACAATATGAAAAGACATGAACTTTACTTGTTTGAGCAATGCATATATATATTCTTTTGCCATTATCAAAAATCAAGGACTTTCAGTCACTCTGCTAAAATGATATTAATTTGGGCCCTTGAAGAATGCTACATAATATATGTTATATTTTACAGGTTTCAAAACTACTTAGGATCTTTTACCAGGGGAGTAAGCAGAGATCTCCAAGAAACGTATTGCCTAAGAGGATACAAGGCACTGTGACCTAGCACACCGAGCGTAAGGAATGAGGAATTTATTTCTTCTCTCTGGCACTGATAAGCTATACAAACTCATATAAATTCTATTGCCTTTTTGTTTCCCTTAATCTCCCCTATGATGTTGAGCAATCACGATATCCTGTCAATCCGTCAATCACTAAAAACTGTGGGCTGCTATTGCTTTGTTTTGCTTTGTTTTTTCCCTTTCTGTGTTAATACTGCTTATTAGTGGTCTATCCAGTCTCTGAATCTTGCAATGTGTTTCTTTGGCACTCTGAAAACTATTGTTTCTGAAGGTAACCACCCAAACAATGTTGATAGTCTACATGTATCTTTTCATACACGTGCGGCTTTCCCCATAGGAGAGAGCCATGTTTTCTGCTGATAGACCTCACCACTTTATAGCAGAAACAACCACAGAAATGTTAGCATGGAAAAATTGACAATAGCATTATCACCTGCCTCCCACAGGGTCTGCCTAAGTGACCTGCAAGTGCACCCAGATCCCCAGATTCTGCAAACTCCCATGTGCAGAAATGTTTCATTCATCTGTGTGGCTCCTCTTTAATTGTGGTTATACCTGAATTCAATCTTCTGCCTCCTGGTACCCTTTTGTAGCAAAGGCTGACATAAATGCAGAACATCTCAGGTCTGTTTTGAGTACCTCTGGCTAGTCACACAAGCACTTGGTGACTTTGGGATTTCAGTAGAGCACACATTGCATGCTGTGGGAATCTGCTGTGTCAGATGGTTTCTCTTCAGGAAAAACCTGTTAGACGGCATTTGTTCTTTATCAGCATGCAGCAGGAAACAGTTTCAGGGCTGAGACATGCCCTGGGATGCTATGGAAGAGTGCATTAGCTAGCATTGTGTCATCATATTTGGGAAATGGGGGACATCTTTAAAAATATTTAGTAAAATCCCCTTGGCAAAAATTCATGATGCATGTTGTATGCTATGTGGAGCAACCATGAAATTTCTCTCTTACTTGCAAAATAATAATAATAATAATATAATAATAATAATGGTGAAAAAGTAGACACAAAAAATGATTTGTTGAAGCAGCAACTTCTAAATCTACCTTTGTACCTTTATATTGCAGGAGACAACCACAGCACACAACAGGGTTCACAGATGCCAGTGCACCCTCTATTTCAAATGTCATGTTTGAATGCCTCAGGCCTAATTGTTGGTTCAGTTGTCATAAACCATGGGGAATGTTGACTGAAGGTCTCATGGCAAAGGAGGATAGGAGCATTGTATTTTAAGTTGCCTGGGGCATAAAGGACAAAGGCTTTCTTGTTTCAAGCAGAGTAAACTCATCAAGTCCACATTGTTTCAAGTTGGGTTTTGCCCTGGCATCAGAAATGGTTAGAATGAGTGAAAGGACAAAAAGGCAAGCAATTTACAATCCAGTGGGGAAAAATTGCATTAAATGCAATAACAAACTGAGAAACAAAACATCTTTCTTTGATTATTTTTCTTCAAGACTCATCAACAATCTGTGATTGTTGTCACCACAGTTTTATGAAGACAGACTGAATTTTTATCACTGCCTAGTTAGGGTATATTTCTTGTTTTTGGGGGCAGACAATGAATTCTTTCTTTGGTTTTCTTTTGTGCTTGGGTTTTTCTTCTTTTTTTTTTATGGGCGTGGTTTTGATTTTACTTTGGGAGGAAAAGCAAACAAAGCTGAAGAAATAGCATAGCATGACTGTTTGATTTTTTTTTTTTTTTATTTTTCTTTAATCAAGAAATAAACAGGCTCAGACAAAATATTAAAGCTGAAATGGAAAATAGAAAGGGTTTTGCATTGTTCATTTATGAATCTTTCTTCTGTAATTAAGCAGCTAATGCTCCAGATGGTTTAGTTTCCAAAATTAATAAATTTCAGCTCTGCTGAACACTTTATTTCAAAATGTGCAAAATTCTAACCAGAAGATTTAGCAACTTCAATTGTAATTGTCCCATAACAATGGAAGCTTTGTGGCATTTTTGACATGAGTCAGATATAGTGTCCCCTACTGACACTTTGGGCTCTGTGTAGCACTGTGCCACATGGCTCACACAGTTCCCAGGATCCAGCCCACAGTCTGAAGCCCCTTTGCTGCAGATTCAACATTTCTCCCATTAGATATTTCCTGCCCTCATTGCAGTAGTTTTCAGGGATGGGCTGTGTCTATGGCAAGGGATATTTGAAAGGAGACGTCTGTCCCTAACACTTCAGGCAAAATGAGAGTCTTGCTTGTTGCTCAGGACAAATATGTGCAATATTACCAGCAATAACATTAAAGGAATTTGCTACAATTGCTTATGGAGGTCAACCAAACAAAGTTTCTATTTCTTCTCTGACTGTGGCAACCATCTGCTTCCTTCAGAAGGGAGTCTGAAGATACGTGGTATGTCCTTCTCCTGTGCTCTCCAGCCCAATGTATAGAAGACCTGTGCTGGGATTTACAAAAGGTTCATACTGCACTGTATGTTTCTACAGACCAAATCCAATGCAGCCTTTAAGTTCAAACTTATTTATCTAAAATTTAATGTGGCTCTAGAAAAGAAAATAATACTTTGACTGTTCTGTGCAGTCTTATAATGGTATGTATGTGTGAATGCATTGCTTAATGGATGATACATTATTTCCTGTTCTCTTTCTGTTTGTTCCTAAGGATGAAATCCTTTTACAAAAATATTGCATTAAACTTGTAGAAGTCTTCAGGAATTATGAACCATTCTTTCATTTTCTGCACTGCTCCTCTTGATTGGGTCACTTGTCAGCAACCTCTGTCATGCAGCTCTAGACCTAAAACACCTCTGAAGTCTGAGGACACAAAATGGCACTTTGCTTATTCATTTCAATATTGTTGTTATAGACAGGGCACATAGTACTACAGCCAGTGCAAAAGTAAGCACAGCTTCTTCCACAGAGTTTACAGTGTGAAAAGAAAGGCATTTCGGGGGAGTGTAGGAGACTAGTAGCTAGGAGACCAGATGGAGAGCAAGAACTAGCCCATAATATGACTTCTGGAAGGATTCATGAATGGGAGCATTTTTAAGCCTACTTTGTAACCTGATTGACCTGGCATCTCATATAGATATTCCTTTTTCTAGGTCACAGAAGAGCATTCTCATTGAGGATAGTTTCTTTGCAGTAACTCTCACATACATCTGGGACACAGCCAGTTTGCATTCTTGCTTTCCTGAACTGATGGTACTGAATGATTGCAAATATCTTACACGAAAAGAAAAATTCACTTTGTAGAACTGATTCTGGGCAAAGTGCAGCACATGTTCACCTTGCCTCTGCATAGTCACAGCCTGGTTGCCCACTCAGAGCTCTAAATGGAGCAGAGATTATACACAGTTGCTTCCTCTGCGTCAGTATCCAGTGGCCTCCAAACACCACCACAGCATCACAAATTTGTCTTTTCCTTAGCTCTCACAGCAGCTGAAGAAAGACATCCTGTGAGAAGGCATGGGAAACCAGTATCACCTGAGGATTTGATTTCACAGGCAAAGCTCTCAGGGTTTGGATATGTGGCTCCTATATGCTGGTCTGCCAGACTCAAGTTGCTACAACACAGCCAATATCATGTCTGCAGTTGTGGCTTTTTGTACCTTTTCATATGAAGACTGTTCTCACTATTAAACCAAGCTGACTAAAAGCCAGATTGGGTTATGCCTTCTGTTTTATCTCATGTTTTCTTATGCAGGTCAGTCATAGACTTTTTCCATATTGCATCTGAAGAAGCATTCATAAAAGAGTTTTGAGTTTTATTCACATCCCAAACCCCCAACCACCTGTTTCTGCTTCTGAAAACAGGCTTATTGTAAACTATTCAAACCACAAAAGAGAGCACAGGGAAAGGGATCATTTGATTTACTGTAGGGTTGCCATCAGATTTCTTTTAAGGCCTGATAAACAGGCTTCTCAAAGATCTGGAAAAGTATATCCAGGGCCAGAATCTCTGTTTACCCATTAGACTCTTAACCCACTTATGAAAGCCTACACTTAAAAAGAAAACAATTCCATTCTGAGGTCATGGCCCCTCGTGGTGGGTTTAACATCCAACACAAGGAATGGTCTGTGTGGCCAGAGCTGCAAGCTGGGGGTTGCTGAGTAGTCACAGAAACTGGAAGACTGTGAGAGTAGTGTAGGAGTAAATTCATGTTGCATGGAAGAAATAATAGTTGATAGTTGATGTTGGCAGCACTGTGAGCTGAGAGTGGGAGCAGGGAATGAAAAAGGCAATTCTCTAAAGGATTGCCCTCCAAAGGGCAATCAGCTGGGGCTGTCAGAAGAAAACTGTCAGGGATTTAGAGACTACGTCAGTAACAGCAGCAAGTGGTAACATTAGGCACTGTTAGTAAGCTGGGAGTTCTTTGGTCAGGTCAGCCCTCTCAGATGCTGCAGAAGATGTAGGAACTAAGACTCAGGAGGAACTCTGCATCCACACATCAGTAAGACTGCACCACAGTACTAGGGCAGCTCAGGAGACTCCAGCTCCCAGACCTGCATCTTGCTTGCTGTCCTTGGATGTGTCTCATCACTTTCATCACCAGCACTTGCAAGGCCAGAAGCAGCACCTGCCAGCTGGAGCAGCTGGTGGGAAGGGAGGCCCTGGAGCTTGTCTGTGCCCAGCTCACCCCTCTGGGCACACGCCAACAGCCTGTGTTGTGGTGAACACCGTGATAACCTTCATATACTGCACTCTTTCTGTTTCACTGTCTTCACTTGATTTTGTTTTGTTGGTAGGAGGACTGCTCCTAAAATCCCACACTTCTGGGGCAGCTTCACACAGTTCTCTTTGTGCTGATAGAAAAAGAGAAAGAAAAAAAAAAATCCTCCTTCAAGCTAAATTAGGAACAGAACAGTCAGAGTCAATACGAGATACAGAGCAACATTAAACTTTTGTGATATAATGTAAAACATCCTAGCTAGAAACATCAATTTAATTATTCCATTGGGGAGCCAAGACTGCAAGTTTAGGAAGATTAGTTTCTAGATCAGGTCAAGCATAATATAATTCATTTTAAAGTACATTGCTCATATTGCTAGCTTTTTTATTGGAGAATATTCTTAATATGATCTTCTATGTCTTTTTCTCTTTTTATAGTTCTCAGAGAATTTGCAGTGAATTTCTCACATATTTACTGAAACTAAATTAAAAATAACCAAAGGTTGATAACATATAATGGATTTAAACAATAACACATAGGAATTACTTTTATGGCTCTTTTATAGTGTCACCTTTCATAAGCAGCCACACCAAATTGAATTCACACAACTGAATGCTCATTTACATATGAAGTGGTCAACTAAGTTGCTTGGGAAATACCCTAACCATTTCACGTCTCCTGTGAGTCACTCAGACATCTAAATCTGTTCCACTTCAGCCATCACCAGTTAAGATAAACTAATGAACCCCAAGGTAGCTGAACAAACTTTGATATTGCAAATGTTAACAACAGTATCTTTCAATATTTTAAAACACACAAGGACCTAAAAGAAACTGGAGATCTTCTGTGTCGAATAGAGAATGCATTTGTTCCATGCTGAACCACTAAGGCAGTCAGTGGGCTGTATATTGTTCTCTAGATTGGGTAGTTCTCAAAGTAACAAGCACACTTAAGAGAGAGAGAGAGAGAGAGAGAGAGAGAGAGAGAGAGAGAAAGAAAGAAAGAAAGAAAGAAAGAAAGAAAAGAAAGAAAGAAAGAAAGAAAGAAAGAAAGAAAGAAAGAAAGAAAGAAAGAGTCATACCAAAATTCTGTGTGTTAGCACCTATCTCTTTCCAAGCCTCAATCTACTTTTTGTTCCAAGGATTACCATAAAAGCATTATTGTTACCAAGACATAAAATGAAACCCACAGACACTGTGTTGTATGATTTGATTCATTTTATAAAATCCATTTTACATATCCAGATTTCACCATACTAAAGGCTCTGATTTATTATCAGTCCATTTCAACATTACATGTTGGTTATTATAGCTTTGGGCTAAGAAGAAATAGTTAATATTCACAATAACCAAAGCATTGGGGCAAGTTACTCAGGCAAGCCTGATATTTATTTTTTGAGTTTTCCACCTTCATGTGCAGTGTACAGCTTTCTGACAGGTCTGGTGATCATTTGGCTCTTCTCAGGTGAGCCTGAGGGAGGACCATGCCTGAAGGAGAGGCTGAGTTCTCCTTCAATCTTCTGAATAGCAAGAAAGTTGTCCATTCTCAACTGTAGTCAGAAAATGAAGTACTGCCTTCACTATGTGCTCAGATACTTTCAGATGAGTGCATTGATGAATCAGCCCTGCTTCAAAGTCACCTAAGACCTGAAGGAACATGACTAAACCTTGCTGCTGATCTGGGTACTTTATATTTGTTCCCTGTATTTATCTAGATAGTGGTACGGGTGCAATTTGGATGTATTAAAAAAAAAAAAAAAAAAAAAAGAAGAAGCTGTAGAGCACATGAGCACATGTTTAAAAGGAGCAATTAAATGCTGAGAAATCACATAGAAGAACTTGTTAGAGGATAATTTTCCACCCAGCTTTTCTTTTTTCTTTTTTTCTTAATACAGAGTGGGAAGTAAAAGTTGACATTCAGAAATGATGCATGAGGTTCATTTGGGAGGGAAAACTATTTTGGTAGAAAAGCTGTGGTCACATTCCAATCCTCAAAATATTTGTATAAACATTGCAATATTTTAACATTACTGAAAGGCTTTTCAAAGTAAAAATAAATAAAATGGTGCAATATGCCATTTTGATATTTTAAATACAATTTTGTTTCTAAAACAAATGCAGATCTATAAAATGCTATTTGAAAGATGTCAACTTTACTGAAATGCTGGTTTCCAGGGCAACCCTGTTTGAGTTACACTTTCTGACCAGATTTTCTCTGCAGTACTTTCATGCTATTAGCCTCTATTGCACTCTGCAGTCACAGCCTCTTCAGTACCTATTAGTCTCCTACCCTTCCTAAAGTGCTCTGTAGTAAGTCAAAGTAAATGGGTAGGGAGAAATGGTCTTTAATATTTTACTGAGCAAACCTGGTTATAACCAGCCTCCTGTCATGCAGCCTTGGTTCTTGAAGTGTGTTTCATTAATTCTTCGGTATGTCCTGTGATATCCTTTCTGCTCATCGTAAGATAAAGTTCATTTCCTTCAAAGTTTTTTGAAGCTCTTTGAGGTGGTCTTCATTTTTGTTTCCAGATACACCAACAGTTTTGTGCTTCTAAGCCAAATGTGGTTTAAATTTCCCTTCCAGTCAGGAAATGAGCAAAGTAATCCATGACTATGCTCATGTAAAGCACATTATTTGTCTCCCAAGTGCTTGCAATTGAGTCAGGAAAAGCAACTGCACACTGGCTGTCCTTAACAATGAAACTTTCTAATTTCCAGCCTAAGACCCATTATGGGACTGGAGGCCATTCTCCAAAGTGACTTCGAAACACTTGATGTGAAATTGTGCCAGCTATATCAGCTGATTAAGTTAAAAGAGATCAGAGATATCTGAGGGAGGTGGAAATTGCTTTAGTGGTTCCTGACACTTGCAAACATTTGGTCTTGAAGCACAAAGGCAAATGTGATTTCATCTTAGAGGTGGGTCTGGTTCCAAACTGTGCCAGTGTAGTTTTGCCCTCCCAATAACTCTGTCTGGCAGTGTGGGATAAGTTCTTGCTAAGGCTTGGGAAAGCAAGGTCTAGCAGAAATATCCTTTAGCTAGTTATGAAGGGAAGAGGCTGGAGAATCGGTGGATGTGGGAACACAGCCACCCCATGTGTGAATGATCTTGTAGCTGCTGCAGCCTTGTTAACAGCTGACATCTGATGAATTACTTTCTAACCCAGTAAAACTGGCAAACACTGTATAACCTGTGTGATGCCCAGTCTGGATCTGACCTGAACATCAGAAGAAATTATTAATCTTTTTTTTTTTTTTTTCTTTAACATATATGTATGAGTACTTCATTCATAACTGACTCTAACTTACCTTGAGGAGGAAAGAAATACTAATATCCTTAAAACAAGAAGCTGGTCTCAGAATAATAGGTTCAAAGTCAGGTTTAGAGGAAATCACTGTGTGTATCAATAAGTGCCATAGAAAATATGGATATTGATATTTGCTATCCAGTATATTTAATTACTCTTTCTGTCATCCCATACGTCTACACATATACTCACTGTCCAGCAGGGTCATCCGTCACTGTCTGGGGTTTTTATGCTGGAAGAAGAAGAAGGAGTCTTTTGTTTAAACAAAGAAACAAACAATAAATCCTTGGCTTTTGGTCTAGTGGCCTGAAGCCAAAACTAATAGAAATATATTAGTCCACATGTTTCATATTAGCATGGGAGCCCACACATATGGAAAAGAAATGTCCATTCAAAGCCACCTGCATTTGGTAGAAATAAAATCTAAACTGCCGTGATTAGCAGGGCCAGTCTGGCAGTTTTTACTCTCATGTTTAGTACCATGACTGAATCTAGCCCAGTATCTTTGCACTACTGTTGTCATTAAAGCCTGAACAAGTGGTCAGGCTATCTCAAACTGCCTCCAGACCTGGGAGGTATCTCTTCCAGCATGTGTGAGTTGCCTCTGACATGTTTGGCACATTATGAGTATGAAAGTCTGACTTGAGAAAGTGGTGAGCACCCAACTCTTTATAGAGAAAAAGCACCAACACCTTCAACATAGTAAACAAACAAGGTAGTAACAAAAATAAAACACTACAGAATCCAGCATCTGGGACAGAATGTGCTGCTGAATTTTGAAATGCCCTTCTGCTCATCACTGTCTGGGACTCTGATGGGAGTGCCCAGAGGAGTTCTCTGAAGCAGTGGAGGTCTCCAGTATTCAAAACAGTTTAAAACAGGTGTGTTCCTAATTTAATTCTGGAAAACTTAAAGTATGGGTAGGATTTCAGGATGCAATCTGTAACAGACAAAATCACTCTAAAAACAAGCAAATATTCAAACAGGTGTGATGTTCTTGTCCTAACTTTAATAGGCATCAACAAGACAAAATGAAACTTCTGGAGAGAGTACAATTTTATGATCCAAGAAACAGAGGGAGCTAACTAACAAAAATCTCAAGATTCACATGAGATACAAATTATTATGTTGTATATGATTAGAAATGGAGAATCTTTCCTGTAACAACTCTATACTATGTGGGCACTACTCACTTCCTCTAATACGTCACCTTCTCCTGAGCCTCACCTCAACTGATAAAAAAGTAGAGTGGGCTCATACAATGATCACCCAGGGTCTCCACCATGTGCAAGACCTGAGAATATGCCAGTCCTTCCCATTACACTTCTTCAGGATGTCAGTTTTCATCCCATCTGTTTCTGCTGGAGCAAGATGTGTCTGAAAATGAATAGATGCATTTGATTAAAATAATTATAGATTTCAAACAAAAATAGTGGAGAGATGTTCAGAGTACATAGTTCCACCTTGCTATGGCTTATTGCAATGCATGTAACTCTGGACCATGAATGATAAATTCAGATTGTTCCATACTACTAAAATGACTCATGTCCTGATGAGTATTTTACACAGCCAGGTCAAAGTTAACAAATCTGTTTCCCTCTGAAAATTTTTATGATGATAACAATACAGAAAGATAAGAAGATTAAGAAGAAAGAAGATTAATCCCTTCTAACATATCACAAAATATTTAGTCATTATAAAGTGTGAAATGGAAACTGTCATTAAGCATTTAACAAAACAAAATAAAACAAAAAGCATAGCTGCTTGATATATATATCACTAAAATAAGGTATTATATCAAAGCTGATAAAGTAAATATAAACTGTAAGGCTTGGCTGCTTCATAAATGAGATGCATTTAAAAAAAAATATTTATTCCAAAACTTGAAAATCCTTTAATTTGTTTTGGCAGATTGGGTGACATAGTATATTGATTACAGTAGAAGTAATCATAATCAAACATACAAGTACTGATTTAATTGAGTCTTATAAAACTTCCTTGAAAAATCAACAGGATGGCTTCAACCATTAAAAGGTGTGGAACTGGCCAGGAAAACCCCATCTGAATTTCCCCAAAACTTCAGTTGCTCTCTGCAAATTCTAGGTCAATCAATGGCTTAAGTTTCTTATTTTTTAACTTTTCATATTTGATTTTAGCATTTAACCAGTCATGTTTTTAAAGAGAACTCATTAGAATGATTGACTGATCATTTGAATCTATTTTGCACATGGTAAGTTCTGGGTCAGATTGTTTCCTTTTAATTAGGGAAGTGGTAGGTGTACCAGGCAGTCTGACTGAATGTTAACTTAGTTTAATTGTACTCTGTATCAGCGCTCATTCTCTCAATAAAGTGAGTAATATTTATCTGTTTCACCACCACTTTGAACAAATACACATGACATTCCTGTTCAGTAGCAAATACACTGCATCTTTGTCATTTTTGACAGTCTACTTTCTCCACTGAGAGCATGTCTCAGACCACAGAAAATAAGGAAGTACTTGTGTACCTTGTAATTCTTGGTCTTTGTTGATACAGAGCACTCTGTTCTGTGAGAAAATTTCTTTCCCTATGACTTGTAAAATTAAAACTGTCCTTTTGGCCCATGGAAATGAATCTGTGACAGCCAATAGCTTTTGTTTATTTCCTCAAGTAGTTCCTGCCCCTGCCCACCCATACTCTGAAAATAACACAAAGGTGGGAAATATGTTAAGATGCACTACTTTTTGTCCTATATACCATTCCTTCAGGTAAGGACAAGGAAATTACTTGAATATTTTACCTGTATTTAGGGTATCCTTGACAAGATACATTGATATTATGCATATTTTAAAATGTAATTGTGTTTGGCACCCCTCCTAGTCAGGAAAAATATTATCCCTACTGGAACAAGTTAACCACAGGACCAAATAACACTGTTGGTCCGCTGTTACCTACTACAGACCTAGCTCTTTTCCAAAGACTGTAGGATGCACAGAGCTTCATATATCCATCTATGACCAAATGTAGTGATTTTTCCAGAGCCTGTGAGGAGTTTTTTTCAGTAAATACATAGCTGAGGAATGAGAGAGTTGCCCCATTTTTTTAAACAATTAGGTGGTTTTGCACTGAGATAAAGACACGTTTATGCTTACTGTACCTGATCATTGTCTGCTCTGTGTTATGCACAAAGAAATGGACTCCTAACTGTAAATGTAAATCACCATTTTTTAACCATGATCAAATTTTATATATAATAGCTTGTAGAGAAGTAAATAGAAAGTTTAATTAGAACAGAGCTTAGACAAGTTCAACCGCAACCTTTGAAATAAGCAGTAGGGCTGTTATCCAATTGCTACCTGTTTTCTATGCATATATATATATATACAGGAGTTTACTAGCTGCACTTTTGTTCCTCCAGTTTAATAGAAATCTGGAGAGGATACAATATTAAAAAGCATTTTTAAAATCAAATATAAGTAATATTCAGTTCAAACAAACCCTATTCCCCAATTCTTACAAAGATCTAAGTGCACAGAAAATTTAATGAAGGTTAGATTTGAAGTAATAGTCTGTTATTTTGCTTGAACCAGAAATATTTGAATGGTTTTAAGGGCCAGATACTAGCATCATTCAGTACATCAGCTACTGATTTCAGTGGGATAAAGGTTTGCCCTCTGACGGCCCATTTTGGCATTCTAATGAATTTATTGTTTGACTGCTTTGAAAAGTCTCCTCACAGAGAGCTGCTGCAAATATAATGGTAAGATAGTCTCTTTTTTTTTTCTTTATGCTGAACTGGTTGTACTTTCAGCCATTGTGGAATAGAAATATTATTCAGCAGAAGAACTATATTAAAAATAATAGAGAAAAGTTAATTAAAAGTCAGCAGTGAATGCTGAGTTCAAAAAACTTGATTCTTTACTTCATAGCTTTATGTGTAAACAAATTATAATAAAAAGTTAGGTTAATCTGTTTTTTAATCAGAAAAAAAAAAAAGATCTGAAAATGAATTATGTACTTCTTTAATACTTCATCCATAAATTTATGCATAAAGATGGTATTAATAAAATGACTTTGGGATATGGGAGTGATTGGGTCTGTGCAAACCCATCAAGGGGCTAATATTTAAGAGTCTCGTATTAAAGTTCACATCTGAATATGAATTATCCATGAGATGTCAGACAATGCTTATGGCATATAAAAGGATATATGCATCCATGTATATGTTGACTTGTTCATGCAAGTTTGTGAGACCAAAGCATTTTTCCTCTGAGTAGTGTTGTTGGAGGGGTTTTTTGGTGGTGCTGGTTGGTTTTTTTCACATGTGAATGACATTCAATTTGATTTAATAAGTTTTCTCTTGAAGATAGAATGACTATGCTTTTTGTCAACTGTGTATTAACATCTGTCTGGTCCCAAGCCTTGTCATTGAGCTATATCCTATTGCTATCTATATTCAGTATATGTGTCTGGAATCTGCTTTACTTACTTCAACTATTCTGTTCTGAAGATGTGAGTTTCCTGGCAGAGGTAATTGAAGTCACCTAGTGGTTCAGATGAATTTCTGATTTAAAAAAAAAAAAAAAAAAAAAAAAAAAAAGGCATTCTTAATGTGATAAATGACTGAGTCCCAAATAGAATTAAAATTAAAGTTTGTAATTTATTAAGTGAATAGAGGCAAGCAAACAGCACTGGGTGCACCGGGAGTCTCTGCTCCACCAAGATGCACACCTGTTACATCAGGAGGCTGATTTTTATGCTCCTAGACTAATACATATTCATCACTATTCCTAGAAAAGGCAGGGTTATTATAGTTAGTTCCCAGAATCCAAACCCTCTCCGGATGCATGCGTATCAGTCTCTGGTGGTCTTTCTGGGGGTCTCTTGTGCTGAAGGCTCATAGCCTTCCTCCCAGGCTTTGTCCTTCGGTCGTCCTTCAACTCCCCCTTTCTCCTTATTTGGTGGATCCCTTTGCCAGACATCAGAAGCTTGGGCAGCATCTCATGCAGAAGTCAGTAGTTTCCAAAAAAAAAAAACTCCTTGGTCCTCTTATCTCCCAGACTCGAGTCTCAGTGTTTGTCCTTCAACCCTCTATTTACACAAATTGCTAGACTCTTATTTTGCACAGTACAAGAACTATGTACACTAATCACTCTGCTTTTCTTAGATAGAAAGTTACATTTCATCATGCTGCCCTAGCATTGTTTCATACACGACACGAATCATATTAATACTTTTCACATCCCCCATTTCTTTTTTTCATGGCATTGATCCGTGTTTTTATTTTTTTCCAATCGAGTCAATACTTTCTGAATTGGTACCAATTTTGGATCTTCTTTTATTTTTGTTATCACCAGGGAATGGGTTTTGCCTTTCCCCGGTTCTGGGTTAACAGGTACCACAAATATTTGCATTCCTTGTATAACTGAGTGTATTAATCTGGTAAAACAAGGTATTAAACAAGGAATTATTAACAACCCTCCACATATTCCCAGTACAACTATCCTGATTATAGTAAGACAATCACCACCCATAAGGTCCCTCCATAATTCTCTTGAATTGATTTCATTCCAAGTTTGAACTGGGACATGTGCAATTTTCTTCATTTCTTTTTACAAGTACATTCACAGATTTTCCTTCATCATCAATCTCTAAACAGCAATTACTAAGGTTAAATTTTCCATAGACTTCTCCTTCTTGTGCTAGCAAATAATCTAAGGCTAAGTGACTTTGATACAAAGCAGTTCTCATATTGGTATTTTTTGCAACTAATCCGAGTGCATCTCTGATTTTATTCACAACTATTTCTACTACAGCTTGCAAACTAATTATTCTATTAAGCATATGTTTTATATATATATATATAAATATATATTGGGGTCCTATAGCCCCAGGATCCATACTCCAACAAGCACAACCCCAATATGAGGGTCCACAGTAATGATAACTCCTGTCCCACGGATAATCTCTTATCCAGTCTGTGTAACACATAGAAGCCACTGTTCCACCCTTTCTAGGACAAATGCACTTGGGCTGCTTACTGTATCTCCTCCAACTCAGGCTTCCACAATCAGTATATGGGTCTTCATTTATAATATCACAGGCATCAAAGGTTATTGACACTGAGGTATTCAGGGTGGTTACAATTTCACTTGTTTCAATTAATTTGCCTACTTTCGAATCTGTCTTCATTTCCACCCAATATTGATAAGGGAGTTCTTCTGGATCATACATACAGTCCTGTCACCTTCTTTGCATAGAGCATTCTGAGTTAGGTTAAAAATGCAGCTTCCTATTTTCTGGCCTTTACAGTCATAGACAGTATGACACACCAATGTTTGGGAGCTCAATCGTCCTTTTCTAGTAGTTACTATACATTGACCGCAGTTGTTGGCCGTAGCTTGGGCCAAGAAACTCACCCCAAGTAGGACTAGAAGAGGTCCGGTAAGGGCCATGGTGATCGGCGGTCACAGCCCGAAGGGGTTGCAGCCCTTGGCAGACCTTCCCAGCCACAGCACCAGTTCCCTCTCCAGTCTTGCCCTCTTCCCTAATCTTAAAGGGGTGTACACTGCAGATAGCCTACTGTTACCTTCAGAGGATAATGCTTAACTGATCCCTGTTATTGATAAATCTCTTCCCTTAATAGGTATCTATTCAGGAGTTTCTCTGTTTACTAATTTTACAGGAGTAATTACAATAAATTTGAAGTAATTACAATAAAGGAGTATTTACAATAAAATTCCCACAGCAACTTAGCTTATACTTTTTGATGAAAGCTTCTTCAAGTCCATCTGATAGTTAGTGTAGTTTCTCCTGGTTCTAATGTTACTTTCCCCTCTTCCACTGGATCTTTTACTCGTGACACGTGTCCATCCTTTTTCAGCAGTTCTCACGGCTGTTTCTTTGTTAATAGATAACAGTTAATATGCAGAAATAGATAATGGAGTATGACTTTTTAACAGGTGTCTGTGAGGTTCCTCCCAATAACAATAAATAAGTAAACAAATAAATAATAAATAAGACTAGAAAGTCTTACTAAGTGTAATCAACCTGGGAACAAAGTAAAGATTTTGTAGATGGCCACAGCAATGTTGATTAGAGCTACAAAGTCATTCCCCTTAGTTAGCATACCAACCAGATACTCCATCAAGTATCATCTTACCTATATGGAATTCATAAAACTATTTAGCTGAGATCAATCATACCTGTGATCAGGCAGATATGTGTTAAAGTTCAGTGTATGCTGGAGACTATCACTCTGAACTGCTGCATTTTATTGTCATGTGTTTAACCAGTGAATTTGATTTCCACAGTAAGATCATCTAGATTCAGTGTGTGTATAGTTTAACATTTCGCTTTGTGAAAAATGGGGACCAATCCATAAATAAATGTTCCGTGTCTCACTCTGCTAGCAGAGGATATCACTCTTGCTATGCAAGTTTCTTCCAGATATAATAGGAGAACTTCTAGTTATCCATGTTTATTGATTGCTTTAATGAACAAGCTTAATTTTATTTATTAATTTATCTATTTATTTTTGTGGGGTGTATGATGTGTATGTATGAATGACAGTGCTCTGCAACAAGTAATAAAAAAAAAAAAAAAAAAAAAGAAAAAGAAAAGAAACAGAAACTCAGTGGAAGAACCAGAGCCAAACTAGTGTTGCTGTGCTTTGCACTACTGCAGAGATAGCTAAGCATGAGTATTGATGTTTCTCAGTTACATATACCATGAAGAAAGTATGTCAGAGGACTAAGGAAAATCTCCATCCTTTACTGGATGCGGGGGGAAACCTTGTTACAAAAGATGAGGAAAAAGATGAGGTGCTTAATGCCTTCTTTGCCTCAGTCTTTAGTGGCAATACTGGTTGTTCTCTGGATACCCAGTACCCTGAGCAGGCGGAAGGGGATGGGGAGCAGAATGTGGGCCTCACTATCCACGAAAAAATGGTTGGTGACCTGCTACAGCACTTGGATGTGCTCAAGTCGATGGGGCCAGATGGGATCCACCCAAGGGTACTGAGAGAACTGGCAGAGGAGCTGGCCAAGCCACTTACCATCATTTTTCTGCAGTCCTGGCTATCGGGGGAGATCCCAGTTGACTGGCGGCTAAGAAACGTGACGCCCGTCTTCAAGAAGGGCCGGAGGGCAGACCCGGGGAACTATAGGCCTGTCAGTTTGACCTCAATGCCAGGGAAGCTCATGGAGCAGATTATCTTGAGAGTCATCACGCAGCACTTGCAGGGCAAGCGGGCGATCAGGCCCAGTCAGCATGGGTTTATGAAAGGCAGGTCCTGCTTGACAAACCTGATCTCCTTCTATGACAAAGTGACGTGCTTTGTGGATGAGGGAAAGGCTGTGGATGTGGTCTACCTTGACTTCAGCAAGGCTTTTGACACTCTTTCCCACAGCATTCTCTTCAAGAAACTGGCTTCTCTTGGCTTGGACTGGCGTACGCTTTGTTGGGTTAGAAACTGGATGGATAGCTGGGCCCAAAGAGTCGTGGTGAATGGAGTCAAATCCAGTTGGAGGCTGGGCACTAGTGGCGTTCCGCAGGGCTCAGTGCTGGGGCCGGTCCTCTTTAATATCTTCATCGATGATTTGGATGAGGGCATTGAGTGCACCCTCAGTAAGTTTGCAGATGACATCAAGTTAGGTGCGTGTGTCGATCTGCTCAAGGATAGGAAGGCTCTGCAGGAGGATCTGGATAGGCTGCACCAATGGGCTGAGGTCAACTGCATGAAGTTCAACAAGGCCAAGTGCTGGGTCCTGCACCTGGGGCACAACAACCCCAAGCAGAGCTACAGACTGGGAGAGGAATGGTTGGAAATCTGCCAGGCGGAGAAGGACCTGGGAGTATTGGTTGATAGTTGGCTGAATATGAGCCAGCAGTGTGCTCAGGTGGCCAAGAAGGCCAACGGCATCCTGGCTTGTATAAGAAGCAGTGTGGCCAGCAGGGCTAGGGAAGTGATTGTCCCCCTGTACTTGGCTCTGGTGAGGCTGCACCTCGAATACTGTGTTCAGTTTTGGGCCCCTCGCTAGAAGAAGGACATCGATGTGCTTGAGCAAGTCCAGAGAAGGGCAACGAAGCTGGTGAGGGGTCTGGAGAACAAGTCCTATGAGGAGCGGCTGAGGGAGCTGGGCTTGTTCAGCCTGGAGAAAAGGAGTCTCAGGGATGACCTTATTGCACTCTACAGGTACCTTAAAGGAGGCTGTAGTGAGGTGGGGGTTGGTCTGTTCTCCCACATGCCTAGTGACAGGACGAGGGGGAATGGGCTAAAGTTGCACCAGGGGAGTTTTAGGTTGGATCTTAGGAAGAACTTTACTGAAAGGGTTGTTAGACATTGGAACGGGCTGTCCAGGGAAGTGGTGGAGTCACCATCCCTGGAGGTCTTTAAAAGACGTTTCAATGTAGAGCTTAGCGATATGGTTTAGTGGAGGACTGTTAGTGTTAGATCCGAGGTTGGACTCGAAGATCTTGAGGTCTCTTCCAACCTAGAAATTCTGTGATTCTGTAATTCATTGTGGACAGGTCTTGAAGCACTAAGAAAAGAGCTAGAAAACAGATATTCATGTGGTTTCAGGATTTTAATAGCCCATATGACTGCAACAGCTCCATTGTAGCATCCGGGCTATTCTCACTATCACTCTCTAAGAGGTGGATTTTATCTGCCCCTATCTTCACCCTTCACTCATTTGAAATCTAGATATTGTGACAGTATGCGGATGAAATAATTTTCAGGCAGGCTAAAAAAGCCACTGCGTGTATCTAGAATAGTGATCTTATTTTGACATACACTTTGGTATATCATTGTTGCTGCTGGCAATGCTAGGACAAGTCAGCAACAGAATTCCTCCACTCTCTGCATCTCTCCTGAAGAGCACTCAGTGATGGTGGGTGGAGGAGCATAGACATAGACATTTTGTGGATTTTAAGTATATAAACAAGTATATTCTTGACACACAGCAGTGTCACTATTATAGGTCAGAGAAGGGACTTCAATCCCAGCAGAAGAGCTCCATTTCAATATTTCTTTAATGACAACACTTGGAGAATAAAGATGTAAAGTTATATACACAACCTTTGCTTCCTATAAGTAGGAGTGTACTGTAAAAAAAAAAAAAAAAAAAAAAAAAAAAAAGTAGTGGGTTGTTCTTGTGAGTAAATTTTGACAGTCCCAGGACTGCAAAAAAACAGCCTGTCATCAGGTAGGCCAGTTATAGTTACTGTCTCCATTTTCTGCTATTAGTCTTCTTCTGCACCTTCATCTCTCAACAAAATGGTCTTGTAGTATTTGTGGGAGTTTACAGCTTTTAAAGGAAAACATATCAAGGGAGAGGAATGCTGTGACTTTCAATTTATTAAAGAGTGTGTGTTCTTCTGGCACTAAATCTTAGCTTATGAGCTACCTTATGATCATATACATTTTAAGGATGAAAAAAAAAATAAAATTAAAAATAAAATAAAATAAAATAAAATAAAATAAAATAAAATAAATAAAATAAAATAAAATAAAATAAAATAAAATAAAATAAAATAAAATAAAGGCACATGATCAAGGGCAGAAGGAGTAATTAGGATTGTCCAAAAGTCACATGCTGTAAAATGTCGTCTTGAGCTTTTCAAGAAATGTCTGTGTAATAATGCAGCAATGTACAGATTCCTTTTACCACTGGGAGAAAATGAGAGAGAAAACAACTTAATAAGCACACATCTTAATAGTGGTTATTGAGATGCCCTAAATATGCAAGTTTTCCCCATGTCTTTTAACACAGCCAAAATAAGTAAGAAAAACATCAGGGGAAAATAAGAATCTGTGTGCAGAAACCTCCCAGTTATCTGTAATCTTGAAGTAAATTATACATTTTTATGCAGAAGGTCAGTCACTTCTGTAATAGAGAGAAGCTAAATATCTGGCTAGTCAAGCATAACAATTGTACCCTGAACACTATGGAATTCACCATTAGATAAAACTGTTTACTCTAATTCACTCAGTAGGAAGAATAGCCAATGGTTAAGTGAGGCTATATCTCACAAGAGTATAATCTATGGAAATGCATGTAGCATCCCATGAATACTAAACAAATTCATTATGATCAGCATTCCAATGAATCTCTAATGATGAAACCTTTAAATTAAATTGTCTCTCTTGATTTTTCAGTGTAATCATGTTCATCGGCCCATTCCTATTTTTCCCCTTTTTTAAGGCATCAAACCTATGAGCTTGTCCACATGTGAAAGCATATTTGAACTGCTCAGCATAAGAACAAAACAGAGGGGAAAAGACAAAGGAGTAATTCTTCACATCATGGAACACCAAATTCTTTGTTTTAAAAAGTACCATAAAATAAGAAGAAGAAGAAGAAGAAGAAGAAGAAGAAGAAGAAGAAGAAGAAGAA
>CM021763.1:67893166-67952117 GCA_011075105.1 Heteronetta atricapilla
CTTGAATGAGAAATTATGTGTTCTTCCAATCTATCTTTCTGGGTCAGTTCCTCAGTTCCTCAGTTACAAACTGGTAAGTTACAAGCTGTTATAGATTTACACATGTGAAGAATACAAGGCTAGCAAACAGTTTTCTTCCTTCTGACCCCATGTTAATGCTTTCCCTTTAATTTCTGCTCTTTCTGCAGCAGGAAAGGTGGAGATCCAGCCTTCCCAGAGGTACATATCAGATATCTTCAGAGAAGGACCTGTCCTCCATTCTTTAATACAGGGGAACAAGCTTGTATTAACACCATCCTAGTGGATTTAAGGAGGACATAAGCCTGTCTCCCACCCCATGCCACTGCCAGTCCTTCTGCCAGACTCCTAGTCCCTGGCCAGCTGATCGCTCTCTCCAGTCAGTACCCTTTTTGTCTCAGATCTGCCCAGAGATCCTTGTCCAGGATTTTCCACCCTGATTTCAGCGCTCTGCTATCTCACGGTCCTCTAATTTCTGGCTCCATCTTCTTTCCAGCTGATTCCAGTCTCTAAGTCAATAAAGTCTCTGTCCTGCCCCAGGCTGCTCCAGCTCCACACCAGCTGATGTGTTATTTTTCATTTCTCAGTGTAAGCAGTGCATGGCAGGGCATCCCAGGGAGACCATAGGAGGTACATTGCTCTACCTCCAAAGCAAAGCCCCTGCAACGTCCTCAGAGGCAGATACAGGTAGTGTGCAGAAAATTCAACAACTTCAGGCTGTAGCCACGGGCTGTGCTATGCTCAGCATGAAGAAGCACCTAAGAGAAACAACTATCCTGCCCTAGCAAGTCTGCAGAGCATGTGTGAGCTGTCGTCTCCTGAGGGTTTGTAACTTACACTCACCATGTGATTTAAATGACCAGCTACTGCAGTCTGCTTCTGAATAGAAAAAGCTTGCCATGCAGCATGCCAGGGCCAGCCTCAGAGTTTCTCACTGGATTAATATCTTTGAGTGTGGAATAAATCACAGCAAGTAGCAAACAGTCATCTGACTTGTCACAAATATGACGGGAAGGGAGGATGGAGCCGAAATTAATAAATTATCTTATGGCAAATTATTTACTTAGTTCTAGCAAAGACAGGGGGCAGATCCTCAGGTGATGTAAATCACCCTAATCCTATTAAGGTCAAGGAAAATATTTTAAGTCTAAATGAGACTTCTGCATTGTGTAATTTGACATCTGTTGTGACATAAGACAGGAAATTTCAGTCTTCACCTCTTTATTAAGTTTAACACTAAATATTTGTTAGGGGTAACATTAATGTCCATTGGGCTTGAAGTTTTTTTTTCACAGTTTCAAAACTATCTTGTAACACTGCTACTTCAGAACAAATACATATACTTACATATATGCATGTATGCTTGTGTGTACATACATTCTCTGCGGGTGGGGGAGGAAGGGGCGAGCTGTTTTTAATGTTATGTGCTCCTAGCAGAGTCTTTCACCTTATTTTCAGTTGAGGGAAAATATCCGTATAATGAATGTCAACAGACTGGCATGTGCATTTCCCACACTTTGTATTTATCACAGCTTTAATTATAGAACTATGGAATCAGAGAATCAGAAAATCAATCACAGAATCCCTGTATCATAGAATGGCTTTGGTTGGAAGGGACCTTAAAGATTATCTAGTTCCAATCCCCTCCTCCACCCATGCCACTCACTAGACCAAGTTGCTCAAAGTCTCATCTGACCTGGCCTTGAAAACCTCCAGGGATGGGGCATCCACAGCTTCTCTGGACAACCTGTGCCAGTGCCTCACGACCCTCTGAGTGAAGAATTTATTCCTAACATCTAATCTAAATGCTCACTCTTTTAGTTAAAAAAACATTCCCCCTTGTCTTATTATCTACCCAAGTAAAAAGTTGTTCTCTGTCTTTTTTATAAGCCCACTTTATATATTGGAATGTTGCAATGAGGTCTCCATGGAGCCTTCTCTTCTTCAGGCTGAACATCAGCCTGTTCTTCTCCTTTGTCCCTAAGGACAGTGTTCCAGGGGATCACGTTCACTAGGTCTTTAAACAACTGAAAGTTGACTATTCAGAAATTCAGGGTCCTTAGTTTGCTCTTTGCCAGGTCCATGTTCCTTGAGATCACAAACTCAACCAGGGTTTGGTCACTCCAGCAGAGACTGCCTGCAATCTCAAGCTCTTTAAAAAGTTCATCTGCCTTGGCCAGCACAGTAACAGTTCTCCTCTGGCTGGTTTGTCTAATACCTAGACCAGGAAGTTATCCTCAGTGCTCTCCAGGATTGTTTACAGCCTGCAGTGTAGCTTTCCCAGCAGACACTGGGATGGATGTAATTTCCGTTGAAAGTGGAGGTGATATGTGCTACTAAGTTGTCAAATGCTTGTTCTTATCTGTATCGGAGTCATAGTAACTGCAAACAGGCATGGACATAACATCTTACCTTGCTCAACCCTGAGAAACAACATCTGGGGGAAAGAGACCTGGCTAAGGCAAAAGAGGCACAGAGCTGCCCATCTTGTAAAGAGCAGGTTTGATAAATGAGAGAAAACAAGGCAGTAAGTGACTCCTGCTCAAAACATTTATGCCAAGGACAGAAACTGAGTATTTTCATATGCATGAATGATATACTGTGAATTCTCCTGTGTTTGCTATGCTATCTACCTGTGTGTATATCTGTGTGTGGTTGCTAATTAGTTTATATGACTGAACATAATATAATTAAAGTGTTTTATATTAAATCTCACCATTTAAAATTGCTTCAGCTGATAACCTGTTTTCTGAGTTTAGATTAATGGTGACATATAATTGAGCTGTAACTGAGCTACAGCTGGCAATCTATGCATCACTATAGGATTGCCCAGTGTCATAGAGGAGACTGATAGAGATCAGCCTACCCTGCCTGTCCTCAGTGCCATGTGTAACCTGGGACTATAAAATCAATCATATGCAATTAGGCATAAATGTCATTATTGGAAAGTTGCTGTAACGCAAAAATGTCCCTTTTAGCTCTTGGTAAACAAGTGCATAGTAAGCACAAATATGGCAGATCACTTTCACTAAGCAAATGTTTCTTTGGTGTGAACATCCTGTTAAACATATTGAAAAGTTTTGAAGGATAGTTGCTTTAAAAATAAATAAATAGATCTCAGTAAGTATACTATGATTATGCATTCATGCACCCTAACAATTGTCCATTACAAGTATACAATTGTTACCTACCACTTTGACTAAATGTTCTCTCACTGTTGCTTTTACATCATTCAAATACATCTTCTAAATTGATGTTTATTTGTTGCAACACTTGTAAAGGTGCCATTTTGCCAACACTGTTTTTTTGGTCTATGATACTAGCTTCTTTAGTGACTTTACACTTAGTGACTATGCAATCTTGGTTTTGTTTTCATTTGTGTTCTGCTACTGATCCTTGTTTCTTCCTGTTATGTATGGATAGAGGATATGGAGTAACAAAGGATCTTTGTTCTTTTGTTTTATACTCTTTGGTTCCTGTCTTGGTTCAGATTGGTCCCAATTCTCCAACTTCAGTGCAAATGCCTGACACCTGCCTCACTGTCCCCAGTGACATTCTTTTGCAGCCATACTAACTGATACTGGGCAGATTTTAGATTGTAGTTCCTTGGGAGAAAGGCCCTGTTTTCACTGTATTGCAAAGAACCTAGTACATGAATGAGTAGAGTCACCAATCATAACAGTAAGCTCCACTGAGAAAAGTTGCAGATCTGATAACTGTTGAATTTCTCAGTGTATTTTTTCAAGTTGATTTTACAAATATATTTTTTCTTCATATAATTTAAGTCAGCTTATCATCTTGGTTACTAGTCTAACCTCCAAGCCTGTATAAAGCCCAAAATTGCTTTGGACAAGATCTGTGAGAACAGCCATCTCTCCTTAATGCAAAAGTCAGGGTTTTTAATCCACAGCATTCAAGTGGTTTCACAGGGGTATCACCCATTTAGTTCTTTGGATTTCTGAAACAAACCATGCCTGACAGCATAAGATAAGTTTGGATTTTGATCAAGGGCTTTTAGTGACAATACAAGACACAAGAACAAAACTGGTATAGTTTCACCGTGCCACTAAAATCCACAGCTAAATAGAAAAGGCATGCATGCTTTCTAATGATGTGCTGAAGCTGTAGTCTATTTATATGGCTCAAGAAAAATAAGAGGAAAAAACAAAATCATCAGATACAAACATTTATGTTTGGCAAATGTTGTGGAAGTTGTATCAGAAGAATCCTTTTGTGGTATTATGCAGCTGAAACCCCCCAGCAATGCTTTGAACATATAAATATAATTGCAAATCCAAGTAGCTTTTCTCGAGATTTTGGTTAAAACTTGATAGTTCCTATCAGAACCATGCAGACTGGGTATTTATAGCATTTTAGCTCCTGCTGCACACTTCTTTTCATACTTGAAAGCTTCACATCATCATGTTTAACAGTCATGGAATAAATAGCTTAGAAGATCATAACATTTAATTTTTCTGGAAGAGCTTTTTGCATTTCATTACTTTTTGCCAGCCTTTCTATGTGCTATTAATAGAATTGCTACATTTCAATTAACAATGACTAGTTAACAGTAGCAATATCAGTTCTGCAATCCACTTCTTTTTAGTCATTTAGTTTGCTTATTTGATTGTGTGTTAGAAAATCATGGATTTCTTTGCAATTAACATTGCCAGTAACATTGCAATGCCCTTCAAATAACTGAACAAACTGGGTCCGTGTTTGCTCATTAGATATGTGTTAGCTAAGACACAGAAGTAGAAATACTACCTTAAAATTAGGTTTTCATTCTCAGTAATGCCTGCCACAGTTCTCAGGATTTCTGTTGCAGACCACCTTCTGACCATTATTTCAGGTGAAAAGAAAAGACTATAGAAGGGCATATACATTGTTTAGCTTCACAGATTGCTCTGGGCTTCAATTCCCTTGGTAAATGGGACTATTGTACTTACCTGATAAGTCTATTTTTATTTCCTGTATTAGTAATTCACTGCTACCTAACAAAGATGTCATGAGAGTGAATGGAAGACAGATAGCAAGAGAAGAGTGTCTCAAAATACAGGTGTTTTGTCTTGAATTCAGGACAGATTACCATTCTGGCTTTACTCCCCATTCTGTCTCTGTCCCTTTCTTCGGGATGTGCAGCCATAGTTAAGATCTTAAGTAAGGGTCTAGCCTTATAATGCCGTGTTCACTTGAATCTCAGCAGACACATAGTAGCAGCAAGTACTGGCTTAATGGTTTAATTTTATGTTGAAATAATCAGCCAGTTTCAGAGGGGTATCTAAGAGACACTGAAGCCCATGCTAACTGGCCACAGAAAACAGATCAGGAAATCATTGGTTCTTCATCCTCCTTCAAGGTTACAAAGAGAAAAAGTAGCTGGTGTCTTGTGTTGGAAATGAAACAGTAGCAGCATGAGTCTCTGCTCACACCAGGAGCTGCAAACATAGTCCATTATGATCTGGGATAAGTATAAGACAGTATTATGGATGTATAGTGAAGCTCAGTGAAGCTCAGTGTAAGATGCGAGAGAATGGCTCAGTGGGATATGCTAAATTTTGGACTTGTTTGAATGGTCATGCAGGTGAAGCACAGTGGAGATCCCAAAGAGGAATTACAACCTCCCTCCCCCATCTGGAAAACCAGATAAAACCATATGCAGTCTCACTTCCAAATTTCCTTAGGATTATTGTGATACTAAGTTAATGTTCTCCAAGTCAATGCAACCTGTGTGTGTTTTCTTCTATTCCCATGTGTTTGATTTTTTTTTAGTTTCTGTTCCTCATGTTAGAGCAGCCAATTCAAGCATTCCTAAGAATATTTTGCTGAAGTTCAGCTGTCAAAGCTTCTGTCCATCCACTTGTGATCTAGGCATACACAAACTGGATAGACAGTGTACACTCTTTGTTTTACCGCAGTCTCTCTTATGCCATATGGTAATGCTTTTCCTCTTTTAAATGACATGAGATGCTGCACACTTCTCTTTAAACATCTGTCTACTCAGTAACAATATTTTTACAGGATCTTAGAAGGTATAAAACAAAGATAAATGTCTGAGAGCTTGTTTTGAGGAGTAAGCTTTGTCAGCTGCCTGTGAAATGAACTGCATTCCCTGCCCCCTCTCCAGCTGATGTACAGCAGCCCGGATGGTGGTCTGACAGTGTAAACAGGGACAGAAATTTCTCATTCACTGTCACATAGTTAGATAGTCATTTCTCCTCTGCCTGCACCACAGTGTGCTATGGAAATGCAGAGCTACTACAAGGGATGATGGACAGTCCTGCTGTGCGTAACTAACAGGTGCCACACAGATAGATTTCACTGGCCGGGCTGGATGTGCCTCTGCAGAGGGTCTCCTCACAACCTGTCATGCAGCCTCTCCTCCTTCCATTAGGGCTTTATAAATCCACAGGCACACTAGTAGGTTGTGGGTAGAAAAAGAAAGGTGACTTCAAACAATCTTCTATTTAAGCAACTTCTGTCTCAAGTAGATTCTCACAACTCATTTTCTGATGTCATTTACAGCAGTGAAAAGCTGGAGTTCCACTCTTTACCTCTCTGAAGTTATAACTGGATTCACACAGGTGTGACTAAAAGCCATGTTTGCTTTCTATAGAAACCTGCATATTTATCTTTCTTGATAAAGTGCTGAAAATCATGGTCACAAAGCTGGCAATGTGCCTTAGCTGCAAATGCTGAAAGAGAAAAGAATGGTGACAAGTTTGGAAATTATTATTTTCCCTACTCTTGAGAGTCAAATGGATTGCTACTTCTTGAATTATAAAGCCATTAAAAATAAAATAAAATAAAATAAAATAAAATAAAATAAAATAAAATAAAATAAAATAAAATAAATAAAATAAAATAAAATAAAATAAAATAAAATAATAAGACACAGCATTTCCTTAGGTTTATAGCACACAGGGATGAGGGAAGAAAAAATGAAACAGTTTTATTTCTTTTCTGTTTTACAGTCAGTCTGAATCCTGTCTGAAAAATGCTCCACTTTTTCTGACCTTTCCCACCATGAATTTAAAAAATGTCACCTCTTTGTTCAGTCTCAGATTTATAGGAGAATGTCTAATGCCTGGGTTGTGCATACACAATTAAAATAATAATAATAAGAATAAGAATTGCTGTTAGTAATCCCTGTAATACCATGTGGGTGAATTTGGGTGAGCATGAAAGCTCCAGTGAACTGTTCACCTCCACAGTATATGTAGCAAACAATCCCCACTAAGGTCACAAACTGAATGCTGTTTCCCATGAAGAAAACTCTTTATCATGCAGCCTGAATGTGCCCATTAGGATGGCAAAGGACTGTGGGTCTGAAGAGAAAACTTTTTGCTGACAGCTGTGGGAGAGGGATTCTGCAGTGCCGTGGCAGCAAAGGGTCCTCCCAGCCCTGAGGTCTGAACCCCCAGCTCTTCTGAAGACTGTGCACTTTTAGCCAGCTAGCTCTCAGTTACCTGGCTTCAAAACCAAATAACTGTGAATTTTAAAGCCTGTTGAGTTGCTTCAATTTGCATCAATATGCTCAAGATCAGAACTTGGTCTATTGTGGACAGTCTGTCTGAAAGACTCATTTACTTTTCCCTCTCAGTTTCTAGGCAGCATGTGGACTATTGATAACAATCTTGGAGCCAGAAGCTGTGAAATGCATCATGAACACCAAGCTGAGAGTGTCTGAGTGAAACACAGCAGCAGAGTCATTAAGGACTAGTTTTGAAACCAGGGCCTCAGCTCTCAGCCACTCCACTTATTTGCCTACATAAACACACACCATCAGGTGGATGGAGGCTAGAAGCCAGCTTTAACATTCCCGAAAGGATTAAGAGTTACCCCTTACTTAGAATTTTAACCTATTTAATGTAGCTGTGGAAGGTCTAATTATCTATATAAATGTCTAATCACTTTTTGAAACCTGCTAAGCTACTGACCTCAGTAAGACTGGTGGCAATGAATCACAAAGTTTACAAGTCACAATTAGGTAGCAGTAGGAGACAGTCTGGACAAGAGTGCCTCCCAGCACCAAACACCTCTGCTAGTGAGCCAGTAGGGAATTTAGTATTTTACTATCAAAGATGATAAAGGTCTTGCTTCATAATCCTTCCAGGTGTTTTACTCATGCAGCCTTACCTACCACAAATATCTGTGTATAATGAGCAATTTCAAGTTGCTCTGTTTTTGAAAGGCTTTCCATTGCTAGGGTTTATTGAGTGAGAAATGGCATGGGTTTGGTTTTGCCTTTGAAAGGAGTAGGAGTGAGAAGGGAGAAATGCCCCTGGATTTCTTGGTCAGAGGCATCTCATCTGTCTCCAGATGGGAAAAGTGTGGTGTCCAGATGTAAAGAGCAGATGAGTGTGATGCTTGCAAAATTAAGAAGAAACCTAATCTAAAGCACTGAAGATGGAAGAAATCTCTGTTTGATTTATGCCACCTTTCATAGCTGACACTTCTAACAGGGTGTAGAAGCTACCCCGATGGATAACAGGGCAGTCACAGCATTGGAGGACTCCCAGGCTGCTAAAAGCCAGCATTTCTGCTGTTACCTGACTCATGCAAGGTGGTACAGGTTTGCCTGGTGCAGGCTGCACAGGGCTGGGTCAGAGCATTTTGTGCCATTCAACAAGGTGGAGCAGTGCACATGGGGGGCTGTTGCAAGTGCTGACTGTTGCACCAACACATCCAGCTCAGCAGGGAGGAAAAAAAACTGTGGTTTTAGAGACACTGTTATCATACAGTTGGTGACTGTCCACTAAAGAAAGGCCAGATACAAAGTGGATATAATGGAAGAGTCTCAGGTCATCTGTGGCTTGGGCTTGTTACAGCTGTCTGCCTTTTAGTTTTGAGATGCTGGAACTCACCAGATGGGTATTTCACCAAGCAGGCAGCAATGCAGCTGCCTTATTAGGACTGATTCTCATTATGCTTCTCTCTACCATTAATCTGCTGATGAAAATGGCATTCATAGCATGACACGGCATGGCACAGAGCAGCATGGCACTGAAAACTTCACATAGGAAAAAACAAATCATGCTTGAATGCCTGTGTCTGGAGATGCCTTGTTGCTTCCTTGCTGTACTCTCCCATGAGCCAGAATTTCAAGAAAATATTACATAAAATGCAGTATTTCCCTTGCTTTCCAATCAAACGAATAACAATAGTAGGTGAGGAAACACTCCAGAGACAAGCATTAGCACTGTGTACAGATATTTCTGTGGAATATATTTATCATCTTCTAACTGACTATCCTTTCTGAGCACTTGAACAGCCATTTCTCTGAATTCTGTTAGAGAAGAGCTTGGCTGTGGGGGCAGCTTGCTTTAGCTGCTGTTTGCCATTGTTTCTAAGCCTCCTGCTGTTTTTCTAAGCCTTAGTGCAGGCCAAAAGTACATTTGTTTCACTTCAAATTCTTGCACAACAAACACAAAAAAAAAAAAAGAAGCCCAGTTCTTACACTCAAGGGAATGAAGAGCTGGGTATAAAAGGTCACTGACTGAAGGCTGCTACTCTGTAGATTAATGCTCAGATTCATTTTGCCTCTGCATTTGACATCTCTACAAAAACAGCTCACGCTTGGAGCCCGCTACCTGAACCAGTAAATAGTTCCTTTCACACAGAAGATGGCTACACAGCCAGGTCTGCACAGCCGTATTGCATGCTTGTTGCGGGGCTGTGGCTTACGCTGCCCTGCTGGAGGCTGCATGCAGCTGGACGCCACCTTCAGCTGGGTGTTATAACAGTGAGGGTGCTGTGTGAGAGCAAGAGAAACACGTAACTCAAATATGCAGATGATTCCTGGGGGCTGAGGAGAGGAGAGTGAGGTGTAGCTACGTACTCCTTCTGCTTCATCTCCTGGAAGTTTGCTGCTAAACTGAACTCAGCCTTCTCCATGCCTGCATGCACTGGCCTGCAGCCCTGGACCTCACGTAGCCTTTCCTTGGGGTGGGAAACTCCTTTTCTTTCCCCTCCATTCAGACAAATAGCAGGTGGATTCACTCCGTCCTCACACAGACACAGCTTTGCCTTCCAAACACAAAAAGTTTTAGAGAATGTGAGAATCTGACAGGGATGCTGGTGCTTTTCACAGCAAGGAGAGCTCGGGAGGTCAACACGAAAGCAGCAGGAGACTACAGTTTCCAGCTTACCTCTTTAATTCATCTTTCATCATTTTAGTTTAGCAACTGGCACAATAAGCACTGTGACTTTGTTCCCGTGACATTTCATCATAAGAATAACTGCAGCCTTGGACAAGATGAGTGGAAAATCACTTCAGGAATCAGCGATGAGTAAACTTATTCAAAATCTTCTCTTGTTCAGGACTCTGAAACATTCTCCCTGCAAATCTGTTTCAGGATCTAGATAAAGCGCAAAGACTCAGATGATAATTAGGTCTCTGACAATTGTAGTGAGTTGAAGAACAGACCTGTTGTATTAGTCTTGAATGCTGTTCTCCCAGCCTATTATTTCGCTCTAGTTTTTAATCATCTTGCCTGAATGTTTGTGTCAGTTCTACCTTGTTACTTATCCCTCTGTCTCTTGACCTGCTAAAATGAAACAGAGACCACTAGTAACACATTAAAAAATGAAATGGTGAAACATTACACATTGCTGAAAATTTAATGGGAACTTTCATAAAATGTCATTCAACACATTCAAAACAATATCAAACACTTACAGTCATACAGAGTCAAACAACTACAAACCTCAGTATTCTTTATGAAAAATCAGCCTTGTGCTTCTCTCTTCCAAAACAGGGAGGATAGTACAGATTTTGGCTGAGGGAGTGGATTACTTCAGAGTCTTGGTTTTTCCTACTGGGAAAATGAAAAATGTATGCATGCATAATAAGGAAATAATAACCAGAGCTGCACCACATGAAGGTTATTTTCAGTTCATCTTTGTGTTATTCCTAATTGATGTGTCCATTTTTAGAACTTCAGAACTTTTTAATGGTGCATTTCCTCTAGGCACCAGAGTGTCCCACAACTACTCATCTGGGACTCACAAACTTAGCAATGAGATTTTTCAAAGTTGCAGGAGTGCAAATGCCAAATGCTTGTTTGAATTAGTTAAATCTCTGCTGGTATGAAAAGACCTGTCCTAGGTGTTAAAGCTAGACACTCATGCTACAGTAAATTCCATCTTGATGGTGACTGCAGTGCTAAACCTATTGATTTATATTTTTCTTTTCATGCTGAAGGTACTTATTTAAAACGTTAAATGTGGATTTGAGTCTGTCACTAAGGTTTCTAACATTAATGCTTTGTTCTTGTTACCAGTAAGTCATACACATGTACAAATATAAGTTTTGGTGTAATGACAGCAGCTACATATGTGTCAAGCCACAAAGACAGCTCTCGCTTCTTCAGCTTGCCTGACCTATGAGTATGTTAAACCTACAAGCATCCTGAGGAGTGGGGTAACCACACAGAACTTATTGTCAAAGAGCTCTGAAAATAAGCAGCACCCAGCAAAATGAGATCACTATGATGGACTATAAAAAGATACTTATGTTACAGATCTTTGGGGACTTCATCAGTTTAATGGCTTTAAAACAAGGTTTGGTGGAAAAACGCTGAAAACTATGTCAGCATTGAACTGTTGCAAACTCAGTTCTGTGAAGCTTCAATTTACTTCTTAGGAGTAGCCGAGATTAAAGTACTTAATTGTACGCTAGCTTTGATATTTAACAATTAAGTAAGTCTTATTTAACTGAGAAACATCTTCTGAGCAAATTACAGATGTAGAACAAATGATATGTTTATACCTGTCATATATCTGAGCGAGCAAACTGCAATGAAACCATTACTGAGAGACAGTATTTGACAAAACTTAACCCTTAGCCTAGTTTGCTCTTGGGTGTTTCTTGTCAGTTTTGTTTCTTTTCACCTAAAATGAGCTTCCCTTTACACCTTATATCCCCACCCCAGCCTTCTTTTAGTATCTGGGAAAGCAAAATCATAATATCACTTAGATATCTAGAAGACTCTCTGATCCAAACGAAAACAAACTGAACATTATGACATGCATTGTCTGTTTGATATCTTCAACCATGTGTAAGGACATGTACACATTTGTTATTAGAAAACTATGTAACATCCATGTTTTCTGGCTAAGAAATTCTGAGGACAAACCACCTCACCACCATGCTGCATTTTTTTTTTAATGAAGAACCTTAAGAAAACAAGATGTTGTCTCCTCATTAGCCTGACATTATTGTTTCATACTGCTCACCCAACAAGAAGTTGTGCAGGTTCCTTTAATTCCCATACTGGTATTATCTCTAAAGAAGAACATCTTGTGGGGAAATGTTGTACTTTGTTCTGCCTGATATAAATAACTGTATTAGGTTAATATGATTAAGGCTAATGAGACTCTGAACCTCATCCAAAAATTTGTCATTAAAGCACATTTACCACTGATGAATTAATTAGAAAAATACAGATCACCTTTTCTGTGGCATATGTGCCAGGGCTAGTCCAAAAAATGTCAACAACCAAACATTTTCACGGTGGCAGCTTCAGCTTATAAATGCAAAAAGGGAATAGATGGACATGGATCCTGCTAATGTACACTCTGGCACTGACCCTCAAAACTCAGAGAACAAAATTTAGCACAGAGGGAAAAGGGAAAAGGGCAGGGAGGGTATTTACCAGAATCTTTTGCTCAGTGACTGTCTCTTGCAGAGATTTCCACCTATTTCCACCTTTTCCCACCACCTTATTAGTCATATGTAAGGGCAAAGAGAAACAGAATCTTTGGAAAGATTTTTTGAATAGCAGAATGTACTTCTGGATTTATTTAAGGATCTATAGATCTCATGACAGATACTGTTCTGAGTTACATGTGCACAGTTCACAAGCAACTTACAAGCAAAACTTAAGATTTGCAATTAGAGCTCTGCAAAGGGGGGTTGTTTCACTTCTCTGATATTTTTAAAAGTTCTAGTTCATTTCTAATTTACCTAACAACTTCAAGTGAAACTGAGAGATAGATCAAATTCAAAGTGACAATACGCAAAATGATTACCTGGACAGACTTTTCCTGGCACCACTGCCTATGATACATAATGTTTTACAGTTTCCAGTCATTTTCTACCCAGTCTGTAGCTCCTTTATGAGCTAAGTCATCCTTCTTTGACTCCACTACACCTCTAGGCAAATTGTTGCAATAACTGACAGCACTATTTATTGGCACTTATCCCTATTATTTGTCTTCCATTAATTCAGCCCAAATCACCCTGAGTTTGTGTCTCACTGCAATAATACTGACCTCACTTTAGCAGGGAGAGAGGTGTCCATGCATGGTAGGTACTAACTCCCATGAGAGCTGCAAAAATTGAGCTGTTACTCTATCACCACTTTTGTAATAAACTAACTTGATGACTACTGTTGCTTTTTTATAGTATTTTATGATGTCTTTTAAAACTCCCCTCTATCTGATTGGCCTGAGAAACAAGCTTGTCATGGGATGAGGTTCTGTAAAGGATTACCATCCTGATTTTTCAGGAAACATGTGAAGGTGCATGGGGCTTGCTCAGAGACTGAGTTGATAATCTTTTGATTGTCCCCAGAGCAATCTGGTTTCTTGAGAAAGCTGGGATGTAGACAAGTTTCAACGTTAACAACATGTTCATGTTTACATAAAAAAAATGATCTAGTGTAGCTGGTAGTGGTCCAACTCAAGAAAATTTCCATAAATAGCTTTAGAAGCTCACTGGTAAAAAAGTATCAATTCCCATTTTTTAGTCAGGCTGCTATGCTGACATGTAAAACCATTGATCTGTTAGTACCAACACAGGTAGTAGTCTTTTGATGGCTATGTGTGTCTTTTGATGGCTATGTGTCCTAATACATTAAATACATACAGTGTTATGGTAAAAGGGCAAAAAGAGAAAGGTTTGATATTACATACTGCAGTGCTTTCCACACTTCTGCATTAAGGAGAAGAGCGCTGTTTCTGCTCTTGCTTCACTCAGCACAAAACATCAGACGTGCCTGTGATGCACTCACACATGACATGTATACTCTTGGCACAGGGCAGAAGGTCAGGTCTGGGTGTGCAAATGCATGCAGTGCAATCACATTTGGGAACTGAGCACTTTCTGTGTACACTATAATTGTGTCTGTAATATTTGAAGGCATTAGAAATTGCCTTTATTGAGGGAAGGGCTGTTGACCAAGACTCTGGTGCGTCACTAGTCCATTTAGAAAGAGTTTGCTTGGTTTGTTTTTTGGTACCTGAGCACCTGTGAGAGTTACACAGACAGGATCATAGAATGTGCACCCAATTTACTGTCTAACAGAGATGGAAAGGTACATTATCAATCAGAAATCACTGATGGGGATACCATGTCTTTGCAACACCTTATATTTAATGAACTTTCAGTGTAGGATAGACCATGTACCAGCTAATGTCTCAAGGTGAATGTGATTCCTGAAATGAACTCTTTGATTTGATGGAGACTTTGGTGTGGGATTCACAGTCTGCCTCAGCTCATGAACAATAATGTTGTTTAATAACAAACTTTTTGTTGTTGTTAACTTAGAGACATAACGCAAAGACCAAAACTTGCTGAATGTTTGACCTCTGCATAGTTACCACTATTAAATTTTCACACTAGGAATTACATGGTCAAGAATCTCTTTAAAATACATTTGCAGGTATGAACCATGTAATTACATATGTAAGTGGTGATATGTATATGCAAATTCAGTAATTACATATGCAAAGAAACACAGAGCTGCAAGTCGTGTGGAATGTGTCTGACACTAAACCACCAGGCTGGGAAATTTTGTACACAGTTGGTGTTATGACTCTTTTAATTATGTGTATCATCATAATGACGAATCTTACATACAGGGTGTGTTTACCTGTGATCTCTGGCTCCTATTCCATTTCCTGATGGAAAGCTATTGTTCTTTGCATCATTATTTATTTCCATATTTATTTCCAATTCACCTCTCCTTTTTACATTTTCTTCTTTATTTTTTTTAATTCTATGTTTTCTTCTTTTTTTTTTTTCTTTTTCAAAACTATTATGCAGAGGAAAACTGAGTCCAGAGTTTCTGGACCTGAAGGCCTATATTTAGACTTCTGTAATCAGATTTATGGTACATAAACAAATAGCTCAATCATCAAAGTTGTTGAGAACCCATAATTATCATCAGCTTCAGTATGTATCTAGTTTCCACAAATCAAGAGCTGCAAAGGCTGGTTTTGAAAATATGCAGACCAGTGAAGATCTGTGTTTGAAACCATGATCTTTTGTGGCTTCTCTGTGAAATCAGTGGCAATCTTAGAACAGAAGAATTCCTAGCTTCCAGGCCTATTGTTGACCCATCTGCTGCTATAGACCCTTATGAAGGCACAGGTAATTCTTTCAGTAAAGATCTGTTTCTTTTCAACAGGAAATTCATTCATATGCTACAGCATAAGGTATCTGTATGCCCAGCCCACGGACCAAATATTTTTAAAGGAAAAAAAAAAAAAAAAAAAAAAAAAAACCCTTACCAACCATTCTTAAAGATTAGTTCCCTGTTATATAAAACTTCTAAATTCTAAAATGTGTGACTTATCATCCCCGAAATGTTCTAGTAAAATATATAATTTTTTAATTTCTAGGAATCTGTTTTTCTAAATCACAGCTAAATAAAACTGAGAGATTGAAAAGTATTAACAATGACAGTTACAAACCACCTTCCCACTGTGTAAACTTTCAACTGAATGTGATTGCTTTTTAATATTCTCTCATAAATAGCAGTTTTCTTGTTTGAGAGTGACACTGAATGGTCACAGTAGATCAGTCTAATGGTATTATTCTTTCTTCAGGTATGCTGCAGTCTGCCTTTTGGTTTCCTATTTTTCTTTGGATACTGTGAAGCTCAGAAAGGTTTGCTTATTATTCAGTTTTTAGTGTAAAAAGTTTATTGTGCTAGTCCCATCCTCGCCTCCTCCCCAGAATCATCTGCATTCTACCATTTGGTAAAGCTGTAGTCAATCAATTCTTTGTGTGGGGACCTTTCAGGTTTTCTTTTATTCAAAGGTTTGCAGAGTGAGGCAAGGGAGCAAAGTCAGAAAAGTTAAGGCTTGCTAACTTCCATCTCTGCAAGACATGGCAAGCTGAAAGCTTGCAGAAAATACTGTCTGAGATAATTATGTGAAAAGTGAGAAGGAAAAGATATTCATTTGACACTAGAAAATACTTTGAAAAGAGTCGTTTCCTGAAGGTGTAAATTGAGGGGATATTACCCATTAACAATAAGTCTCTTGCTAATGAAAAATATTATGTATCTAGAATTCAAGGTTTATTTTGTCACTGTTTTGACAGTCTGTGATGTCTGTAAGTGCTTTTCCAATATTCCCATGTATTGAATGAATCTGGCGTTCATTAACTAGCTTTTGGCTTCTGCATTTGCTCTCAGCTTAATTAATGTATTTAGGCAGTTGGGAGCTACATTTACATGAAACTGAGAGTATATCCAGTGGAACTTACATTGGATATACTTAGATATAAATAGAGACATATTTGGGAATGGACAAGGCTAGTAAGAATATATATGTGTGTGTATATATATATATATATATATACATACATATATATATATATATATATATATATATATATAATCCAAGAAAAAGATTCTGTCTTTAGGGTAAAAAATAATAATAAAAATGAAAATATGAAACGTTGAACAAATTAGTGGAAGAAATACGATGATAGATGTTAAAAGAGAGGGTTTCCTTAATTTCATTTTGGTTAGCCATTTCACTACTGCGATGGTTTTCAAGCTTGTAGTTAATTAGCTGTGGTTGGTCAGAAAATACTAGAAAAATGCCTTGTATAATGCCACTGTATCATCAGGTCTGGTGTAGGACCAAACTTGCCAAAAAGTGATGGGAATTATGCATCAGATATGGTGCAGAATGACAAAATGAAATTGCTATACAGGGTGCACAGGGCAGCAATATAGGAAAGGAACTAGAGCCTATACATGATGATGACACACTGGTTTATGAGAATGTTTATCACCAAAAGGGTTGTCAGAGCCTCTCACCAACAGGAGGAGAAAAATAAAGCACAGAGACCACACACAGACCAAGCTGGCAATAACGACTACAGTCATTTTTAAAGCCTTTATTCACATCCACTTCAGATTATTCATATTTCTATTTAATCTGTTGTTTGCTACCCTGTATTAGTGAACAATTTGTTTTAAGAAAGAGCTACTCAACCTCTAAAAATAAGGGATGTTAAGCAACCCTACACTACGGGACATTCCTAGAGGAGCATCTTCTGGAAAAAGGCTATTCTGTGAAGTAAAGAAGTTTTTTTTTAATGAACGGATCTCAAAATTAGGAGACACAGATTAATAAACCTAATATGTAATCACGTTTTATATCAAAAAATGTACCTTGAAAGGCAAGAAAGCTTAATGCATGTCTAGGTGTCTAGTATATGAGTAAAGTGCATCTCTTGATATAAATAAATTTAGAGAAGACATAATAAAGGCAAAATAAAACTGTGGATAAAATGGTTTTGTTGAGATTAAATAAAATGATCATGAAAATTTTATTCCCATTCTTAAAAAACATTTGAACCAAACTGATCCTGTTCAGTGAGATGAAAGGGAAAGATTGTATTGTCCTTAAAATAGAAAGAATTATTCACTGGCTGATTTATTTCCTTCCTCTCTGTCTCTCTTCTTTATTTACATTTTTGGGGGCTAAATGACACAGTGCTGAGTAGTGAAACCATCAATTTTGGTCATGACATTTTTGCTGCCTCAGTTGACTCCACCAACCTTTGCAAAGTTACACAGGTGGCCACAAGGGTATTCCCTCCAGTCACCCTACTCATTAGGCTTTTGATGTAAGTGCAGAAGCAGCATGGAGCATGCACAGTGCCCTCCTTGCTTGCGTTCTCAAAGTTGGTTCTTTTGCAAGCAAATTTTGGTGTCGTGACTCAACTACTGGGACAGCTGAAGAAGTTCACAGGGATGAAAACACATGAAAAAGACTAACATGTGCATCGTGAATAGGGATTTTGGTCTCATTCTCTCTCCCTTAGCCACATTTCTTAAGACTCCTGTCACAAAGATACTTCATTTCCACAGGAAGGGTAGGTCTCAGTTACAGCAACCAAGACTTTTGGATACTGTCTGTTCACTCCAATGAGAGCATTCACACATGGTACCATATTCAGTGTTTCCCAATGTTTTATGACTCCTCCCAGTGCTGTAACTTCAGTCATGATGTAAGGTAGTGAAAGTCATCTACACAAATTAAGGAGACAGTCAGTGAGCCTTTGTATGATCTCCTCCCAGCATCATTCATGTCTGTTCTAGGGAGACATTCTGTGAACAAGAAAACATCTCACTCTGGATTTTAGTTTCTGTATTGAGACGGTTGGGTGTTAAAGTTACATGAGTTTTTGCATTGTAGGCATTGGTCCTTTGGTCTGTTTTCACATGTCCAAAAAGTGTTAATAGGAACTATGAGAATGAAGATTTAGACTCATGATAAAGACTTATGCAATGACTTGTCAGTAAAGGAAATGTTGTTATTATTATTATTATTATTATTATTATTATTATTATTACCATTATTATTTCTAGGTGTAAGGAAAATTAACTTGTGTTTAGTCCTCCAAACATGTATCAATAGCAGTTGGCCCTTAAGTACCTTGGATCAGAGATTCTATAACTGATGTTAATAGGTAAGATTGTATGATAATTATAGGTGAGGAAAATGTATTATGGCATAATGGGAAATATAATTTTATGGGAATATAACTGTCAGCTTTATTTTCTTACAGCCTGTTAAATCTTTTGAAAATGTTGCACAAATACCTCAATAAATATTCAGAAATTACTTTTTCAAGTGAAATCTCTTCATCCTCCTTATCTTTTATAAAATCTTATGAAGCTAAACAAATGCAATTTCATAATCACATACATGTATATGTGATTGATGTGATGTGGGGATAAGTCATGGGAACTGGAAATCAATCATTCAGCTTCTTCACTTGGCATGATTAATGCTTTGTTTTAGGGCAAGGAGAAAATACTTAACATCAGGTTTGACCCTTAGAAAAGGCCACAAGTCCAGAGACTGGGGCAGCATTTCAGCTTTGAGAGTGATCTAGAAAACTTTCAATATAGGATTGTGGAATTGTGGGGGCTTTCCACAGAAAACAAAATAGATGCACATTTACTTGGTTTAATGAAAAGAAGAATGCAAACTAAAGCTCTTTCTGCTAGTTGGACAATAAAGTTTACATCTTTTTCTTTCTCCTGGATAAGGAAGTAACGCAACTATTCTAAATGCAACTAACGCAACTATTCTAAAAATTTTATTTCATTAAAATTAAATTCCACCATAAATTCTTTATGGTGGAAAAATGGCCAAGGGGTTACAATTTCTTTAAGTTCTGTGTTTATCCTGTCCTGGGGGCTCCTGAAGATACCCTTTCCCTTCAAATTCCTGATGAGCTCATCAGATCTTTATCTTTTTAATAGCTTAGACCATCAAATTAGGGAACGCATCATGAATGTATGTAGACTAATCAGGTCCTGAAGTGATCATGAATATGATCACTTACACATAGTGAGCAGAGACCATCATTAGTCCTTAGGATAAGGCATGCCACCCACCAGACTCCTGTTACGTAAAGGCTAGGAAATGGCAATACTTGCTTGCTGCTAACTTACCTATTCTGAAGACTCACTGGGGCAGCATCCTCTTGGCTGCTCCAACACCCCCAGACATGGCTCAGCACCTGTGTTGGCTGGGGGATATCCTGGCCCAGGCTGGTGTGCCAAGAGGTGGAGGGAACTGCCTTACTCCCTGAGCAACAGCTCATATCATGAGTTGCAACACAGCAAGGAAGAAAGTTAGCTCTTTCTTCTTACAGAGGATAGCAAGTACAGAAGGTTACTTCATGTACAGAGACATAAGCCCGAACACTTATATGGCAAATTATCCCATTTTCAAAAATGCTTACGTGCCTGCATCTGGGATTTGGAGCTGAGATGGGCAAAAAGGATCAACCATGCTGACCAGGTGACTTCAGTGTAAAATGTTGGTTTTGCAGAACTTGTCAGCTACATTTTTGTACCTTTGTTATAGGAAATGTTTTTGCTTTATTTGAGTTTTTGGTTAACCTTACTAGATTCAGTAGTGTTTTCTTGATGATGATGATGATTGTTGTTATCCAAATGTAAACACAATATCAATTTTATTTCCCATATGTTTGTCATTATTTTCTGGTCCCATTAAAGATAAAATTGTGGTAATTAATGCTAGAGCAAAAGCTGAGATTTGGAAACCTGAGCACTCCTATCAGCAAATACCTTCAAGCACTTTTTCAGCCATTGCCAGCTTTCCTCACAGCAGCTATACATTTTTGTGTGATTACAGCAAGCTTCTCTCCTGGAAAAAGAAGAAGAGAAACTACTTTCTAAAAATCTCTTACATTTTCACACAGAGAACCAAGAAAAGATATCTTCTGAACAAATGGAAGTATAGTTTGCATATTACATCAATGTTGATCATGTTTTCACCTCTCCTCTTTAGTTAGCAATATAAATTCATGATCATTAGCACACAGGTGCTCAGCGTTCCCAGCACTCAAATGACAAGGGAGTTGTCTTTATTTCATTCCAAGATTTTTACTTTTTGATTTAATGTAGTAACTTCAGTCATTTCTAGAGCACAAAGGACTCCTATGGCTGTTTCCTGAGAAACCACTTGGATGGGAATGGGGCAACATTTTCTGTTGTCTTTCTGCCAAGTCTCCAGCTTCAAAGAATTGGCTTTTAGGATTTCCCATTAAAAAGCTGAAGGAGCAGGAAAAATAAAGATTACCACAACAATTACAACACAAAATAATCCTCTTGCACCAACAGCTATGGAACTTCCTGATGTTGCTTTGCAATCTTGGCCCCAGTAGCTGGAGCTAGGAATTAACCCTTACACTCCTTGACTGTAGTTGCCATTTATTATTCACATTATTGTTGTGCCTGGAGGCCCCAGCCAGTGACTGAAATTCTTTTGTCCTAAACATTGAATATTTGTGAGCTATAAAAAGAGCCTCTGACCTCAATAACTTAACAGGTGCAGGGAGTTCAATACTACACTCCTGTTTCCACTTGCATTGAAATCTGCTTCTTATATCTGTACTGAATCTAATAGTTAAATAACAATAATTAAATGAGAAACCACTGAGTTTCTATTGTGTCTGCTTTAACTCTTCACAAAAGCAGTTAATGATATTTGCAGCTCTTTTACACTAACACCATTACAGCCATGGTACTGTGTTATGCAATTACATATGAAAGAGCAAGAAGAGGGGGGGTTCATGTGTTTCTCTAACACCTTTGTATTGCAGGGAAGGAGAGGATAAGAACTTTGCATCCAGAGTCCCTTGTTCCTCTTTTGTTTTTGTGTGTGTCCATTTTGTGTTTGGGTTTGTGTGTGTGTGGCTTTGCTTTTTTTCAGATATTTATGTTGTAGGAGCAAAGTCTGGTCTTTATTCTTCTTTCATTTGTGAGAAAAGTGTTTTCATTTGTTTTTAAAAGTGTCTTTTATATTACATATGGCAGCTTATCATGAATATTGCTGTTATTCTGTCATAGAATACACAGCAGGTTATATTCCAATAGAAGAGTATCAGAGCTAGACAGATTCTGATCTAAATTACATGGTAGAGGTACAAAGTGATTCTTCAGTCTACCTGATTTATTGTAGCATAACTGAAATAAAAGTAGGTCTTAGTATTTAATCTGCAGATTAATATTTTATTCATATTTAGAAATATTGCCAAAATGGGACGAGATATTAATAGAAAGAGACCAATGCAACACAAAAGTAGGTTGTTTTCCAAATCTCCTTCACAGAAATCTGCTATAGACTGACTGCAGATTATTAGTGATACATTCAAATGCCTTAGAGAAAGTCTGCAGTACAAATGTATATTAAAAGATTTAGGTCATAAATGTAACCAGAGCTTACAGTGGTTTCCCCCCCCAAAAAAGCCAATGCCTGCATGAATCTGTCTGAACCTGTTGCAGTCTTCACAGACAGGCCCAGTGATATCTCTGCCTTGAAGTGGGAAGCACATTCAATGTGCATTCTCCATTCAATGGAGAAACATTGCCACTATGGACTTTGTTTTCTCCATTTCATTAAACACTACTTCTCTTTCACTTCTTTTCAAGTGATAGGCAGTGGCCACTTATGTGATTTCTATATATAGAAAAATATATCAAGAGTACAGTGAAGGAAGACTGTTTTTGCATTGCTGGAGAGTCAATGATCCAAAGTTTCCAAAGCAGCAGCTCTCAGTCTCTCACCTGTGTGGTCACCATTATGAATTTTTCAACTGGATGATCTTATAATGCTTTCCATTTGGTCCCTGTGACATTCATGAATAGGTTCATATTCAGCCAATGAGCAAGGTATTACATATTCCCTCATTGCTCTGGCCCCAGGCCTTGTCAGGTGCTCCCAGTTTTAAAACCCTTCTCCGTTCTCAGGGATGTTTGCTTCTTCATGGATGTTGCTTGGGTGCTCATCAGAACCTGAGGCCAGAACCAATGAAAAATGGGTTTTGTGTTTTGGACTCAAAAGATATTGTACATGCCCTGCCAAATATGAAGCTAGTTGGCTATGTCCCCTGAATAATGCGGACAGAGGTAGGCACTGCAAGATCAATCTACAAAGACAAATGCATAGAGATGCAGCATCAGCCCCACGAGCAAGGAGATACCTAAGTTTAACAAATGGGGGAAAACCTGCTTCTCTGCAGGGCTTAAATGCTTTAGTCAATATGACCAGACAGTGCCTCCCTACACTCAGACTCTACAGCTTCCAGGACATGTGATACCTTGTTCTTGCTTCAGGGAAAGAAGCCGGCTTCACTCATTTCTTTCAGGATAAGGCCATTTAAAGAAGATAAGAAAGGGATTCTCCTCCTAACCCTTTATTAGAAGCATTGGGAGTATGAAGGCAACATGTACATTCAGTTTCTTCCCTATTCAGGAGAGGTACTGTCCCAGAAGACTTCTAGGTTTTCACAGAATCACAGAATTTCTAGGTTGGAAGAGACCTCAAGATCATCGAGTCCAACCTCTAACCTAACACTAACAGTCCCCACTAAACCATATCCCTAAGCTCTACATCTAAACATCTTTTAAAGACCTCCAGGGATGGTGACTCCACCACCTCCCTGGGCAGCCTGTTCCAGTGCCTAACAACCCTTTCAGTAAAGAAGTTCTTCCTAACATCTAACCTAAAACTCCCCTGGTGCAACTTAAGCCCATTCCCCCTCATCCTGTCACCAGGCACGTGGGAGAACAGACCAACCCCCACCTCGCTACAGCCTCCTTTGAGGTAGCTGTAGAGAGCGATAAGGTCGCCCCTGAGCCTCCTCTTCTCCAGGCTGAACAAGCCCAGCTCCTTCAGCCGCTCCTCGTAGGACTTGTTCTCCAGGCCCCTCACCAGCTTCATCACCCTTCTCTGGACCCGCTCAAGCACATCGATGTCCTTCTTGTAGCGAGGGGCCCAAAACTGAACACAGTACTTGAGGTGCGGCCTCACCAGAGCTGAGTACAGGTGGACGATCACCTCCCTAGCCCTGCTGATCACACTGTTTCTGATACAAGCCAGGATGCCGTTGGCCTTCTTGGCAACCTGAGCACACTGCTGGCTCATATTCAGCCGACTGTCCACCATCACTCCCAGGTCCTTCTCTGCCTGGCAGCTCTCCAACCACTCATCTCCCAGTCTGTAGCTCTGCTTGGGGTTATTGCGCCCCAGGTGCAGGACCCGGCACTTGGCCTTGTTGAACTTCATGCAGTTTACCTCAGTCCATCGGTGCAGCCTAACCAGATCCTCCTGCAGAGCTTTCCTACCCTCGAGCAGATCGACACATGCGCATAGCTTAGTGTCATCTGCAAACTTACTGAGGGTGCACTCAATGCCCTCGTCCAGATCATTGATGAAGATATTAAAGAGGATTTCTCAGGTATGACAGCAGGGTATTCTTTACCCAGCTCACTGGAAATGAATTCAACATGTCGAAGCATGGTAGCCAAGGGGGGGAAAAATCATAAAGGGCGATGTTGGGAATATTGCTAATAAGCCTTGAGAACCCTTCTGCTTATTCCACCTATAACTCTCTTCCTTCTCAGCACCCCACAGGGCCTTAATCTTTCTAGTCGTACACAAAAACAAGTAGTAATTTTCCTCTTCACGTGCTAATGGTGCCAAAATGGTGACAGTTGGAAAGACAAACTAAAGGTCTTTGCAGAAAAAAATAAAAATAAAATACTGAAAACAACAGATTATTTTGTGGGGTTAATTATTATTTTTACTATTCTGTCAATTTTTTTCATTTGAAAGGGCTTGTAAGCATGAGGCTAAATCACTGATGAGTCATTTGGGAACAAAGATGTTTTGCAGTGATGCTCTGAACATGCAATTATGTGCAAATATACACACTTCCCTGCAAATAATTAATCTGAGGATCAAAGGCTGAGATGACAAATTTTCTCCAAGTTCTCGTCCAGCCTTTTACAACTAGTGATTCCAATATGCTTTGCCACACAAAACTATATTACAGGTTTCTTAGTCACAAAACAGCCCAAGTAACAGCAACTTGTACTCTATATGTCTTGTAACAAAAGGGAAATGAAGTTGCTTCCAGAGGCACAGTGCCCTGTGCTGAGAAACCTTGCAGATGGGTTTATAAGCCTTAGAAAAAGATGAATGAAAAGACAAAAGCCATCACTGGTAGTAGGTGATGCTTTTCCAGGCCAGGGACTTGTAGAATTAATTTCCTCTTTAGTCCCCTGCCCCATCCTCCACTTCTTTTGTCACTGATGAATCTGCCACCATGTCACATTTCCAAACATGACATCAGATGGCATCATGAAAGGGGAAAATAATTTTTAGATGAAAAACAAACAGGAGCCGCAATAAAAGATAGAATGGGTAAGACCTACTGCCGCAAGGTTAAAAGTCCATTTAAAAATTTCATTATCAGTTGTCCTTTACTGTCCTGCTCCCCTTCATTGTGTGAGCTGTTTGCAGCATGGCAGGCTTCCAAAGCTATTTTTCAGATGCTTTGCAGCAGATGTGATAATTACAAGATGCACCATCATAGGATTTTGGTATTCATCTGTTTTCCTTAATTTCATTTTTACTACCTTTCCTTTAAAGACAGCATGTATTGAGGCCATAAACTGTCAAATTCTATATCTTATGAGGCGACCAGTGTCATGAAATGCGAGATGATTTAAATTTTCAATCAAATGGACAGAAATGAAAAATTCAGCACAATTCTAATAGAAGCATTTAAAGCCTCCCAAGTGGGATTTTTTTTCTCTTCCTTCTAATCTTTGTAATTCCAGAACTAACACTAAATTAGAGTTTGCAGAAGATTTTCATGTACAAAATTAGATCAGGCTAATAAGTATAGGATTCTAAAATGATCCAAGGTTGTTTCTTCCCACTTTTCCTTGGTGACTGGAGCTTCCTTCCCCCAAAGAATCAGGCTCTGTGGCACGATTAATTCTTGCTGTCAAGAAACAAGCATGCAATGACACTTGCTAATCAGCAGGGAAAAAAGGTGGGAAATAGTCACTCATCTGCTCAGAAGGAAGGATTTTTGTATCTAAGGATCTAAATATTAATAAATCAGAACTGGAATAGGCAATTAGAGCAGGCACTCTGTGGACAAAGCAGCAGATGTGGCTATTCTTTTTAGCTAAAAAGGATGATCTGGAGAGAAGGCAGTGTGCTCCCTTCAACTCCCCACCTGCCCCATCACAACATGACATTGTGAACACACACATGTACATGCACACGCACACACACACACTCATCACTAAGGAAGCAAACTGATTGTTTAGCAGAGAAAGAAAATATAACCTGCAAGCAAAGGGAGAAGTGGAGGGAAGGACATATGGTGACGTTTTACTGTGCTTGGTATTGTCTTGACATGAAAGACAACTCTGCAGGAGGATTTTCAATGCCCATCAATATGCAAAGGCAGCTTTCAGCTTAGCAGTTCTGATAGCATTCAGTGGATAACAGGCATGGAGAAGTGTAGGCCACCTGGAATCACAGGATAATTAAATGCAATGCTGGTTTTCTTTCCTTCACTCTGGGAAGAAAAAAAAAATCAAACAAAAAACCAATGAGCTCTGACTTCAGAAAAGCAAACAAATTTGCAGTGTTTTGTCATGTAATACTTTACTACCAGTTAAGTTTTTATGAACAAATATGGGAGTTTTTACAGTAGTTTCATATCCCCGTGTAAGGTGTCATAGGATAATAAAATACCCAGTGATTAAATTTAAGTACATGGAGAGGGGGATGAGGGGAAATCTAATTCCCACCTGAACTGTTGAAACCACTTGCTCCAGTGGCTCTTCTCCAGTTTTTTTGCATCAAAGCTGCTTCAGGGCTGTAAAACTTTCATGTGCTAAAAATGCATCTGGTATTTTTGGGGCCAAAGGTGATGCTCATGCCATTTAGCACACTGGGACAACAATTAGCAAACCAGGTTTCTTCTCTTTCATGAGCACTGTGAAGGCTTCTGGGCACCATACTCTGCAACACTGGATAAGATTTTTTAATGAGCTGAACACATGCAGAAGCTGATATAGGTTTTGTTTCTTTAACTGCAGTGCTGTTAGAGTGCGAAACAAACTTCACCACATGAAGGTAAGAGCACTTGGCTTTTCAGTCATTACCCTTAGTAATAGATGTATCTATCTGATCCTTTATTCTTGCAGAAAAGTTTTAATTCTAGAAGAAAGGATTTTTATGCAGGTAGAGTTTTGCATATATAGCTACTGTTCATTCAAACTGATTTCACTAACTTTTCTTTATTTATGCAGAGATTTCAGACTTATAAAAGCCATGGATTAGGGAAAGACTCCTTTTTAGTTTTTTAAAACTGGATAATAACATTTAATAAAACTATAATAATAATAATCCTCAGCACTTACGTAATATTACCCCTTTTCATCTCCAAAACATCTTATAAATGCTTCCTGGGAGTTTGGAGTGAGTCTTATGATCACCATTTTACAGATTAAGAAGTAGAGGCAAGACATTAAGATTTCAATGCTTTACCTCCAGTATAAAACCATAGCTACTGAAAATCTTTTTTTTCTTTACTTTTTTTCTCCTCTTCTTTCCATTGATCCAGCTCCACCATGAGAATCTCTGTTGCTGGAGTTTTCAAACTAGCATGCCCAAATTCCTATATCCTACCCAAGTTTTTGCTGCAGTTTTGCTTTTCAAACCCTATGTAAAATATCCCTCTGACATTTTTGGAATAAACAACTACATAAATAAGTAAAAGAACTTCCTACAACCAGCTCTCACAACAAATCCATTATCTTATTATTATTATTATTATTAATTTTATTTTTGATAATCTGAAACATATCCACTGGTTTCCAGCAGCAAAAGAACCTTCACTTCTGCATTTTCTTTGGCCTAGAAAACATCTCTGACTATTACTGATGTTAGTTTGCTAATTATTGAGCCTGAGGGCCCACTCACAGTTTATATGCCATCCTCTGCACAAATACTTACCAAAGAGACAGATCTTGTTAGGAGGAAATGCAGTGTACAATTTAGCTAGTGCTTACCAAGAATACCTCTTACTAGAGCTTAGGAGAAGTTTAATTTAGCATAGCTTGAGGTTCATGGTGTTTCTCACTGGAACTCACAGCAGGCACACATGAGAAAACATGCCCTTTACATACTTGCATTTTAAACTTAGGTGAAAAAAAAAAAAAAAAAAAAAAAAAAGCTTTTCATCTTGCTTAGTCTGTGTCTCTACATTTTTCTCTTCTTTTAATATTTTGTCCTGAAAATGTAGTATTGGATTTTGAAAGTATTCAAGAGATTGCATTAGGCATTGCATCTATTTGACAATGTAAAACTATTTTCTGCTGTGAATTGTTGCCTTGAATCAAAATCCACAGTACTTGTTGGAAAGATTTCTAGTGATTTTGGGGGCTTTGCTTCAAATACTCTCTCAAACTCCGAAGTATTTTGCTGTGTGGATGAGGTCTTCATATTTACCAAGGTGTTCTAAAGCTCACTAATGGAATGAAAAAAAAAATAAAAATAAAAATAAAAATAAAAATAAAAATAAAAATAAAAACATTATTTCCATTTGAAATAAAGTAAAATAAGGTAATAAAAGGTAGATTGATTATGTACCAAGACACGTAACATCATGTCAACGAAGTGGGTGTCGTTTGCAGTGTAAGTAACACAGGCGTTTCAGCATCACAGCAGCCCAGAACATGTATATATATGTATATATATACATTTATACATATATATACATATATACATATATATATATATATATATTTTCCCCAGTGTTCTTCATGTATTGCTGTGGTACAATACGTCATGAAATGACATGAGCATGAGGTAATACTCCATAAATTACTGGCATGCTATAGCAAATTAGACTGTGAAACCCTATGACATACTGTATTTTAACAGATAATGTGTTTTAGAATCATTTGTTTATTTTGTTGTTTGTGTGAGTATTTGTCACTGGCTCAGCAAGTGACTCTTTGGCCAGTTACATCCTGTGGCAGTATCAGACAAAGACAGCCTTCTTGGCAAGCAGACATATTCCACCTCTCACAAACTGCAAACTGCCTGGCTTGCTGTGACCTCGTGCAGTCCAGCCTCAAGTCCCTGCCGCAGATGGAGCACATGGCTCCTCCAGCTGTAGAAACCTTACAGATGCGCAGTGAGTCACAACTACTGTTCAAACTGCAGTGAAAGGGGTGGGGATTGAGACATTAATTAGGAAACCTGGTTTTAAATCTCTGCAACAGTGCTTCATGTTAAGTGCTACTCTGACCATGAGGAGGGTGAAGTACTATGTTAGGCTTTGTGTGGAGTGTTTTACTGACCCTTCTACTTTTCTAATTAAAGAAAATCACCACGATTTTTATTTCCTTTGCAGCTCTCTGGAAGTCATTTGGCCACTTTAATGAAGTAAATTAAGAGGATTATTTCATTTTCTATTGCTTTCTTTGCCTGCAGCACAGAACAACGCCTTTCACAATCAGGATGTCAGGGAGTGACAGTGAGTATGTTGTGTCTAACATCATTAATGCTTCTAGATTTGAAATAAGCAAATAGCTCAAGGAGAAAGACTTTTTTTTTTTTTTTTTTTTTTTTTTGTATTTTATATCAGCCTTTTTCAAGACAGAAATCTATGGATCATTCACTTTATGTTTTCTGCAACACCCAACAATTAATAAGAGTCCAAAGAGGTAAAAAGAGCAGAAAAACAAACAAACAAACAAAAAACACAGCAGCCATTAGCTAATTCAAGTTGTGACTTAAATATGTTTCTCCCTCTCCCTCTCTTTCTCTATTTACTCTGTGAGCCATGCACAGATTTGTAACCACAGAAATAGATCAGTTTAGGAGAAAAATATTTTTATTTGGTTTTAAATTAGCTGAAAATTCAAACTGGTGTTTTTATACTTGTGTGGGAATCTCCCTCATCACATATGAGCCCTTCTCCTTTCCTAACTTCATATTTTAGAAATCTGTTGATAGTAAAAATATATTGAAAAGGCTGCACAAAAGGTTCAAAAAGAGAAAAAAAAAAGTTAGTGTGGAAAACAAGTCCAACAGCAAATCATTGAACTTCAATGAAAATGTGATACGGCAGTGCCATGCACATACTCTTTAATTAGACAAGAGCTGTCATATCTGCAGGTCCTATGAAATTAATTGTCAGTTTGCTTGGGATTAGTCTAATTCTATGTAAATTCCATGCAATCTGTAGTTTGCAGAAGGTGGGCATTATATCTGATAGAGGCCACAATTAACCATATAATCCCCCTAGGTACAATTCTTCTGACATTCTGTGCTACAACAGCTGGGAGTAACTTACTGTGTGACTCATCCTAATGAGATCCGTGTAAAAAACTATTCATGAGAACTCAGTAACAATAGGCCTTCAGATTAAACAGAAGATGTTCTTTGGTTCAATTACACAAATAACTAAACAATAAGAAAGTGATAAAACCAACATGCAACACTTTTAGACTAGCACAACCACGCACATAGAGCTAACAACACCATGAACAGTATGACTTCATGGTGTTACAAAGGTTACATTTTTGTTAACCAGAAGCAAAATTATCGTGCTATCACCCACTAATTTTGAGACACACATCTTTACATTGTTACATTTCCAGGAGCTCAGCTTCCTCAGTAAGGCCAGCATTCTCAGAATAAGACATCAAAATGAAAGCTAATATTTCCAAAAGCATTCAGTGCTTAACACTGCCCGGTATATATGGCCCTGTTTCAACTTGAGGAGAAAAGCATTTGTGAATGCTGAGCCATTTTGTAAATCCTGACCATGAAGTTATATTTTCATAAGTGCTTAAAACATTGTTTCAGAAGTGAAAACAATAGCTTAGATACACAAACAGGTTACTGCGAATAAACAAATCAAGTCTTACTGGCACAATAAATTATCTGCATGTGCACAACCAGCTCTTTCCTTCTAGCGTGAGCCAGCTTGAGATGCTATTACTCAATATTGACTGAGAAACCATTCAGGATATCACAAGCACCTCAGTAATCTATTCATTGACTGACCCCTTAGGCATAAAAACTGCATATAAAAATCACACAGAATCTTCAAACAGACATAAGCATCCAGCCTCTAAGGAAAGTAGGAATGTAGATGCTTTTGAAAACAGAAACAGGCCCCTTATCTGCAGGCCCTTTGGAAGTTTAAAGCAAATTTGAAAACGTAGTTCTAAAGCAAATTTGACCTCCAAGTGACATAGTACAAACCTTTTAAAATTGTCCACAAGCATGTGTTTGGTAGTCAATTATGAATAATTAGAAACTTTAAATTAATTAGCCAATATTGCTTCTTTTCCATGCAGGTATTACCTACAAGAAGCCGTGTTCTCGAAGGTATTTGTTCATGTGTTCCATGAACAATTTTTTAATCTACAGTCCATTCCACAACTGTTAACTGCAAATATTTAAAAACAAAGTAGAGCCATTTATCTAAATAAATTACATGATATTGTTTCTTTTCCCTGAGTGAGTGACTTGGGTAACTAACCAGCAACAGTAAGATCCTCAAATTGCAATCTGATTATGAAATTTGTCATTCAGTATTACAGACATAATTAGAAACTCACTGCAAGCTATGTGTGTGCACATATTCCCATGATGAGCCTATGTACGCACACACACGTGCCTTCAGGACCAGCTTTTTGGCTGCTGTAAATCAGAAGACCTCTGCTGAGAGCTGAGCATCTGGTCTGTGTGTTTAAATCCACTTTTCAGACTTGTGCAAATCAAGTCAGATTGTGTTTGCATCTTCCTCAAAGTGCCCTGAGGAGTATTGCAGGTTTTTGTGGCTGGTGGGCAGCATGCAGCACAGCAAGTAGCTCCATGTGTATATCTGTGGCAGTCTTCCCAGTGAAGTATTTAACTGAAAAATAAAGTTACACCCAGATAAGCCAGCTCTTAGCCCAGCTAGAGACAGCTTCCAGGCCTGAGAAGAGCACAGCTGCAGGGCACCCACCATCATTTTTCCATGGTAAGTATGTGGGGCACCCACACCATGACGCAGCTCACTGCCTCTTGATCAATTTCCTAATTACCTAGAGGAGATTGGTGCAGCTGCAGTCTCCATACCTCATTCTGAATTTGCTTATGGAGAAGCAGGAATGGCTAAGAATATATCAGACTTGCATAAGTTTAAAAGGAGTGTAAATGAAGATCACAATCTTCTCTTTGGAAAGTTAATAGAGATCCAGATTGGCATGCACTTTGCCAGGGTATTAGTCAGTGTGAAAATGATGATAATGCAGCTTTAGTCAGCAGCACTTTTTTGGTCTGCTTTTTTTTTTCTTTTGATTTGTTTCCTCTTTTTTTTTTTTTTTTCTTTTCCTCGTGTATAGGCAGCACACTATTGTAGGTCACAAAAAACAGTGTAAACTGAGTCACTGGTTCTCTTTCCATATTTTTCAGTCAACTGCACTGCTGTCTCAGAGATGTCACTGCACCTCTTAACATATATTTTTCTGCCTTGAAAAGTCTCTGATGACTTAGTCTTCTCAAATTCTCTGAGACCAATAAGAACATGGAAGAAAGAATCCAGTGCTACTGCTGTTGGTTCCGTATGTTAAATTTTATATAGGAGAAGTTTGCCAGACTGGTATGCTGATAAAATGTGGTACAGAGCATGTCAATTCAGCTGCTTGAAAGGATGACAAAATGAAGTATGTATATGTTCACCCACAAAACAGGTAAGAAACTGTAAATTACAGGTCTGCATTTGGTATCTGACAGTACATGTCTTGGGAACAACTCTTGGTAGGAGAAACTTTGAAACAGTGATGCGTGATGGTGAATATTTTGACAAAAGCTCCCGTGCATTTCCGTGCTTAGCTGGCTTCATGTCCTATGTGTTGAGCTATATCACTGGGAAACTTACTCAGTGGAAACAAAAATACTTTCAGCCAAAAAGCAGATATGACAGCTTGTCAAATAAGTAAAATTTCTGAAGACAGAGATTTCTTGCTTTTGAGAGTAAAACAGGCATATCAAGCAATATAAGCAGATCTAATCTGAGAGCTAGTTCATTTCCAAAATTCAACCAAGGGACAAATTTGCACCTGGAATTTAAACACAAGAATAAATCAGAAGAATGGTTCTTCTGCGTGTTTAATTGCAGGGACAATTAAAATAATTAAAGGTGCACAGGGAGCTGCTCATAACTCAGTTTTCATTCCTCAAAGCCTTTTGAAAAATCTAGCCCTAACAAGACTTTCTGAAAATGATGAGGTATTGTTCCTTAAGATAAAATGAACTATACCACCCAGTATTCAACCTGTATGATAAAGGCAGGTGTGAGTGCAAATCTTTTAAGACAGAGATACTATAACTCTGAAATGTGTGGTAATGTGTGTGACATTTGGTGAAAGTCAATTTCTTTCATCAGCAAAAACCTAAGCCCCTGGGAAAAGTCCTCTCTGGCAAGAATCATTTAGCTGTAACCACAGGAGACAAAGCCTGAGAGAGGGGAAAGTACCTCAGGAAAAGTCCAGACTTCTTTGATGGCAAAATTCCCACAAGGGTCTCCAAGCCCTGAGCAATTTCATTCCCAGCACATCATTGTGGAGCTGTGGAGTTAGTTACAGGACTGAACATCTCCAAGACAAGTTGCAAATAATTAAGTATGGAAACCTTGATATGGAGGCCTGATCCACTGTCTCCAGGGATGATGACTTTCAGCAGTAATGCAGAGGACAAAGTCTTTTCTGGAGGTTTCTCGCTAGCCTCATTGGCTCTGTTGTCCTTATTTACCTCTCTGGTGCATTAGTTTATGGTTCATTCAGTGAAGTTACACCAAAATAAAACTTGAGTTAGGTGTGAATCAGCTCCTATGATTCTGTAATGCTTCCAGCAGAGTTGTGTCTGCTAAATCTTGCTATGGCAGACTTACTATTGATTTTGCCCAAACATTTATTTTTAATTGATTTGAACTATATATATGTTGAAAGCAATTAAGCAAATAAGAATTTAGTAACTAGAGTACCACATATTCTTCGGACCTCCAGTAATCAGGATGACAGCTTATGCAGTGAATTTCTTTTTTTTTCAGTGGTGTATGTAAATTAATAGCCTCTGCAGATCTGCTTTTACCCTGATAGATATAATAAACTGTAATGATCTAATAATTCTCTTGCTGCAGGGCAGCCAGGTATAGCTTCTGTGAATTTATTTAACTGAAATTATGTAGACAGGACCTGAGAGTTAGTGATGCTGAGCACCCACAACTCCTGCTGAAATCTGTGAAAGCTCAGGGTGCTCATCACTTCAGAAAGTAGGCTAGTAACGTATACATGACAGGCTTTGTATATATAAGCCATCCTGTGAGCTGCAGCACTAATTAGGCACTGATTTCAGGAGGACTGTGTTCATACTTGCCTGCCCTGCAATAACTCCCAGTCCTTCCACCATGGCCCTCTCTCACCCTTGTAGCCTCAGGTCCCCTTGCAGCATTCCTAGAACCCCTTCAGCCTACGCTCCCTCCTTCCCCTCAGCCCTATTCCCTCCTTAATACTCTCTGCTTCTTCCACACCTCCCCTCAGGCACCATACACCTACCTCCTGTCTCCTTTCCATTTCTCTTCTACACCAAGTGAAAATAAGCCTGATTCATTATTCCCTGATGGGCTTGAAGTTGTTTGGCCATGTTGGCTGGCCAGCTGGCAGGCAAAACAGAGCAGGTAATTGTTTAATTCACACTGAAACCCTCTCCTCACTGGGAGAACTAATTTAGTTCTCTTTTCTCTGTCTAGCTGCCAGTTTTCATGAAACCTGGAGGAACATAATATATCTAAGGCTGATACCTCTATGTTAAATTCATTTGAAATAAGCCAACAGTATCAAATGTTATTTGAGGGCAGGACAGAAAAACAAATGGACATGCAGTACTGTTATGCAAGTCTTATTTCCTTAGGAAGCCAGGATAATAAAACACGCAGGCAGATGTTCATTGTATTTTCCTTCTCATGACCTTTCATGTCTGCTTAGATCCCAGTTCCACAGCCTCATGGATATTAGAAGACCAGTGTGCCCATTCAGTATCCCAGCTGAACACAGCTTTACTCATAGACAACAGGCTTAATTTTCAAACCCTTCAGACTATTTCTTTTTCATGACAGTCACAGTGCCTGACCCACCTTGTCACAGTTAACAACTGAGAGCCCAGATCTTTGTGTATTAAAAACTTCCATTGTCTTTTTCAATGACACTGTGCATATTACTCAGAATCTAACCCATTAACAATAACATTACAGTTTGTTCATGTTCTCCTGCTATTATTTCTTTCTGGTATACTTACAATTGCAAAGGATGTGTGGGGTTTGCTGTTTTTCATCTGAGATCTCAAGCTAAAGACTGTTGTTGCTTTCTTCTATTAGAAATATTTGATCTTCATTTTCTTCTTGGCTCCTCCCAGGAGTTGTAAGTATCCATAGAGATATGGCATATGGATGTAAACTGAGCTGTGGCTTTTCCTCCTCATATGGGAGCTGTGGATGTGAGATGCTGATTCTTAGAATTGCCAGAGCAGTGCAAAAGTCTGTGGGAGAAGGCTGGCCAGTTGTGAACATGGATGTGCTTGTTTGCCTAGGGCAGCTGTACTACTATGGTTGGCACGGCAGCACTAGATTTTTTGACGAGTGGTAAAACAGAGTTCATTGGTGGTCCTGTAGCTTTTTCCACAAAAGGAAGGAGTTTTGTCCTACTACTGTAGACCAATTCCATATTAAGCAATTTGTGGAAAATTAATGCAATATGGTGTTCTTCACTTCTTGCCTACAGATTGGAAGTTTCTTTCAGCCTGATCCAAAACCACTGTAGTGAACTGGGTTTAGACCAGATCTTCCATGGATAACATGTGTTGCCTGTGAGACCATCTCTAATTCACTACAAAACTCACAGCAATTCCATCAGCACAGTATAAACATGGCACAAGTGTTTACCAAGAGGTTTTTAATTACCACAAATAGTTGTGATCACAGTTCCCTGTGAAACTTGAAAGTGATCCCAGTTGTGCCACCTCTAAGGAGTCATTTTTCAGCACAAATGTGCTGTGCCACTGGCTGTATTACAGCCTCTTTTACCATGCCTAAGAGAACTGGGATACCACAGCAGCCCATAGCGAAGCAGCTCATACTAATTCTTGGTGACAAAATGTGTATGGTACAGAAGTGTTGGGGCATAATCAAGAGGTATGTTGTGCTATTGAGGTACTGAAACTTTCCAGCAACCTCTACCAGTCATCCCAGCATTGAGCCAGTTGGCCTGAAGGCAGACAGGGAAAGAGCAGAAGCAATTACAACTACAAGTTCAAGAAGCAGTGACTGTCATCTTTGCTGCTTCTACCCTTCAGATGTGTCCCAAATTCATGAGGAATGGCTATGGACTTAGCCCACAGTCTAAATTACTCTTGGTCCATGCGCTGAGGCTTGAAACAGTTAACCAAGTCCCTTAAGCAGTGTTGGCTAATCAGCTTATGCTGGCACACAGGCGAGAAGAAAGTAACACACCTGACTAGCTTGTCCAGATGTAACAGAGCTTACATTCCTCTAAGGGAGCTCAGCAAAGCACTCGACAGGACTGGGTGAACGGACTTTCCTTCTGTGAACTTGTGAGGGGTCCAGCCAGGTTAACAAAGTCATCACCACCACTTGCCTCTGCCATGGGCCCTTTTGTCAAGAGTGGGTTCAGCAAGCTGCTGTTGACTCCACGAAGCTGCAACAGCTCAGTCCTGTCATTGCTAAATTACACCCCAGTGGCCCTGAGAGGGAAGAAGGCTGCCTGGTGGGGAAGGAAGCAAGATCTGAGGTGGTGAGGAATCTTCATACAGACATCAAGGCCATTTCTGTCTGTCCACAGAGATACCTCCCAGGGCCTGTGCCGTCTGTATCACCTGCACAGTCTCCCCAGGGTCAGGACCAGCCTTGTGGTAGCCCCTTTCAGTGGAGCTAGTCTCAGTTGCCTTCAGCTGCAAAGCTGGGCCAGCAAGTAGATAACACTAGTCCTAACACAGGTGTGCTTTTCCCTGGTTGCTGTTTTAATGCAGCTACTCCTAGTCTGAGTGGCACACATCCCCGCTCTTTCTGACCATCCTGTTCAGCCACATTCAACCCAGGAGTGCAGAGAACCCTTTGGCAGGCAAGGATGGGTGTCTGCTGACCATGGAGGGGGACCTGAACTTCTCTGCTTCTAGCACTTCTGCTTCTGTCATTTTCCTTCACCAGGTGTCAGGTCAAGTGCCCCTTGTTGCCTGACTGTACAGGCTGAGATCTGTCAGCACTGAGAATGGAAATGACCAAGCAGCACTTAATTTTACACATTCAGCAAAGCAGTCTGAATTTTTCTGTAGAGAGAGTTCTTCCAGAGAGCAATTCAGAGCACTATTAAATCACTCCTTGGCAAGGCCTGCCTCACACTTGACTACTGAGAGAAGTTAAGGCTGTGTCTAATTGTGGGCTCCAGGAGGACTTTAAAGCTACATGATCCAAATGCTTATCCCAAATTTGTGTTGTCTCAGTCCCTTTGGCTGTGCTTCTACAGAAAAAGAAAACCAGACACAAAGGCTAAACAGAAGTCACAGCAAACTCAGCCAGTCAGTTAGCTCGAAGATGAGGGGTACTACCAGCCAATTTTATGCCAAACCAAGAAGATTATCTTTATTTAGCTGCCTAAACTACTGCGAATCTCATAGCTTGGGACCGATCCTGCAAAAGACTTATGGTAGCTTATGTCCATAAAGATCTGGTCCTTCATAATGTATCTTTTTCATGTTTGTATCCACGTAATCTGAATAAAAGTGGCTTTATATAGTTCACATCTGTGGAAAATCTGATAGTGATGAGCCAATCTGCACAACCCTCCTGAGAAAGATTGTTGGTACAGAAAGCAATACAGGGATTCTTTCTGTGCTCAGGCATCATGTCTCTTGAACAGCAGTGGGTATTACGAGCACCAGTTAAAGGAACCATGAAATATGCTGTAGTTAATACAGATTTAGGTTATTAACCTGCAGTTGATTCTGCTTCATTCTAGTAATTTGAGAAATTTTACAGATTAAAATGAAATAGTATCATTTTACTCATATGTTTGCACATTGTATTATAACTGAATTGTAGAAAAGCTTTTTGTAATTATCTGAATGATGCTGGAGCCCTTTTGCTTTCTCATAGGTGAGTGGGTTAATGGGAAAGAAAGGTGTAGGGATCTGTTTCCCAGAACTTCTTGTCCTAACCAGCACCAGGTGATATTTCTGACTGAGCACAAGGAGAAACATTAGGGAAGGAGGATGACTGCTGAGGAGGGGCAGCCCCTTGAGTCAGGGGGGCCTCTTGGAGGCCCTTAGTACACAAGCAAAAAACAGTCAGTTTTGTGCTCTGAATATTTTAATATATTTTAATTATTATTATTTTAAAAGCACAGGTGGTTGCTTTTGCCCTCCTACTCCCCAAACATATCTGAAATTAACTAGACTGCCCTGCACTGAGGAGATAATTTAGGGACCTTACAAATATCAGGAACCCTTCTCCTCTGCATGTGAGTGTAAAGGCCTGATGGTGCTTTTTTTTTTGTGGTAGGACAGAGGCTCTCCATATGCGGATGTGGGCATTGCTGCATGATGGACCACATTCCAAATTCTTTTTATCCCAGGTTTTCCCTGTTGCAACTGCTTTGATATAGAAGATTGTCTCATGACTGCAGACTAAATGCTACAGGGCTAGGCCCCTGGGCTCAGAAGATTTGATTAAAATAATTCTACCTTGACTGAACCAGTACACCTACTAGTTCCCCAGCCTGGAGATCATATACATGTACTTTAATGTGCACCATAATAATATGAAAGCCTTCCTCCCATTAGCCCAGGCATAGCCAAAGTATACCAAATCTATAAAGAAAGACTGCAGAGAATGTTAGACTTTGAAAAAACAATCCTTAGGGGAGATTTAATCACCAAATGCACTGAAGGAGATAATGAAGCTGAACAAAAATAACAATCCAGTGGATACAGACCAGGAGAAGAAAAAACTAGCAGTTCATTTAACTAATAGTAACACAAACAATAAATACTGTGTGGGACTGGAGAGCTTTCACTGTGTGATACAAAAATGCATCTTATTCTTTCTGCTTGTACTCAGTGCTTGGTGAGACCACTTGTTTGTCCCTTCCCTTCTCCTTCTTGGATTCTTACAGAGTGGGCCATTTTTATCTCACATCTACTAATTCACTTTGTTTCTGGGAGAAGAGATGACTCTGTCAGTTGTAATGTCTCTTCAATACTCAACAATAGGCAGAGGGCCTGGAAAATATACATTATGCAATGAGTATACATTATGCAATGAGCATTTATAATATTTAGAAAGTTACTTCCCTTTCCAGTTCTATAAACAAATATGAAAGGCTGCTAAGCCAGAAAGAAATCAGATCCTACCACTGAAAACAGCAATGAAAAAATGTCTGTAGTAAACTTTAACTCTCAGCTGCTATAACCATCAGTGGGTGAAGACTGAGTCTTTTGTTTTGCAAAGAACCTGGTTAATTATTCTTTTTCTTAAGCTTTCAGCACAAGATTATAAAGAATGCTGTCCTTGTAGCAGGCCTGCAATTTGGTCCTTCAGTATGACTTTTAAATACAGCTATGTGAAATGCTACGCTTTTAGCTTGCAAGAGTTCATAGGAATTTATGTTTGTGGGAGATTCAGAGAAATCCCCAAATCTCATGGGTAGGCATTGGTAAAACAACCACTCTCTGGCTAGCTCTGGCATCAGATTTCTGTGGCATTGCAAGCCTTGTATGGTATCAATGTGAAACCAAAACAGGGATTAGATTCACCCAAAACCTTCTTTGCTGCACAGAGAATCTGGAGCAGATCGAAGGCTTCTTGAAGCCCTGGGGAGTCCTTGGCTGGTGGACAGCAGAGCCCAACCTCCTCCTCCTCTCTCCCAGCCAAAGTGTCGGGATTGGATGCAGATGCACCGGGGTGTGTTCCAAGCGCCTGCACTAGCTTAAGAGTCAGAGAGAGAAAATTAAAAGTCAGCACAACACAGACATAAGTAAGGTCACTCTTTGCTCCTGGGGTTGATAGGATAGCCACCAGGCAGAGGGAACAGAGGGGTGAAGCTGAACAGTGCTTGCTGAACAAAGAGCTGCTCCCTACAGGACGGCAGTCCTAAAGGAAGCTCAGTCACATGCTTTTCAGCAAATTCCAGTTCAGTAATACCAGGAAATTTACATATGATCAAAGTACTCTTCAAACACTGGGCCAAATTCTGATCTCAGCACAGCTCTGGAGTAACTTTTTAAGCCAGTAGTGTTACTGCAGTTTAACGTCAGTATCAATTTTCCCTGATATAATTTGGCTAAACTTGCTGATATGATGGCAAAATATGTAAATGAGGTATGATTTTAGTCTCTTAACTCTCCTTTTCAGGGGTTTGCAATTTCCCTTTTGGCTCCTGCTCCCCATTTAATTATGCCAGGCTCTAAAATGCATTCTCAATGGCAAGCCAAGATTTTGAGTAATTGCAACGAATGGAGGATTTCTTGTTCCGACACACACATTAGCTAATTTTCCTTGGGTTCTGATACTAACTATCAAATTTCACCACCCCCGTGTCTCTGGGCTTTTTTTTTTTTTTTTTTCTTCCCTTGTTTTCCAATTGCAAAGCAGACATCTGGCAGCTCTCTGGTGGCAATAGCTGATACACTCACTCTGCTCATACCCATTTCTCTGTGGGAGGTAGGAAAAGAGGCAAAAGGAGCCATGGTTTCAGATTCAAGTCTTTATTCTTATCCTGTGTAATTCCATAGGGGGATGCTTTCCTCTTCCTCCCACCCTCAGGCTTGTGCTTTCTATTATCACCAAAAGACCAAACTAGCAAGAAAGGCTTCCACTGCCTTTAAAATCAGGAAAATTCTTTCTGGCTTCTCCTTTTGCAAGCAGCATTTATGTCTTCTTCTCCCAAGTCTCAGATGAGATCCTCCTCCTCTCAAACCCCCCGAGGGAAGAGGCATCCAAGCTGGGGTGGGGGGAACTTCATTCAACATTGCCACCTGGCCTTCCTGATGCTTGCTGCTGCAGAGATCACAGAAGTCTGGGACACAATGTGGAGAGCACCTGCCAGACTATTTTTCTGTGGGAAGAGTTCCCAAAGGGAATATTGAGATGCGGGAAAGGGAGGGGAGAAGGGAGGCAGTGTGCGACTTTATCTGCCATAATTTGCTCTGCTTGTCCCTTGAGTTCTGGAAGGAGAATATAACAGAGCCCTCCGTGACCTCCAGCTTTCACCTTAATATTTAATCATGATTTAGATTACTGTGATGTTGATTAAGACTAAGTAAATATATACTACACATAAATGATTTCACTCTAAATCAACAACTGCATTTTACCCAGTAATGATCATCATTAGCATGGAATGTTTCTCATGCTTATAATTTTTTAATAGATTGAAATTATTTTTATTGAAAAATAATCCCCACATGACCCCATATAATTTTGAATATTAATTTGTTCCTGTTCCCATATTCAAGATAATTGTGCCTGAAGTCATTTAGGCTCATATGAGAATGATCAATTTTTTTTCTTATGCAAAACATAGAGTCTTCTATTCTCTTAATACCAATGTGTTTCAGCTTTCACGCTGATGCTGACACAAATTGTCAAGATATTTTACATGGTCTGTGGAAGGGCCTAACTTCGTATGACACTTTCTTTGTTCTCTATCACAGAATACACACCTGATAGTTCTTGAAATTATTTTGATAGTTTGTTCCAACTGTGCAGGCTTGTACACATAGTCAATAGATATCTCTATCACTTTTTCATCCTACCATATTAACCCTACCTCTTTACTTCAGCTCACTTACATTGCAAGAAACTGATGTTTAAGAAAAATTAAAGTACTGATTAAAGTACTATTAAGCAGGCTTATGTCTCTGCAAGAATAACTCTGCTGTACCAGCCTCAAATAACATCTTAAAGTCATTTTCCAAATAAAACTGATAATTCAGACTCAAAACTACATTTCTCAAAATCTAAACATGCTATCATAATGTTTGGAGTTATCACATGAATATGTATTACAAAGCTTTAGTACCTGAGAATGTCAGAACGTGTAAGTATAAAAAAGAACACAGAGGAAAAAGTAAAGCATTTTAAAAATAAGCTCAACTGATTGAAAACTCAGCCCAGCGTGTTAAAGATGTGCCATTACTTTTTACTCCTGTATCAGTTTGAGACTGTCAGCAGCTCTTAATGCAACTTATTAAAGGATCCTGATAGAAAGGATCCTTTGGCTTCACTGCAAGTGATAGTAATAATCTGCAATGTTTCTTTCAAGCTCAATCACAGGACAGAAGAGTAAATGCTAGAGAAGGCTTTAAGCAGAAAATTGAGAGTGAAGTAGAGGGAGACAAATATATATATATTTGTCTATATATATATATAGACAGATAGGGAGACAAATATATATATATTTGTCTATATATATATGCAAGTGTCTTTTTTGCTAAGAACATTTCTGGTTCAGTTTAAGAACTGCTAAGGTAGTACTTGGGACAGCCAGAGGGACATTCATATTCTGCAGCAGAAGAATTGACCTGATACCAGTATCAGAACAGGCTGCTACCAACACAGTGATTTATTTGTCCAGATCACTAATCTGTTAGGACCATTCCAAATTTTAGAGACAATGAATGTTTCAACTGCTGCTAATTTTTACTGCTCCCTGCTTTGAATCACTGTATGGGGCCCTGTCCTCAATGTGTTGCATGTCAGCAGATTATCCCTTTTGTCCATAGAGAGTGGACAAGGTTACATTCAGTGTGTCTGATGTGTCACTCCCAGGACACAGGTAGAGTTTAGCCAAAGCTATCATTACAGACTGATAGTGATGATCTGACCACATAGTCACAATCTGTAAGATCTGTATTGCTTTATTTTATGGCTTTGTACATTACGCTGCCTAGACTCTAACATGCACCAAGTGCTGCCATCAGTCTTAACTCAGCATTAAGGTGTCTCAACATGTCACACTAATCTTGAAGGGATGACTTTGGCTCATTTTCAGAGTTTGAATTTATTTTAATATTTCTTTGATGACATATGAAGTTGGGAAACCAATTGAGACACATGTGCTTGTATCTCCATTTCAGCCTAGGCACCACATGAGATCTCTGGGAACAGGTCTACACCCTCACCAAATATATAGGTTAGAATTGTAGCTTCCTCATGCTATAAGCACTGTGCATCCCACACGTGGAGTTTAAAGTTGATTACAGTCAGGAGAAAAAGCTCAGTAAATTCATTTTAAAGACATCTTCCATTTTAAATATTTACCTCCACTATCTCTTTTTGATCAGCTTTGTCTCATGCCCAAACTGTCCCCTTCAGCTTTTTAAAGAGTCATCAGGTTTATGTTATGGATTCAGTCTGTCTGGCTTCTTTCTTTCTTGTATGGAAGTAAGTCAGCTTGGTACTAGTCAAGTAAAAGAAATAGAGAATTAGCAAGAGAGGTTTGAGCATTTATATTTTACCTCACATTTGGTACAGACTAAGTGCATGTCTATGATCAGGTAGCATGTGTCTGCTGATGTGCAGCAACTTGTTGAGCTGCAGTAACTTTAGCATCTGTCTGAGCCCTGAGGGTTTGTCTACACACAAAAGTTGTAATGTTTAACCATACCATATTGGTATGGTAAAATATTTGACCATATTAAAGTGCAATATTGCCCTCAAGGATAGATGCAGTCAGCTTGATGTAAAAGTATGTAAAACCATCAAACTTAGTCTTGTAAGAGAAGAGGAGTAAGCTATACCAATGTAAAGTACCTTTATACCTAACTATAATGTTAGCCGTAGGAGAGAAAGCCAGAAGATCACTACTCTGTATTTGTACCAGTGCAAATACTGTGTTGAAATCATGGTTGAAAAAGTACAGTTTGCTGTTGTCAAAATTATAACAGAACACATATTTCAAATCCTCCAATTCTGATGTGTGTGCCATTCAGTGGGAAAATATATATGCATATATATTACAGCCAGATTACATATAGAAGAGGTATATGGGGTGGGAGGGAAATACCTAAATTGTAAAATGTGACAAGAGTCTTGGATGAGAAAGACTAAAGCTTTCTGTTTAAGCAAGAAACACATTAAAAATTCAGGGACTGAAGAGCAGGAAGGAATCTGAACCAAGGGTTATGCAGAATTAGTAAGCTTTCTGTATCACATGTTCATTTGGTAATTTATGACAATTAGGTGACTTCAGGAGGGTGGGAAGTAAGACAGTAACAAGATAGTTAGCAAACAAGTTCTGTTGTAGTTTTTGCAGGAGCTTGATTTGAAACTTGGGACACATATATAATATATTCACTGATTAACAGAGAAGAAAGAAAGCATGAGCCTTGCAGATGTACAGAACAGACTGAACTAAAACCTAATATGGAATACCCATTATATGCTGCATATATTTACAAAATGAAATCTGTGACGAAATTCTGATGGAGGGACAGCGTGTCTCCTGGAATGGATAATACATTACAGACCATTTATTTTTCATTAATTTAGAAAGATTGCCAATAGCTGTCATAACATCATCTGCTGCGTAAAATGAGTTGGTGAAGTGAGCAGAGCATCCTCTTTTTGTCCTCTGAGGAAACTCTGAGGTCTGAACTTCAGTCCAAGAGTGGTTCCTACATCATCACTCTCAGATGTGAAATGATAGCCATTGTCAAAGAATAAACAGCCATCCTTGATTTCTGGTGCATGACTATATGCTGCTGTATTTCCTGTAATCTCAATGCTATATTTGTATATTAAAGAAGTGTTACATGTTGGATTCTTACATGACTATATATTCCACTGTATTAGATGAGTCAAAACCAACTAAAACACTACCTTTAATAGTAAAATACTATTCAACATGACCGAAATAATAGAATATGGCCCTACACAATTAGCTCTGTGAAGAGGAACCTTCATCTAACAAAGACTGTTGACCTTTTCATATTTTTTTTTCAGAGCACGAGCACCAAACAGCTGATCTAATTTTATTGTCAGATTTCATAAATACAAAGCACCTTCTAATTCTTCCGTACCAATATATCCAGCACTACTTGAAGAATCATAGAATCATAGAGTGGTTTGGGTTGGAAGGGACCTTAAAGATCATCTAGGTCCACCCACCTGCCATGGGCAGGGACACTTTCCACTAGATCAGGTTGCTCAAAGTCCCACTCAACCTGGTCTTGAACACTTCCAGGAATGGCACCTCCATAACTTCTCTGGACAACCTGGTCCAGTTCCTCACCACCCTCATAGGAAATAATTTCTTCCTTATCTCTAATCTAAAACTACCCTCTTCTAGTTTAAAACTGGTACCCCTTATCCTGTCATTACACTCCCTGATAAAAAGTACCCCCCAGTCTTTCCTGCAGGCCTTCTTCAAGTATTGGAAGGCCACTGTAAGGTCTCCTCAGAGCCTTCTCTTCTATAGGCTAAATAATTCCAGCTTTCTTAGTTTCTTCATTAGAGAGATGATCCAGCCCTCTGTTCATCCTTGTTACCCTCCTCTGAACCCACTCTAACAGGTCCGTGTCATTCTTATGCTGGTGGGGCCCCAAAGCTGAACACTGTACTGCAGGTAGATTCTCACAAGAACAAAGGAGGAGAATCACCTCCCTTGATGTGCTGGTCATGCTGTTTTGAATGTAGCCCAGGATACAGTCGGTTTTTAGTGCTGCAAGCACATATTTCCAGTTAATGTCAAGTTTTTTCATTTACCAATACCCCCAGTGCCTTATCTGCAGGGCTGTGGTCTATCCACTCATTGCACAACTCGTATTCACATTTGGGGTCACCCCAATCCAGGTGCAGGACCTTTGACATGGCTTTGTTGAACCTTGTGTTGTTTGCATGAGCCAATCTCTAAGAACTGTCAAAGTCCCTCTGGATGGCATCCCTTCCCTCCAGAATGTCAATGTCATCACTCAGCTTGGTGTCATCCACAAACTTGTTGAGGGTGCACCCAATCTCACTTTCCATGTCACCAAAAAAAATGTTAAATAGTACCACTCCCAGTATAGATTCCAAGGAACACCAGCTGTTACTGGTTTTCACTTGGATATCAAACTATTGGGTACAACTCTTTGAGTGTGAGCATCCAGCCAATTACTTGTCCATTGAGTGATCCATCTGTCAAATCCACATCTCTGCAATTTGGAGACAAGGATGTCATGCAGGATGGTGTCAAATGCTATGCACAAATCCAGGTAGATTATTTCAGTTGCTCTTCCCTCTTCCAGCAGTGCTGTAAACTGTCACAGAAGGCCACCACATTTGCCAGGCAATAATTGCCCTTAGTGAAGCCAATTTGGCTGTCACCAATCACCTCATAATTCTCCATGTTCTTTAGCACAGTTTCCAGGAGGATCTGTTCCATGATTTTGACATGCACAGAGGGGAGAGTGACTGGCCTGTGGTTCCCTGGGTCTTCCTTCCTTCTGTGCTGTCCCTCCAACAGATATCAGGGTGGTTTAAATCCCCATGAGAATGAGGGCTTTTGAAATTGAGGCTGTTCTTCTCTATAGAGGACCTTACCTGCTCAGTTTTCTTGGTTGGGTGACCTTTAGCAGACCCCACTAAAATGTCACCTGTCCTTGCCCTCCCTTAAATCTTGACACATCAGCTCTCTGTTGGCTCCTCATCCATCCACAAACAGATCTCCATACACTCCAGCTGCTCATTGACATGGTAACACCCACTACTCGTCTCCCCTGCCTGTCCTTCCTGAAGAGTCTGTAACCTTCCAGTCCAACACTCCAGTCATGAGAACCATCCCAACACACCTCTGCGATGCCACTAAGGTCATAGCCCTGAAGGTGTGCGCACGTCTCTAACTCCCCTTGATTGTTCCTCATGGTATGTGCATTTGCATAGAGACCTTTAAATCAGGATGATGACACTTATACTGACTGGTGTGGCTGGGATCCCTTTATGCTGTTCTTCAGGTGCTCTTCCACTCACCTCTTTCCTGGCTCTGGGCATCTCTTGCTTCTGCTGGCACTGAACTGGTAAGGGTCATGTGTATTGAGGTTCCCATCCCCCAGAATCATTAGTTTAACGCTCTTTTTTGATGTCAGTTGACTTCATTTCTAGCTAACATAAAAAAAAAAAAAAAAAGAGAGAGAGAGAGAAAACTCCAGAGATATTAATAGCCTGTAGACTTTAAAAATGAACTTTAACCACACATGCTTGGTGTAAATAATCCTTTTAGAGGATTAGAGACACACTTGATGCATTATGGCACAAAAGATAACCACTAGGTAGTAGTTTAGTTGAGTTTAGTTTCTTTTTTTCTTTTCCTTTTTTATTCTTTAGCTTGTATTACAGCTACACTGTCATGAAATTTTAATTAAAAAAAAAAAAAAAAAGGAAGTAATTCTTTACTTTTTTGATGCACATCCAACAACAGTGAAACTCTCCACATAGCAGAGCAGGACACTTCCATTGTACAATTGTGTTTCATTTGAGAGCTTTCAGAAGCCATTAATTCATTCACATAGAATGAACCATCACCACGAAGGCCATGTATAACTAGATTTGCTAAATAATACGAAACATGCAGGCCTCTGGAGTGGAATCCCAAATTCTGAACTGTGTGCATTAGCTCTGTGCATGCTGCCTAGGCAGAAGGGGTCACCCCAGGAGGACAATCTGAGCATCCTGTGAATTGAGGAAGTAATTAAGAAACCAGCAGCCCTGAAGCTTCACCCTTTGGGGATGAAGATGTCAGACTGAGAACTGCAGGCAGGACCCTCTGCGCACTTCAGCTCAGAGGCTGCCTTTAGTGATTGGGTGAAAGTATACTTCAATTTTGATGAGAAGCAAAGCACAGGGAGAGAGATGAGCAAATTCTGACCCTCCCCATGACTTCTGGTTGCCTACTCCATATAATAATGTGGTAACTTTCTTACCACAGTGTCACAGTTTCCTCCTAGTATGAAGTCCCTCAGCTGTTTGTAGGGACCTAAAAAAAAAAAAAAAAAAAAAAGTATTATGCAGAGACAGGGACCCAGTGCTTTCTCCAAATGCAGCTTTCCATTGGTGCAAGTTCCTCTCATGAGTAAAAGCCTGCAGCAGAATCAGCATTTTTCTTGCTCTGGATCATGGGGTTGAGAAATAGCATGCAAGCTTTCTCAGTCTGTGAGGAGGACTGAACCAAAATGGATGGGAGCACTAATTAATAGAGGCTGTCTGTTTTTCTCCTGATAAAGTAAAATAAATAAAGTAAAATAAAAATAAATAAAATGGTCACACCAGCATTTGGATGAAAACCTGAGAACCTCATCCTGCCAATATGCAATTACAGATATTTGGAGGATTGCAACTGGATGGAGTCCTGTGCTGTATTAGACAGAAACTGGGAGCTCAGCTGCACTGAGAGCAGCACCAGCATCTCTGAAGCAGAGTTCTGGACTCACCAGAGACTCTGAAATCAAAGATGTACCCAGGGCTCAGCAGTGCTGGGAAGATGGTATATATGGACCCCAGTTTTACACCTACCTGCCATGGTTACAGTTGTGTTCTAGTGTAGCTATCAAAGGCATTTATGGGATATAGTTCATGCTTTCATCTTGACACAAATAACTGCATCTTCAAATTAGAATGAGCTATGATTGAATCACAGATTTTTCCAGATGTTTGATGTGTTTCCAGATGTTTGATCTTTTAAAATTAGGACTAAAAAAAAAAAAAAAAAAAAAAAAAAAAAAAAAGCTAAGATGGGAATATGGCATGTTTATATTAGATTTATGTTTTATATGCGTACTGAAACAAAAGTAACCTTTGATGCCTTGGTGATGTTGTAGCCATTGTCTTTTTTAAATAATGAGATATTCATGAACAATATTCAAGGAAGAAAGGACCTGTGCCAAAATAACAAAATGTAGGGAATTATTCTAAGTTTCATTTAAAAAGGCTGAGAATGTAACAGAGAAATTTTTTGCACTAAGAGAATTGTCTCCTAAGTCCTGGAGAAAAAGATTTTATACAAAGGAAAATAGAAGCTACAAAAAATGATTATTAATAGATTAAAAATAACTTACCCATGAATACAGTTTAAAAATATAAATAAAATAAAATAAAATAAAATAAAATAAAATAAAATAAAAATAAATAAGAGGAAGCAGTCATTGGCGCTCTATTTGGTAGTACTTCCTGGCCAGGCATACGTCAACTAACACTTGGAAACAAATTGACAGAAAATCAAAGCTCCCTGCAATTGCAATTGCAACTATGAGACAATGAAATTAACACAGCTTTGAGTTCCTTTTAACTGTACTTTTTTTTTCTTTTTTCTTTTTTTTTTTTTTTTAAAAAAAATAAACTGTTCCTTTCAGCATGGTTGTTCTTTCATCATATTGTACTTTTTTTTTCTACTGAAAAATGAGCATCTGACAATTCCTTGTCAGCTTGATCTTATGAAAATATTTAATATATTCAAAGACAAACATTTAGATTCCACAGAAGATCCCCAAAGCCAAATTACAACTTCAATATTCAAGCAACTTTTGTCATTTAGAGAAACTCTCATCTAAAAAAAATACCTCAAATGTTATCAGTGGTTTATGTATGACTAGTCTGAATTTCAGTCTTTATATGTATTCCTATACATTTTCAGAATTTTATCACAGCCCAGAACATAGGAACCCAAGCCTTTCTGTTGATTCTTTTCTCTCTCTCTCTAAAGGGAGTTTATTATGAATACTTTATTAAAGGATTATCAGGACATTTTATATTGTATGAGCTTAAAAATTATTGTAGTGTGTCAGAGCTTCTAGCCTAACACATTTTTTCCTACGAACTTTCAAAAGTGACTTATTAGGGAAGTGCTTTAGTGCAAAGCAACTGTAAATTTTCCCCAGCTTTCCAGAATTTTTGGTTTATGAGGTTCCTGAGTCAGGGATGTTTTTTCACATGCTTAGAAGGCTCCAGGTATTTTTCTTCCAGTAGTTTTCTCAATTTTCCTTTGACCCTGTGTGAAATGTTAGTTTTCACGGCATCCTATGGAAAAGAATTTCTACCATGTAATTACCTATTATGTATTTAAGATTCAGCTCCTCTGATTCTTGTGATTTTTCTTTCTCTGGACATTTTCTATATTTACTACAACCTCAAAAGGCTGCAGAACCCACCATGAATTTGCACAGTGATAAGATTCTATTAAAACATTGTATTATTTCCTATTCCTTTCCTAATATTTACAAACAGTCAATATGCCTTTTTGACCACTAAGGTGACACTGTCATGAAACTGCCTGTTATAACCTCAGGATCTCATTCCTGACTCATTACAGACAGCTCACTAAGCATAATTTTTTACAAGAACTCATGGGGAAAGGAAGAGCAAGGCAAGGTCCTGTGTGCATCAGTTTATACTTACCTTATTAAATTTTGTCTGCTACTATAACACCCAAATACAAAGTCTCATGCAGTTCTTCTACAGTTCTGCACAGGTAGCTCTAGCGTTACTACCCAAAGTAACATATTTTGTCAGCAAACTTTGTCACCCTCATCAAAACAAAACAAATGTTTCTTAGACCTGTGACAATCATTTGCACATTTGCACACCTGTGTAGTAAAGCAAGAGAAGCTACAGAGTTATAAGAGCTATGGAGAACAGCAAAACAGCCTTAGGTTTGGATTACTTTCTCATCCCGTCATTTGAATCTAGATTACAAGAGTTAGTTGAGGAAAAAATGAGGCAAAATCAATCTTTTGGAAAGAGTCACCTCTAAAGCATAGTCCTGTTCATAAAGTTCCTGCAAGGCACATCAGTTGATTATTTTTTAAAGGAGGACTTTAAAGGACTTTAAAGGACTTTAATCTAGTTTAACTAAGTCACATTTAATCAAATCATAACCTGTCTAGCAGACTTAGAGGAAGAAATATAACACAAAGTAGCTTGTTTATTGTTGCTTTCATAGCAGAACTACTACAGAATATTACAAGTGTTGCTACCATGCATACTTGTTCAGGGCGCCTGAGAAGTATGTTACCTTGATGCACTGCATTGTTACCAGAAACAGAAAATGGATCTGCAACACTCCTCCAGAATGCATTGCTGTGACAACAGGCAGAAATGTTCTCCCAGTTCTTCATTACTTAGTGAACTAATGCTAATTTATTAAAAGACAAATACTGTTCAAAAATGCTGTTGTATTTATCACAGTTGAGCCCTCCTTCTAGAAAACTTGAGCTAGATTATGATCTGAGTGTCATTGGTCAGCAAATTCTGACTCCAGTGGACAGACGAAAACCAGAAGAAACCATATCAGATGTAACTGCTGCTTGTTGTTAATGCAGTGCTTCTTGAGCTTCCCAAAGACAGTGCATTTGGACAGAACTAGATAAATGGAAAAGATGTTACATTAGCTAAGAAAATCCCAATCTAAACAGTAGTAGACAACGCAGAAATAGCACTGTAGAAATGCCTTTGGAAACAGTGAGATGATAGACAACCTGGGGATAACAAAGCATTCAGATCACTGTGTAGGGATGTAAGCAGGAGCATCTGTGGTCCAGATTGATTGGTTTGCGCTATAGCCCTTTGATGCACCACTCCAGAGCTGTGGGGGTCCAAGGGGGTATATACATCTGGAGACTCTAGGGCTGCCTAAACTGCTGAGCAATGAGTGTGGGATAATGTTGCTTTCTGCACATTGATACAACATTCCCCTGGCAGCCTGTGGGCCATATACATTCTGCACTGCATCTGCAAGCCTGCTATACCAGCTGGTTCTGTTTTCATGTTTTCAGATGACACCTGATGTGTGGCCTGTCAAGGGCTCTTGAAAGATTAATCTGGCCTTCAGCAAGCAAAATGTCCTCATATTAATCATTCTCCCCTTTTTTTCCATCCATGCTGTAGTTTTTGCACTGAAATAACAACATAATTGACATGCAAATAGATTAAAAATAAATTAATAAAAATACTTATCTTCTTTTAGTTCTTTGAGTATACAAATTAATACAGGAGCACTCTGTGACTCAGACAATGGCTGGCAACCTTTGAACAGCGTGTGTAATGATAAGGTGTGTGTCCAGCAAAAAATATGAATCCATTTCCTGAGGCCCCCTAACTATGTTGCTGTCAGGCTGTTTTTAATTAAACAGCACGGTTGTGCACTCTGCACCATCAAGTGCAGTTTTTATCAACTAAGCTATCCTGTTGGACAAGTCAGTTTCACTGGAATATGTACATGAGTATATCGCCAAAACCCATTCCTAAACTGACAGAGCTTTTGTTAACCCATTTTCTGGTGGAAAGTTGCAGGTTGTCAGGAAATATTTACTGAGGGAGCTCAGGGGAGGTAAGGAGCAGCAGGTAACTATATGAAATGCCTGAGAGGAAGGCTGCCCTCTCTGTCCGCTCCTACAGTATGCCCATTGTTAATGAAGGCTGTCTTCCTTTTGTTGATGTTCATTGTGGAGAGAAATGCACTAGTTATTTACTGGTGAAAATGAGATGGCAGTATCAAGCAATGGAAGACAGTGTTGTTTTTCATTTTGCACTGATGCCCCTCTACAGAGGCATGCATTTCTCACATTAATCTTCTGAAAGCCTTTATTGTCCTGGCTTCCTGTTACAAATCAAGCTGGTGATGGCAGCCCCATGAAATCCCATTAGCATACTGAGAGCAGTGTATTACAGTACCAGGCAATAGAATAAATACAGAACAATAAGTATAATAGGGAATGTATTACCCACAAAATGAAGCAGCAGCTCTGTACTGCATGCTAGTTCTATGAAGGTGCCTCTTTCTCTGCTTGGAAACAAACAGCATTTCAGGGGCTCTGCTTCACTGTCAAGTGAAATCTGTAGTTTGAGACAAAGAAAGCAAATACACAAGAGGAGTTGCATGTCCAGGTGTCACTGTCTGTCTCCCTGTTTGTGGACTCAAATTTCATTGAAAAAATTACTTTCAGCTATAAAAAGCTGTCTATTTTTTGATCTAGAGATATAACTGTGCCCTGCAAACAGCTGAACTTATTTTAGAGTCTTATTCTTTGCTTTGTTTCACTGGCATCAGTGTCAATGTATGCTGATAGCATTCAGAAGAGAGGCTATCTTTAAAAGCTGGAGAGTTGGTTTTGCTGTTGCTTCTTGTGATGCCTAGGCTAGAAGAGAAGTTATCAGTTTGCAGCCAGGCAAGCAACAGCCTGCTATGGAAGAGCTGGAAGACAGATGGGTCATCAACATAGCCTAATAATCCATCCATAATACTGGTAGTTCTCAAGGGCAGGCCCCTGTATGTTCTCTCCTTTGGTGGTCTTAATGATCTTGAAGTAAATGTGCATACAACAGGCAATTGCAGGCCACCTGTGGTAAAATGTGCAAAACCAACTCAGAAACAATCCTGAAAAGGAATTAACATTTACCTTTGACTTAGTATGAGGTTGTAAAAGCCTCTTCAAAAATGTGGATTCCCATTGTCTGTCAAATATGGGTGTGTTCAAAGGTGGGAAAGCAGCTGTGTTTTCCCAGAATGAAAGGATGATAAATTTGAAAGGTTTTTAAGAAAAACTGTCAATCATTTTAAAAGACTAAATCAGACTACATGTTGGCATATTGTTTCTGATGAGAAATCATTTTCTGATTTTAAATAGAGGCTGTAATTCTGAAAATTGAGACAGTAAGTTTCAAATTTTTCTTCAAATGCTAGATGCAGGGTTTTTGTGTTAGCAACTTCAAATGATATAATGACATGGAACATAATTTTCTCTCTTGTATAATTTCATTTCTAAGTGGAGCTGTGGCTTGGGAAGCTGGTCCAAGGGGTCTCTTAGATCCATGGGTCTCCAGTGAGCTTTGTGTATGGCCTTGCAAAAGTGGAATACAATCTGAAATGTGGACATCTCTCCAAAATTTGTATTAGGAAAAGCATTTGCAAGTTTAGTTGTTCAGCAGAATATAGCTGAAACAGACTGATTTGATATTAGTTAATGTTCTTGATTATATTCACCTGTCATATTCTCTGGAAAATTCAAATAATAAATGAAAAAAAAAAAAAAAAAAAAAAATGTGAAAATACATGAAAACTGGCAACATTGTATGATTTCATGTATTCCCTCTTTCCAGACAGGTTAGGCCTCCTTTGAGATAAGAAAAGGTCTTCATGAATTTGGCTAAAAATGGGGTTCAGAGAGTGGCACAAAACCTGGTCATTTTCTGAGGTTAAAAACAGGGTTTCCTTCAGGGGTTCAGGCTGAGATTGGACAAAGGTTTGAAAGTAAGAGATGAAAGTGAGAGCTGACACATGGAAAGGTATCTAGTTTGTCCTAGTTTCATATAGCTTTCAGGAAGTTCTGTGTTTTTCCAAAAGAATGATGGTTGCATAATAAACATTTTAAACAATGGATACAGACAGTGTTATATGAGTATGAAGGGACTTTGCTAGGATTTCTCATCTTAGCATGTTAAAGAAGATACTCATGTAGGTTTTCAATAGCAATGCAGAACCTGGAAAGGACTGTTTTGGTCATCAAGCACAGAATAGTATGAAGAGATGTTCAATTCATATAAATCCACAAGATCTCTACCTCACCTGCCCCTGCATATCACATGCCAAAGAAAAAATCCAGCACCATAAAACAAATGCAGAGCCTTTAGCATAACACATGGAAAATGTTTTCCAAAGGAAAGCCCCAAACAGCCCATTAGTTTCAGAGGTCCTTGAATGTCTCCCCGTTCTCTGAGAGGAAATATGCTAAACATGTCATTGATAAAGTGCAATTGATAGCACAGCTATAAGTAGCTTATCAAATTACTACCTACAATTACATAATTGTTTTTCTCCCTGTAATACCATGTGCATGCCTTACATCTTATCAAGAGCTATGAAACAGAACTGTGGTACTTCCTGTTCAACCTACCTGCTTCAAACTAACTCTTTAAGAATCTTGTTAAACAACCTTTAAATTGCTCCTGAATCATCCCAGGAAGTGCTTGTTCATTGCTAGATGTAGGGTGAAATTATTCAGCTGTTAATAATTTGGAAGTTCCCATTTATCACAGTATCACAGTGTGCTCATGCTTTCAAACTTAGCTATGGTCTTTGTGAGCTCAGTCCTCCAAACATTGCTGGTGCATATGAAGATAGAGATGAAATATTCACGCTAATCTCATTTTATTCAACAGTAGTGAGTGGCATAGAGAGATGGTTCTGACAGCTCAGTTTCAGCTTAATCTGGTCTCTGAGGCTGAATGCTGTGTTCCCCAATGTCTAAATTCCTCCTTTTAAAGTTTTTTAAAATATGCATGTAATATAAAAGCAAAATTGCCAATATGAGATACTGCATTTAGTGCAAGAAAACCATTAACAAATATTTTAATAATGCACATCTATTTCTAAATCCCCACAAGAAGACCTTATTACAACAGTAATCCACTCTGTAATACCTTCCCCGGTGCTAAAAGCAAACTAGGTGAAAATCATCTTAGAGGTGTGTCTGAGCATAACTCGCTTTGAGCATGAGCATATTACATTTTATGACAGACTGAGCTTCATATATAGCTAGTCCACAGACATTCTCCAACAACTAAGGCATTACAGCCCCAAAAACAGGTGTGATGCACCAAAGTGTCACGTATTAGATGTTTCCAGTAGTCTTCCTTCTCCTTCAGATTTAATAACAATATGAAGTGATCTGTTCTTTCTTTTTTTTTTTTTTTTTTTTTAATAAAATAACATAAAACATAAAAAATGGTCTGCAAGTGACACTGTTGGCTGCTGGCACTGAGGAAATTCTGTGTATTTGCCTAAGTGCCTCCTACCATAATGGTCAGATTTGTAAAGCCCTGTTTGTAAGAAATGCTTCCTGTCTCATAGACCATAAGCCAAGATCCAGAAAAGCCTTTAGGGATCTGAGATAGGCTTTAACTGCATAAATAAAAATTACAATCATCAGAAATGTCACTCAACTGTTATCTAAATTTGGAAAGTGCTCAAGATTTCAGTAGTGGATTGACATAAACCTTAGCTTATGGTCTTTTTTCTAAATGACTGGGAAGTCCTGAGAGCTCTACGCTGCACTTTCTGTCCCATGTTCAAGCTCCACCAAGTCCCACAGCTCAGATTTGTGGTTTGCTTAGGTTCAATACGATACGTATTGTGAGATCCAGTCTTCCAGACAGGATCCTGAAGAAGGCACAACTGTTGATTTCACTGCCCCTCGATGTGTCAGATGATGGATGGGACACACCTCTACTGCTGTTGCTTGTGGAAGATCAATTTTGGTTTCCTTTTCTGACTGAGAATATCACAACTGTCTGTCCAGGTTCTTCCCCACTCTTCTGTTACCTGCCCTGGTAAAAGAAGGTTGCATTTAGTTGGTTTTTACTGTTGTTGGTCTGCTTACTTTTAAGTATGTCAAAGTAAAGTAGGGAGAGATAACGAGTGCAAGCATGTCCATCTGTCATACTAAGCCTTTAGTCCCTGCTTTACTGGCATCCAGTATTTTATCAAATGGCCACTTAATATAAAATACTAAGTTATTATTTATACTATTTATATACTAAAACATAAAATACTAATTATATTTTGGCCTATTTAGGGGGCTATTTGACAGAGTCCCTTGGGAGGCAGTTCTAAAGGCCATAGGAGTACAATGAATCCTGAAGGCACAGGAGCAGGCTGTCCCATTGTGCCAAAAGTCAAGTTGATGGGGAAGAAGACTGACCAGTCTGAACAGAGACCTTATTCAGCAACTTGGGAAGAAAAAGAGGTTTTAATATTTGGTAAAAGGGTGAGGCAACTCAGGAGGAGCATAAGTTGCTGTGAGGTTATGCGAGGAGAAAATCAGAACGGCCAAAGCCCAGCTATAACTTAACTTGGCTACTGCTGTAAAAGATAATAAAAATGTTTTTATAAATACATAAACAAGAAAAGAAGGACTAAAGAGAATCTTCATTCTTTATGGGATGCAGAGTGAAGCACAGTAATGACAGATGAGGGAAAGGCTGAGGTACTTAATAATGTCTCTTTTGCTTCAGTCTTTATTAGTAAGGTCAACAGTTCAGCACCCAGACAGCTGAGCTGAAAGACAGAGGTAGGAAGCAGAATGAAGCCCTTATAATCCAAGGGGAAGTGTTTAGTGACCTGATACACCACTTGAACACAAACAAATCCATGGAGCCAGACAGGATCCACCAAGGGGTGCTGAAAAAGCCAGTGGAAGTGCTCACCAAGCCACTTTCAATAATTTGCCAGTGGTCCTTGCTAACCAGGAGGGTCACTGTTGAGCATAGATTGTCAAATGATATACCCACCTAAAAGAAGGGCAGAAAGGAGGATCCAGGGAAGTACAGGCCTGTCAGTCTGACCTCAGTGTCAGGGAAGGTCATGGAGCAGATTATCTTGAATGCCATCACATGGAATGTACAGGACAACCAGGTGATCAGACCTAGTTAGCATGGGTTTATGAAAAGCCAGTCCTGCTTGACAAACCTGACATCTTTCTATAATAAGATAACCTGTCATCTAGTGAACAATGGAAAGGCTGTGGATTTGTTTACTTGGGCTTTAGCAAAACATTTGATACTGTTTCCCATAGCATTCTCCTAAAGAAACTGGTTGCTCATGTTTTGGTAGACATACTGTTTTTGAGTAAAAAACTGGCTGTGTGGTAGGCCCAAAGGGTCTTTGTCAATCGAGTTAAATCCAGTTGACAACTGGTCACAGCTGGTGTTCCCCAGGGCTCAGCATCAGGACCAGTTTTGTTTTAACGTTTTATCAGAAGTCTTGGCAAGGGGATTGGTTGTATCCTCTATAAGTCTGCAGATGACACCAAGTTGGACAGGAGGACTTATCCGCTGTACAGTGGGATTTGCAGAGGAATCTGGATAGGATGGATCGATGGGCCACGTCCAATACTATGGCATTCAACAAGGCTAAGTACTGGGTCCTGCACTTGGGTCATAACAACCCCATTGCAGCAGTACATGGGGAAGAGTGGCTGGAAAATTGCCCAGCAGAAAAGGGCCTGGGATTATTGGTCACAGCCAGCTGAACACAAGCCAGCAGTGTGGTCAAGGTGGCCAAGAAGGCCAAGAGCATCCTGGCCTGCAACAGAATTAGTGTGGCCAGAAGGACTGGGGAAGTGACTGTCCCTCTGTACTTACCTCTTATGAGTCCCCACCTCAAGTACTGTGTTCAGTTTTGGGTCTTCACTACAAGAAATTTAGTTTCTGGAATGCATTCAGAGAAGAGCAATTCAAGCTGGTGAAGGGACAAGAAAACAAGAAGTATGAGGAACGGCTGAGGGAACTGGGTTTGTTTAGTCTTGAGAAAAGGAGACTGAGAGGAAACTTCATTGCTATGTCGGTTTCTTTTTCTCAGGTGACAAGTGGTAGGTAGGACATGAGGAAACAGCCTCAAGTTGTGCCAGTGGAGGTTTTATCTACATGTCAGCTTGTTCAATGCAGGATTCCCAGTTTTGGTTACATTTTTCTTTTCCTTTCAACAACAGTGCCTTGTTGTTTCTACTCTCAGCCAAAGCAAACAGAAAAATATTGCAGAAGATAAAAATCTTAAGTGGAGTCACAGTTCCAGAAATGTACAGGCTGTTTCTCATCCAAAGACATTTAGGCAAGTTTGATTAAGCTTTGAACTGAAATGTAAAGCTATACTAAAACTCTATGCCAAATCATTACTACTTTCAATATTACCAGTATTGCACAAATACACCAGAGATGTTCACTGATTTTACTAAAGCATATTGCTCCTGCAGTTCTGCTGGCCTGCCTTTACAAAAGGCTTACATAGCACATGGTTTGCTTCCTTGCAGAAGATGGTCACAAAATCCTTCTCCAAGATCTATATAGATCCCTGTTACACACAAATTTACCTAGAGGTCTCCCTTGCCAATTATAGTGCCTGTTCTCTAATTCCTTGGAAGTGTGTCTGCTATTTTGGAATGACCCTTTTATTCCCAGTAATGTATCCCCAAAGAACATAACAAAGTACTAAAGATCATTTTTGAGGAAAAGCCCTAACCCAAGAATACTCTAGAAAAATAAATAAATAAATAAATAAACAGATTTATATTCATTGGATTGTCCTGTCTCTTCATTACACTCCTCTTCCCAGCTGAATGCAGACTTTAAGAGAGATTTCCAGTGGATTTTCTGGCAGAAAATAGAGGAAGGTGAAGGAGGACCTCCATCACCAACGTCTATTTTCTAAAAAAAAAAAAAAGGAAATCTCTCTTA